>OU611795.1:11235321-12470642 GCA_914767645.1 Hydraecia micacea
TAAATGATTTTATTTCTGTAAGTAAGTTTGCACAAACAATTTTCCATGTCATTAACACTTTGCGGGACGCTTAACGCCCCTCGACGTAATAACAATAAAACTTATAATGTGTCTCGTTCAATGTCCTTCAATGTGTTAATTAATTAATATTAATTACTAGCTGCTGCCCGCGACGTCGTCTGCGTGAAGGCTCTACAGCACCAAAAATACCTAAGATGCCAGTGTCGCTATAGCATTATAAGTAAACAACTTTTAAAATAGCATTAAAATATAAGTGTTTTTTGCAAGTGAAGCAAGTGAAGAGAGTTATATGGGAATCCTGCTGAGTTCAGTCATAAGATGTGACTTAAGGAAATAGAGAAAATAATGCAGGAATACATTGAGTAAAAATACGTGCAAAGGTATCATACCTTACAACACTTTCCTATAAACTACGTTGGTAGTTATGCTGCCAGGAGCCAAAATGTAAAGAGAGTCAGGACTGGTGACGCGGGAGCAAGCGACGTACAATTGCCCGTGTGAGAAGCAAATCGTCCTGAGGTCGACACCCGCTGCCCTCAGTGTCTGCCCCTGCGACTTATTGATGGTCATCGCGAAGCAAACACTCACGGGGAACTGTACGCGCTTGAACTGGAACGGGAAGTTATGAGGTATGAGGGGAATGCGTGGTATAAATACTGCCTCGCCGACGCCACAACCCGTAAGAATTTCCGCCTCAATGGTGTGTCTGTGGAGCGAGATGACTTTAAGGCGGGTCCCGTTACAAAACTTCGGAGGAGATAGGTTCCGAAGAAGCATAATCGGGCCGACCTTTAGCTTGATGGTATGCGCTAGAAGTCAACTTGCTGACAGGGAGTTCAGAAATCCCACGGGATAATGTGTGGCGTCATCTTGCTCGATAACAGTGTTTATCGAGGTGTAGACCACTTCATTCCCCTCAATTTCCGAGAGAATGCAGTCGTTAATTGCTGCAGCCTGATCATTTTTGGGCGTCAAAATGGCCCGCTCACACACCCAAGAATTCTGCTGGTGCGGTATACGACTGATGTACACACAGCGAATGAGTTCTTCTAAGCTGGATACCACTCTACCGAGAGACTCTGGAAGCACCACCTGTCCACCTCCCTCTTCTGGTAGAGTGCCTTCGCCAAGACTTAGAAGGACATCGAAGAATTCTTGAGTACGTGCATTGCCGCCGAGTCGAGCTCTCATATTAATGGTCAAACGCAGCGTACGAACTCGTGACCACAACGTAGATCGTTTCAACGACGCATTCACCTCGTCAGCCCTCGATTCCCGCGTCACCACGGGAAGCTTTTGCTGGAAATCGCCACTGAACAGAACTGTGACACCACCCATCAAATGTTCGTTCCTGCACATGTCCTGCAGGATTCTGTCCACGGCCTCAACTGCCTTCCTATTGGCCATCGTACACTCATCCCATACGATCAGAGAGCAATCCTTGAGCACGTATCCCTTGTCGCTGTTACGTGACACACCACAAACAGGCGTTTCGGCGCTCTCTAAATCGATGGGAATTTTAAACATGGCATGTGCTGTCTTGCCACTCGGAAGCAGTGTGGCAGCGATTCCCGACGACGCTACAGCAATAGCAATTTTGCCTTACCTACTGACCTCTGCAAGTATGCCAGTGGTAACAAATGTTTTTCCTGTTCCACCAGGAGCATCCAAGAAAAACATTTTACCCTGGTTTTGCCCAATGCTTTCAAGGACGGTGTCATAAATTTGTTTTTGCTCTGAAAAGAACAAAGCAAAATGGTCATTTCGTATGGTGTTCATTTTGCCCGGATCGTAATTTGTCTCTGCGTTATACTCCCGATTTCCACGGTCTTGATGCGGTGATGATTGGGGAGCTGGTAACCCATATTCGATCAGTGGATTGCCGCCGATAGAAATGACCACATCTTGAAGTGAACTGAGACAGGTGTTCAGCACGCGTTCATCAGTTACATCGACTTCGTCTCCAGTAGCACGCCTCAAAGCTCGTAGAAAATCTTCAGACAGATGATGGCGATACTTCTCCCACAAAGCTACCGGGTTCGCGACTCCGCAAATCACCAAGATGACGGCGAACAGATGACGCATGCGGCTGGGACTGTCACTGACGCTCGCCTCCGCGAGGGTGTCATCCCAATTTTGGTCACCGTCGAGAAGGTGACGTTTTACATCACATTTAAGTTTATAATTAGGTATACGACATGAAAATATATTAATTACCAAGCAATAATCACACAGATAAATACCGAACAAAAGTATTAACAGTCAATGTTTATTTTGTACTAACAACATGAAATTGATGAAGAAATGATCATCATCAATGAACATAACTTTTTTGTAATACTTAACACCGCATTTTTTTTTATTGTCTTCCTCAACTCTGCTCAAGATTTTGAGGGTTTTGTTGGACCTTGAATTTGTCAAAACGAACTATACGATACAACTTTTATGAAGAAAATGCACATTACCATCTATGAATTTTAAGAATAACTAACTACTAACCTCGCCAACATGATCAAATTTAAATTATTAATTTCCAAAAATTGTTAACATGTAACTTGATTTGATTTTTATGAAATCTCATAGATGGCGCTGCTTCTAAATTTTCTTTGTACTACTAACATTAATTAAACTATGTTTCTCTGCCCAAGTTACTTAAATGGCGTAGTTTTTAGAGTGTAAAGCTAGATAATAGCATGGCTTACTCAAAAACAACATTTAAATATGCGTCGTTAGATTACACGCTGTCACAGAATGCGTAAGAAAAATAAAGATTCACAGCTCCTCCCCCGTAGCTGATAGCGTGATAATATGTAGCCTATATGTTGACCCGACCTCTTAGTAATATTCATGCAAAATTTGATGTAAATCCATGCAGCACTTTTTGAGATTAGCCCGGACATACATACAGACAATCAGACAAACAGACAAAAATTCTAAAAACTATATTTTCGGCTTCGAAATCGATTGTAGATCACGCCCCAAGTATTCTTTTTAAAAAATATTCAATGTACAGTTTTGACTTTCCTACGATTTTATTATATGTAATATAGATTAGTAGGAAGTAGCATAGGATTTAGGTTAGCCAACAATTGTTTACACCATACATTAAATAGTAGATTGTTACACAAGGCTAGAAAGGAATTGATGACTTTCACCAGGGTTAAACACTCTACTTTTCATTTCGAAAATATGGAAAGTAAAAAATAGTAGTTTTTCTAAAATATTTATTGATAATAATAACATGAATAATCACGTTTATTATACAAAATATAATTTTATAATACACTAGCGACTGCATTAAAATCCGTTGAGTAGTTACTTAGATCTAAGCTTTTAGACAGCGGGAGCGACTTTGTTTTATATTAAGTAAAGATTTTCTAACCCAGTCACAAAGTGATCATGACGGTATTTTCCATTTGTGTCAAATAATTTACAAGCAAGTAATTTTTTTTTCTGGCACTCCCCGGTCGCTGCCGCGGCACCGCTCGCTTCGCTCGCTCGGATCGTGCGTTGGGGTCACATTCTAAACTTAAGAATACCTAAAACTTAAAAAACAAAATTAACATAATCTAACTAGTTCGGCTCCGGGCAGCCCACTAAAAATAATCTCTTTTTTTCTATTAGCGCAAGTCGATGAAAGAATGAGTTTCATTTTTAGGAAATTGCGTATTAAGTCAATAGGTACCTACCTAAAACGTTTTTATCCCAAACGTTGTTTTATGAGGTAAAATAAATAAAAACTGAATTGTTTGTCAAATAACACGTTATTAAACATAAGTTTATCGGGTAATTATTTTGTAAAGTGAATTATTTGGCAAACTTGTTGTATAATGATGAAATGACTAATCATGGTATTGCCAATCGTTGCTTGTCGAATTAAAATTTGTAATAAATTAATTTCTGGTGAACTGACCGTTAAATATACGACTTATAGTGTTTTTTAATTATGGAACCACAGATAATAATTATAATACTCTACTTTATGGAACACACCGCGTCACCGCCGCGGGCCGTCCCGCATAATAGGTATTTTTTTTTAATTCACACTGGCTGTTTATACACTAACAAGACCGCAGCATTTTCATGAATTATTTAAAAAAATTCGTAGCTGACTACCTAACCATAAGTTCTATTTTTTTAATTCATTCCCGCCCTAAAGAGGGAAGCAATAACCATGAGTCTTTCCCGCCCAAAGGTGGGAAGCAGCGTCTTCCAACCGCTATTCGGATCAAACAAACACTTCTTTCCGAGTATGAGAAAAAAAAAAAAAACTTAATCGTACGTTTATAAGTACAACAAGTCATCATCATCATCATTTCAGCCGAAAGACGTCCACTGCTGGACATAGGCCTCTCCCAAGCACCTCCCGGTTTTGTGCTTTTCGCATCCAACGAGTTCCTGCGGCCTTCACAGGGTCGTCGGTCCACCTTGTGGGAGGCCTTCCAACGTTAAGTCTTCCGGTAAGCGGTCGCCACTCCAGAACCTTTCGGCTCCATCGGCCATCTTTGTGTGGGTGAGTGCAACAAGTACTTACAGGCTAACACAACATGCACCATTTATGGTATAATTATATTTTATCAAATAAAAACTTTTTTACAAAAAAAACAACCGACTTCAAAAAAAACTACAAAGTGATAAATAACTTTAATTTCGGAACTCGGTGTCGTTGGTTCCGCATTTTCGTTTTTTGACACCGACTTCCGAAATTAAAGTTATTTATCACTTTGTAGTTTTTTTTGAAGTCGGTTGTTTTTTTTGTAAAAAAGTTTTTATTTTTCACTTTTTAGTTGTACCTACTCCACACAAATTCAAATAACACTAGTGCATTGAGGAATTGAAGACACCGACTAGAAGAATCATCAAAATTCGCATAGAAATGCCGGAGATGCAGTACATTTATGCATATAACATCGTACATAAGAATAATTATATAATGTATTATATACTAAAACCTTCCTGAAAGTATGTAGATCACATTAGTGAAAGAATTATCAAAATTGGTTCATTAGTTTTTGAGAAAATCGCGGACAAACAAACATACATACATACATACATACATACGGGTCGAATACAGAACCTCCTTTTTTGAAGTCGGTTAAAAAACTAGGTAATGACTTCACACTTGCCAGTTGTGAAATACCTACAACAAAACATATGTGTGAATTTTCCACAATCGCTGCAGTAATTGCTCGTTAAATCGACAGATCTCAATTGCTGTACAAAATGTTGTGCGTTGAATTTAAATATTATTATGCGCCAATTTGCACCGGACGTGAAGAACGCATTAGAATGTACCAACATAATTGTCTGCACTGGCTGCGCTGATTAATTTGTTGATTTCTAGTTTAAGCTACTAGGCACGGTAAAACCGCTGAATTTTGCAAAACACTTTGCACCTAACAACATAGCATCATCTTCTTAGCGTGTCGATGGCAATTTAAATGGACTCGGCCCAGAATTCGGCTACGTGTTTGGCGCCATCACTAGCCTCCATCAGTACCTGTAATGCTATTCTGTAAAAATATCACCGTGAAAATAGTGTCAATCTCAAGTCAATAGTGTTAATCCCTAGCATCAGGTGAAATGACAGCTCACTTCACCAGTTCACCCAAGTTACCCCAGTGATCTTTTTACAGAATAGCACCGCTGTAACGTGCAGCGGGCTGGACACGTAGGACATGATATTAAGTGTCTCATAGTTTGTGGAACAGTACCACATTTACACTCCAAGGCGGAGTCGTCTATGAATCTCCTGAACCGGTTTTCCTTGCTTCGGCCAACCTGGGTCCGAAGTCTGTTTAAAGACTTCCAGGTTACCCAAGGTAGCTCATGTCCAGGTGGGAGACCTTCAGCGGGTGGAACGAATGGCACACATAACATAGCATAAGTAGCCTATAATGTTCCCACTGCTGGGACACAGGCCTCTTCTCAGTGAGAGGGAGTGGAATCAACCACGCGGGCCCGATGTGGGATGCTGTCACTACCAACATCATCATCTGCCTAGCCTTTTTTCCAACTAGTCTTGGGGTCAGCTTGCAGTGTAACCGGATGCAGCTTAAAACCAGTATTTTACATGGAGCGACTGCCTATCTAACCTCCACAACAAAGTTACTATGTAACACGATACCCTTGGTTCTGAAGACCCGTAAAGACTGTTAAAGATCCACAAAAGACAGCCGGGGCCAACAGTTAAGGTGCTTTCCGAGTATTTTCCGAGACCCCCTCCGTGCATCTCGGTATGTAAAGATGGTCACCCATCCACGGACCGTTTAATATCACCCAATACATGGTGGCAGGGGATACCCACGCGCAAGCGCAACCTGTTACCATGGTTTCAGAACATGTCACCCTTTATTGTCAATGAAACATAAGTACTTACCTAATACCTAAAAGAAATCCTTCAAATTTTTCTTTTGCTGTGCCCGACAGGGTCCATGATTGTTACAACAAATGTTTACCTACCACCTAAGCATATACATTGTGGAATGCAATATTTATGATCGAGTAGGTATTAATCGGTCGAATAAAAAAATAACTCCTGTGACTCAAACATTCCTATAACAAAATATTTATAATATCAACTGGTAACAGCAACCAATATAGTCCATATAGTAACCACAAGTGAATCAATTTGATTTTGACGTGGGTAAAATATCGACGAAGGCCATCTTCGTGTTTTTTCCGCACATCTGCCATATCTATTATAAGAATTTTATTTCTATGGCCATAATATTTCACGGCAGCGGCAGCGCAGCTGTAAAAATATCAACAACTAGCTTCTGCCCGCGACTTCGTCCGCGTGAAATTTCTTTTTCCAACATAAAATTCAAAACAAGAATACACTGGAACATAATTCATTTTAATATATTTCATTGCACGATTTTTGACAAATGCGTGCACTGACTGGACAGGTCCACTCAATCTGTGTGGTTCTTTCCTCAAAAGACCATTTCAGACACCAATCTACACGGTCTTTACATGATCTGACCAAGATTATGTCTGGACTTTAAAAGAGACTGTGACCTCTGAGTTTGTTTCGGCCTTTCTTCTCAGAGTAGTCAGATAGGAAACGCCGACCTCATCTAGCTTAAAAAAAAAATATGATTGACGTGTAAAAGTGTTTGTACAAACCTACTTACAGAAATAAATAATTTATTTATCATTTATAGGTATATTTATAGGTATATTTAATTAAGTTACACCCACGTACGTACACATTCGACACCACCATACTCCACACATCATTTACATTTCACACAAATACTTACACACATGCTTAACGAGAGTATAATAAATCAATAATTGTTATCATAATTTTTACTACTCTTTTTTGTCATGTATTTAATAACTATTAGGGCGCATTCCACCAAACTTTTAAATACTAAATTTTGATTTTTTTACAGTTTTTCCATACTCGAACTGTCAGATGTCAATTTTATTTCACGAATAAAAGATATATCTAGGACTTTGGTAAAATCAGCCCTAAATGATACATTTAATAATGAAGGTTTTATTTTTGTTTGTCGTAAATACAAACGATGTATATTGCATATAATCCTGCAGAACCTACTGATTGGGAGAAGACACTGGCAGGAGTCAGGGCTTCACTTTGTTTGTACATATTTTTATGCCAATAAATTATTTATTTTACCCTCTATGACACTCGGGAATAGTGTACCATCCCATTAGTGAAAGAATGTTCTGAATCGGACCAGGAGTTACGAAGATTACTTATCCTACATACAAACTCACACATTATACCTCTTTATAATATTTATTAATAGCATGGAATTAAAGATGTGTCAAATTCAGTCTATACCTATTTTTAATTCAGTTCCCCGACTCTACGGATAGATTGATCGATTGACATTTCAGACCTTTGACCCCTCTCGTATCAATGAATTAGATATTGACTGCGATACGAGAGTGGTTTGTACACACGGCTACACATCAAGCTATACAGAACCAGTATAAGCTGACTTCTGATTGTACGAAAAACCTATACAATGCGAGGTCAACTCAAACTGGAAATGTATAGCTTGATGTGTAGCCGTGTGTACTGTTTTACTGTATACAGTAAAACAGTACAAATACTATACTACTACTATTATTAGTAGGACTTTACTGTGTACGAATACTGGGCATCAAGTTCGTGTACTTAACGATTAGCGGGCTAGCACATTTGTCCATATTATGTATCATGCAAATGTATCGCTGTGGCTTTCACCCAGTTTATCATTTACCAGCACACGTCTGACATTATCTCTGCATCGCAGTCGTTCGCAATGTGTGGCCACTGCAACACAAACACAAAATATACCAAAAACTATGTCATTAAAATAAACTCTAAAATTTTAATAGTTTTACATAACAATTTTCAAGGTTTTTCTTCTGAAAAATCTTTCAGCTTAAATTCCTGTATATTACGTACCTATCTTATTATTTATTTGTACTTATATTTATATATATTTTGTAGATATATTATTTGTTTATTGTAGGTATATTTTTTTATATTGTTTGTTTGTTTTATATTATTTGTATAGACAATTGCTAACTCGTCAATTCATTAAACGAACGGATTCGAACCTACCTAAATTAGGTACAGACGGCAGCACATCAAGCTACCCGAAACTGTAATTTTTTTCCAATCAACTTTGAACCTTATAATTTAGTGATAAAGTTGAAAATCGATTAAAGAAATTTGACAGATTTTAGTAGCTTGATGTGCTGGCGTCTGTACCAAAATCAAAAGTCATTTATTCAAACTAGGCTGAGAATCAGCAGTTTTTGAACGTCAACATTATATTAAAGACAGTCCCCCAAAACGCCCGCCCTTCACCACTATCTAGTGCTTTAGCTGGGAAGAAGTGGCGCGACAAACTCCCCAACAGCACAGCTGTCTATTAACTTAGAAGAGCTTGAATCTATGCAACAATAAGTAATTAACATTACGAAACACGAAACATTAAATTAAATTAATTAAATTATTTGCCCTAAGTTATCTCGCCAATATACCAGTACCTATACCTACCTATATGATACTAAGTTACTCGAAAGCGAAACCCTTTTATTTTTGTCAAAGCTTTGCGCACTCTAACTCGTACTTACCCTGATAAAATCATCGGTGCCCTGTCAATTCACCAAAAATTTATTCAAAATTTTTACTTGACAAACAACGATTGGCAAAAACATTGATTTGTCGTTTCATCATTATACAACAACAAGTTTGCCAAATAATTTACTTTACAAAATAATTACCCGATAAACTTTTGTTTAATAGCGTGTTATTTGACAAACAATTCATTTTTTATTAATTTTATCTCATAAAAAAAACGTTTGAGATAAAAACGTTTCACATATTGACTTATTATTACGCAATTTCCTAAAACTCATTCTTTCATCGACTTGCGCTAATAGAAAAAAGAGACTATTTTTAGTGGGCTACCCGGAACCGAACTAAGTAGTTAGATTAGGTTAATTATTAAAATAAAAAATGGTTCGGTTAGGTTAGGTTAAAACTGTGACCATGGACGGACCAGAAACGACTAGATTGCCTGTAAATTATTTGACCCAAATGGAAAATACCGTCATGATCACTTTGTGGCTGGTTTAGAAAATCTTTACATAGTATAAAACAAAGTCGCTCCCGCTGTCTGTAAGCTTAGATCTTTTAAACTACGCAACGGATTTTAATGCAGTCGCTAGTGTATTATAAAATTATATTTTGTATAAACGTGATTTTTCCGTGATTTATTAAATTGAAAATGTATAAATGATAAGACAAAGACAAAGACAAAGACATTTATTCGTCGGATATGGTAGGTACAAAGTTGGTTGGTATAATGGGTAAGTTCCACACATCCGCCGCTAATAGCGGCATCCGAATATTTACAATGTGAACCTAATGTACACGTGGGTAGGTATAAAACCTAACTTAAACTCTAATAAACAATACAAAACACTTATACTACGGACATTAATTTTATACTCTATTATACAATATCAAATAAAAAACAACAATAACAATATTTCTTTTATACAACTAAATAAATCTACATTAAATAAAAAATAAAAAAATTACTTATTTACCCTTATACTCAAAAAATTCTTTTAAGTTGTAAAAATTATTTTGGAGAAGCCAATTTTTCAGATTTCTTTTGTAAACATTAAATGGTAGCTCTCTTATTATTTTTGGAATATGATTATATATTTTTAAATAGGTATCATCCGAAACGTTTGTAAAGAGAAGCATTTGTCAAATAAATGTTTGTAAAGCGAGTGTTTATAAAATATAACATTTGCGGAATGAGTTGTTTGTGGAATAAATAGTATGCGAAACGTTGGTTGTAAACTAAAAATTTGTCAATGGAGTTTTGGTAAAACATTAGTTAACCAAAATCATCACACTATTATAAAGGCGAAAGTGTGTCAATGTGTTTGTATGTTTGTTACTTCTTCACGCAAAAACTACTGAACGGATATGAATGAAATTTGGCACACAGATTGTTTATAACCAGCGGAGCAATTGCGAAATACATTATCAATCGGAATCGGTTTCATTTTGACAGTTCAACAACATTCATTGCGTTATTTACGTGTTGAGCTGACAAATTTTTCGAACTTATGAAGCAATGGATTAGCAATTTGCTTCAAAATTATTCAGATTCCGATCGATAGTATGTTACACAATTAGGGTGCAGGACTAGTCGCAACCCCGGGGTGCCCCTGACGTCGCGCGTGTCGTTTAGTATTATGCGAATTAAATTTACGCCAAAACAAATTAGCCTTCAATATAATTATGCCAACATAAACTGTATGCTAAAAAAAAATATGGCAAACTATTATTATGGCAAGACAAATTATACCAAAATGTTATGCCAAAGTATATATTAGGAAAAAGAACATTATGCGAAAAGAAGGGATCCCATCTGAAACACATCACCAATAAGGTCCCTTATCAAACATCCATATACTTAATCCATAACACATGAAATGACGTCGAAATTATAGACGAAGATTATACTTATAACAGTTCTATTTGATGAACTCAACGTGCATAGGTAAAATGGCTATAAAAGATATCTCGAAACTACGACAATAACGAGCTGATAGCACTTGAAGAAGTGACCATAAAAAAGGTTAAAACACGTATAAATACGTGTTTTAAGCTTTGCTTGCGATCATATACAGGATGGTCAAAAAGTCGTGGATCAAACAAAATAAGGAGATAAAGGAGGTCATTTCCAACAAAAAATCTTTCTACAGCATGGCCATAATTCAATTGCCCTAAAAGTTATGAATATTATTGTATAGCGAGTTCTTTTACAATTAGACTAATTAAAAAAAATGTGATATTTATAAAACAAACCGTGTTGTATTATTACTAGGTAATGTATCAGCACTACAAAAGTTCAATTGCGGCTCTGTGTACCAAATTACAAGAGCAATTAATTTTTTTCCAAA
The DNA here is from genome assembly GCA_914767645.1 of Hydraecia micacea. Taxonomy (NCBI): domain Eukaryota; kingdom Metazoa; phylum Arthropoda; class Insecta; order Lepidoptera; family Noctuidae; genus Hydraecia; species Hydraecia micacea. The sequence goes on from OU611795.1 coordinate 11,246,806, forward strand.
AATTTTGAAGCGTTGTCAAAAATTATTTCTCACTTTAAAAGCGTTGGAAATGACCTCCTTTATCTCCCTAATTCGTTTGATCCGCGACTTTTTGACCAACCTGTATATAAGATCGCTATTACTGAAACTATACCTTAGGTACAGACGCCAGCACATCAACCTACTACAATCTGTCAGATTTCTGTAATAGATTTTCAACTTTATCGCTAAAGCATAAGGTTCAATGTTGATTGGGAAAATTTGACAGTTAGGTGTAGGTTGATGTGCTGGCGTCTGTACATGTAACTGTACCTGCATTGCATAATTTTATCGTTTGTAGAAGACTGAAGTTAAATTTTGTAGTACGCGTTTTCTCTAAATATTAACAGCCGCACGGTTCGATCAAATATTAAGTTACTTTTGCCGCGGTCGGTTCGTGGATGGGTGACCATCTATTACATATTGCGACCCCTCTGCGTCTCGTAAAGCAGGTTAAGCTGTTAGTCTCGGCTGTCATTCATAGATCTATCTATGTTCTATGTTATTGGTTTGGTTTCCGCACTTAGTCCTTCAAGTGGACCATTGTGCGTGGCATTCATAAATGATAAATGATTTTATTTCTGTAAGTAGGTTTGTACAAACACTTTTACACGTCAATCATATTTTTTTAAAGCTAGATGAGGTCGGCGTTTCGTATCTGACTACTCTGAGAAGAAAGGCCGAAACAAACTCAGAGGTCACAGTCTCTTTTAAAGTCCAGACAAAATCTTGGTCAGATCATGTGAAGACCATGTAGATTGGTGTCTGAAATGGTCTTTTGAGGAAAGAACCACACAGATTGAGCGGACCTGTCCAGTCAGTGCACGCATTTGTCAAAAATCGTGCAGCTCAACTCAGAACTTGAGGAGCTCAACGATTCGACGAACAATACCAAAGAAAGGACATTTGGGTAGGCCGCGTAAATTACTCAAACTGCCAGATCATGATTAAAACTAACTAAGAAGGAAAACAGAAAAAAGAAATGACCCACATAGTCCTCACATTCACAATAATTAATAATTAAATAAAATAAAAATACTTTACAAAGTAAATATTCATGTCTTTGTATATATAAAATGAATAAATGTCAATGTGTAGGTATATAAAAATCCAGACATAATCTTTGAGGACCATGTAGATTGGTGACTGAAATGGTCTTTTGAGGAAAGAACCACACAGATTGAGTGGACCTGTCCAGGCAGCTTTGGCAGTCGTTACGGTTCGTCAGAAGCCCGAAAGTCTGAAAACCAGTTTTACCAAGGGGTATTGTGTTACTTAGTATTGTATCTGGGTTGTGGAAATCAAATAGGGAGTCGCTCCATTTAAAATACTGGTTCAGCTGCATCCTATTAGACTGGAAGCCGACCACAACATAGTTGGGAAAAGGCAAAGCAGACTGATTGATTATGGTTTCATAGAAAAAGTCTGCATTTATCGATAGAATGTCATCAACAGTGTTATGGTAATATAACTAACAATATTGAATCGTTTAACACTTTAGATAAGCTTAGCAGTAGGTACCTACATAAAGTAAATATAGTAGATACCTACATGAGCTCATACCATGAATATTCATAGATCAGATACTTCTACGAAATCTGCACAATCATGGTGCATACATACTTGCTAGGCGCACTTTATGTTTTAATCAATATCCATCTTTAGTTTTTTTTTTTTTTTTTGCGGTTAGGTAATTAAAGTACTTAGGTAGGTAAAAAAAAATACAAAAACATATTTTTCTGTAAGTAATTAATTTTTCTGGATATCTACAATTATATCGCCAGTTTTAATCAACTTAGTAATTACCTTCCTGTTATTTTAAAGGCAGGATACGTCAACGATAGGTGTTCATTAACCATGCATAAAAACAACTCGGTATTAGGTACCTAATAGGTACAATAGTAGGTACCTACCACGTCATCAACGTCGGCTGTCGCTGAAAACCAGTGCCGGGTCTCTATCTCGCATAGGGTCGTAGCATTATGCTGAGAGATGGCAGTTTTGCGTGGATGTGACTAATATTTTCCCCCAACTTGATCTTTTTGTGTTTGTGTTCTTTCTCTACAAATAAACCTATTTTCTTTCTTTTCTTTCTACCTTACACTCTCCACTGCTCGGCAAAGACTACCTTTTCCACACATAACATAATCAGCCTATAATGTTCCCACTGCTGGGACACAGGCCTCCTCTCAGTGAGAGGGAGTGGGCCGTAATCCACCACGCAGGCCCAGTGCGGATTGGCAGATGTCACACGTCTTCGAATTTTTGGTTCTAGGACATGCCGGTTTCCTTACCTTTTCCACACACAATAAAAAAAAATATGCCTCCTAGATCCTAGATACATATTATTTTTTGTGGGCTGTTTTATGCTTGTAATCCAGTAGGTAACCAACTCGGTCTACTAACTAGCATCCTTCCGTCCTACAACTTAACTACCGATAACCAAGCGGTTCCTTGCATTTGTCAAAAAGTAGCACTTGTCCACCATTTCGATGAACATTTTTGTCATTTGTTTCACGCTCGTTACGACGTTCCTTTCCGCATGAGGAATAATGACTTTGTTTATCAATTTAGCAGCAGTCACGTGACATCTGTGATCTGGTACCTAAGCAAATCTCAACTGCGAATTGAATTGATTTTTCCGCTCAGAAAAGGTGATTTTGTTTAGGCGCAACTAAGCCTCTCGCAAAGATCTGCCGCCTGGAGCTTCTAAAGGCGCAGCTGATTGCATGTAGGATAATGCTTTAAAAACGCACACATAATATAATATCACGCCTGTAATCCCAGAAGGGTTAGGCTGAGGTGTACCTACCTATAAAACAAAAAAGGGCAACAAATTAAAAATATCTTAAAAGCCTACTTTACCGTGGGGAAGTTTGGAATGGGGGAGGTCTGCGTGTAGGTTTTTAGCCTTTAACACGTTCGAGGACGCTACCACTTGAGACTGTGTACCAAAATGACACAGTAAATGTCCATACAAATTATACGACGTATGAGTACGTAGCCTCCCATGAAAATATATTGTTTTAAAGACATCATGACACAACCGTTTTATCACGTTATCGTATAAATACGTTATGTCATTAAAAGTAAGTTAACTAGACGTGAACGGGATTAATTCATAGTAAAATAGTATACTGTCTGGCTAAGGAATAATACATAAATCAAATAAACTAAATAATTACGATGTTTTGTCGCGGCAAATATTACGATACGCCACGAAATGTTTAGCGAACGCGAGCGCACCCCGCAGTGACGCAGCCGCATTGAATGTAGGAGCGCGGTAGGCGCGCGCGACGTATTTACACGTTGTGCGTGTGTGAGCACCGTTCCCGCCCACTGTCAACGGCACTTATTTGAAATAGTTTAAAACTTACTCTACGTGACAGTAAAGCTTCGGGTATTTTAAATGTTGTGACACAAGATACATTCAATAGGATTTTAACTTGAACGTTCATCGGAAATGTACGTTCTGTCGTAAAGTAAAAAAATTATTTGGACGTCATTGTACGTTGTGCCATATCAAAATTTCGAACGATGACGTATAATCTCGTTCTGTCCTCGAACGTGTTAAGTGAGCAAACTCTAAATAAGCTAATAGCGCACATAATCTTATTTTGTATCAAAGATTGAGCGCTATTATGATGCAAAAAGTTCCATGAAAAGTTTTTTTTTTAAATAAATAGTTTCATTTTTTTTTATAGTACACCCACATTTCGCCAGTTATGTTGAAGCCCCATGTAATAAGCGGCGAGCCTATTGTTATCAACCGGGCTCAGCTTTAAACTTCGGGCTACCACTGAGAAATTCCTGATAGAAAAACCCACTTTGCCCGACCTGGGAATCGAACTTAGGACGTCACGTTTAGCAGCATAAAATACATTTAAAAGCTACACGTTAATACTCTACTATAATAATAAGATCTGACCAACACCTGAGGAGGGTCTCGTTGGGCTGCTGGATAAAGGGCTTGATTCAGAAAGCAGTACTTCTGGACACGACCCGCATTGTTAGGAGGTTCCTCTCTCTGGAGCCCTGACAGCCGGTAGCTTGGACCCTGTTCCCGATACCGGTGGGCTACTATTTTTTTTTTATATTCTAATATTTAAAAATATTATTTATATGTGTTTATTGAAATAAAGGAGAATAATAAGGCCTGATAACTGTGTCGGTCATTGAATTGTAACAAGTGGCACAGTGGCCAGCCCCTTTTGTCTCAATAACCACAACACAATGAGTTGGTGCTCACAATCAGTTGCCCATGCGGCCATGTTTTGTCAAAACAATGTGAGAGTTTTGTTTTATTTTTTACTATCGTTTTATGAACATTAACGGGTATTGTAGTAGCTAAGCTATTTCCCCACACGTCATGTACTTTCACATTATCCATACTAATTTTTTAAAAGCGAAAGTAACTGTATATTGTCTGTCTGTTCCTTTTTACGCCTTATGAAAATGAACACATACTTCCTTAAAAAGCTATAGGTACTTACTTATAAAGCATATAACTACATTCACAGAACACTGGATTTATAAAAACAAAACAGTTTTTCACAAACTTTTTCTTCTAACAACTCCTTTTCCAGCGCGATTTTGCAAATAACTTTAGAAAAGTGTTTCTCATGAAAAAAGAAAAACAATCTTTGGAAAATTGCATTTCGTAGGTTCCTTTTGGTTTATTAAGTCTGACAACCAGTCTTACCAAGAGATATCGTATTACCCAGTCACTGGGTTGTGGTCAGATAGGCAATCGCTCCATGTAAAATACTGGTATTCAGCTGCATCCGGTTAGGCTGGAAGCCGACCCCAACATAGTTGGGAAAAGGCTAGGCAGATGATGATGAGGTTTCTTTACGTACAAAGTTCCTATAGGATTATTCTGGATCTATTACATGGGACGTGGGTATACTATAGTTACACCTCTACCTAAGCCTTCCGGGAAACAAAGCGTGATGTTATGATACGTTATAATGATAGAGAAGAAGGGCAAATAAGGAAATAATGCATGAGATAATATAGGTATGGTGGAGCACAGGAGCAGTGATGGCCAAACGGCCGCGACTTACGAGTTGTGGGTAGATCGCACGTTCGCACCCAGACAGGCGCTTTACTTTGTGTAAATTATTTCATCACCACTGCTCTCATAACGGTGAAGAATAGCATCGTGAGGAAACTTGTCATGTCCTGGAACCAAAAATTCGAAGACATGTGACATCTACCAACCCGCACTACGCCCGCGTGGTGGATTACAGCCCGCTGCCTCTCACTGAGAGGAGATGAGGCCTGTGTCCCAGCAGTGGGAACATTATAGACTAATTTTAGGTATGTAAATAATGAAATAAAGGATATAATATCGTTTATTTATTTTTTATTTTATTTGAAATGGACTTGCTCTTGACTCTAGTCTAGGTCAAAGGTGACAGAGACAAAGTCGACGATGGAGCGAGCTTATCCAGAAGAAGCCTGTTCACTCTCACTTTGAAGAGATTTGGGTTGTATGTGCTCGGAAAAACAGACGCAGGTAGAGAGTTCCACTCTTTTGCTGTGCGCATTATAAAAGACATTTGCAAACGCTTAGTGCGAATTGGTGGAATAGCAACCAGGTAGGGATGGTAACATGCTGTGCGTCTGGATGTCCGAAGGTAGAAGGGGGCCGGTGGAATGAGGTCGTGGAGTTCTTGGGCACACTCACCGAAGTACAGTCTGTAGAAGACCGACAGGCAGGCAACCTTGCGGCGATGAGCCAAGCTGTGAAGCTTGGCATCCACTAGTTTTACGTCGCCAATGAGCCTCTTAGCTCTGCGTTCCACCGAGTCAAGCGCAGCAAGTTGGTATTTCGCTGAGCCATCCCAAAGGTGGCTGCAATACTCCATGCAGGATCGGACCTGTGCTTTGTATAGGGTTAAAAGCTGTCCAGGCGTAAAGTATCGCTTCACCCTATTTAGGATGCCCAGCTTCTTGGCCGCAGTTTGGGCTTTGTACTCAATGGTAGCGCCGAAGTTGAGACTAGATGTCAACTCCATGCCTAGGAGCTCGAGCCGATCAATTACAGGAACAGATGTACCCCGAAAAGTAGGAGTCAGGTCGAAACGACTCCTTTTAGCGGTAAAGAGACACGCCTGTGTTTTGGTGGCGTTAAAAGAGACCAGATTGTCATCACCCCACTGGGAGACAAGGCTTAAGGTCAAATCTGTCCGCTCTACCATGGCCTCTCTCAAGTAGCGAACTTCGGCTCCGCTGGCCCTTGCGCTGGACAAGTATCTCTCTGAAACAGTACTGTCATCTGCGTACCCAACAACACCGGGCCGAAGCAGGTCATTGATGTGCAGCAGGAAAAGAGTTGCAGAGAGAACAGACCCCTGAGGAACTCCGGCATCAATAGCCATAAGGTCAGAGGAGCAGCCGTCAACGACTACTCTGATCGTTTATTGTAGATCACATATAAAGATACACACAAGCCATATACCTAGAATTAGTTAAGCACGGTCGTGGTTCAAAACGGATCGTAATTAGTTGATAGGAATCCAGAACTCGGCATCAAATGACCTTAGAGGCGTAGGCCTTATCGTGCGACACGTACTTCATCATAATTTCATTTCATGCTGACGGATTTTTTAAATCGGATATCGCTCTTTAATTAACCTATTAGTTCTTATCGAAATGGAAAAATAGAATAATCTACGTACCTATTATATTATGTAAACTCAGTTCAATAGATACCTATACTTATTAGTTACTTGACCAAAATGTATGAAACAGCAAATTTTTTTTTTCGTGATTTCAGTGTTGGTCCCATAGTGAAAATTGTTCACTTCGATGGTCTAAAGCACCTCTTAAAGTTTATCGGGTTAATTTTTTAAAACTTTGTATACTTAGATACAACCGCGGACAATGGCGGTCGGCAATTTTTCATCCTTATGCCCTTGGTAATAAAGTTGAAAAGTGGTCCACCACCAGTGTCCGCGATGGTACATACAATAATGTTACCACTCAATAAAAACATTTTTAGGTAGGTAAGTAATAATACTTAGTGTCGCTATTTTTCCGACAGTATTCTTTTAGGTACTTACTTAATTAAAATTTTAGTGTAGGTTCGGAATTAATATTATGTCCAGTGTACCCGGATAGAAGTACGGAAGTACCCTACCAGCAAAGAAGTAGGTATTAGGTACTTCAACATCATCATCATTTCAGCCCAAAGACGTCCAGTGCTGGACATAGGGCACCCCCAGACGCCGCCACTTCGACCGGTTCTATGCTTCTCGCATCCAGCGGGTTCCTGCGCCCTTCACAAGGTCATATGGGTCCACCTTGTGGGAGGCCTTCCAACGCTACGTCTTCCGGTACGCGGTCGCTACTCCAGCACCTTTCGGCCCGATGTGTGCCCTGCCCACTGTACTTGCGGAATGAAAAGCAATATTCTTTGGGGTTATGCATTTGTTTTTTTTTTTTTACCTACTTATTCTAGTCGCTAATGCAGTACTTATACAACTAATAATATGTACCTAGTAGTGCAATCGTCATCTGCTTAGCCTTTCCCAACTATGTTGGGGTCACCTTTACATGCAGTGACTGCCTATCTGACCTAAACAACCCAGTTACTGGGTAACACGATACCCCTTGGTACCTAAGACTGGTTGTCAGACTTCCGGGCTTCTGACGACCCATAACGCCTGTCAAAGATTCACGAATGACAGCCGCGATTCCGAAGTACGGAGGGGTATTGGTATGTAAAGATGGTCACCCATCCACGGACCAACCGCAGCAAGCGAAGCTTAATCTGATCGATCGAACCGAGCAGCTGTTATTACCTTCCACAATTTCTTCTTCTATATACCTATTATAGTGCAATAAACAAAAAAAACCACAACAACAAAATATAAAGAGGAGTAAAAGAACTCTATCTTTCCACTTTGTCATAGTTGTGTATTTATTATTTTGATTACGTTATATTTATTTTAGAAGTATGTATGTTTATTTGTATGTATGTAAGTATATTCTCATATTATTTGTTTAGTTTTATTAAGTGAATTGTTTTTAGATTTTATGTATTTTTTTTGTCTCGTCTACATTTCTCTATTTCTTGTCGTATCGCAGGTATGCTGGAAGAGATTTCTTATGAAATAAGCATCACCTTTGTACCACCTATTTTTCTGTTCTGTTTTTTCTTGTCTGTTTATATATGTGTGTACATAAATGGTAAGTAAAATAAATACCTTTTTCACACAAATCTACTACAGACCTATCACAGATATTTTTCCTCTAACAATTTGCATCAGTGTCAAAAGCACAGTTATCTTTATTGCCGTTGCAATAAGGTTGCTGTTGCGTTGCTGCCATTGACAAGAGTGTCAAAGTCATTGTGATCTTTATTCTCGTTACAATAAGGTTGCTGCTGTCAAAGGTTAAATAACTGTGAACGGACTGTAGATTGCTTATCGGTATCATTCTGTGGGGGCGTTTTATGCACATTATCGACACAACACAAATCTATAGGTATCTAGATTAATTAGTGAGTACCTACGTGTACGTAGATATTGTATTTCAGTGATAATAAGTAAGATAATAAATGTACTGGCCAACTGGTTAATATAAATGGTCTAATCAAATTATACCTAGTACTTATATAGGATAACAGTTATTATTTTTGACAAAAGGTCGACACCCGTTGAGTTTGTCCAGATAAAACGTTACTTTTTAGTATGTACGGTCGACTGCAACACAACCTTTCGAAATGACATTACTGTCGAAATAAACGTGCTGTTAAAGTCTTAATATTGTTAACATGACGTGCGGATGACTGTACCTACACTACCTATGCGCACCGTTGCCGTACTTGCCATTGTCGTCGCGGGCGCAATGTGGCAGAACGGTATCAAATTAGCATCGTTCAACTAACCGCAGTGTTATAATAAATAGAGTCAAGTTCAACAAACCTTGTGTTCCGTAGAGGCACAGATTAACTAATAGTACTTAGGTAGAGGTTAAACGTAGGTTTGTTGTATCTACGTAAGTACCTACTTATAGTAAAAGAGCGCAGTGCTGCACACCCTATTTCAAGTTAAACAAATATCAACTTTATTTTAATAGCATTTAAGTTGATTTCAGTGACTAGTACTATTGAAAAAGTTATAAAAATGTTTGAAGTTGTAGCGTAAACTGAACTTTATTGTGTAGGAATTAAAGTTATTTTTCCATTAATTCATATTTGTTTACATTTTTGCCAAATAAACCGCGAACGCAGATTATGTACCTATACAAGATGATATTTTTCTAATAGTACCTAAAAAGGTAGGTAGGTAAATAAATGTCAAAAAGTAATGCTTTCTTAGGTTATTTATTGAAGTGGATAAAAATATATCAAAATCAAATCAAATTTCAAATCAAAAATATATATATATTTGAAAATATATGCACTGGATAAAATTCTTCTACTAAATTAACTAACAAACTATTAAAATAAAAAATATATAACCTAACTAAAACTATTAACCTCTTTCTATACTCCGTGCTAATAACTAACTAAAATATGCCGAAGAATTTTTTTTATTATAATGTGGCGGCACCTACATCGCCTCATGCGAACTACGCACCACATTGGCGTCACGCAAAATCCTGCATCGGGCAAGCAGAGTTTACCGCGCAACAAGCATACCTACAACGTCCCGACATCAATCGTCGGGCACCGACACAACTCCCCTCCCGTCTGGTCGAAAGATCCTCTCCTTTTATGGAGGATAATAGTGAACCTTACACCCTGTCCTCATACCACTATAACTGTAAGTTGGTTAATAATAAGTAACGGGAACCTCGTAAAAGCTGAGAAAGAGAAACAAATTAAATATCTTCACTTAGCACACGAGGTTGTTGACATGTGGAATGTGAACTCGGTTGTCATTGTGCCGATTGTCGTATCGGCCAATGGCCTTATGGCCGAAGGCCTCGATTAACATCTATCGAAGCTTTCGTTAGGCGGTTGGATCAGAGCCTGATTCAGAAGGCAGTAGGTACTCCTCGATACCTACGGCTCGCATTGTGTGGAGGTTCCTGTCTCTGGAGCCCTAACCACCGGTAGATTGGACCCTGTTCCCGACACCGGCGGACCACTATTTTTTATATTTTTAAATGTTTTTTATACTTATCTTTTATATTTTAAGAAATATTTTAAAATGTTACTTAATATGTAAATAGATAAATAAACGAAATAAAAATAATAAATAACTATATTTAGAAAAACTATAATAACACGCTATAACATACAACGGCTCTGCTATGCTTATGACACTTATCCGCTACACGCTCTACATTTTCGTAGCAATTATAGCTGCGAAGTACGAATTTACATAAACGTACAGGATCCTGTACGGTTTTAGATATGTAAGTACCAATAGTCCAATAACAAGTATCTACTGCAAGCCATCTCGGAAGAGCATGAACACAACATAAGTGAATTTGGCGTTTCCTAATTGACTACTCTGAGAAGAACAACAATTTTATATTTTTATGGGTATATAAAATATTTTCACAAATTAATATACTTGAGAAGGCATAGTCATTAGAGAGTGTCTCGGACTTAATTTATAAATTGATCGAACAGCCCTTTTCTGCAAAACCAAGATAGTCTGAATGTCGGCGGCATTTCCTCACAATAAAATACCGTACGGCATTACACTATGAAAATAGCTGAAGTAAACTAAATTCTACAGAAATTAGTCGACCGGCCTACTCCTTTGATATAATGCCTACCTAATCCAGATAGAAACTCCATGAAAAACACTATTTTTGATAAGTTTTAAAAATAATAAATCTGACATGACATTTGAGTTAATTTTAAATATTACTTGTTGATCATCTTTATTATTACAGTATTTATTATTTTAGCGTAATTCTATAAGTGATTTACACAGAAAGTCCTAATGTGATTATTATCAATAGCCATAGTCAACCTTCAAATGTTAGATATAAGACAGACACACTCAGATCAAATAACTTTTTATTTGGTCTGAGGTCTCACATTAGATTTTTATACTTACCCACAAGAAATGATTACAAGAAGAAGAAGCTCTAAATTCTTAGCGTAATTAATTCTAAACATCTGTACAATCAATTCGAATACAAGCCAAATGAAAGCAGTGTTCAGATAAATTTATAGTTGTTTGATTGTCATAACAAATCAGGCATTTTTTCATTATTATCTACCTACTCAAGAAACACTTTAAAGAATGGTGAGTGCTACAGAAGATTACGTTAAATGTTAATGTGTTTGTAACCTCCTACTTATTTTTAAAAGTAGTACGTAGTAAAATTGCGTATAGATAGATAATGACGCATCATTAAACACTCAAAGCATTTATTACAATTGCCATGGCGAACAAAGCCAGGGCGAGGCTGGCACAAGAAAACAGATGATAATTAAACCAATTTACATGCACTTTTGAATTGTCAAGGAGTCGGTCAGTCAAAAAGATGAAGCTAGTTGCCCTTTCCAAATTAGATACGCGTAGTAGGTTCCTATTGAGAAGAACGGGCAAAAACTCCATGGACACTTAAATGAAAATATTGATTACCGTAAAACGGGGTGAATAGGAATGTAGGGGTCAATCGGGACGAAACTTTAAAATGGATTTTAACATTGAAATAATGTTTTTTTTTTTTGCAAAAAAGGACTCTAATGTGTTTATTATATTATAATTAACGATTAAGTGTCCTTGTTGGCAATAAACTTTATTACATCAACGTTAAAATCCATTTTAAAGTTTCGTCCCGATTCATCCCTGCATCCCTATTCACGCCATCTTACCGGTACCTATCCTCTTATTTCCAGATGTCAAAGCTAAGCAGAACACGATAGTGCGGGGGGCAGGCATGCAGGCGGCAGCAGGGGCGCTCACTCTGGTGCGGGTGGGATAACCGCCGAGCCCGCCAGCCAGCATGTGGGTGCGGGCGTCACGCGCGATGCGGGCGCTGCGCCGGGCCGCGCTGCTGCTGCCGCTGGCGCTCACGGCGCTGGCGCTGCTGCTTCTGCCGCGCCCGCCGGCCCTCGCCCCCGCGCCAAGGAGCACCCCCCCGGCCCCACAGCGCTTAGACCTCCACATAGATGTAATAAAAACATTATTGTTCAAGAGAGCATTACAAATTCAAATGGTACTAAGTAGCCTCAAGTCCTCCACACTAGAATTCCCTGTCGTGGCTCAGAGTAGTTTCCTTCGTCTTACAAGATTACAAGATGATAGGTAGGCACATACGTAGCATTAGTCGGTACGATTTCTGGGGCGACAATAATCAAATATTTTCCAGAACAATGGGTAAATTCTTCTAAACAATATTATGATAAAAACAACTTGTCAATCAATCTGCCTAGCCTTTTCCCAACTATGTTGGGGTCGGCTTCCACTCTAACCGGATGCAGCTGAATACCCTTATTTTACGTGGAGCGACTGCCTACTCATCTGACCTCCACAACCCAGTTACTGGGTAATATGATACCCCTTGTTTAAGACTGGTTGTCATACTTTCGGGCTTCTGACGACCCGTAGCGACGGTCAAAGATCTATGAATGACAGCCGGGACCAACGGCTTAACGTGTTTTCCGAGACACGGGGGGTCTTGATATGTAAAGATGGTCACCCATCCACGGACCAACCGCGGCAAGCGTAGCTTAACCTGATCGATCAACCCGTGCGGCTGTTATTACTTAGCCAAAAGCCCCTCTCATCTCCTCATGATAAAAAAACTTGTATAGATTTTAAATGATGAAAGAGTGATTTAGACCGCCAAAACCGCTATTCTTCTTCTTCAACGTATCCATTTAATGCTGAGTGTAGGTCTACTCGTCTACTCCGTTGAAAAGTCATTACCTATTGTCGTTCTTGCTCTCATACTTATGAATAAAACCGAGTCCAAGAGGCCAACACTAAAGATGTTTTTCTATACCATCGTGACATAATATAATATCATAATTTCATTCGTAAAATGTAAATAAATAACAGTGTAACACTGATTCAAGTGCTATATTTCCGTTGCTTCTCATAACCTGAAAGCATTCTCCAGTTCCCACACGCAACGATCACAGGATACAAATATCCGTGGCGCGTATCCATAGCTACGCGCCACGGATATTTGCGGATACTTACTGCATTCTGTCTGCATTTGAGGTTGGCTTCTAGTCTTACGAGATCTAACATAATTCCACGGGGGACACGAGATTCTAAATTCTATTAATTTTAAGCAACTTTGTGTCTTCTCTGAAGTTCTCTGTCTGCTTCCGATATTTCTTTGGCTCTTTTTCTTTGATCGGTGTAGAACAAAATTTAAACCCACCCAAGTGTTAAAAGTAAGAAGTTTGTGATAAATAAACGCTCATGCTAATTAAACATAGTAAATAATAATATGGTTAAGTTGACTTTGGTTAGATCCATAGATATATGAAAGAAGAATGGTTAGATCTAAAGTTGAATCGTATCAACTCCAGCTAAATGTATGTAGCTATTGTATACCTACCGCTGCAGAATCGTCTGTAACTCATAATGTAAGTATGTCAACTAAGTGACTTTGATATAACTTCAGAACGCGATCACGGAAACGGACTATGCAGTGGCTCACGAGGACGAGTCCGCACGCCTTCCGTGGTTCCTGAAAGGAGGAGAGCAACGTCCCTGGCAGCACGACCCTGATGCGAAACTGTTTCCAGAAGATTCACCAGGAGACGACAGGTGAGCTTCTCAAGTTTAGGTGTCAAAACCAAATTTTTTGTGTCGTGTGTTACACTGGCGAAAACTTTGAATGATGAGGTACACAACAACGAAACGAAACAATTAACTGAGATGTATGATTATTTATATAGGGTGACTGGTAATTAGTGACCGATACCTAAACACGTGATTGTACTCATGATAACAAACAACTTTTAAGTACTATGGGACCAAACTTGAAATCGCGAAAAAAAAAAACTGCTTATATTTTGACCAGTTAGGCGAACATAAACAACTAAACGGCAGATTTTTTTCGCAATTTCAGGATTGGTCCCATAGTAAGTTGTTTGTTATCATGAGTACAATCACGTGTTTAAGTATCGGTCACTAATTACCAGTCACCCTATATATCTGTATCAAATAAATGAGTAGGTATTTCTGAGAACATCAGGAAGTCTGAAAGTGGCACCGGTGACACCGGAATGAGGAAAATGTTGTGAAGAAATTTTTTAGTAGATATCAATCTAAATGGCTTTAAGAGTAGTGTAAGATGAAAGAAACGATGGAAGGACTGTGTGAAAGATGATTTTAGAATTACAAAGATGGCAACTAATAGAGAAGTATGGAAGAAAAATACATTTTGCGCCGACCCCAAATATATTGGGATCATCATCTGCCTAGCCTTTTCCCAACTAAGTTGGTGTCGGCTTCCAGTCTAACCGGATGCAGCTGATTACCAGTATTTTACATGGAGCCACTGCCTATCTGACCTCCACAACCCAGTTACTGGGTAATACGATACCCCTTGGTAAGACTGGTTGTCAGACTTTCGGGCTTCTGACTACCCGTAACGACTGTCAAAGATCCACTAATGTCAGCCGGGACCAACGGCTTAACGTGCTTTCCGAGGCATGGAGGGAGGGGTCTCAGTATGTAAAGATGGTCACCCATCCATAGACCAACCGCGGCAAGCGTAGCTTAACCTGATCGATCGACCTGTCGGCTGTTATTATTTAGCCACGGGCCCCTCTAGGAAAATATAATGATGATGATTTTTTAACTTTGCAGAGTCGTCAATCAATTAATGTATACGCTACCAAAAGACGAAGATGTGCCTATTAAAAAAATCCTCCTCGCTAATGGGTTCGGCGCGTGGGGCGTGTCCGCAGGCCGGACGGAGTTCCTCCGGAACAAGTGTCCGGTGGACCGCTGTACGCTGACCGCTGACGCAAGGGATGCTGCCACGGCTGACGCTATACTCTACAAAGACCACCACACACCCTTCAATGTTAAACGTTCTCCTAAACAGGTAAGATGATAAGCGCAGATAACAATGTACTCATACCTGCGTAACTCGTTTCTACAATTTGTCTGCCCAAAATCATGTTTATCATAAACCCTTGCAAGTGTTGGAATGAAGAAGCGTTTTTAAACACGCGTCGAGCTATTGTTGCTATCTTCAGTCAGTCTTTTGTTAAAACAACTTCAGTAGGTACGTCTCGACGTGTAGCAAATTATTTACCATAGATACATTTGGTAGGTTCATTAGGTAAGTACAAAAAATGCATAAATACCTGATTTAATATGCTGTATTATGCAGACAGCCATCATGTCGTGCTAACGCGCTTTTTGCGACAAATTCTATTATGTACCTACCTACTATACCTCTTTCCTTCATGTTCCAGATCTGGATCCTGTACTACCTGGAGTGTCCGTACCACACGGCGTCACTGCGGACGTCGTCGGTGGACGTGTTCAACTGGACGTCCACCTACCGACGCGACTCCGACATTGTGGCGCCCTACGAACACTGGGTCTACTATGATCCCCTCATCACTGAAAAAGATCTCGACAGGAACTTTGCTGCTAATAAAACTAAAAAGGTACTACCTAGTTAATAATAAGCATTGTAGGCTTATTCAGCTTATTATCTCCAAGAGTCTAGAGAACATGTAATCTAACTAGGGCTTGGAACCGATATCACTATAACACCAAGGCCTCTGGTACCAGTTCCCAAAAATATCGGTATTTAAATTTTCAAGCCCAATCTAACAGATTACAGAAGTTACACAATTGCCTATAACAAATAGGCTTAAACGAGCGACGACGATGATACACGCTTGTCTAGAAGCAACCTTTCACTCATTATTGTACAAATTACTTTATAGGGCGTATTGTTATTCGCTGCAAAAGAATCAGCGTCCAGCGCGTCCTGAAGCAACTTGTTTGATGATCTTGGACATTGTCATTGACGGAGTATTCCACTTGAAAATGCGAAAATCAGTCAATACAAGTCGGTCTCCCATGTCTTTCAAGTTACCCCACGATACTCAATACTTACTCAATTATAGCATTCCACAATGTGTAGGTAACTAAGTACAAAGGTGGTAACGTAAAATTTGATGAGATGAGAGAGAGAAAAGAGAGGGTGAGATGACATTTACATTTGTCAGGTGGCGTGGTTCGTATCGAACTGCCACGCTCGCAACCGCCGGCTGCAGTACGCGCGGCGGCTCAGCAAGTACATCCAGGTAGACATCTACGGAGCTTGCGGCGCGCACCACTGCCCCCGCAACGACCCCAACTGCCTCGAGATGCTCGATAAAGACTACAAGTTCTACCTTGCCTTCGAAAATTCTAACTGCCGTGATTATGTCACTGAGAAATTCTTTGTGAATGGGCTACAGTAAGTGTCATACCTTGTCTTTTAAATAAGTATCTATTTTTAAATGTAATATGTACCAATAACACAACTCAGTGCGGATTTCACAAATGAAACTAAACGCGTTAAAAGCACATCTAAACCCTGGATCTAAACCAGGTTCAAGAGCTGTCAGTATCAAAATTGTTATAGAATATTTATTGACACTGACAGCTTTTGAACGCGGTTAAATTTGCAGTATAATATATGTTGCCCTTAGTCTTCATTTTTATGGCCTATTTGGATAGGTACGGGATATGCATCTGATGCCAGTTGAAACTTAGGTTTCATTTTATAACTCTGTTCCCCTGACGTAATACAGGCACAACGTACTGCCAATAGTGATGGGTGCCCGTGCGTCTGAGTATGCAGCCTTGGCGCCCCATAACTCATACATCCACGTCGAGGAGTTCGCTAACCCGGAGGAGCTCGCCTCGTATCTGCGGCGCATCGACGAAGACGATAATTTGTATAATTCCTACTTCAAGTGGAAGGTAAGAATTAGTGCTTGCTTACTAACTAACCTGCATCCTTCTTCCCTACCTATACTTACTCGATGAAAGTGTAATGTACAGACGCCAGCACATCAACCTACACCTAACTGTCAAATTTTCCCAATCAACATTGAACCTTATGCTTTAGCAATAAAGTTGAAAATCTATTACAGAAATCTGACAGATTGTAGTAGGTTGATGTGCTGGCGTCTGTACCTACTTCTCTGTACAGAGCCTATTACCAATCATGAATACTGGCTACGGTGATAAACAAATTCAGTTTCGACGAATCGCAAGTTGGGCGTCATTAAGGCTTGGAACTGCCATGCATACATTTTAATGTCGCCTAACTTGGGACTGGTTACTTGATGTTCATAACTAAAACTAAACTTAACTAATTTATCAGGGTACCGGCGAGTTTATTAATACGTACTTCTTCTGCCGTGTGTGCGCCATGGTGCACGCGAACGAGCGGCGCCAGCGCAGCGCGCACTACAGCGACGTGCAGGCGTGGTGGCGCGACGGCGCGTGCACGCGCTCTGAGTGGCGCACGGAGGTCCGGGATACGCGCGACAACGGCTAGCGATACGCCCGCGTGACACGACACTACTTATAGGTTTATTCAAGTTTAGTATTTAGTTATAGTTTAGTGAATTAGTTCTTATTTTTGTAATTTTTGCATGCCTACTGGTAAAATATGGATGAACTTATTTTTCTATAACACCATGTACTGTACCCATATTTGCAAAATAAAATATCTTTATCTTTATCTTATCGCTTCGAGCCCGCCTCGTCCACGAGGTCCGACTAATTTTTACAGAGTCGCTGAGCCCCAGCGCTACGCATTTAGTCAATAGGTATTTGTATCGTGTCACCAGTCGAGTCGAAAGTAATCGCGTCCATGTAGCATAGCGTACACGATGGTGGTAGTGGTTCTGTTAATTCTTATTAGATTGCCGGTGTTCGGTGTTCGAGTTTTCCCCGCAATATTTTTGTAACTAGTGAGGTGTACCGTATAGAAAGGTTATTGGCGCCCGACGTGGGTCTGGCGACCTGAGGAAAATCAAAGTGAACGAGACCTGATTTTCCCTCTTATGACTTAAAAGCCATAGTAGATTCGCTTTTGCATTTAATTAGACCGATTAAACAATCATAGAAATCATGTGTTTTAAGAAGAAGAAACATTCCAATGTAGTTTTAATTTATTTACCAACTGTTGAAATATTTTTAATGAATTTTATTAGGTTTAAGACATGTTTGTTTTATATCTTTGCTGTTTTATCTTAATTATTTTGGTAAATTATTTGAATTTTGTAAATATTTTTGACTTACATAATTTACCTACTTTATATTTCAATCTTTGAAATATTAATAATCAAGACCATCATTTACATAATATAAGTAATAGGTACCTATATATAACAATCATACCATCATAAGCGGTGAGCAGATTAAAAAATATATTATTATGTTAACATCCTAGATGTTGTAAGGTTTATGATGGAATTATTTATATTTGGGCTAGACTTGATTCGGTACCTTTTTTATATCTATTGATTATTTTTGTGTTGGTCGATTTGTGGTATAAATACCTAACTAGACACACCACACAGTCATTACATTGTGTAACGAAATACCTACTCACAGGGCTCAACTTTAAGTAAGTCTAGTCATGATGCCATTGTGAAAGCACAACCAAAAATGAAACTCTCATGAATTTTTACGCACAAAGTAACAAAGACTTTACAAAAACTTTTATATTACTTAATCATTGATTTTTGCACTTCTCTAAGGAGTCAAAAGTTTTATTATGAGTCTTAATCTTTTTAAATAATATACCTAGTGTATTTCTTGTTCACAAGTTATATTTGATAATAGTTTAATGTTTTGTACATTAATATTGTTGTGTTGTGTTATTTTAGAATGTTATTTTATTCAGTAGAATGTAACTCAATCTTAGTTAAGAAAAACCTTCTAGAAATGGCTGCAAATGAATTATACTTGTTTTGTCAAGAAACGAAAGTTTGCAGTAAAGTTTTTAAGAGATCATGGTATGGAGACTTAAAATTAACTGGCTGTTAAAACAGAGACTGAAGAATTTTAAATGGTTTTAAATATGTTTTACTTTACATTTGAGGAAATCGTGGTTAATAAATCTTATTAGGTGGAATGAGTTCCTTTACCTAAAATTAAGTGCATCTAAGACATGGTATTTTGTTGTTTCAAAGGATACATTAAACTTACTCCACAATTTCCTAACATGGCTAGTTTTAATAATCAAATTTAAATGTATTTAAAAATATCTGAATGTTAAATTTAAAGATCTCAAATTAAATTGAATGCCAAAAAGCATGCACCCGGTTTCGTAGCATTATGTAAGTAATTGTTATTAATTAAAGTACTTATCTCAAGTGAAAATTGTATAAAGATCATGTGTTTACAGGAATGATGTTGTATTTGCTGGGATCATTGTTAATTATTAACTCCAGGAGAACATTCCATTTCTGTTGTTTCTATGTACCTCAAAGAAAACAATATGTATATATCTAGTTAAATATTATATAGACAATTCTTTGTATAATATTAAAAAAATGCTATTAAAAAAAAACGGTCATAAAAGAACTATTATTTGATATCAAAAAGAGCAATTATTTGATTGAATAAATAATATAACAAGTATGTGACTCCAATCAAATTATATAAATAATGTTATCAATAAAGAAATATCTAGGTACTTGTTTAACAATGTAAATGAAAGCGCCATTTATTATAAAAATCCAAGAAAAACATTATAGATTCATTCAACCTTTTACTCAACAAAGGCCTTTCAACTGTTGTGATTAACCTTTTGATCGCTTGTGTCGCATTTATGCGACACATATTTCCGTGTCCCTACCGCTCATGGCGTATTTCTGCGACAGAGAACATGCATGGTTTTTCGTCCTATTACCTAACTGCGTGGTACATCTAAAACCATTATTAAAATAGAGATAAAAACTTTTTGACTAGTTTTTAATTGATGCTACAATTTCTCCTCCTTATTTATTGTAGGTATTATTTTAACCGACTTCTAAAAAGGAGGTCAGATGGTTCAGATGTTTATATATTTTTTTCATGTATGTTCGGACATAACTCCGTCGTATATAAACGGATTTGCAAAATTCTTTTTTTTTTTTTTTTTTGTAAAAAAGTTTTTATTTCTTGATATTATCGATTTCTAGCCGCGCGCTAGGGGCACGGCAATCGATATTTAGCCAAGCGATTAAAAGGTTAAACCAATAAAATAATGCTTATTGCAGTATGATTAAGCCACAACATGACACTTAGTGTTCATTTCACAAATGAAAATAAATAAATGACAATTGAAACTTGAATTGTTTTATTTCCATCAGCAACATAGCAGAAACGTAAGCCTTTCAATTGTTGTAGTTAAACCAATTAACTAATGCTTATTGCAGGATGATTAACCGGTTGAATGCTGCAATTACAGAAACAATTAAAAAGCGTGGATCCACGTTCCAGCATGCAAAGGGTTAAGCCACAACATGACACCTAGTGTTCATTTCACAAATGAAAATAAATAAATGACAATTGAAACATGATTAGTTTTATTTCCCATCAACAACATTAGCATTAAACTTAAATTATTATCACATATAAAATGAATAACACGGGCTTTATCTAATTCTTGCATACAGATGCCCAAATTACCTCAGGCAGCGGCTATCTTGTCTAAATTAATGTATTGTTTCAACATATCCATAAGTTTTAAATTACTCTGCAGCTGTACTTGAACATTCACACATTCAACAACAAAGTTTATAGCATTTTGAAATATACCTTGGGCTTTATGCATATTCTGCGGCACTAAGACTCCAAACCAGCGAAGAGGGTTGACTGTATTCTCTGCATTATTTTCAATTACTTTCATTACTTTAACCCCATCTTCCTCAGTAGTTTCGCATATTGTAGAAGCTGAGAAATCCGGGCTACTCTCAGTAGGAAGCCGAGATGTACTCACTGAGTTCTGACCCATGATATAACGAGACTTGGCTAAATGATAACTTCCATTCTTGATACTGGACTCTATGTTTAATTCGCAACGCATCTTTTCCTCCATCAAATGTAATTGCTTTACAATAATCTTGTCAAGCAATTCACATGCTACAGCTTCAGACGGAACACCTGTGTCCAAATGAACAGAGTGCGTTATTAGTTTACGGTAAATGAGAGGGTCCTTAGGTACCTACTGTATGAATGTTATTACAATTTTGCTTACCTTGGTTCTGTCCGGTCATGACTGACGCTGTTTACTATCTCTGTTGATTTTAACCGAGCAATCAGATGATAAATCGTGAAATAAATAGCAAACTGCTTTCAAAATCGTAAATTCACGGAGTAAGTTTGATATACCCAAAACAATTTCAATTATTTTCAATAACCAAACCGACCTGACATTGACAGTTGACAGTCCGACGATCAATATGTATGTCATGTGATCGTGAACAGAAAATAGGTGTTGCCTGCAAAAAACAAATTAGGTTCTCTGCTTCCCCCTATTATTCTTCCCCATTATACTATTTTAGTCTCCCTCCCCCCTCTATCTTGTGATTGTCCCTTAGTGTTATCCCTTCCGTGTCCCGGGTAAAGTGGTAGGTGCAGGCGTTATCAGCCAGCTACTACCACCTTGCGAAAGCCGGAAAGCCGTGCAATCTGTGTTGCCATCCTTGTTATCACAATAACAAGATTTTTTTCCTTTGGTCTTGTTTGTTTATTTTATTATTACTCTATGGTCCTGTTCCAGAGGCCGCCATCTTAGATCCTTTTCGTCATACATGTGTGGGAATATTCATTTCGCATAGATCAAGATTACTGAAAATATACAACAAGGCAAAGTGAGTTATTATTAGAAACATTCCTAAAATAACGCCAGGCGATGTCGGATAAGAAGCGTTTGCTAAACGACCTCAGAGTTATAGACTTACGCGCAGAGTTAGAAAAGCGCAACCTAGATAAAAGCGGCGTTCGCGGTGTGCTCATACAGCGTTTATCCAAGGTAATTATGTGACGTGTGATAATTAGAATAGGCACGACACTCATCAGCATTGTATCCAATACGTAATTGATGATGTCTTTCTAGCATTTGGAAGAGGAGGGGCACGATCCAGCAACTTTCAAGTTTGAGTCGGCTACTGTAGAGGCAAAAACTCCTGCAAAAAGGACAAGGCGGTCAGAAAGCACAAACTTTGTCGAACAAGAGTCAGAAGAGACTCCGACTATGGAGGATATGATCGTACAAGATGACGCTGAAGAAGAAGAAGAAACTGAGCAGACTGACAAGAAACAAAACAAAGCTAGCCCCAGCAAGCCTGAAGCTAACATGGAGGTTGAGGAAACTGAGAAATTGAACAGAAAAAGGGAGTTAAAAGAAGAACCTGAAGCAACACAGCCTAAAAAACTGTGTCTTGACAAGGATACCAAATCTGAAGACGATCACAAAATAGAAAACAACACTGATGCAGAGGACAGCATCAACTTGGATCTTGGTGAAGATGAGCTTCTCAATGAAGAGGTACGTTTCTATTTCTTCAGTGTAACAGTTAAACTGCCACCAGTTGCCTCCAAAATATCCAACGGCACAGCAAACGGGTTCATGATGGAGATAGACTAGAACATACAAAGTAGAAAACCACTTGTGATTTTTATTAGATGTATATCCACATATTTATGTATGTAGTATATTTATGTTGTTGAAATATACTTAAGTTGTTATAAGTATCTTATTTTTTTAATAATCACAGTCTTTCTAACATTTCTTCAATCACTGCTTTATCAACCCAAAATATGTCAAATCTGGTTTCACTAATTATTAATAGTAACAAACTGGAATAATGCCAAATATTTGACTAAAGTATATATATCAATGTAATTCAATAAACTTGCATTTATGTTCATACTAACATTTGATTAATCTCTTTCAGGCTGACAACAATTCTAAAGCTGACAAAAAAGGTAAGCTTAGATTGTATTTAAGTTATTTTCTGTACATACATCTTTATTGATGAAATAATCAGTGAATTTAGTCTTTTAGTGTAAAATTAACACATTTCATTATTTTAATCCAAATCAATCAGATGGAACAAAAATAATGTGCTTGAGAAAGTACAAAATCTTTATTACGTGAATAAATTAATTATAATGAGGTACTTATGTTGCAATATTTTGTCATCATGCTAAATTAACAAGTTGAAATAGTTGCGGTATACAAGAGTGGAAATTTAATACAGCAGAAGAAAATTTATAGTAAGACCTGCAAGCATCATGCTAGAAACGGCTGCAACACAGAATACAACCAACAACTAACAGAGAGAGAACAGATGACAATATCATTTGGGAGGATTACCACTGAAATGAGCACAGACTGAGGTGGCTCTCATTACAATGATGTGGTGTTTTGTGTAATTTAAGTGACAGGGCATTTCCAGTCACAGCAGCACTCCAGTGTCCTACAGTTATGTATGCTTTACTATGGACATAGTGGCTCATAGCTGCTATGCTGCTCCATAATATCCAGATGGTGGTGCTAATGTCCAATCAAGTTTTCAGGTCAGGATTTTTTGTGTAAACAACAAACAAGTGTGAAAAACATCAAGAAACACTCAACACTCCATGACAAGATTAAGGAGAGGCAGGGTGGGCCGCTCCCGAGTATCGGCGAGCGACCTGCGCTGGCTCAGCTGATAAATGCGACTGACGTAGATGAAGCGGCAGAAGAGGAGGAGGAGGAGGAGGAGGAAGATGCGGGCGAGCCGTCGAGCGACAAGTCTGCGCCGGCCGACTCTGCAGCGAACTGCGACGACGAGCCGGCCGACGACCAACAAGTAACCTCCGAAGTCCCCGCCACTAGGTTGGTGAACGTCGAACGACCGCCGTGTCGCCGCCCACGCGCATCTATACTCCGATTATTTCGACATCCAATACTTTTTTTTTCGTTATCACTACAAAGTTTTGCACCAAACGTTTTGGAGTCCTGGCTTGCTCTATGGATCTGACAACAGCTGCCTGCCAACAAAACTCGATGATGTCGTCGTCAGCGGTCGTCGGCGCCAGCTGCTGCGCACTGTCTATACCTGATCGCTGGTGGAGGACCGTCTGCTGTCGGTGGTGTAGTCTGCGGCTGCAGAGCGGCGTGCAACGGGTATAAGGCGACTCATGCAACTTTGTGGACCTGCTCTCAACGTCCTGGCCTAATGCAGTGGAGTAATGGTGCAAAACTTTGTAGGTGATGAGTGTCACTACGGGAATTCTAAAATGATTACTGTCACCAAACTGCAACTTGCAATTAATGGAACTTGTGCTAGTAGTAAAACGTTCAAATTCCGATCTTCATGTATTGTTGTTATCTGTAGTCATATTCTTTTATTTTTAAATAATGCTCTGATTATTTTTTCAGCAATGAGGATGATAAAAATGACAAGGACACAAAAGGTATCTATTATTGAATAAATAAATCTTCATAGTACATTTCTATGACAAAGCAGTGAAGTTAATATTGCATTATCCTATTTTAGATGATAAAGAGAAAGAAGGTGATGGTGACAAGAAAGAGAAGAAGGATGACAATAAGGAAGGTGGTGCGAGGAACTTGTGGGTCAGTGGCCTGTCTGGAGACACTCGTGCTAAGGACCTGAAGCAATTGTGCAGCAAACATGGAAAGGTAAATGGCAATGGTTCAGGGCAAAGGCCTCCCTTTCTCCTTTCCACTCCTGTCTTGAGCTAGTGTTGAACAATCCTCTATGTAGGTGTCAAAATCGTTCTGCCATGTTCTCTTGGATCTGCTTTGATGTTGCTGGAGGTTTTCTGGGAGGTACATGGTGGTTAGATGTCTTACTTTCAAATTTATCATTACTAGATTTTTGATCCACTTCATATGAAATGAAACTTAATAAAAATATCAAAAATATCAACTGCTCTGCCAGTGGCCATTGTTTAGGACTTGGATGTTGTTGATTGGTTATTTACAAACACATAATTACAGGTAATTGGAGCCAAGGTGGTGACCAACGCTAGAACACCCGGATCCCGTTGTTATGGCTACGTCACAATGGCTAGTGCTCAAGATGCTGAGAACTGTATTAAGAACTTACACAGGACTGGTAATTACATTACAATACATTCATTTGAAATGGCTGACACAATAATTTTTGTAATAACTAATTTTAATTGTTTTTTTGCTTAGAATTGCATGGACGAATGATTTCCGTAGAGAAGGCTAAATCAGAGTCGGAATCATCGTCTCGTCGTCAGCCATCTGCGCGCTCCGAGCGTCGCTCCAGTAAAGAACGCAAAGAAGAAACTAAAGAGACTGAGGTAATTATTATTAACAAAATCATGTTTTAAGTTTAACAAAAAATAATACGATATTGTACTGGCCACTGGCATTGGGAACGAGGTTCATGTTACAGGAAGCCAGGGAATCTGAGAGGACCCTCCATTCTCTTGCCTTTATCCCAATTTATTTTGGGGTCTGCGCAACTTGAATTCTGGTCCCTACTTCCCTTTCAGTTGGCATCTCAGTAACACCATATAATCATTCACACAGTCCATCCATCGTTTCTATGGTCTTCCCTTACTCTTACGGCCTGGCCACGACCTTGCCGCTATCAGTGGCATTTTAGCGCGGGGTGACGAGCGGTAAAAACAAATATACAAAAACGCATGAACCATGCCATGATGCACCGCATGCAACGTCTACGCTAGCAGTAAGACACCGCGCCGCTTCCGCCTAAGCCAAAAGTCATGGCTAGGCCGCCCACACGATAGCCATCCACATTTATACTCTCAAACTTTTAACTACTTTATACTTACTCATAAATAAATTTAATCAGTTCATAGAAGCTTTGCCCAAGAGTACCACTTGTAACATAAAGGGCTAAGGAAGGAACACGGGTGGGTTTTAGTCAGTAAGAGTCTGACACTCCCTTCCGCTCCACCCAGAGCGGGAGGAGTCATTAGATAATTTCCCATCCAAAAAAAAGAGTACCTCTTGTATTGTCCTAAGTCCTTGAGCCAACTGCATAAGCCACTAAACTGATGGTCGTAACTCGCGTACTTAACAAGCATCTGTACTGTATTTAAGGAAAACAAAGAAGGAGCTGAAAATACTGGTGAACCTAAGCCGAAAAAGGATGGTGATGTTTCTGGAGCAGAGAGTACTAGGTCTACGTCACGCACTCGCGAAAAGTCTCTCCGATCTGATAAGGTATTTTATTTTAATAGTCTTGCGGATTCTATAATCACTGATGAACGGGACCGTATTACTAAGGCCACTGCTCTTAAAACAGTGAAGGAAATAATTGTGATGAAATCGGCATATCCTACATCTATCGAACCTTACTGGGCCTGCGTGGTGGATATCGGACCACTCCCTCTCACAGAGAGGAGGCCTGTGTCCCAGCAGTGGGAACATTAGGTATAGGCTGATTATGCTAATAAATAAGCCTACACTATCTGTTTATCACTGGGTAAATCGTAATAAGTTAAAAAAAAAAAATTGTACTATTTTCATAAACGTATTAATAGGGCCTCTGTTATTGCAATTCATAAAAAAATTAATCTCCTTAGTTCGCAATTGGCCGGATTTTTTGTGTTCTATACTTATCGTAATGTGACATTCCAGGATCGCACCAAACGGAGCACCAGAAGTCGTGAGCGAAAGCGATCGCCCCGCGAGGTTCTGTCGTTTTCCAAAATCTGGGTAAGCATGGACTGGGATAGAATGGAATGCTTATAACTCTAGCTAGAGCCAGCATGTCTTAATTTCTTTACATTGATTGTTCTACAACTAGTGTGAAAGTGAACATGTTATTCTACAGCTTTCAGAAGTTTATCATATACCATGCCATACAAAATGTTGGTATTTAATCAAATTTTCTGTCAGTCTTTATGGAAATTCTCAAAGTAAGAGTGAACTAGTTCGCGGTCGATCGATAACATCGTGACATATTATTTTGAGGCGATCAAAAACGTGTGACTTGATGTTGAGTCAATCGACCGAAAATATCTAAGTTAAATATTAATATTTTATACACATAAATCTTTCGGAATGAATTTTATAAATGATGGTGAAAATGGTAGTTTAGAAGAAATGAAAAGTGACTTCTGAGTGTATGTATTGATATAGATGATGATCAGCGTTGTAACGTGTAACGTGTTGTATGATACAGAAAGAGCGCGATGTGGCGCGCGCACGCGAGCGTTCCCGCGCGGCGAGAGAGGAAGAGCGCAGACGTCGCGCGGCCGAGGACGCGCTGCGGGAGAGAGAGAGACGACAGCGACAGGAGAAGCACCGCCTCGCGCTAGAGAGGGAGAAGCTACGCGCCGAGAGGTACGTACAGTCTGGGGCCATCACATACCTGTTTTTTTATATATCAATTTAACATACTATACTTCTTGTGAAGAAGTAGACAGTTGTACACGTCTGCCTTATTTCAATTTAATTGGCGAAATATTCAAGTCCCATGTAAATGTAATTAAGAATGCCGGCCGCAAATCCAGAAGGAGATGCTGCTGAGAAATATTTGATGGAAAACTTAAAAACACTACCAAGTCTGGGTATCTTTAGGACCCTACCCCACCGCCCTGTAGATGTACTTGCTATCACTATACCACTTGTAAATACTCGCATAATCAATACAATGCAAAAAATTAAATAAGCATTAAAATCGTATTTTTCTCGCAGAGAGAAGATTGAACGCGAAAAGAACGAGCTTCTTCGTTTGGAACGCGAGCGGCACAGAATAGAGCGAGAGAAACTGGAGTTAGAGAGACTGGAACTGAAACGCGCTCAACTAAGGTATCATATAAGCTTGAGATAACTTCCAGGATTTTTCATTTCTTTATAATATTAGTTTAGATGTTTGTTTCTTGAGACAGAGGTTTTATATTTTTGATTATCTACCACTACCATATTGATTGCTTTGCATCATCGTTATTTTAGTTTTAATAAAATAAATTTTATTACTTAAAAAATAGGCCATGTGCGAGTCGGTCTCTCACAGAATTTTTTTGTTGTTATTGCAGCCATAGTAGTACACAACACACTCCGAAAATTCCTTGTGTCTACCTATTACGGTTTAAAAGAGATACACAATTAACAGGGTCAAAATATTAATCCTCGATGTAACATAAAATGTGGTTGCGTGCCCGCAGGCTGGAGGAGGAGCGGCGCAAGCGCGGCTACGAGGCGGGCGCCTACCGCAAGGCGGCCAGCCCGCCGCCCGAGCCCGCCTACGAGCGCGACGCGCGACACAAGCGCGCGCCGCCGCCGCCCGTCGTACGTCACTTGCTAGTCTGTAGCCCTAGAATAGAAACCCCTACCACCATACAAAAAAAAAACAACCAACTTAATGACTTTAATTTCAAAATTTGGTGTCTAGTTTTGCATTTCCGTTTTTTGTCAATGACTTCCAAAATTAAAGTTAACTTTTCACTGGTAAGAAAAAGGATCACGAAGGAATGAAGGCAGTCAAAAATTAAGGTTTTGTCCATTGCCAGAATACAGTGGCAGCATAAAGTCTACATTGATCAATTGGCTTGTCACTTGACAACAACAGATGGCCAAATAACCAACCATATGTAGCCATCTGTTGTAAAATCATTAGGGAATAGGAAGATGCAGCAAGTCCAATTCAAGTAACAAATAATAGTTGCAGATAGTGGCTAAAGCTGAAAATATTGCACCTAGTGAACGACAGTTATATTACACCTTCGACTGGACCCTCCAAAACCGCAAACTGCATTATATTTCTCCGTCACATAATGAATTATTTCTAACAGTCGTCAAGTCGCAGCCAGTTCGAGGCGCCACCGCCTCCCCGCTTCGAGATGACAGCTAGCTACGAGCGAGGCACTGACAAACGGGACCGCGACCGTGACTACAAACGAGACTACCCGCGACATGTCTCATGTAAGTATACAAATACATAATTAGCATAATAAACGTAGTATTTTCAAGAATTTATTGTCCAGTTTGAATTAAGTCTGATTCATCAGAAACGCCATTGGAAATCAAATCTATCATCATCATTAGTCTATCTATCCTTTTGAAATCTGTTAGCTCAAAACTGTATCACCATCAAACCTTCCACCTTTTACTAGCTGACCCGACAGACGTTGTCTTGTCTAAAATATAATAACTCATACAAAAATCCCATAGAAAACACCACTTTCAGTTTATCACGATTTTTTCCAATTTTTCTTCACATGAAAACTATTACGAACACAAAAAATTGCTAAATCGATCCAGCTGTTCTCAAGTGATGAGCGCTTACCAACGAAAAGCATTTCCTTTTTATCAACATAATAATAATATTTTCAGCTGGAAACATGAAATACTCTAGCAATAACGGCGCCAGCGAAGACTCGCGACAACCGATGCCGCCAGGCACCAGGCCCAAAGAGCCCAGGTATGTTTTCTAATGGTATATTGCACTAACCCGTAGCATAACCTTTGAACTAATAAGCGATTGACAGGTTTAGATTGTTGAGTCTGTTAAAAATTTGATTTTTATGACAGAAACAAATAAGTGCCTCTTGGATGTAGCGCGTATGGTCATAGTTCTAACCTAACTGAACCTTTGGTCGGGGTGCACTACCTTAGTTACTGCGACTTTTTAATAAACTATCGCGCCATCAACATGACAAAGAAGTTACGCTGGTAAAACATTTGTCGTATTTGGACAAATATGAGCAGTGGTGACTCAGTGGTAACGTCCGCGACTTATGAGTTGTAGGACTTAGGTTCGAACCCAGACAGGCGCTGTACTTTGTGCAAATTATTTACATCAACAAAACCGGTATGTCCTAGAACGAAAAAATTCGCAGACATGTGACATCTACCAACCCGCATTGGGCCCGCATGCTGGATTACGGCCCACTCCCTCTCATGGTAGGTGTCACGGCGGTGGGAACACTTGTAGGCTGGTTATGGACAAATAAATACGCCAAGAGTACTGCCAGCATTATGCTTATACTTACGCAACACAGAAGACACTTTTTGTAGCGGACAAAATATACAAATGCAACATAATTTTGGTTCCAGTCGTTCTTACGAGTCTCGTGACAACCGTTCGTACCGGCCGTCGCCGCCCGGCAAGCCCGAGCCGCGCAGCTGGAACGCGTCCAGTCGCTACCCTGACGCCGCAGCGCCTTCTAAAGGTAATCTTTAATGGCTATGGTTTAAGTAGTCAGCTAAATATTGATGTTTTGGTCAGTCACCAAATATGATAAATTGAGACGCTACAAGTGTCCAACAAGAGGGGCTCGTCGCTAAGTAATAACAGCCGCACGGGTTGATCGATCAGTTAAGCTGTGCTTGCCGCGGTTGAGTCCGTGGATGGGTGACCACCTTTACATACCGAGACCCCTCCGTGCCTCGGAAAGCAAATTAGCCGTTGGTCCCGGCTGCCATTCTTGGATCTTTGACATCCGTTGCGGGTCGTCAGAAGCCCGAAAGTGTGACAACCAGTCTTACCAAGGAGTATCGTGTTACTCACTAACTGGGTTGTAGAGGTCAGATAGGCAGTCGCTCCATGTAAAACTGGTATTCAGCTGCATCCAAAGACTGGAAGCCGACCCCAAAATAGTTGGGAACAGGCTAGGCAAAAGATTGATTAAAAAAAAAAACATGAAATAATGTTCCGTTTTACTTGTAGGAAGCAACGGCAGTGGTGGAGGAGGCGAGGCGTGGTCGAGCAGCGAGCCACGCTACAGTAGCTACGAGGCGCGCTACGCGCCGCAGTACCAGCCGCCGCCGCCCGGCGCGCCCTACCCCGACCGCTACGCGCCGCCGCCGCGCGACTACCCGCGCAAGTACTGAGCACGTAAGTGTGCAACTGCAGCCGTCGATCGTTGCCTGAACACAGTACACGGTAGCATCAAAGCAGATGGGATTTTTAGACAGAAACTTTTACATATGTAGTGTTATGAGGATCTGCTACGGAACGTCGCCCTGTATTTCTCCACAGGTTTAGGAAGACGTGTGCCTAACACCCACATTTCGCCGGTTATGTTGTAAATCTTATGTAATAGGGGCGAGCCTATTGCAATCAAGCAGGCAAAAATCTGATTTCAGGCTGCTACTGAGAAATTCCTTGATAGAAAAACCCAATATAACACTGCCCGACCTGAGAATAGAACCTCGTTCTCGGCAGTAGCTCTTGCGACTACAAGGCCAACGGGGCAGTCCGTCAGTCATAAACTCATAACTTACTGTATTGATTTTTCATGTTGAAGGAGATAAAAGCAAACATTCTATGTAAAAAAAAAAACAACCGACTTCAAAAAAAACTACAAAGTGATAAATAACTTTAATTTCGGAAGTCGGTGTCGTTGGTTCCGCATTTTCGTTTTTTGACACCGACTTCCGAAATTAAAGTTATTTATCACTTTGTAGTTTTTTTTGAAGTCGGTTGTTTTTTTTTGTAAAATAGTTTTTATTTTTCACTTTTTAGTTGTACCTACTCCACACAAATTCAAATAACACTAGTGCATTGAGGAATTGAAACACCGACTAGAAGAATCATCAAAATTCGCATAGAAATGCCGGAGATGCAGTACATTTATGCATATAAACATCGTACATAAGAATAATTATATAATGTATTATATACTAAAACCTTCCTGAAAGTATGTAGATCACATTAGTGAAAGAATTATCAAAATCGGTTCATTAGTTTTTGAGAAAATCGCGGACAAACAAACATACATACATACATACGGGTCGAATACAGAACCTCCTTTTTTGAAGTCGGTTAATAAAACTGGTGAGTTTGTTTATTTGAACGCGCTAATCTCTGGAACTACCAGCCGGATTTGATCGAATTCTTTTTGCATCTGAAAGCCCCATTCTTGAGGAAGGCTATCTAACATCACGCTACGACTCATAGGAGCCGAGCAAAAACAAAGAAAGAAGCGAAACGAAGTAATAGCGCGGCCAGGCGATGCGATGCGACGGGGTGGGTCGGGAGAATAAGAAATTTCACGCGGATGAAGTCGCGGGCAGAAGCTAGTAACTAATATCTACAGAATTTATCTATGAACATTATAAATTATGCTATGATTTATCTCGAACTTACTAATCTTGTATTTTTTTCTTTTTACAGATTTCGACGAGCCATGGCGATCTAAGTTCACGTGTTTATTTCGTATGTTAGAGTGAATGCTATTATTTTAGGATGTTGTAAACTCACTTATGTAGCTTAGAGGGATAGTATCTATCTCTGAATGATTGCTTGCACTAGAAGGGCAATTTTCGTAATTTTGAGAACCTTCAGTCTTGATCTCAGTCTCAATCTGTCAAAAAAACCTCTAATTTCCCTACATTTTTGACAAGTTTTTGACATTGATTGTCGCTGAGATGTGATTGGGACTAGATTTTTTACGTTTTTAATTACGGGAATTGGCCTTCTGATTACTTCTGTGTAATAATATACAGGTACACATGGCAGTAAATGTGTCCTTTGGATTTGAGTAAGATTTTTAATATGGAGACCTTTAAGACTACCCTTTGCCCTTGGATTCTCTCGTGGATTTTATAAATGCAATAAGAGTTTTATTTTAATATTCCTCATTCCTTACTAGGCAAAATGTGTTATTAATAATATATTTAATTTTTAATATATTGTCCGCGGTTTTCTTCTTCTTCAATATAATTTACTCATTATTTTCCGTATATCTTAATATAAAGACTATACAGGGTGATTGGAAGCTGGGTGCAAAGCTTTAAGGCGAAGATAGTACAGACAATTTAGAACCATTTAAGCCATGGTTGTCTTCAACGAAGTCTTACCAATTTTTTTTTACCTACTTTTTATGTTTTTTATGTCTAATGACACAGAGGCCTAAAACATGTTTTGTTAGATTGTTTACACCTTACTTTAATTAAATAAATTATAAATTAGTTCAGTTATCATTCAATTTGTCCAATAAGCAGTTTACTTAAAATTTTGGAAAAAAACAAAAATTTTGGAAAAAAAATTGGTAAGACTTCGTCTAAGACAACAGTGGCTAAAATGGTTCTAAATTGTCTGTACTATCTTCACTTTAAAGCTTTGCACTCATCTTCCAATCACCCTGTATATTCAGACTAGCTATTATGTGCAAATATTTTATTCGGGTACGTAATTGTCGTTTTATTTTATCATGTAATACTTGACCAAAACGAACTAAGGTATTTAAAAATGTACAGTCAACGTAAATTAAATACATATAATACTTAAATGTTTGTACAAAGTTACATTGGGTACGATAGGCTAGTTCGAATACATTTTATTGTTTTGTGTAAAGTATAGCTTATAATGTGATAAGTAATAAATAATTATAGCGGGCACTTTGTTTTATTATTTTCAATTACAAATGTACTAATTTTTGTATAAATTTGGAAAGAAATCACAGTTTTTAATAAGGAAATCTTGAAATGAAAATTTAGCACCGTGACTATCGCCACCCCACCAATGGCATGGTATATCTCGTAAACTACTGGAGTACTAATTTTATCTTACAGGGGACTAATTTTCTATGTAGGTTTGAGGAAAGCGACAAGCTTCTCAAACTTGGACTCAACATTCAAAGTCGTGGCCCTGCTGAACGATTGCGCGAAAGTTATCATCGTTGATTTCTCGGTAAATACAAATGTTTCAGTTCTGTTTTTTTTTTTACGAAATTAATCACATTATAGGTTCTAATTATTTGTATATTTAGAATAGCTGTAGCATGATCTATTTTTCGGCGCTCAAGGTGGCCCTGCTGAAAGGAGCGCGACTACCGGACCATCTTCAAAGTCAATTTTCTCGAAAACTACTAGGGTATCAATTTTTTTGTTCGAGTACACATTATTTACCAAATATGGAAGCGATTGACGTTGGTGGGGTGGCGGTAGTCATGGACATCTTTGAATGGGTTTCAAAATAAAAAAAGCTAGATTTTAAAAAGCTTTTTCATATTCATATTCATTTATTTTGCATTCCACAAGGTACAAAAGATGTTTACAAAAGGCTTAGAGCTAAGAGCCGTTGTAGACCCTGTTAGGGCACAGCAAAAATTTATATTTGATACATAGCATAGTTAAAAATCTAAATCATAGAAACTAAAGTTAAAATAAAATTATACATGAAAACTGAATATATAAGTAGAAGTATATATAAGTAGGTAGCTATTTTCTTAAAATACTATTATTACATTTAGATAAAGTTATATGTAATTACTTAGGTAATATTATCACAAACACTTATTTAATAAGAGATCATATTTTAAGATTACAATTATTATCTAGTAAAGAGATCGGTTTACGAGTATCACTATTAGAAACAATTTATAGATACAGTAGGTAGGTAACATTTTATAATTTACTTATTGTGTATTTAGTAGTTATGTTATATTTAGTTAAATAATCTTCTTGTTAGTTTTCGTCTAAATCTCCGAGCTAACTAGACGAAAATAGACATTACTTAAAATAAAAACTCTTGTTTATCGATTTTATTTTCGAGCGGCCATTGTTGTTTACATCTTTGGCAAATCTGCCGCGGTCGAACTTTACAATGGGAAGCGAGCAATCCGCCTGCGTTGCGATGCGGCACGGCCCGCCTAAGGTTGGCCGCATACGTACGGTTTCCAGATCAGGAATTCAGAGATTCGGAGACCCTGAATGCACGAATTTCATACAAAATCTCTAAGCGCAAACGTTCTTGTATTTTTCGCACGGAAAAATTCCTCAGGAAACCTACCGGACGTATAGTAGCCGGCCTAAAGGTGCGCGCACCGCCTCGTCAAAGAGAACGAGATGATGCGGCCAAAGTAGCGATACATACATTTACTATGGAAATAAATATATTCTTATAGCTGCGTGTCCACCGCTGTATATAATTATGTTCTGTGCCATCGTTTGCCGTCTCCGGGACGTAACGCTCTGGGGGCTTACCATGACCTTTTACAGAAACGTTAAATTTCCAGTCAGTTCCAATGCAGGCCTACTTCTGCCCTGCTAATAATCGTACTATGAGAGTAATAAAAGTTAACGACTATTGAACGAAGTTCACCAAAGTTGAATGGTAATGCTTGTCTGTGGCCTACTTTAATGCCATTGTCTTTTTAATAGGCATCGTTCAAAAACTTAAATCTAAGTCTATTTTCATATTACCGGTTTTTTTTAAATAATAGAAACTTGATTTTCTTGGGTATATACATATTTTAACTATGACTATGTATAGCAAGTTACCTTGATACATTATCTAAAAGCACTGTAAAGCTCAATTTCACGGTCAAAACAACTTTGTATATCTTTGAAAGCCTCAACGTGATTTTGAACGTGTGTGGATAATTCATGCAACCATTTAAAAAAAAAATTGCGCGCCAAATAAATTATATTATACCTAAAAAAAATAACCGTATAATCATTTAAAATGATCGATTTTTTTAATAAAGTTTAACCGGGATCACGAAATCGTAATAAAAAGAAAATGTTTTGATAATGCACTCAATTGATTCAATATTCCAGATGTCGTCAGCGTAATAAATACGTGTATTGAAACGTATTTAACGACTTAATATATAAAAAAATAATATATACCTAATTACAGTTCGAGGTGGAAACCAAAACTAAGTAGAAAAATTTACCATTGACGCTGCAGTAGGTCCTCCTGTGTTTAATCCTATTTTTATATTTGCTTACTCTCGCGTAAAGTAGTTTAAAAATCAACGTGAAACGGATTGCAGTTTTTGGTTTCTTGTCAGTTTGACTAGTGTTGTTACTCAGTCATTTGCTACATACTAGTACTTCTGTGATTAACGGTCAGGCACTCGATTGACCCGATCACAGAACATAATTATACAGGGTTATTTTTCAAAGACCAGCCAAATTTAAGGGTGCGGTACAGACCATCACAACTGAACAACTTTCTCCATGGGACCAATATCGTAATCGCGAATAAAAATTCAGCCGTCCCATACGTTTAAGTCGAGTACCTATTGAAGTTTTCTATGGGACAGTTGATAAATTTTTCGCGATTTCGATATTGGTCCCATAGAGAAAGTTCTTCAGTTTTATAGTCTGTACCACACCCTTAAATTTGGCTGGTCTTTGAAAAATAACCCTGTATACTCGTCCCGATTCTTATGTAGTTCGAAAAGTTGAATATAAGATATCATATCTTATATCTTAGATATGTACTACCTCCCTCCAGTACCTACCTCAAATTCAAACCTAGCAGCTTCGTATATTTGAAACGCACACAAAAAAAATTGAAAGATCCAATCGAGATACAATTAACTCCAGACTTTATTTTATTTAGAGTAACGAGTTACATATAATCAAGCCGCTGCACTATCTGACACTGTCAGAAAGACAAGTGTCAAGACTGTCAAGTGACAACAACATTTCAATTTCATTCATTTATTTATTCCGTTTATTTCGAATTGCATGAAATTGATATTTCTGTTTTCCCGTGTGTAATTGAAGGATTTTAATGAACATGGAATCTTCAAGACGGTACAGCATTTACTCCAGGCAATGTTTGAGGACATTGTTCGCGTTTGGCTGTTGTGCACATGTAGAGATCTTGATCTTGGACATGGTATCAAGATGAGAAGTGGAGCGACCTGCATAATTTTAGATGAAATAGGTACTACGCCCCTAAGGCTCATTACGCACTGTCGACTGGTCGCCGGCAACTCGGTCCCTCGGCGACCAAAACATAGGCATCTTCTGGCGACGAAGTGCGTAAACACCTATTTAAACTATAGTAAGTCACAGTCGCTGTCGACCGAGTCGCCGGCGACCAGTCGACAGTGCGTAATAGCTCTAAGACGACCCACTGACTCTATTTACTTTTATGTCGTCTGACGTTGAAATTGATATCCTACATGAAGTACCTAATAAAAATATTTTGAAAATTGTGTGATTTTTGATTTCATAAACCGTTAACCGTACACTACCTAATTCCTACTACTTATTTATTACTGAACAGTGCACTATTTTGCTAAATTATAAAACCGAGACCGAACTACTCACTAAACGATAGCTCTTTTAGTTTGTTTTAGGGTGTGATCCAAAGAGTTTAATAATAATACGGGAGGTATATGATCGTATTTCTCAGTAGGTATTCCCGTTAGACGAAGTTTAACTATTATTTATTACGGTACCACTATAATCACATCTAGGGAACATAAACATGCGGCTTTTAAGCCACTGTGACTGAATTAAAATTGTGCATTGAGTGAGTGGCGTGGTGGGTAGCGTGTAGCTTCGCCCTTTCGATGCGCCTGGCTCTAGTCCTGCGAAATTCTGGAAGCGCGATGCCAGTCAGTGGATACAGCAATCGCAACGGGGTCGGTTTTAAGCAACCAGTAATAATCATTAATGTCTCATTTAGAGCTGTATCCACTAACTTAGCGTGGGCTGATTGGTCCCATACTGGACAAGCCTGCGGAGACACAAAGCGCCATTCCAGTTGTTCGCTGGACTTGAGCAGATGCGCCCCATCTGGTGGATGTTAGGCGACGGAGTAAGTGATTTCTGGTAGGTATGCACTTTCTGTTTTTCGCAGTTTCTCCGGAAGTTAGGGGACCTATCCAAAGTGATGCCAAGATACTTTGGGTGAGTACTGTGGATGATTGGAACCCCTTGCCATGAGATATTCAGTGTTCGACCCGCTTTTCTGTTACGAAGGTGCAATGCGCAAGACTGCGTTTTAGAGGGATTTGGTTTCAGGGCGTTCTCAGCATAATAATGGCCGAGATCTGAGAGGGCGCTAGAAAGGTTGTTTTCAATCTCCTCAAAGTCATTGGCTTGGCAAGTTAATGCCAGGTCGTCTGCGTACAGAAAGCGGATTGTGTTTAGGCTCACCGGTTGACCATTAGTGTAGGTAGATGTTAAACAGCATAGGGGCCAGTACACTGATTGCATTAGTTAGGTACTTAATTACTATGTGTGATCACTATTATTTTATTTTTAGTACTAGGTCAAATAAGAAAAACATTAATTCATAAATTCCCTTTATTTATTTCAAAAGGGTTATTTATTTCCTTCCTTTTTTCTCTTCTTCTTTTTTCTTTTCGATATTCACTCTTCAAATATTTCGTGCTCGTCACACATCTACAAAATTAGAGCTTATAATAAAAATCAGTGTTGTATATTGGGCATTGAATTACAAAACAATGTTGAATAAGTTGCTCTAGTAGTAACTTATTCAAGACGGGTTATTTTGACATTACAGGCGTTCAATTAGTCGTTTTGCTGCTGTCAATTAGCACGTCATGGTATGAAATTCTATACAAAAAACAAGGTGAACAGCAGTGAACAGTATTCGTAAACGTCAACGTAGCAGGCCTACTGCAGGCCTGCTAATATGACGTTATAGTACAAAAACGCAATGCAGTTCAACTTCTGCCCTGCTATAAGAGCTGGTGGTAAGCCCCCTGTTCAAAATTTCTAATAATCTCGTTTCACGTTGGCGGTGGCGGGTGGCCAAACGGTGTAACAGAGAGGAACCAAACAAACCCTATCTATGCTATCCATAGATCTATGGCGCAGATGGCGCTAAAATGGAATGAGTATGTACTATATAAGGCGCTAATCACTGTGCAAGCCACTGGCCACATATGCTCGACAAGGTTCTTTTTCTTTTGGCGCGTGGCCTAAATCGGAAGTAACGCCCGGAATGCACCCCATCTTGTGAAGTATGAGTTTTTGACATTGCGTATTTCGTGTTGTTTTCGCTTTCGCTATTCAACGAACATGCCGAAAGTAATAAAAAGTGGTGTTAGAGAAGTAATCTTAAAAGTTAAGGAGTTTTTTATAAAGGAGAGGGAGCATAGCGACCCGATAATTCCATTCGAAAGAGTAAATGAGCGAGTTGCCGCTGCTACAGGTAAGTGTTGCCTTCCTTGGGGATACCAAAATTCCCACTCAAAAGTTGGAAATCCTAAACAACCTGTTTGAGCATGGAAAGCATCCCATCTTCCTGGATCGGTGTGCTGTACTGGCGCTGCTGCTGCGGCTGCGGAAAACCTCAAGCGGCGAAAATATATTAACCTTATTCGAAAATTACATTTTCGAGCCGTTTTGGGGGTTGAAACCCTCGGGCCGTGGGGTCCGAGTGCTCATGGTCTAGGAAATTTCAGAACGGCTGGTTGACACTTCCCGTGACCCAAGGGCTGGCTTTTATCTTGGCCAAAGGCTAAGCATTGTCATACAACGTTGTAATGCCGCCAGTCTCTTGGGTACAGACGCCAGCACATCAAGCTACCCGAAACTGTCAAATTTTCCCAATCAACTTTGAACCTTATGCTTTAGAGATAAAATTGAAAATCTATTTAAAAAATTTGACAGACTATAGTAGCTTGATGTGCTGGCTGTCTGTACATTACCAGTCTACAGCGATGCGGATGAATTTTTCGACGCTATATTTTAGTTTGCGTATAGTTTTAGTTAAAAGTTAGGTTTTAATTTTGTGATTTTTATTAATTCTAAATTACAATTTTATTTTTGTTTCTGTGTGTGTTTACTAAAGAACAATGTTACTAACAATTGGGCCTAGTTGCCATTAATAAACAAATATTTAATTTAAAATTATATCAAAAAATAAATTTAAAATGTTAGATTCCGATCCAGCCTGTCTCTTGCTGCCCTCTCCCAACGACGCCCTAAGCCGAGGTCCGTACCCTACAACAGAGGATGCCCTTAGCGTGTAGTCGCTTAGTTTTTTTTTTTTTTTTGAGATTATTTAAATAAACAGTTTGAGCATGTCGATAGCAATCTGAATTGAGTCTGCCCAGAACTTAGCGACAAGTTCTAGGTTTTGCCTAAAGACTGTCCCCAGCTTAGGCCGACATAATGTCAGTTTAGTGCAGTCGGGTTTGAAAGTTTAATATAGCGCTTATTTTATGAAATGTATAATGCTTTGTTCTTCAGGCGTTTCTTTACGTACTGTAACAAGAATCGCAAGTGAAAGAAGATTGGCTGAAGCATCATCCAGTAAAATAGTTACACCTGGGAAGAAAAGGAAAATAAAGAAAGACAAACTTTTGTTGGATAATGTTGATATCGGTGTTTTCCAACGGAAAATGCAAAAGAAAGTGACAGACGTGAACATTGTGAAGCCATCCAGAGGAATGCCAGAAATGGTACAAACTTCATTCAACGCCATTTCTTCCGATGAATGGCGCAATTACTGTTCTCATGTGAAGAAATTAAAAGAGTATCGGATAAAATCGGGATGTATAAATGAAGGTTCTGATATGCGACTGCTTGATATAGTTCATGCAGAACACAATTATAGTAAATAATGTAAAGTTCACTCTGTGTTTTCTTGAATAGAGCCTGTCTATATATAGACATAACATCACACTACATCCCAATAATAGAATAGCAGAGTTTTATTTCCACCTTTGATTTCGTCAAAATCACAACGAATCTCATTTGGGTCAGCACACACCGAACTGCAAAATGCTCGCGTATGGTCGAGCAAAATTTTGACTGCTCGACCATACAGGCGGCATGCTCGCCCCGCCGCCGTGAGCAAGCTCCATTGAAAATGCTCTGAGTTGCTTGCTAGGCGGGCGTGCATGACCAGTTTCATGCCAAAGTCCGACGATGGCAGACGTGTTCAATATGGTTGATTGGGACTTAAGTAGTAATTATCGCCCTTTTAGCGGAGGAAGAGGAATATGAAGAATATGTAAATAAAATCAACTTTTCTTCATCCATTTCCAACTGACGCCGGCCGCGCCGTGGGTAGTAAACACACGTCCAGACAGTAAATCTATACGTAGTATCTCTAAGTAGTCTGTGGCAATACTGAGTGAGCGCGGGGCGGCGCGCGGTGGCGCGGCGGCTCGAGCGCGCTCGCGCATGTAGAACGCATGCTCGAACACGCATCTTGCAAGCTCGAGCATGGTCGAGCATCAAGTTTGGACTTGTATTTAATTTTGAAATGTACGGAATTGTCATAAGATTAATCTTTCAGTAGTCCCAGAAAATACTCTGCTCCTCTTTGTGGTCGCTGACGCTTAGGGGCCGTCTCCACGAGCGAGAGAATCGCGGCGATATTATCGTCGTGCCACGTATTTCTATACACTCTCTTAGAACGTGTCTCCACACGGCGATATCATCGCGGCGAAAATTTTATGGCACGGCGAGACTATCGCCGCGATTCTCTCGCTCGTGGAGACGGCCCCTTAGGCTGCATTGATGTATTCCCTAAAAGTAAGGTAGGTACACAGTCTGAGTTTGTTTCGGCCTTTCTTCTCAGAGTAGTTAGATAGGAAACGCCGACCTCATCTAGTTTTTAAAATATGATTGACGTGTAAAAGTGTTTGTGCAAACCTACTTACAGAAATAAAATCATTTATCATTTATCACATTCATTAACGGGTAACCCTTTGTCACAACAACGCCCCCTGATAATGTCATTCACAGAGCACACTATAATAATTATATAAAGCCGATGCATTGAAGAAAGGAATCTTAAATGGCGGCTTGTACTTGCGTTGACAGATAGTACAGTTAGCATGTAAAATTTCAAGCCAAAGTTTTTTTTTTTCAAAGGAGTCATAATAACTGTCTCCGCACAGTACACACGACACGACCAAACAACGAAACAACAATAAAACAAAACTGAACAACAATAACAAACAGGTAACAACGGAATATATAACAAGGAATTCGTAAAAAGGATCACTGAGCGCGTCAAGAGTTCAAGACAGCGTGGAAGCAAATCAACACAGAGTACATTATATTATATAGCAAATCAAGACTAATTTTATTTCTGCTTACGGTACGCGCGAGAGTGAGTATAGACGGCACTAGTGTGCGAGCGAGAGAACATGATAAGCGCCGCCATTTAAGATTCCTTTCTTTAATGAACCGGGTTATACTGAAAATGTCATTCAAGCGCCAAAACGTGCATACAGTTCCTTTTCAAACAATACATATTCTATGAACCAATTTCCAAAGAAGGAGGTCAAGCTTTAGCAACTATTCGATAGGTATACACCATTTAAATGGTCTAAGACTGATTATTAAGTCCTGAGAGCACACAATATTCATAAAAGCAAAATTCGTTGACTAAAGTCGCGTTTACATAGTCAAGTTCGACAGTCCGCGCTTGCCGCTTCGGGAAACTCTTGTGTTCAAACGAAACAAAACGTGGAATAAGGTGTTCCGATTTGATTATAGCTGCCCATAAACGGAGAGCGCTATGTCCGTCTGCTGTACAGACGCCAACACATCAAGCTACCCAAAGAGAAGCTACCCGAAACTGTAAAATTTTCCCAATCAACCTTGAACCTTATGCTTTAGTGATAATGTTGAAAATCTATAAATGATATTTGACAGATTGTAGTAGCTTGATGTGCTGGGGTCTGTACATTACACTGCACGAGGATAGTGCAAACCTTAGGAACACCTTGGAAAAACGGGTTCTAAAAAAAGCAAAGAGAGTATATCAAAAAGTCAGCAGCCTAGTCATGATAATACTGGACACACTGTAGAAGTCTGTCTTGTAGCTTTGCCCCAGTTTAGTCGTAGTAAAATAAATAGGATTATGCACCTAGTAACACGGGCTCCCGTCAGGGTATATAATTATTATGTTCTGTGCACGGGCTGGTCGTGGTGGGTCGTGGTCTCTGTGTCGGTGCAACTCAACGTCCAAGTGTGTGTTTTGCGTACCTACTTAATACTTATTATAAAATACGTTCCACACAAAACCTCCCGTATTTTTATTATACTCTTTGCACTGAACTCAATCGATGGACTCTGTCCTAACGTTTGTTGATCAAAGCAGTAGGGTGACCAAAATTTTTGAAAATTAGCGAGAATTTGCCGGATCTTCCCAATAGGTACCTACGATAATTGTTATCCATCACCATCTGCAAAAAAAAATGGCCATGGATGGAATGGATGTTTCTACTTTTCGATTGTATCGAGTATCGAGATCTTATTCTCGATGAGTTATCATTTACACCACCCTATTCTGTTTCCGCGAAAGACAACGCGAACGTGAATCTATGATATAAATGTTGTTTGTAAACTGCTCTCATTCAAGGCTTTCAAGGTCTGAACACTATTGAAATATTCTTTTTGAAGAAAACGCTGACATACGAGAAAAGCTTTTTAGATTATATCTAATAAAATATTTTAGGCTTTTTTATTGCATTAAGTTATGATTTTGAGACCGATAACAGGTTAGTTCACTAATAAATATTGCAACCGTGCGCTCAATCCACCAAAATCTTCAATGAAATCTCGTATTTACCAACCAAACAAATTCAAACACACTTGCGGCAGTATAGTGAACTAATGGGTTCTCTCTTTCACACACATAGAAAAAGCATTTGACTAGAAAGTGACAGCAGTAAATCAGAAATCCACAAGCAATGATATTACTA
Source organism: Hydraecia micacea (assembly GCA_914767645.1). NCBI lineage: Eukaryota > Metazoa > Arthropoda > Insecta > Lepidoptera > Noctuidae > Hydraecia > Hydraecia micacea. The sequence goes on from OU611795.1 coordinate 11,290,152, forward strand.
GTCATAGTCAAGCTATAATTATGTGTGTAGAGAATAGAGAAAGAAATAAATTATCAAGTGTTTTAAAAATTTCTTTTCAATATCCCTTTCTAGAGATCGATATTTTATGCAACGCCGTTCCGCAATATTTCAAACCCCAGTAAATTAGTATAGGTACTACCGAATGGACCTCTTAACGTTTTTGTTGTTTATCGAATAGGTAAACAACAACTGAAAAAAATACGAGAGCCGAGAGGATTTGAGTGTACCACGATCGCCATTACTATAGGCATTATTAAATTAACGGTGCAAAGTGTGTGACTGTGTCAAAGCGTAATTCGTGTAGGAGTATCTTTTCTTGAAGGTTTGCTAATTTATTTATAAAAAGAACTTAATTTTCTTTCAATTTTGGCGGGAGTCCTGGCACGTTGTATAGCGGTTGTCGAATGGCGATCTGTCACCTGTCGCCCCCTGGCCTCGTCGACGCCGATAAAAAGTTCATGTTTCAGTGGTTCTCAGTAAAATTAGCAGTGTAATAGTGAAATTCCTGGTGCGCAATCCATGTGGACATTCGACGATGCGTCGCGATTAGACGGGTCGGATATGGATAGTAGGCGAGCGTGCCCAAGCTACGAAGCCGGGTTCGACGTGTGCGATCCCTTGGGGTCGGTGCTGGATTGGTCTGGTCGGGAGCCAGCGCGAATACTGCGACGTCGCTGCCGCAGCGAAGGCGTGGACCGTTCCCCGTACGAGGATGTGAATCGCGAGGCGAACCGCTCCGCGGACAGTAACTGTCGCTATCACCGAGCCCTGCCCAACAAGAGCTATTTCACGCTGAACAACAGCGAGCCACACTATACGGCAGCAAGGTTTCGTCACGAGTGCTCGTTGCCGGCCGCCCAGAACGGCGACTACGTCATGGCACATGAGCAGGACAGGTACCATGGGTGAGCTCCATAAACATAACCTATAAGCTTGTAATGCTTGGACACTGCTCGTTATTTATCCTAATGTCAACAATAATTAGGTGAACTAAGTATGCATGCTATTTACATGTCATCTGTTTCCCCAAACAGGTGTTATTCCCAGACATAATGACTAAAAGCAAATTCAAAACATTTCAAGGACTTGTTTAACAATAACATAACAACAAATCATTTGGTTTATCCTCAGTTACCAGCCAGGAAGATCAAAATTATACCCAAAAAACCTGAGCAGACCTTTTCTAGTTACAACACTCTCCAATACTAAAGTAGATGACCGATTGCCAAAAGTTGAGGAACTACTAGAAAAAGTTGACCAGGAAATGATGGAGGTGCAGGCAACGAAACAGCCTTTGAAATCAATACTCAATAACCCTTTACCAAATTCGCCACTACACAGTATACTCAAAAAACCTAAGAACAAACAGGACATGAAAGCTAACTTAGAAGGTCGCAGACGACAGCGGGCTGCCAGTGAATCTGACAACTTGTACTGCAATTTTAATGTAGCAGCCCCGATACCGGGATATGATAAGTAAGTTGTTATTCTTATCTGTTATCATTATAGTGTTTGTGGGAACTGTGTAATCAGCTATCAAAACAGCAATTGGTTTATTCAATAACTTGATTTTGCATGTAATAGAATACTTGACAATTGAATAAATTGATTTGTCTTTCACAATTATTAGAGGTACTGTGCATGTTGGAATGCTATTTGTTTTGTGATTAATGTGTTGAGCTCATTTAATTTTGTTGTGGAACCGTGGGGAATTTAGGCAATAATTATTACAGTTTTGAGTGATGAAATAAATACAATTTACTTGAATTTTATTATGAGGAAGTGTGTCTATTAATTTGGCATTACTCAATTGTTCTTTTAGGTTATACACATGCTGACATTTCTGATAGTTTTTTTTTTATTGTATAAACAGTGAGTATTTATATGCGTCTCACCAATCAAGTATATTATTAGTGCTACAGTTATTTTAATTCCAACAATAATTTTTTTGGGTTCATCCAGTTGGTTTCATGTCACCTTACAGAAAAATGGCCGAATTCAAATAAAATGTATAGGGAGAAATTATTAAAAAATAAAAATATTTGAGTATTTAATACTTATCTAAATATCTGTCCTCATTATAAAAGGTCAAACTATTTTAAGCATTTTCTTATCTATCTAGAGGAGAGCAGACATTTATCTACTTGGGAAGTAAACGCTACAAAATGAAAAATAGTGTATTTTCTTACAAGAGTTTGACCTTTTTGGTAATGTAATTAGATTATATTTTTATGTGTAGGCAAAGGTGATATATTTTAAAATAGATACACCCACTCACTCGGGCAGGCTATAATTAGTTTAAAATGAGGTCAGAATGTTAAAAGGATTATGTTAGGTGTTTGCTCATTGTATCAGCTCAGTGGATTGAAAAAACAATTCACCTTATTGCTGTCCTTATACCCAATACAATATAATACTTATCAAATTAAATTTTACTGAAATTGGAAAGTAGTTTAGTTTTGTGAAAATAGTTACAAAACTTAAGGCAATGAAAAAAAGATGTTTTACATTTATTTAATAAATGAGTTTCTAATGTGTTTTCATGTTGCTGGCCATGAATAAAAGCAAGTTCATTTAAATAACAATTAAGTACAATTATTATTTTTATACTGTTTTGTATGGTGAAATCATGAAAGTTACAGAATGATGAATGTTTAGCAATGACGCGCGTAACGTGAAAATAATATTGACGCATACGATATAACGCGCTAATTTGAGCTCTACCTATATGGGGAGTAGGTTGAAAATCAAAATAATGTTTGTGCAATTTTAGAATTTATAGCTAAAATGATTATAATATTCAAAGCTACCTACTTCGAAATCATGCATTGTTTTATACCTTGCTCAAGTCCATTTATTTTTATTAAGTTTATAAAATCACTAGTAAGTGTAACATGTTGATTTAATGATAAATGAGTTTAGGTGATGATATAACAGGCTATGAGCTAACATGTTGAGTTATTTAATGATAAATGCGTTTAGGCGATGATATGACAGGATATGAGCTAACCCATCACATCTTTCCGTAGATTGCAACATAAAACTAAAATAATGATACTTTAACAGAAATTCTGAGATAAAAAAAAGTTACGATATGTTTTACATAACCATAATTATCTAAATCACCATTATTTTCTTTTTAGCCGCCTATCCTTCCAATCGACGAATACGAAGCGCGCCAAAGATAACGCCGGCTTTGGTTACTCCTACGGCGCGGCTGTCGCAAACCTTGGCATCACAGCTACTGTCAAGACTCCTAACAGGGGCTCCTCCACTGCTGGGGCCAAACCAATCCGTCCCCGGAAGGAACTGACAGTGACGAAGGACCATCACGAACATGATATGCATGTGTTGAGGACCACGGCTATCAATGAAACGGTTCATGTTGAACCTGTTATGGATGTGGTGAGTGGAAGATTTGGTTTTGTAGTCATTATGCAATGTTTGTTTTGTGATGATGGATATGACACATGCATACAAAAACAAAAAAATACTTAGCATACTGAGTCTGACTACCAGTATTACCAAAGAGTATCGTTTCTCAGAAAATAGGTTGCGCAAGTCAGAAAAAGAAAGTTAAATTCTTGATCAGCTGCATCGGCTCCATGTAACAATAAATAATGGGATTGAGCTGCACCCATGTTGCTCCGTGTAAAAAAAATGCATTTAGCTGCATCCAGTTAGACTGCTAGCGGTGATCTGCTAGTAGTCTAACTGGATGCAGTTGAATGCAATTTTTTTTTGGATTCAGCTGCATTTTGTAAGGTCTATGTTGTGATCAACATAGTTGTAATAAAAAGGTTAGAGTCAGATGTATTACGTCAGATCGACTTTTACTATTTGCTGTACTCTGGACGCTTGTAACGCGTATATCTTTTTTTACATCGTTCTCACATATTATTATAAATTCAACATTAATGATGTAACTAATATTTTTGTAAAAATATAATTTATTAAAAGAGTGTCCATGGAGTTTCTTGCCCGTTCTTCTCCATAGGTATTCACACTTTGGAATGGGCAACTAGCTTCATTTTTTCTGATTGACCGACTTGAAAATTCAAAAGTGCCTGTAAATGGTTTAATTGAAATAAATGCTTTGAGTTTGAGTTTGAATCAGACGTTTAAAAGAATCAATGATCGAATAAACAACTTTCGATGTACATAGGTTTATTGTACTACATTGACATCACTAAAATACGTAAGCATGATGTGTCATATCCAATTATCCATCATCGTAAAACTAGCAGAGTATAGTTAATGCTTGATTCAGCGGCGCCGGCGGCGGCCCCGGCGGCGTCATGTGATACTGCAGTAGCGTCGGTCGGCGTTAGCGATGCGTGAGCGCAGCGCAGTTAAATATGTGCATTTAGCATACGAAACGTTTGCTGTGTAGGCGTTGTCACGTAAGACGGTTCGCTGAGTGATCGCTCTCTCGAAATCATGATAGCCACCAGCCAACAGCTGGTACAGGTTGGCACATCATAGGATGCATTAGGAATATTTGATTGGTTTCATAGGGCCTCTTACGCCTGAAAAAGTTTTTAGATGTATTCAAATGCATGTATTTTTTAAGTATTTATAGAGGTATGAGGAACAGGGTGTAAAGTACACTCATCCTCCATAGAAAAGGGAGGATCCTCCGACCAGACGGGTGTTGTGTCTGGCGGGCAACTGTCCGATGATTAATGTCGGGCCGTTGTATCTATGCTAGTTGCGCGGTAAACTCTGCTTGCGAGATGCAGGATTTTGCGTGACGTCAATATGTCGCGTTGTTCGCATGTGGCGTTGTAGGTAGATACCGCTACATATTAATTAAGTTTACTATACCTTGTGATCTTAGTGCTTGTAGGTAATTTACCTATATGAGCAGCAATGGACACAGTAAATTACATTCCTCCATTTTGAGCAAACTCCTTTCACATTGTGTAAAACACCCGCAAAAATTTTCAGTTAAGTATCTAGAACTTGTTAATTACGATTATATTCAGTAAAACTAATGAAATACTGATGTTTAGTAACATTCGAAAGCAAATACAGACATCGTTTTCGTAATATTCTTGAAAATTTATTGCGTGCGATTATCGCATAATGTCGTTATGATATTTTAGTCACAAACGCGATTTAATTTAAGCATGAAAGCGCTGAAATCGTTCTAATGGGCATACATTTACCTTGAATCATGTTATATTTTCCAGCGTTGATTAGTCATGCCTGAATTAAACGGTTCACTTCAGCATCATCATCAACCTCTAGCAGTTCACTGCTGGACCCGAGGAGGGGTTAAATGGTGTGCGATTAGAAAGTATAATCGCACGCTATTTAACTCCTCCTCGGTTACTCTCATCAGTCTCATCACTCATCCAGCTGCTATTAGTCACCCTGCGTAGATCGTCACTCCACCTAGCCGGAGGACGTCCTACCTTACATTTGCCGATTTCGCGGTTCACTTTTTTTTTAGTTAGCCGACACTGTCCCACTGCACGACAAAGGCCTCCCCTAAATTCTTGCACTTATCCTTTTCTGGAGACACCTCGGACCAGCCCTTGCGATACGCGTTTAGGTCGTCTCCCCACTTGTTCGTGAGATACTTCAAGTAGATGGTGTATCAGTTTTATCCCACCCTTTACTTCTGCGCCTTTCAATCAAAGTAAAATAATTTGGTTGAACCGCGTAATACTTATTGCCTTCGTCGCAGTATAGTTTCCAGTTTTCCGTGTTCTCTACGTCAGTAGTTCATTTTGGACGTAATAGAAACATTGTTTCCATCGTATATCCGTCATCAGTTCATCACTGTTCAAAATCTATTCATAATTTGTCTGAAGAGATTATTAAAGTCTCTCGAGATTGTTTATTTCACCGCCATGACTCATGTTGAAATTCCTCCGTGGTGTATTATAGGAGTTCGTTCTAACTGAACCACGTGCCTTAAATCCTATGTGTTAAATCTGAATTTGTCTTGGAAATGTGTCAAAGGAGTGCTTTCCGCGGTTGATTTCGCGAGTACGACGTTTTTGTTATGTCTGGTCGCACGCGAGGTGATTGTGTGAATTTAATCGAGACCTTTTCAAAGCTTTTGTGAAAATAACTTGAAACTGTCTTTGCTTTTTTCAAAACACATGGCTTTTCAGTAACTTGTATGCCTGCGTATCACACTAGGCTGAAAGTTCGATTACAGTACCATGAAAACACATTCATAAAATCCTTGTAAAATAAACTAAACTTTACACACCGCATTCATAAAATAAACTGTACAAAAAAAATACAAAAACCATAACTGTCCTCCTTTATCATTTCAATCATGTAAAACACAATAAAATCAAATATCATAATAATTATGAAGGTGGCGGCTATAAAAAAAGGTTTACGACCAGCCAGCTTACATCACTCGACAAAAAAGCGATTTGTTTACATTTCACAGTCTTCGCGGAAGTAGTGGAATTCTTTTACAAAAGATATTTTTAAAAGAAGTTTTTCTTTTATTAATGTGACGTGGTCAGCAGTGGTGTAGGTTATGCAAGAGGTTGCCAGGCTATAGTGTGTCATGCAATGAAGTTATGACGGGATCGCAGTGGCTAGTTACTAGTTAGTGACGTGGTTCCGTTGAAGACGCGCGTATATCTTGGAGATTAGACATGGGTTTCTTAGGAAAAGTTTGGAAGAAGTTTTCTCAAAATGTAAGTCGTGAAATATTGCCTAACTAATTTCTTATAAATGTTTTTTACTTGAACAGTTTCTGTTAATAGTGAGACGTCAGTCATCAGTCAACTGCTGGTGCGCGGTGTAAATCATTGAGTAGTGTATCGCTGCGAACATTAATTATAGTGAAAGAATAGTACATTACCGCACACTGGAACTTTTTCATTCACGAAATATGGAACTAATATTTAAAAGTTTTCAATTAGTAATCTGTTATTGATCGTCAAGACTTGACGGTGGCGCCCGCTTGTCTGTTACTTTTGGCGCGATTTTCTGCAGAACTTGGCGAACGCTCGAAGAAAAATGTTGATCACAAGTTTTTATGTAAGAACTGTTTAAAAACTTTAAAAATAAATGTTGTAAATTATTCAGTAAATACTCGAATCCATTAACGACGTGTCAAAACCATAAAAGTGATTGTTTGAATGCAATTATCTTGAAATGTTGTCGCGAAGCCGCGTAGGTGTGAAACATTTAATGATTACTGGTTACATCTCGAGTAGCCTTGTTTTATTGTCTGTTTAATTCTGTACACTTTAGATTTTATTGTGGCATCGGTTCACGCGACCTGGCCTCATGCCAAAAGTGTACAAAATGTCAATACGATGCATTATCACTGTTACTACCGTGCCGTTTCCATCTCTTGTCAATTTGTACATATTAATTACTCAATTAGTCGATAATTCTAACAGAAAGTGTAAAAGAAAATGTCTGTTTCGAATATGTAAGAATTTCAGGTGTTTCAGTTAGAAAGTTAACCTTTGTATTGACAGCCTTGACATGTTTTGTGCAGTTATATTTGAAAGCGATCCGTTCGCTCGAACGAAGAAGAAATTACAATAAGTGTGGGTTTGTTGAGATACCAGTGATGCTTGCCAAAACCATTTGCGAAAGTACCGGAGAGTGTCGGTGCCGGTAAATCTCTGAATACCTCTATTTATGTCTGTCGACCTATTTCTATGACTTGATTATCCTTATTTATATTGCTGATATTTACTTAATAACTTTATCATAACATCCTTTCATAAATCTGACATGTAGTGTACAAATCACACTGCATTTCTGTTAACCCTTCCGTTTCGTATAGGGCACTACACGAAATACGAAAACGTGGTGTATGTTGAAGTCAATTTGTTAATCAAAACTTTATCTATTAAAGCTTTACAAATGAGGTCGTTACTATGCAATTTTCTAAAGTGTTGTTTCGAAAACACTCTAAAATCAAGCACACTAATGAAGTGGAGATTCTAATCTGAAAGCCAAGAAAGCTTCATTTTTACCCTTATCACCCACCTTGCTTATTTTTAACTTGAGTGCCCTGTTTTAACGGCATTAAGCGTCGCCCTTTAATACAAGGCATAACTGGCGAAATGAGGGTTTAATACACCTCTGACTACCCCTCCGGTGAATACAGGCATGATTTTGTATTATGTTTACTTTAAAAAATCTATTTCCAAATCTAATACTTCTAGAAGAAGATTATTCCCGCGCATTTCTCATCAGATTAACCTTTCCAACCTGATTCTTCACGTTTGCTGTACAAGGCTTTCGTAACTCTCTGAGCTAACATGAATGTGAGAAGACTTAGCTATTCTTAAATCCACTTATACTGCCTACATGTGTTCTAAGTCTAAAATATTTCTGTCATCCTTGACCCACTGTGCTGGTTTGTTATTCTTTAGTCGGAGTTAAGGCCTGATTCTACACTAGCTGCGAAACTGTAATATTTAACATGTTTCCATATTCTTCCTTGTAGAATATTTAGTAGTATTTCCGAATTACACGTACAATATACTGTCGGTACATTGCGCTACGCGAAATATTTAAGAAAACAGACTTCTTGAATGCTTAGAAGTTGTTAATTTTTTGTTATATTCAAAACATGCGGCCATTTGGCTCATATTCACACGAAACTATTTGAAGTTTTTCTACTTTTCAATGTGTAGTTGCAATTAAACGGTTTTTAACGAGGTTTGCGTCGGAATTTTCGTTTCTAAAGTTGAATAAGATTCATGCCGATTGATGATGACGATGATTCATTAAAACTAGCGTAATTACCTGTATTTTTGAAAACTTGATAAGTTACGATCATCAGTCTCTGCAATTCTAAAAGTGGTCGGTATCCAGTCTACCTACATGCGACTGAACTTCTGTACTCCCAAACGAGATACATCCAACCGTCGCATCAGTTTACACTTTGCTGGAATAATCTGTAAAAATCCCTGGTTAAAGTTCCAGAAACGTTATTCAAAACTGGATCAGTCCACTCAAATAGCACATTACCTCTTCAAAAACTTAAAAAAAAATATGTAAACTATTTCCTATTTCCGTATAGACCCGCCAAGACACGCCAACGCCGACCTGCCCAGCGGTGAGTCCGGCGCTCCCAGTGAGTTCCGAGACCATCATACCAGCTGCCAAGAAAGCCGTCAAGACTAAGAAGAAACTAAAGAAACCAAGCAGCCCTAAGATGAAGTCTGGAATCAAGAATGACAGCAACGCACTTGAGTTGGATACTGAAGAGTGAGTATTATTTTAATATAGCTAGCGACTCGCCCCTGTCACTCGTTTTTGATGACTTGACAAAACATCCACATTTCTTTATTTTATTCCAGTTTAATATACAACAACCCCTAAATGATGGTGAAAATCCCTTGTTGTTTTGAAGAACAACCTGAGAAGTGACTTTGTTTTATACTATGTAAAGATTATAATTATGTAGTTTATTTTGCAGTTATACAGGGCATTTTAAAATTAATTGGCGAAACATAACAAACGGTGGTGGATATAGGCAACTAAAAGAAATAAAATAACAAATTTTATTAAAATAGTGTACCTAATCTGTATTCGCGACTTATTTGCCAAAAATGTAAACAAATATGAGTTTATGGAAAAATAACTTTAATTCCTACACGATAAAGTGCAGTTTACGCTACAACTTCAAACATTTTTATATTTTTTCAATAGTGCTAGTCACTCTGAAATCAACTTAATTACCATTAAAATAAAGTTGATATTTGTTTAACTTGAAATAACATATATTTGAAACATAAATTTGAATAGACAGTACGCAGAATATGAACAGTCGTCTGGTAAAGTAGGTCTGAAAATAATCGGTGTCATTTTGTTGGTAATTATTATCAAACTTTGAAATGAAAATGTCGAGAGAAGTCTAGAATTAAGCCCATTAAACCTCAAAGTTGGTTAAACCCTGATTATTATAATTCAGTATGAATATTAAAAAAAAATTGTCACGCGATAATAAGAGTAGGACAAGTTGCTAAATCGTACTGTTTTATCCGACTCACGCGCACAAAAATACAATTATTGTCACCAGCAATTTGTTAAAATTTTATTTACAAGATTTTGTTTTCCTGCATGACCCGTTTCCGTGTTCGATATCCTTGATTTAAAACTGTTGTTGCTGAAATTTAAAATTGCGAGCACTTGTATTTTCACTGTCATAGCAATAAAATAAAACACATGGTTTAAAATGACCCGACACGTTTTTGAGGTAACGTGTCGGTATCTTTTCCATAACATTCATTGAAATATATTCATTTTAAACCATACCGTGTTTACATACGTGCCAGTCGTTTGGACGTCAGCTAGATAAAATAATAAAAACAAACAGCATGTATTTTATTCAGTATCATTAATAGTTTAAACTAGAAATTACACGTAATTAACTGAGAACATCTATAAAAATAAAAAATAAACAATTGCCGCATGTTTGAAAGATCATCACTTGAGAACGGTTCGACCGATATGGCAGATATTTTTTTTATACGTAATTATCTGGGCAAGGTTTTATGAAAGAAAACATTTGGAAAAGCCACTGGAAAACTCGGAACTTTGGATTTGAATTATTCACCCGTGCGAAGCCAGACATGAACAGCTAGTTTGTAATAAACTAGGACGGAATCTCCATAGCTTTGGTGCGAATCAAAGACAGTATAAACCGCTCATAACTTCTTTAATATGAAAGTCTTTTCGCGCCATTTTGTACCGTATTTCACCCCGCAATGCGGACTGCGACATCCTTCCATCGGGTTAATAGCCTACTTTCAGGATATTTTCCTTTTCAAATGCCTATGCGTTCGCTACCTTAACCACTGGCCATTTTTCCGGTTTTCGCTACACTTCTTGTTTTCATAACAATTAAATTCTACGAACGTTTTGTACCAAAGATCTAGATTGTTTTCAAATATACAGTGTGTCAGGTTAAATGAGGGACATACTTTAAGGGAGTGTAGTACTCATGAAAATTAACAACTTTTAATATGGGGCGGACTCAAAAATATGAAAAAACAAACAGCTGTTCCTTACTTTTTGTCCAGTTATGCGAACATAAATGTATAGAGCGGCTCTCGATTTCAGTGTTGGTCTCTTAGTAAAAGTGGTTCTGTTAAATTATTTTTCGTCTTTTGTCATATTTAATTAACTGGCGAAACTCCGCAGACGTGGTACCGATATTTATGATGAAAAAACAAAATAGAATGAGTTTTTAACCTCACTATTTCAAGGAATTTTACCAGCGGCCGTTAACCCCGTAATTAACTGTAGTTACTTGAAACTACGACTAGATAATACTATCTGTTTTTTCTTTTATCATCATATTCATTACACCCATCACGTCTGTGAAGTTTTGCCAGTTCATTCAACTTGACCTTGTATAATAGATTTTTCATCATCCACAGTGCGAACAGCAGATCTCCCTCACCAGACTGTCTAGACTACTGGCAAATGGAAACAGATGCTGCTTTAGCGGAGATGGAGAAACTGGATAAGCCAGCTCTTCCTTCCGCTGTGAAGAAAGAGGAGGAGAATCTCGTGCTGGTCACCAAATTGTCCACCAAGCTTAACGGAGCGGTCGTCACACCTAAGAAAGTAGGATCCAAGGGTAAGTTATCGAATACTTTTTTTTTTTCAAAGTTACGTTTATATCGATTACCGATTTTGGTTCTTTTGGCGCGTGACCAAAATCGGAACTAACGGCGCCATCTTGTTTTGTTAATACAATTTCACAAATGTTTACCAACAACGCCCTTCTATCAATGTCATTCACGCGCCAAAAGATTTTTGTCGCTTTCTTGTTGGTTGTTGCATTTCTCGATGGTGAGACCTTGCCGTCTATTCGGGTTTCTCCGGATTCATCTTAATTTTAAGAGCCCCTGTAAAAGGAGGACTCCCATCTAAAAAAAGGTCGCAGCTTTTCCCTGAGCGCGAGTAAGGCTTGAATTATTAAGCACGGGGGAATAGTCCGGATCAGTAGGTACTTTGACTTTTTGTACTTGAACCAATTTAATTTGAACCTTCCGTCAACGACATAAAAGTCATATTTAACTAACCTTCATAAGACTGAAATTGAAATTATCATTTATCGTGAAATGCAACAACTTACTAAGTTGTAGATTACTATGAATAAATTACGATTCACGAGTAACTCACTCACAAACACGGTTCATTTGATGGTTATGCACCAGCAAATTTACATACGAATATCATTTTTTTTCAATGAATATATTCAACAGCATTCTTGAGTATTATCGACGCACTAGATGTAAGAGAACACTATAATATTATTATGTTACTGTTTGTTAGCACGCACATAAGTCTTTAGGCCGCGAAAAACATTTTCTGGATTCCAAAAATACTTTCATGAAGCCGTTTCGAGAACTATTAACTTAGCACGTAATATTATGTGCAAAAAGTCCAAATATTGTGTAACATTTATAATGATTTAAAATAAACATTTCAGAATATTTTAACATGTTTATATCAACCTAAATAAAAAAAAAAACACAAACTTTAGTTCAGAAAACATTGTTCTATTTCTAGTACAAATGCTGTCATTACAATAATTCAACCACGATTTGATTCATCCATCAATACATTCTAACGTTGTTTGCAGACAAAATTAACAAGGACCAAGTGCTTCTGACAACTTTGCATACGACAAACCCGTTCAAATATATACCGACACGCAAAGGCAAGCAACCCCAGTTGTTCAGATTTTACGTCGTGTTACCAAGGCGATAGATTTCGTATGAAAACGACACGCTATTTCGTCATAACTTCAATTAGAGGAACGTAACTTTTAACTGAACAAGTTCAATTAATGTTACGTGACTTTAACTGAACTGAACTTTTAGAAAAACTTTTGGTAATGTGTCTTTAGCCTTTTCTTTTATAATTTTCGTATTATTATGTCGTTGTAGTTTCGATGTCGCGTAGTTGTAAACTATATGCGTTGTATGCGGATTTTTTTTTAAATTAAATATTTGGCACTAGTTCAGTTTTTCGTCACTCCTTTGTTTGTTCACCTATTTTATCTTACTTCAACATCGTAAGCACATTTGGTTGAAACCTACTTAAGCTTTCCCTCGATATAATTTTAAATTACCGTACTGGAAAAGCTTGCAAGATTAATAGATACAACCTTTTTATTATCATTAATATCAAGAGAAAACTTATTCCATGTTTTAAGAAGAAATGCGGTCAGAGAGACTTTTGAAAAATCCTAAGTAAAAAGTCTTAATTCAAAGTTTGGCTCTCGCCTATTTCCTCCTCCAATATTGGACCAATTTAAAAGATATTTCATAAACTGAATAAGAAGGATATATACTGTGTCCCTATGTTTTTCTTTTTTCATTAATAGTTGTCAAATTTGTACACTAGGCCTCTGTGGACAGCGCAACATAATGTATCATCAAAGGAAAACATAGGGACATACACGTAGTTAATATTTATTATTCTGTAAAAAATCATTGCTTTATGGTCATTAACCAGAAAGAAAACAGGCGAGAGCGTTTCTATGGAGAAACGTGGCACCCGCATTTCCTCTTAATTGTAAAATTGTGAAAGTTTCGGTCAATTAAGATAAGTTTCTTCGATCTCGTTAATTATTAGGTTTTCCATTTCATATTTTGATAAACCCATCTGCATTGTCAACATTCTTATTCTTACTAGTATTTTGGACAGTTTATATTGTAATGTACCGTTTTTATATCTGTATTGTTTTATAGTTGAAAGGCGTTAAAAGGTAACCGTAGTTTGTAAAAGCCAATTTAGTGGAATACTTGACACATTTTGAAGAATTACGTATTGCATGTTTTTCGCATTTAAAACTTACATGGAACATTCTCAATTTTCAGAATCTCCGCTCCACCTTCCCGAATCAGTGACAAATTGCCTTCGCCCATCGCTGTTCCCCCGCGTGCCCCCCTACCTCAAGTTCATAGGCCATGACGAGGGCACCTGCCTTAAAGTACCTATGCCTATACAAAAACACCTCAAATGGAAACTGACCACGATAACTCCTATAGTTGTCAAGAAAACGTTGACAAACTCAGGCTTTCGGTTGGTGAAGAGCGATTGTGATACCGCCGAATGTCCACAGGAAGGTATGATCTTGAATTTATTTTGTAGGTAGGGTGATTTTGATTTTTTTTTCTACAGAAGAGATTATTTGAACTGTTTCAATGAAGATTTAATGTATCTATGGATCTACTGTTAATTTGTTGATAAGTATAGTGTAGTGCAGTTACTGTTATAACAGCTTATAAAAACATTTAAATTGCAATCGGTTGGTTTCTTCTAATACAAGCTCAATTTAAATTAGCAAGTGAAACTCCGCAGACTCTCACTTCAACAACTCTCAACTTCAAGTAACTACACTCCAGCGGTCGATGAATAAGGAAAAAGATCAATCAAATCTTTTTTTTTTTTGTAGTGGTTAGATATCGAAAACCATCACTTCAGCGAAGTTTTGCTAACTATAGTGCGGCCGACGAGAAAATGGGTTCCTGACACCTGTCAGTTTCATACAAACGAATGCGTGTTTTGCGAATTTGATCGTTATTAGCTACTAGACTGGCAGCGCTGACAGGTATCAGAAGGCCAATTCTCGTAATTTAAAACGTTCAAAATCTAGTCGCAGTCTCGTCTCAGCGACAAACAAATGTCAAAATGTAGGGAAATTAGAGGTATTTTTGACAGATTGAGACTGAGATCAGACTGAACATTCTTAAAATTAAGAGAATTGCCCCTCAGGAATGCATTCTCTCGACGGCCGGGCCCGACTGTAATTTAATTTGACCCTGTATTATCATGTTTTGGACTAAGCTTACTGCATTATAGTAAAGCCATTAGATAGTTTCCGCATCATGTAACTACAATTTAATATGGCGGAAGATTCGCCTAAATCTCTAAACCAGATCCGTACTATCTGATTACAGAAACAATAGAATGGATTGGCATATGGGGCAAACACATGAAATCAATCATGTTTAGAGCAATCAAAGATGGACAAAAGATGAACCATTTCCCGGGAACGTTTCAAATCGGTAGGAAAGACCGGTTGTGGAGGAACCTACAGAAACTGGTCTCTAAATACGGTATCGGTGAGTTTGGTATCATGCCGAAAACTTATGTGTTGCCCCATGATATGAAACTGCTGAAGCACGACTGGGAAAAGTATGCAGCTAATAATGAAAGGTGGATTATTAAACCGGTATGTATCTGACTTATTATACTTGTAGTGCTAAGGGTGGGTGTAACGATCGAAAATGCGGAACCTTCGTTATACCAATTTAAGCCTTATGATAAAAAAATACAGTTTAGTTTCTATTGCTATCAAAATAGTGGCTTTGCCGCTAAAGTACGTTAGTCCTGATAGAAAAAAAGATAAAGAATGTTTTATTGTCAAAGAAATACGTGCATATAAAATAGATAAATTAAATCGGATTACGATTAGAAGCTATCCAAGCATGTAACAGAAATAGTCAGCAGCTGCTTGTCAGGGCTGTGACAAGAAGGCTTCCACTCAACATAATGCTGAGTGGAATCCTTAAGATACCTGTTTCACTACCTTTATTCGTATAAGGGCTGGTTTTTCAATAGAAAGATAATTTTTATTCGTGGAATAAATTTGACGTCTGACAGTTTTTGTATCGAAGAATTGTCAAAAATTCAAAATTATTCCTCCGCTGAAATTATCTGGCGTTGGAAAAATCAGCCCTAAGTTCTAAAAGTGATGATTTTAGCAAACTTACTTTGGTGGTTATTTGACTTGTAATAATAATCAATGAGCATCCAGAAAAAGTTTCAAAACATTCAACAAACAGAAATTGCATTTGAAACTCCATACTTACTCTTACTGGTATGTCGATATTTACGACAGATTAACGACGATATTCGAAAGTCAATACCGCGTTTTTATTTACGTATGTCTAGACTACATAAAAATGGGGTGCATAAATATACATACGTACATAGCTTTAAATGACGTACCTTTGATTATCAAGGACAAGATCATTGTTGTTTATGAGTACAAATGAAACTTTGTTATGCTGCCTAGTTACCGCGGTTACCGGTAGGATATTGATTATGTTTAATATGTTAAACTTGATTGAATATGAAGGTTGTTTTACTAGTCAGGTTCCAAGACTAGATAGATACATGAGTAATTTTTAACTGTTTTTATCTGTAATGATTTTTCTGACTACGCACTTTGACTTCAATAACCGCGAAGAACGGCAAAAGGTAAAATGCTAAAATCAGCTCGTCTCGGTAGACGCATCTGCGCTTTGTATGTCGGATTTTTGGTTTCTGTTTGATATTTAGAGCAAAAGAGGAGTTCCTCTTTATTTGTTTCTTTATAATTAATTTATTGATCAACATCATCACTATCATCAGCCTATTGTAATCCACAACACAGGCTTCTCCAAGCTCGATTCTCGGCCATTCTTATCCATCTCATCAGCATCATTCTCTGGCCATTCATCATCATCATCATCAGCCTACAGCAGTCCACTGCGGGACATAGGCCTCTCCAATTGTACGCCATCGCTCTTGCCCTTATTCCAATGTAATTGTGGTCGGCGTAACATATCTTTTTCTTCCTTACTTCTCTATTAGTCGTGATCTCGGTAGCCATCTTTTAATAATCAACTAATTTATTTTAACTTTTCTTAATTCCAGCCAGCGTCAGCCCGCGGCACAGGCATCAAAGTGGTCTCGAAATGGACGCAGATTCCCAAGAAGCGACCCGTAGTTGTCCAGCACTACGTGTCCAAGCCTTACCTCATCAATGGCAACAAGTTTGATATCAGACTGTATGTGCTTGTGACGTCAGTACACCCGCTCCGGATATATCTTTATAAGGATGGGTTGGCGAGATTTGCTTCAGGTATTTTTTATATCAATTATTAACGTTACATAGCGTCTACAATTATTACGGTAATATGCATCAAGCATAGGCGTTTGTCTAACATATACGTTGTGATTACAATACGCTAACGGCGCGGCACTTCAATGCAACGTCTACGCAACGCTAACGCAGCGTTTACGTAACTCTTACGTCGCGTCAACGCTACCTACGACAGATGCAAAGGCACCCATACGACATGCTGCAAATAGGCACTGCTTTTGGATAAACTGCTTAAAACTACGAATTTCCTATGTTTCTCATCACGTATTTCTGTTAATTTTGCAAGTTTTGAAGAAACATAATATCATAATTTATCTATTTTAGAAATTATTAATATAACATAGAGCACTGTAAACTAAAAGGCAGAACCTTTTTGATTTCCTATTTCGGATGCGTTTACAAGAAAAATTAAGGCCAAACAAAATGTTTGTTCCATGCCGAAATAGAACAGAAATATCTATAGCTTCGTATAGGTAAATATGTAATACGGGCTTGGGAAAGTCGATTATTCGATCCACCCCAGCTCTCAAGGAAGGCCAGCAACGCCTTGATGTCACTGACGCCTCACAGCGGGTACCTGGGTTACCGAAGTGCACAGCCCTGTACGTGGCGACCACCGGCCAGTTTAGAAGCACATGGGCTGCAGTCTCGTCGTTTTCCTTGCAGGCCATGTACAGTCTGTGACTCCTAGTACAGTGACCTAGTATACAAAGGCCTGCGATTATGTTCTGTACTAAAAAGCCGTACACACCATTCTCATTGCACAATTTTTTTTTGATTCCAGTAAAGTACAACGACGAGATAGCATTTCTGAACGATAGGTACATGCACCTGACAAACTATTCTATCAATAGACTATCTAAGAACTACACGCCAAATGAAGACTTTGCAGCCTGCGAAGGACATAAATGGTAAGGCACCAATACAATAACAAACAATTATTTATGACCATTATTAAATTAACTTTAACTTAAATTCTCCGATATATCAGCAAACTGTGTTTACCAGCGGGGCAATTGCGTAACACATTATCAATCGGAATCGGTTTCATTTTGGCAGTTCAACAACATTCATTGCGTTATTTACGTGTTGAGCAGACACATTTTTCGAACTTATGAAGCAATGGATTAGCAATTTGCTTCAAAATGATTCAGATTCCTATTGATAGTGTGTTACGCAATTAGGGTGCAGTTCTGGCTTATTGAAATCGGAGTCTAAACGATTTTTTTATGCATTTCTTAGACTGCACCAGCTTAATATATTTTAGACCTTGTTACCATCTGTCTGGCATGCATATGGGTGCTTACATAAAAAAAACAGGTCTAAGCACCCTTACATAAAGAAGCGGGTTTTCGGTCCCGACTCCCGGTGCCGGTCTCTGCAGGTTGATCTTCGAAAGGAAACGGTTACATGTTTTACCTGTTTCTTTATGTGTGAGCGCATAAGTTAATGTGGGACTATTTCACCCGCACCGTTCGGTACCGACCCGCACAGACTCGCCTGCACCGGGAACCTGTTTTTTCTTTATGTAAGTTATGGGACGTTTGTTTTGATGTGGCGATAGTCACAAGAACTATCATAACATCACGCTTGTATATAAGTATCTGGTACTTGTTGACAGGCCTACGCTGTCCTCCCATACCTACTGTAACTTAAAAACATTGTAAAATCCATTTTTTTTTTTAAAGAGTAATCGTGGAGTTTCTTGCCGGTTCTTCTCCATAGGAAACGACCCTGACGTTTCATAAGTGCCCATGTTGGTTTATGTGAAATAAAATATTTTGATTTTTGATTTTGATTTTGGATTGTTGTTGTTGTTGTAGAGGTGTGTCCAGCCATATTTTGTCTGTAATGTTTTAAGTCCTCTGGGCGAGCCTATTTCCATTAACCGGACACGATCCTGTCTCCAGACTGCTATCGAAAATATCCTCAACTCAAAACACTGTTGGACCAGGGAATCAAACCTAAGAAAATGACTGCTCTATTGTCAGCACTAATCTGCGTTCGCGATTTATTTGCCAAAAATGTAAACAAACATGAATTAATGGAAAAATAACTTTAATTCCTACACAATAAAGTTCAGTTTACGCTACAACTTCAAACATTTTTATTACTTTTTCAATAGTGCTAGTCACTCTGAAATCAACTTAATTGACATTGAAATAAAGTTGATATTTGTTTAACTTGAAATAGGGTGGGGGTGTGCAGCACTGCGCATTTTTACTATAGAGAAAAGAGGCAGATGGTCGTTGGCCATTTTAAAAAGTGCATTCAAATTGGTTCGAAGCATCACAATTTTATTACTTATCGACTATAACGTAACTGGATCCCGTGGGAATATCGGGATAAAAAGTACCCTATCCTGGTTATAAACTATCTGTGTGCCATATTTCATCCAAATCCGTTCAGCCGTTTGAGCGTGAAAAAGTAACAAACATATAAACGCACACACACACACACTCACAAACTTTCGCTTTTATAATATTAGTGTGATTCATTCGGTTCCCTACAAAATGGTTGAACTGGATGGTGCTGATCCACGCGTCATGTTCGTGAACGGGCGCCGTCGGTTGAGACTGGTCATCTCTTAACTGCCAAGGCTTATTTTTAATCTTATACTTTGAATTGTTTCTTCACTTGTGTTTTTTTACATTGTTCTCACATATAGAAGCATCAAGAATAATGTACCCAAGATTTTGTAATATCTTGATTTAAAAGAGTGTCCATGGAGTTTCTTGCCCGTTCTTTTCCATAGAGATCTACGTTTTGGAATGGGCAACCAGCTTCAACTTTCTGACTAACTGACTGACTATTTAATTTTGACAATTCAAAAGTGCCTGTACATGGTTTAATTGAAATAAATGCTTTGATTTGATTTGATTCCAGGACACTTCAAACCCTACTACAATACCTGAAAACCGAGAAACTCGTCGACACAGACGCGCTTTGGGACGCAATGAAGGACCTCGTAATAAAGACTATCATATCAGGTGAAGCGAGCATCAGTTCGCTGACCAAAGCTAACATTACGTCGCGATACAATTGTTATGAGCTGTTCGGTATCGATGTATTGTTGGATGAAGATCTCAAGCCTTGGTTGTTGGAGGTAAAGGTTTTGTGAAGTTAGAAATTACTGTGACAAAACAATATATTGCGGTTTCACGCGAGTAGTTGCCTTAGACTGAGTGGTGTCTCTATGAGGTACTTGCTTATGGTGGAATCTGCATGCGGGTATCTTAAAAGTCTAGTTCCTTTCAAGCTTTGTGGAACCTTTGCAATTACTGAATAACTTCACCCACTGTTCACGATAATGGTTTTCAGTGTTTTAATAAGAGGTATTTTTTTTAAGAGACAAGCGCATTTGCCAACATATACAGTTGTTGGTCAGCTAAATAACGCTCATTGTTGCATCAAATAACCTTGTTTTTGGATTATTTGAAATGCATTACATAAATGTTATTTTATCGCCAGCCTCAAAAAAACTAATTTAAAATTTTCTCCTACCCAGTTCTTAAAAAAAAAAAAACTAGTAAAAAACTAGTAAAAATGAGATTTGTTAAATTTTGGTGTACAATAGCATATTCTTTCTATGCTAAGCCTTGTTCTAATGCAAGATTTTACGTACATTTCCAGGTGAACATATCCCCGAGCCTGCACAGCGCGTCACCCCTGGACATCCACGTGAAGGGTCCGCTGGTCACCACAGTACTCAACCTGGCGCAGTTCCAGGTGCCTGTGAAGACCAACCTCGAGATGCTGTCCAAAGAGAAACCACAGAGACTGGTGATTTTTATACTCTGTCTTATAGTTTAGTGGGATAACTGTAAACAGGCTCAATTTAGCACATTGTGGTCCGGCTACACGCTCCGACTACTTGCGCTAATAGAAATTTGAATTAATAAGGCATGTAACAATAAGATGGCAAAACGATGTGCTGTGCAAGCTGTTGGCTGTTGAGTGGTTTGGACGTCAAACACGTTGTTTGCGCAAACTTTTGTACAAACTGTTTGCGCATCCATGTCGCTGCGTGCAGCCGGGATTCAAAACAAAAATAATATGTAGCCGAGTACTAAAAGTCAAGTCACTGTTCTCGGTGTATTGTGCACAATTAAATATTCAGCGACTGGTAGCGTAGTACGTTACGCCACTATGTGGTGCTCTCTTATACATGCGGGTATGGGATAATTTGCTGTAAAAAACCTTACGCCTTGACGTAACGAAGAAGATTGGCTGTTCATACAAGGGCCATTCGGGTATTACGTAAGCACTACAGGGGGGCGGGGGTCTTTGCTTTGCTTATTTTTGATGACATGGGGGATGGGGTGGTCTGGATGGTGATTACGCCAGCAGTATTTATTTTTTTACTTTCGGATTTGCTACAAAATTTAGTCGATTTTGGTTTGAACACATATGGCAACCCTACTTGTCTATGCTTGAAAACGAAACCCATATAACTGCTGCTCATGAATCAATAAAGAAACCAGAACACATTGAAAAATGCATGTAACAAAGATTCCGTAAGCATGGGAGGGGTAAGAGCTTTGCTTACTTTTGCTGACGAGGGGGTTAATAATTGCAAAAATCTGCTTACGTAATACTTGAACAGCCCCAAATACTACAGATCTTTTCGGCGCTGCTATGTCAAAGCCAACTCAGCCATTTAGTTCTGAAGATACAAGCCAAGAATACTTCCATTTCGGCGTATGTCTAGCTAGTAGTTAGCTAAAGCATCGTAGATAGTATAGGACAATTTAGTATTCAATATAGCTCACAGTTCCAGGTGCCAGGCCACACCGATATCGACACGGCCCCCAAGCAGAGTCCTAAGAAACTGGTGATTTTATTCACATTAATATTGTAGCGTTGCGAAAATGTGTAAATTTCAGTAGATAAGCGATAACCTGCAGTCGCACAGGTCGATCGATTAGGTTAAGCCACGCTTGCCCCAACTGGATCCGTAGATTGGTCACCATCTTTACATATCAAAACCCCTCTGCACCTCGGAATGCACGTTAAGCAGTTGGTCTCGGCTGTTATTCGTGGATCTTTGGCAGTAGTTACGGGTCGTCAGAAGTCCGAAAGTCTGACAACCAGTCTTACCAAGGGTATCGTATTATCCAGTAACTGGGTTGTGGAGGTCAGATAAGCAGTCGCTTCATGTAAAATTCTGGTATTCAGCTGCATCTGGTTAGACTGGATGGCAACCCTAACATAGTTGGGAAAAGGCTAGGCAGATGATTGAAGTGATAACATACAATATGCGTTCTGGTCACTTCTGGGTGAGCCTAAGAAACAGGTGAATTTATTTTAGTAGTGTTGCGTTGTACAAAATAAATAATATGAAAAAATGTAGTAAGACGAACTTATTAAGCTGGTTTAACTTGTTTATTGATAGAAAAGATTGATGAACGTACGAAAGGTTAACATAGTATCCACCGACACTAAAAATAAAACTGTAGAGTGTAGCTAGTGGAGTATACTTTAACAAATGTAGTTATGTATTTATTGGTAAGCAAGCAATGTATGCTCTTTTAGAATAAATAAGCTCTAATCTCAAGTATAACAGTAGATGTGGGATTTTATGCGTTCTGACTGAGCCACACATACATGTGATCGAAGGCACAAAATCACATTTGGAGTTGTGACTCTGAAGAGCTTTGCGGTGTCGCAAATTTGCCTTCCTTACCTGGGACTCACTTATATTACTCATAAAAGCACTATGTTATTCAAAGAAAATATTCAATACATATTTCAGTAAATGTAATCGTATGGCATCGTGCGTCTTACGTATGTTGTTGTTTTTATTTATGCAAAAGTACGGCCTCCTTCATTTTATTATGACATTTTGTAATTCCAGGCTGGGTTGCCATACGACAGCCGGTTATATACAGTATACCTGTCAAAAGAAGAAAGAGATAAACACATAATTTATACGAATATGGACGATCGGGATATGGTAAGTTTATCTTATTTTTAGAACGCCATTTTGTTCAGTACAAACTGTTAAAGTTGATTTAAAAGGAAACATTTTGAAGTTGTTTACCCCAAGTTTCTGAAAGCTTTATTGATTTAATATTTTGCACTGAGTGAGATATACTCCGGTATATACTCCTCCAAGTCGTCGCTGTCGCAGATCCACTCCCTGAAGGTGGAAGGTTTTACTGGAGCGCAAATACCGAGCACCGCGCAAAACACCCTATTCCTGGTTCATACGCAAGGGGAGAAAGCTTCTCTTATAAGCCAGGGATACGGGTCCGGTGAAGGATCGCGCACGTTAACCATACACGAGGCTCAGGGGTTGACCTGCGACAGCGTAATCATCATCAACACCAAGTCCAGGAGGCTCAAAATCCATGACAGCATCTCCCACGCGGTAGTGGCGGTGTCGAGACACACGGTCAGTTGCGTCTACTACACCGACGACGCCGACGACGCCACGGCCCGCTTCGCAAAGAGAGCGATGGGTGCGCCGACTAAAATGGTCATCGATTACAACCTCAAGATGGCCATGCAGCACCGAGACGCAGTTGTTGTGGAAGCTTTGCTCAGGCTAGCGAAGTCCCTGGTCAGCAGACCCCACCTAACCACCTAAACACCACCTAACAGTCCCTATCCAAACCCACAACCCAATCCAATTCTAACCTAGCCCTGTAAGATAGAATGAAAATGTAAAAACTAATATACTCTAAAATAAAATGTGTTGATGTATAACGTTTTCATTAAGTAATATAAATAATAAGATGTACCGAAAATAAAATATATAATAACATAAAATATGTAAAATCAGAATAATAAATAGTATTGTATAATAAAATAATTAAGTTGTAATGTCTAAACAAAAATGTTATTGTAATGCCTGTTGTTTATGTATTTATTTTAATAGCATGAAGTGCATGAGCATGTATGTAAATATGTATCATTATAATAATTGTATAGGTAAAAAAAAAAAAAAAAAAAAAAAATGTATGTATATATATGTATAAAAAGATGGACTCACGTAGATTTAAGCTAGTATTGTAAGTTTAGAGTAATATGGATGTGTCCGATGCGGGAGTATGAAACTGTTCCCTAGGAAAACAAAGTTTAATGTAAACAATAAAATATTATAAAAAAGGGCGCGGACCACCAAGTCCGCGGTAATTAAAGTAATAAAAAAAAAAAAAAAAAAAAATATTGCTGTCAAAACCAATGCCATGGTAACTTCTATGATTGTCATAGTATTTTTAACTCACGAAGCGACGCGCGCTTTTCTTGTGACTACCAATAGTACAAACATGCTGCGAATAAGTGTGTAAGCGAAAGAGCCCTTGGGTACCGTTTGAGACAATGGTGACGTCGGAAGTGTGTGTGTGTGCGTGTGTTGTGTGCTGTGGCTACTCGTCTTCACGTACACTGTTTTTACATTTGGTTACTACAAGTAAAACTTGCGTCGCTTCGTGAGATAAAAATACTATAACTTATTCAACTTGTACATTGGTTCATTAATTACAATAACAAAAATGTGATTTGATATCAATCTTAAAGCGGGTCTCAGAAACTAAACTGATGGTAAATAATACTACAAATATTGTAAACTGTAACATTGTTTCAACTTCAGCAGATTCTGCGGGGTAATTGCGTAACACACTAACAGTAGGAATGGCTTTCATATTGACCGTTCAACAATATTCATTGCGTTATTTACGTTGATTATTTCGAACATAAGAAACAGCGAATTAGCAATATCCTTCAAAATGATTCGTGAATGTGATTGAAAACGTGTTACACAATTAGGATGCTGCTATTTTCTTTTTCTGATTTATTTCTTGACCGTTTTAATAATACAACATGACCTCCCACAGTACCTCCGCGACATCCTGTCAACACTGACACCTGACGACGTCCGCCACCTCTCCCAATCAGAGGACGAGTTGACTCAAGCAGGAGACATGGAGCGAATATTCCCAACTTACAAAACACACAAGTATCTAGGCTTCCTCGCCGGCCCGCGGTACTACAACCGATTGTTCGACGCCTGGGAGGAGAGATATGGACGGAATAGAGAGCCGGGTGAGAGTTTATATGATACTAGCGGCCCGCCCCAGCTTCGCACATGTGCAATTTCTTTTTTTCGAATTTCCGATGTTTTCTTTCACACTAACCTTGTCCTGGTAATACCGAACACAACAAAAAAGAATTATCCAATTTTTTGCAGACCTTCGGAAGTTATGCGCGTACAGGCATTTTGGCGACTTTGTTTTAAAATATACTATGTAAGGATAAGGATTTTCTGACAGGGAAGTTAGTTGAAAAGAATGATGGGCGTTTTGGCCGGTATGCCAATAAAAGCCACATATACATCAACTGAAAGTTTATATCATAAGCATCATTTTTCATTATGAGCAGAAGGCTGTGAATTACCGGGTTAAAGAGATATCAGGCCTGCAGGTACCATGTAAAAGTATATAGTTTATGAGGCTAATGTTCACTGCAGTTCTCAATAATATTAGTTATTGACTCATAACATTGAGGGGGGGGGGGGCTTACGGCTAAGTAATAACAGCCGCACGGGTCGATCGATCAGGTTAAGCTGCACTTGCCGCGGTTGGTCCCTGGACGGGTGACCATTTACCCCCCCGACCCCTAAGACACGGAGGGGTCTTCCCCTCGTTTCAGACCCCTCTGTGCCTCGGAAAGCACGTTAAGCCGTTGGTCCCGGCTGTCATTCGTGGATCTCATTAGAACTCTATAGGTCATCAGGCCAGGCTCCATAAAATAATGCCCATCATTCTTTGGGCAAAAAACAAATAGTGACATTATTCACGACAGCAATGGGAAACTACTGCGTATGTTGGTAAATTTTTGAGTAAATGCCAAAACCACTGCATTTGTACCATAAATGCAGTGGTTTCCCATATGCAACAGCAGACAGGGTTATGTTTATACTTTTCTTTGAAACAGAAAAAGAACAAATGATCTTTTTTTCAGGCATGCTAAGAATATTTATATGTTAACTAATTATCGATAATGTTTTTAGTTCAACTGTGTCGCTTTCAAATTATTGCCCGAGAAGGCAGCAAAAAAAAAATTAAGGATTAAGCGTCAGTTTTATGTAAAACGACACACAGGCGAGAAATCACTAAACTATGTTTGCATGAAAAAATTACCGACTAGTGCAACCTTAACTTGTCTTTCTCTACGTTCCAGGTTTGGACCTACTACGCGGCCTCTGCGACATAGGCTACCATCTAGAAGTTCCGCCGGTGCCGCTCAAGGTAACTACCCGCCGCGTCACACTCAGGCGCATTCTACACTACATACTCGCTTTCACATCGCTCATACTCACACTCGTCACGTTGTGGTGACTTTGATGTTCACATGTTTTTAATATTTGAATTCCGAATCTTAAGCCTAGTTTCTGGTACGAAAATTGTCGACACGTCAAAATTAAACGCAAGTGAAGTGATGCGATTCGCTGTTTAGGCGCGCCTGACAATTTGTTAGAACTTTTTAATTTAATGGTTCCAAAAACCGGGCATTGAAAATGAAACTCAATGTCGTAAATAACAAAGGTCAGATTGCATTGCATCGAAAATTTATTTCGGACCTTTAATGATTTACAACATGTGAACATCACACACATTTTCTCACACAATTCTCAAATAATTTACAACTATAATTATGTTTACATTACTCATTGTTTATAATATTTTGTGTATATATATTTTTGTTTGTCTTCCATATTTTTATTTAAGCATAGCTATTTATCTTATATCATTTTAATATAATTTATACATAATATATTAGTTATAAGTTAAATGTAAGTCGGATATCCACTGCCGTAATGTGAATAGGTATTACTAGGTTGTTAGTCAACGCGTGTTATAATTGCAGGCAAGGTCTGGGATGAGCGTGGTGAGAATATTTTGTGTTAAGCATGACTTTTCTTCTCTAGTCACTAAGAATTATCATTTACAATCTAAATTGGTAATCATTTACGATTTTTCTCATATAAAAATTATCTCATAACTTTTTTACAATAATTATACTCTTGAGCTTCTGTAATCTTACTGATTTCCGTAATTTGAAATGCTCTGCTGATCAAATTTCTGATTTAATTGTCATTCGCAATCTCCAACTTACTTTTTGAGTGGCTGACTTTTCTTTCTGACTTGTGCTGTCCAATTTATCTCTTTATACGAAAAAAAGAAAACTTATTGCATTTTATATTTTAGTTCAAAGGAAGTTATTCTCAAGCATTTATTTTTTGTCAAAGTCGATTTTATCCCTTATTAAACTGTCGGATTGTGACTGATTGTCAGGGCAAAGTGACAAGTGCGCTCAGGAGAGCATACTTGGGTTGTAAGAACGTCGCTCACAGTAAGTGCGTAGAAAAAAAGAGAAAGAACAAAGTACAAAATAGTGTGGCTACGACTGACTGTCCCGAAATAGTGTACAAACCTCGTTGGTCATAGTGTTCGAACCTCCAGGATGCTATAGACAATATAGATGAAGCAATAGCGGTTTTAAAAAAGTTGACGTGCTAGAAGGTTTTATATGTGCTACCTGTATGTAATGTGCAATGAAAATAGCGCTAGATTTTTGTATTGAGAGGGAATTATGGATATAGCTATTATGTATGTGTTTAATCCACGGTATTTACTCTAGAGTAGAGTTGTAAGGAAAGTAATATCTTTATGTGAATCTAATGTAAATATGAAGAAAATCGCATGAAACCGACGTTTATTCTAGATTTTTATATGAAAATTATTTTTAAACTCAAAAGTTGGTATTTTTGGACCCTAATATTTATACGAATAGGTATAAATGTTGTATTGTTATTAAAATAATATTAAGTAGGTAGTTTTTATATTCGATGGCGTGCTGTATCGTGATACAAATAGTGAAAACACAACATTTTGATATTCATTTTATCATCTAGGTTTCGTCTTCGAACCACAGGTATTTGTAAGTTTATATGTACGTACATTTTAATTATTATGTACTTAGTATGTTATTGTTATGTAGAAGTATTAATTTATAGCCCCGTATTTAAAGTATTCACAGTAAGATTATTAAGCTATGAGCTGTCGAGTTAATATCATTGTAAAAATCATGTATTTTTATAGATGTAGTGACTACCAATTTTATAAGTATCGATGCTATCCTTAGCTATTTTTTATCGATATGTTAGATTGGTATTTATGATGTTTAGTGTTCCCTAAAAATACTTTGTTTAAATTTTCACATAGACATGTTCACAATATTTTATTTATTTCTTCATCATGATCATAGTTGATACATCACAGAACATTGCTAGAAATAATGTTGGCATAATATTTAAACTCATTGTTTTTAGACGTAAACCCATCTAAATTATAATTAGGTAAATTAGCCAAATAAGTAATATTTATACGTTTTTGTATTTAGATTTATGTATATTATATTTATTATTTATCTTTCTTGCTATGTGCTATACTAACTATCATACACTTGCATGTCTAACACTCTAACCTACTTCTGTATCTTCATGATTATTATGCTTTCAGCTTTCTTTAACACACACAATAATTCTTGATTAACAAGGTGACACAATCATTATTAGTTTATAAGATAAACAACTGACTTCTGAAAGGCTAAACAATAAAAAAAAAAAAAATAATCAATTTGAATTTGAAAGTTATCATTGTCAACTTCAATTCAAGTGATTTGATTGGCTGTTATTATTTCAGTCAGCCAATCACAGCAACTAATGTGAAAGTGCCAGGATAGCCCATGAAATTCAAATTTTCGTACGTTTTTTTGCAATTCGCCAGCCAGTATCAGGTTGTATGTTGATCAAAATATGATTTACGACCGTAACAAAATATGTATGTAAAAAAAATGGTTGTCTGTAAAGTCGGCTTACGGACCATAATATTACGTGATAACGTCATAAGACAATGCGTCACATGCCGAACGCTTAGGCCTATCGTGCCTCTCTATCGCTTGTTCCGCGCTCTCGCTTGCACGCTCGGCTCAGGCGGAACGTGACAATCAGTCATGCTTTTTCGTGCGTGCAGCCGACGTTCATCGATTTATAAGACGTTATCACGTCAAAAAAAATAATTTCGTGGACTACTTAGTACTTAAGGGGGATGCAATCACCTTAACATGAGTTGTGTAGTGATTAGCCTTTCAGGAACTAGGTGTTAGACCTAAAACTTAGTCTAGTCAATCATTGGGTTACATACAAAGTAGATACAAAGTCGTGTTGTACTTTTCTCGTACGTATGATTTTTGAATATCATCTATAAAAAAGTCATGACGTTCTAAAAACTGCTGTTAGTTAAAGGACTCCTTGGCTTAAATCCTCATAAGTCTTGGCACGCTTTGTCATTTGTCTACGGTGGGAATCACTTGTACGCACCAATCGCTCGCTAAATGTGCTGTCTTTTTCCATTTAAATTATGTATTTTAAATCCATCCTTTCTATGTAGAATTTTACATCCATCTTCTCAATGTAGAGCTGTACGAATACAAAAATATATCTCATGTTTTTTATACATAGAAGTAGAGAAAAACAATTTAAAAACGAAAGCTGCATTGATTGACAAAAATTATGTATGCAAAAATCTCAAAGAATTTTTTTATGGATTTAGAATATTATCGATCACCTAACGTCATTAATCAAGGGCTTAAAATGCTGCTTCAGTATTCATTCAATTATATCTGTAGTCGATCCGATTTAGAATCAATTTGACAAACATTAACAAAAAAATATCACATCACAGCTTTCGCAACTAAAATGATCCAAGTACAATAAGAATTAGAAGTAATTCTAGTCCACAATGTAAAGCAGTTTATTCCAAATATATTTGTTGACACGACTTTTTGTTTCCATAGTATCGTTTAGTTCATCAGTACCATCAGCAGCACAGTATTTTAGTGACCGCGTGATGCTTCTCAGATGTCTGTCGACTGTCTCAAGTAATGACCTCGGAGAAGTAAGCAAATGGAGTAATCATAACCATCTATAATACTGACAAGATAATAGTCCCTGTCCAATGTCTTGATTCTAGAATCCCTAATGGATTAGCAATAACACTCTGTTTGTTTACTTCTGCGGTGCTATTCTGTAAAAATCTCACGGTGAAGTGAGCTGTCAACAGTGTCAATACCTAGCATCAGGTGGAATGACAGCTCACTTCACATAAGTTTTCACGGTGAGTTTGTACACAATAGACCGGCTGTGTGGTCTACGATGATGAGACGTCAGCCAAAGACAGTGGACCGTCGTCTGCGAGTGTCACGGTATGCGAGTGAGTAACGGTGCCCCCCGTCCCCGCCCCTCCCCCTCCCGCCCGGTCCCCCGTGGTGTTGTAGCCGGCGCCACAGCTGAGCGCGTTGGATCGTTGCAGAATGATGTGGACGCGCCCTCGCCGGCCCCGTCGGAGCGGACCTCTCTGCCGTCCGTCACGTCGCTGGAGCACGGAGGCAGCGGCGGCTCGGCCGCGAGCGTGGTCCGTGGCGCCTGCGGCCCGCTGCCGGGGCCAATCGGGCCGCTCGGGCCGCTTGGGCCGCTCGGGCCGCTCGGGCCGCCCGGGCCGCCCGCGCTCGAGCCGCGCGCCTAGCCCCCGCCGCAAGGCCGCCACCGACCTCAACGAGAACTGCTGCGCCGCGCCTGCGCCTGCCGCCAGCGCCGACCAGTGCTGATCGTGCTCGACCTCGGCCGAGACTGTCGATGAACTCCAGTGAAAGCTTTCCTAGCAGTGAAAGAATTCTCGTCGTAATAGTTGCCGTTTTAGCGTGTATCCGATGTGTTTCGACAACTCGATGTGTAGATGGTGTTGGTGCTCAACCGTTTGTCGTAGTGAAGACATATTAGGTTCGATGAACATTTGTCACGATCATCACGTGGAGCTTTCCGGGCAGCCGGCGGTCTATTCTGAGTTGTCGACTGATATGTGTTAGTTCTCCACTATTTGTCGTCGCATTCTAAACTCAATATTACTCAAATCACATTCCTGCTCATGACTTTTCACTTTTTAAGATGTAAAAAAGTAAGTTAAAAAATCTGAAAAATTTGCAAAACCTAATGTAAATCTTAGGACAGGAGTGATATAGGATTGGTGTTCAAAATTACTAGCCCGTGAAGTGTAGGCAATGATAGTTGGCTAATATTTACGTAATTGTAGTTTTAAGGATATTGAAGCCTGCGCGAGACGGGCTATATGGAGTGTCTACATTAGGGTAAAACAATTGAAGGCGGAGAAAATTTTAAGTATTTTTAAGGAAATGTAGCCTTATCTACCTATTTGTTTTAGGATGACTGAAATAAGATTTCTGATATGCTTATTCAGTACAAATTGTAATGTTTCATGCAATCGGCGGTAAATATACTGAATAACATTTATTCGTACCGCCAAACGTAATTCTTAATATTGGAGTGTTACATGATAACCAAAGCATTCAGAAATTATATTTTAGTCAGTATTCCGAGACTGATAGAAATGTTAGCGTTAGTTAATTCTGTTTTAATAAACTATTAAGTATGTACAGACGCCAGCACATCAAGCTACCCCAATCTGTCAAATTTTCCCAATCAACTGAATCATATGCTGTAGAATCTATTAAAGAAATTTGACAGATTGTAGTAGGTTGATGTGCTGGCGTCTGTACGTTCTATCAGTCTTAAGCTGTGTACGCCCAGGTAAACTAATAAGTAAAAAAAATATTGGTTCTAAAAATGAAATGTAAATTCGAATAATATTAAATTGCCAAAAGCTTAGTCTGCTTCTAAACGAGTTCACCTGCGTGTATATAGTCGATCATAAGGAACGTTTTCCTTAAGCTTACCGAAAAAAAAAGTAAAAAACAAATTCTAATAATTTTTTTAGGTAATTCCCAAATTACAATGTGTTCATTGTATACCTAGAGTTTGCTAGATTAGTGCGTATAAACTCGTTATGTCCTCGAGTCGTGTTAAAAAGTAAGTAATCGAGAAAATTCGATGTATATAATCTTAAATGTCTAAAATCGATTTACGAGTAGTATCGGTGATGTTTTCATTCCTTTCTAAGAAAATTTAATAATTATTATTATTCTCTTTGACATTTCTGAAACATAATTTAACCGTGTATTTTTTCGAAATCTTAAATTAGTCGTTCTAATGAATTACAAATTTATTGTATTAATTATTAAATTATTTTCAGTGTAACAATAAATCGGTTGACACTTCACATTATTTGATTGCGAAATCCCTCGAATTCGACTGCAGGATTTTTTATGATTTTATACAGACAAGAAGTCTTTTTTTATCTGTATTTAATTTTTTACTTTATTGTACTACTCGGAAAAATACAACAGAATGTGACATTGTTTTTTTTATTTGGTATTCTTATTTTTGAATCAAATGGTTCTGGAACTAAGTCATATTGCATATCATCTAAAGACATACCAAAAAACCTTTGGTTTGCATAATAAACATACAGGACAACAAATAATTTTATAAATAAACAAATCAGTGAGGATAAACACAGCACATTCCGCTGAGCAAAACAATTTGATGTACCTAACAACGACAAGCGAACTCAATAATTTATCCGCTCATACAAAATCGACATTAATATAATATGTACTAAAAACATTAAAAAGTGGTTTTGGAGATGCCGGGGATCGAACCCGGGGCCTTTCACATGCAAAGCGAACGCTCTACCACTGAGCTACATCCCCGTGTATTTACTACAGCCGAATACAGTACAATATTTGAAGTAATGTCCCAAGACGATATAACATCTGCAACCAATTTAATTTGATACCGATATAAACACATGTATACACATTTTTTTTGTTGATGGCTTATGTATTAAATGGTGTAAAATCTGTTTCGCACTACGTGCGAACCGAATCCTAATTATAGATCCGACTTCAATCCGAGTTGGGAATGTTTTAAATTCGGACGTACAGAGTTCGGATCTAGTGCGCAACCCCTCATACAAATACGACTATAGTCACTTCGGACCTGAATTTTTCGAATTCGTATAGGATGTAGTGCAGAACCGCTCTAATAGTTGTATACCTTGGGGCAGTGGCCTTGACTTACGAGTTTTAGGTCGTGGATTCGAAATCAGGCAGGCGCTTTACTTTGTGTAAATAATTTCATCACCACTGGCACAGCTGCTTTCGAAACGGTGAAGGGAAACATCGTGAGGAAACCGGTATGTCTTAGAACAAAAAATTCGAAGACATGTGACATTTATCAACCTACGCGTGGTAGATTATAGCCCACTACCTCTCAACGAGCGGCCTGTGTCCCAGCATTATAGGTTGATTATATGCATAATATATATACCGTCCTTTATTAAAATTCGACACACCTACCTGCCTTCTAAGCAGGTGTGTCGAATTGCAAGTGATGAGTTTTGTTAAGAAGTGCGTTTAGTTGAGTAAAATTCTTACTACTCTTATCAGGATAGATATCATCTATCAGCGCCAAATCAGCGCATAATATCGTGTGGTGGAATTAATTACTTCTTCATAATAATGAATTACTTGTGATTTTTTTTATCATAATTTATTAGTTTACTTCATACTTGCCAGTGTATCCCGGTTATGCAAGATCGAAAATTAGATATCCCATTACGAATCCTGAGGAATTCCCCATAGGTGGTTGTCATTGATCTAAGTTTGTTTTTCTGCAATAGATAGATGGCATTAAATCTATTACTACCTACTGTGGATGGCAACAACCGTAAAAATACATATTTATCTATTGCAAAACTATGTAGACTTGTCTTGAAATACGCCTTGAGTTTTTGTAATACCGGTTTGTAATACCATTACGAAATATGTGACAGGTATGTAAAATGTATGAAAAAAACAAAAGTAACTACTTATTCCTTGGAATCTTAAGTGAGGTGATGTTATAAGGAAAGTTATAATCAGACTTGCAGATGACATAACCATTTACTAACAAATGACTTGTGTCGTAAATTCCGACATCCCTGTCGACGTGAGGAATTGAATTACAAAACACATTTATACGATAAGCTTGTAGAATTAGCAATGGCCGGTCGTCCAATAAAGATAGGCATTGTCGAATAGGAAAAACAATGATCCATGTTTGGTGTTATCAGAATAAAGTAACTGGTTTCGTTTGATAGTTTTACAACTCGGCTACTAATGGTTCTAGTTACTAATAGTTCAACTAATTAGTGGGAAGTGTTTTGACTAGAATACAAAAATATGTTGTAACTTGTTCGGTAGCGAATCATACTTTGTTCAACTTACAACCTGACTGACCTGCAAATTGCAAAAAAACGTCAGGAAATTTGAATTTCGTGGGCTATCCTGGCGCTTCCCCAAGGGTGGCTAGATACGTAGACGTAGATGCAAGTTTCCAACTCCTTTTGTGCATCAAACATCATTGAGGGCTAGGTTTTTTTTTGAGAAGTTTCACATGTCTGTGAAACTTCTCAAAAACCAAGAAGTTGTCAGATCCTCTTTATGGCACATCAATAAATTGTACTAGGTAGTCGAATTCACAAACGTAAGTCGATTTGAAACGTAGAAGAATCCAGTCGGTGGTAGTGGTATATTAATGCGTGTTTTTGCACCATCGCGCCAGGGTCTCTATCTGGAATCTCAAGTAAGAGCCTGGGTTTTAACTAGGTAGGTAATAGCACGTGTCATTTTGGTCAGGCCACTTAATCTTACCCACTGATCGGATTGACGAGAAAATCATTCTAGTTTACATTCTTCTGAATATTACATGTGTCGAACAAAAACCATGTCTGATTGTAGATGTAGAAATATTCCCGTATACAGTAAAAAGGTTTTATATATTTTTAATTTATACAATTTCTGTTTCCTTGTTCAGCGTGACGGCGAAGGTAAATAAAAATAATGTAGGGTAGGTATATAATTTCCTTTATAATTTCTAAAAAAATACTATTCGTTTGTATACCTACCTAATAAAAATATAAGTAACAACAATATATTTTACCATCGATAAAAAAATACTTACATGGAAAAGCATAGACTAGGCAACACATTAAAATACTAAAAATAACATTACCTATCAGAGATTTCAATGCAGATAACAGACTTAGATTAGAGTAACTTTTTGTATAGGTAGTATGGCAACGATCAGACATTATCATTCAGAAAATCGAGCACATGAAATAAATTATCTTTGACCTAATATTTTCTCATTTCAAGTTTCCAGCAAACAATATTGCACAATACCTATTGGTGCGCCTCGAAGACTAACTTTCTTCAATAACAACGTTGGCATTTGTTACAAACATAAATCGAGACTTTAAAAAAATACGTAGTTAAACAGGAAACGATCAAAATTGATCATCTAGGCAACATTTTCCGGACAGGAGAAATCTAATAAATAGGTACATACTTATATCTTACATCATACAAATTCAGATTTGTTGCGAAACTAATTTTGCTTATTTTAGCGTAATACCTCCATCTATAACATAGGTTGAACCAGTAATACTTTTCGCTTTATCACTAGCCAAAAATGCAATCAACGCAGCAACTTCGTCTCCTTCCACTGCCTTCTTCATAGGCATGTTACCAACTACATTGGCGCCAAACATAGCCAACTGTTCTTCGGTCAGTCCGATATCCTTCAGCAAATTCGTTTTCATAAATCCAGGGCTTACAGAATTTACTCTTACACCATCTGGAGCTAACTCTAACGCAACGCATTTAGTGAAATGATCTAATGCGGCCTTCGAGATGTTATACGCCAATGCCGTCGTACTGGGCTTAGTACCGGAGATACAAGAAATGTTTACAATACAACCTTTGCTTTGAATCAGATGTGGAGCAGCCAGCATCGTCAATTGGTACACAGATCTTATGTTAGTGTTCATAACTTTGTCGTACGTTTCCATGGAAGAGTTCTTAATTCCGCCCATCCCAATAACGCCGGCATTGTTCACTAAAACGTCCAGTCTTCCATAGTGTTCTATTGTCTCGTTAATTATTCTTTCAGCATCAAGATCTTCTGTGACGTCAGCGGTAATAGCAAGAGGTTTTACACCTTTGGTTTTCTCGCAGTAAAGGGCTATTCTCTTGATGTTTGGGTCTTTTCGGCCTACAAGGGCGAGTTTGGCCGATAGCTTGGACAAGTAGATGGCTGTTGCTGCGCCGAGACCGGAACTGGCACCAGTAATTAGAATCACTTTGTCGTGGAAGTCCATGTTGTATGTTTTGTTTGGATAATGTTTGTTAATTTAAGGTCGAACAGCTGTTTAACTACACGGACAAGCGTCGAGTTGACGCGCCTGCGTAACCTAATAAACCTAACGGAATGTTGCCAGTAGGTATTTGATACTTTTTACCTAACTTTCAGTTTTAACTCACAGTATTAATACTACTACGTTATGTACTTAAGTATACATTGTTGTTTATAACGTTGTAATCGGTATGCTGGCCTTATTTTATCTGTTTTCAGCACCAATAAGACTAACATCAGACACAATGCATAGGTACGGAATTACGGATCGATTCGTTGAATTTCAATTTTACGATTTACGTACTCTGATAGTTACAATTAGGAATGGATTAAGTATAGATTGACATAGATGTCTGACAGTGGACTGACACGATGGACAACATCAGAGGGCAATTCTCGTAATTTTAAGAACGTTCACAGTCTGATCTCGGTCTCAATCTGTCAAAAACAACTCTAATTTCCCTACGTTTTGACAAGTTTTTGACGTTTGTTTGTCGCTGAGACGACACTGCGACTAGATTTTGAACATTTTAAATTACGAGAATTGGCCTTCAGGAGTTGGACAGGAAGTGTAATTTTATTTTTATTGCTGAATGGGCCTGCTCTTGACCTCGATCACGCCTGATGGAAATTGCATAGCTTATAGGGACATGGGACGAGTTTGTGAGACACTGTAGCGTCTGTGGCTGGCTAAATGCTCTTCTAAGTAATGGGACATTTAGGCTTAAGTTTGCAATGTACGAATTGTTAAGTAATTATGTACAGACGCCAGCACATCAACCTACTACAATCTGTCAGATTTCTGTAATAGATTTTCAACTTTATCGCTAAAGCATAAGGTTCAATGTTGATTGGGAAAATTTGACAGTTAGGTGTAGGTTGATGTGCTGGCGTCTGTACCTATTGTGAAGAGGCTTATAAACAAATAAAGCTACCAAAGTGGTAGCTTATTTATAACCTGGCAAGACA
Source organism: Hydraecia micacea (assembly GCA_914767645.1). Classification (NCBI taxonomy): domain Eukaryota; kingdom Metazoa; phylum Arthropoda; class Insecta; order Lepidoptera; family Noctuidae; genus Hydraecia; species Hydraecia micacea. The sequence continues at coordinate 11,327,270 of OU611795.1, forward strand.
GCAAATAAAATTCCGACTCAATCCACGGAAGCGGCACGTGATCCAGCGTTATGTAAATATTTTCGTGGTTTACCCCACAGAACAGATAAAGAGGACCTCTTTATCTGTTCTGTGGTTTACCCTGCCCAAGTTTGTACACATGACGAGGATCATATTTTGTTGTGAGCTGCATTTTAGATAATTCGTTTGCTCTTGTTGGAAAAATTTTCTCCTAATTTTATTAATCGTCGCGGCGCGGCGGCGGCGGCGGCGCGGCGCGGCGGCGGCGTAGAGGGTTTATTTTTAGAGAATGGGCCTGCAGCGTCCATAATGTTTTGCCCAATTAATAAAACTACTGCGATCACCTAAGTACTCAGGCCTACTCTTAGTGCTAAAGTTAACAAAAAGTCGATACATGTAGGTATAATTTGATAGCAATAAATATCACATTTTTGCAATCCCTAAGCTATTTATGATTATAAATAAATTATCGCTTTTGGCTCCGTCGAAATGTTCTAAATGTTCTATCCGTGTTGATAGGTAAATAACGAGTCTATCCTGTGAGTCTATCGTTCAATCTAGATTTTTAATTACAGTAATTAGGTACCTGCTAATAAATTGGTATCAATTAGCAGACGTTTGTGTGACTGCCTCGTTGGTGTAGTTGTTGCAAGCGTCACTGTTGAGTGTAGGGGCACAAAGTTTACCTGTGTAATTTCATACAAATCCGTTGAGTCGTTTTGGCGTGATTGAGTAAAAAACATCCAAACTTTCACATTTATAATATTAGTAGGATGTTTGCTAAGTCTATTCATTTCTAAAATAGGGAACAGATTATTCTCCTACAATTTACAGTAAGTTTCACGTTCTGTACATTGACAAAATAGTGCGAGCAGTGAGCAGGACGTCGTGATCTACTTGACACATAGTTCTTAATTTTTTCGATAGATGGCGCTGTGCGCTGACGTCACGTTTTTGAATCGCGGTGTCAAGATTCTCCGCGAGTGAATGACCACCTTGATTTTTCAATAATACGGTATCGCTTCTCGGCCTTTTGGCTAAGATCAAAGTGTAGTATCTGTTCTTTTCAGCTTAATATCTGAAAGTTCCCTCACTGAGGGACCAGTATATTAAACTGATTTTTGTAAGCTGACGGGATGTTCGGGGCTCGCTCCACTCCCGTCGCGGGTCGGCCCGGCATTGCAGTGCCGCCGGGATCGGCCCACATAATATCTTTACCAATCTTCGTTATCAAACGCTATTGCTGCATAAGTTCATTCATGTACCTACTTGATATATTATAAAATTAAATAGTTACCTCATAGCGCTTGCATGAATTCAAGATCGGACATAGAGTACATTACTTATTACATACGGACAGTTTCGGAAATTAAACTCCTTACATAGATTATAGTAATGATCCTCCTCATAAACAAACTCGCTCTCTCTCTTTATAATATAACATAGATAAGTATTACATACCTATTTCGTGGGACTTAATATAACCGACGAAATGTGGGTGCCCACTCTGTTGTTTTGATTGATCAACATGAGTTCAATGGGTTAATATGGGGATTTGGGTATTATCCTGCACATTAGAACAATTTATTTAAAACTTTTTATGTAAATTGGAAACCTACCTTTTTGCCTACTGATTTAGAAACTTACATCCCATGTTAAAAACAAGCAAGCTAGTAACGCTGCAAAACGCAAAAAAAAAACTGCGCAGAAACGAACCAAAGCTTGCCGAACATTCCCAGTTCCTACATACTTCACAGGACCTCCGACGAGGATATTTCCACAACTAATCTAGGTTCCTATTGGTACATAAATTCATCTTGTCATTTATCGTGAATAACGGATTGGCTCGTGTTCCTGCCCCCACGAGCTTGACCTCGGTTGACATAATGATTTACAGAAACAAAACTATCGGCCGCAAACGTGACCGCGGCTTTATGCAAATTTAAATGTTGTTCTATTGTTTTTTTTTATAGTTATTCTGTTATTTGGATATGGAGCAAGGAAACGCTGGTTGTAAAAAAGGAAACAGGGTTTTATTGAGAGGCAGTTAGGATTCCTAAATGTTCTGTAGGACGGACGTTGCCGTATAGGTTCGAGTTTTTGGAATTCCGTAATGTTAGGGGGATGGGAAGCAGTAGGTAGGTACGTAGGTTAGGTACCTATCCTGTTAGCTATGTAAGTAGTTTTGTATAAATAAGTACTTTCTGAAATAGCAGGCAGTGATCATTAATAGGTATAGTTTAGCATACAGCATGTAAAATACTGGTATTCAGCTGCATCCGGTTCGACTGGAAGCCGACCCCAACATAGTTGGGAAAAGGCTAGGCAGATGATGAGTTTAGCATACAGCACAAATTCCAGTTTAATTAACGCACCTACACTAAGCTCCTTAAGAAATTCTTTGAGCCAATAGTCACTTTGCCGCGTGCGTTAACGTCCAGTTTGCAATGTTAGGAAAAACAATTTAAAGCTGCTTTACCTACAGTAACAATCTAAATCATGCGATATCCGTTTCTGGGCCAAGCCATTCGTCTTAGGACCACATTTACATATAAAACATTCCAATATATCAATTCGGCCTCGAAATGCAATTTGTGAATGGTGGCCATAAATAACTATTTTCTATTTGACACACGGCGACCCTTCGTTTAGGCTGGCAATACCGTGGTCTGTTTTCCCGCCATTATTTGACAGATGCGTTTCGTTCGGTTGGAAACCGTAAAGGATTTTTCAAGCGGCTCCGATCTCAAATCAAGTGTGAAATTCAATTGGATGCCCATAAATATTGTTGCTTTGAAAAATGTTACAGTGGCTGGGATTTTAGTTTGACGTATATTTTCTGTCTCGTGAATGTATTTGTTGCAATTGTCGAGAATGTTTTTTGTAAAGCCTTGGAAAATGTAGGAGGAGTTCTTTTAAATGTGAATTGAGTTGAGTTTGATGTGAACAATAGAAAGTAAAATTAAAATTTTAACGCATTAGACCATTTAGGTACAGGCACTTTCGAATTTTTGTCAAGGAGTCGGTCAGTTAGTCAGAAAGTTGAAGCATGTTTCCCATTCCAAAACATAGATCTCTGTGGAGTCAAGTTGCTTTTAGGAATTTTATATCTTAGGTATCTAATCAGTAGGCCAATTCAACCGGTCTTTTTGGATTCGACTTGTCACTTGATAAGCTACGCAGAGGTCCTAAAACTTCCCTATGAAAATGCAATTTCAAATCGAACTGAAAAAAGAAACTGCGGGGTAATTGCGTAACACGCTAACAGTAGGATAGGAATGGCTGTCATTTTGACAGTTCAACAACATTCATTGCGTTATTTACGTTATTCAGCTGACAAATTTTTCGAACATATGAACCAATGGATTAGCATTCAAAATGATTCAGATTGTGATTGATAAATAGCGTGTTACGCAATTAAGGTGCTGATGTGATTTTAATTGAAAAATATTAGCGGGTTTATTTATGAGCGATGATTCAAGTTAATTGACGTTCAAACGTCAAAAATGTACGGTTAAACAGTCGCTAATCACTAACGGTTATGAATAAAGGGGTCTATTTCTGTCCAGATACAACACTGGTTTACCATAGTCTAATAAAAAAAAAACCTAAGACCAAGTCAGCCAAACTAAATAACACAGGTAGGTAACATAAAAACCGCCCTTTTTTCTTCAAAATGGCCTCAATCTCTCACCGGATTGACAGCGAAAGATCGTCGCAGCAAGACTTTATATCTAGTGGCGGTGTTAGTATAAAACATTCACCTTAATGTGGCTTCGCGAAGCATGGCGCAGTTAGCGGGATGTATAGCGCGCAGGAGCTGATCTATCGAGTAATCAGCGGATTGCCAACCAAGGTGCTGTACACGTGGAAGGAAACGGAACGGAAATGGTTTCAGATGTTAATTGGTAAGTTTTTTTTTTCTCTTTATTTTGTTTTGGGGTTTTTTATGTCAACCCCATCTTGCCTTTTACCATATAATAATTTTAACATAAACTATACTAAATAGTTCAACAATCTATGAAACACTTTGTGATAAAGATAGTAGTCACCGATGAAGGACTGTTATTAAATGACATAACTTTTTGGCAACTTCTGAAGTTGGTTGGGATAAAATTGAACGTTAAGCCTATTTAGGTAGGTAAGTCTAATTCTCTAACAAGTGACTCCCTCTCGCGCCTGTTGCGGACACAGTCCATCAGCAAATGCTGCACGTCCTCAACCTGATTACTTTATCTGCAATTCGGTGAATCAGTTTTTTTCATAAGGAATTCAAACTTAGTTGATGGATACGGATAGTGTCCAGCACCCTAATTGCAAAACACCCTATTACTCTCAATTTGAATAATTTTTTGAAGCATATTTGTAATCCATTGCGCCATATGTTTGAACAATGTGTCTGCTCAACAACGCAAATAACGCAATGAATGTTTTTGAACTGTTAAAACGAAACCCATTGCTACTGATAGTGTGCTACGCAATTGCCCCTCTGCAGAGCGAAGTCTTAAAATTAATTTAACACAATTCCTACAAAGTTGATCGACATCGAACCTTGGCACACGAGAAGGCTCGCCTTGTATGCTCCTATACCACTGTAAGAGTAGGATAGTGCTTAAATGAGGGTGGGTGTACCTAGATATTAAAGGTTATACCTAGGTAGTAAAAGAAAGAAAGAAAGCATTTGCGGTAAACACGACGCAGAAAAATAAACACACATAAAAAAAGAAATAACAAGTTGGGGGAAAACATGCGTCACATCCACGCAAATCGGTCATCGCTCAGCATAATGCTAAGACTATGCGAGACAGATCCCCAGCGCTGGTTTTTAGCGACAGCCGGTGTTGACGTGATGACGTCAACCAGTGTAGCTAGTGTTTATTTTTCATTGGGAATTATACGTTTTCTTAATACGAAAAAAAGTTTTAGTTTCTTAAATTAGAAGCCTACTGTGGCTTCTAATTTAAGGAATTTTCCAAATAGGCAATTGTTGAGGGACAGTACTGCCCAAATTAAATGTAAATAATATACAATTTGTAATTAAAACAGAGCGCGAGAGAATTTTTCTCAATTCCGCCGCGATCCAATAAAGAAATGCAAATTAGGTGCGGCCAAGAGTTATTGCTTCGTAGGGATGTGGTAAGCTTTATGTCGATATCGATAAACTGTTCTGTATGAATGCAAGTAGCAAAAAATTCGTAGCAAGTTTTGTGATAAAGTTTAGGTTAATAATACAACAGTTTCAAAAATAACTCAAAACGTCATTATAATTTATGCATTATGAGTCTTTGGTCAACTGGACCCACACGAACTGAACCCGCGGGTCCAGTTGACTAAATCAAGCACAAACGTTAGTTAAAACGACATAACCACTATGTATGAATATTGTAATGGCATTATACGATATCTATGTGATTCAGGCGAACAAAAGCTATGTGCCTCAGGTGAGTATCGATAATGATGCTGCCCCATCACTAAACAAGACCCCTAGTGTCGATTGTAAAAAAGTTTTTACAGCTAATTCGGGGTGCTCCCGGCACTAATTCTACACTTTACGACCACGCACCGACATTGTCAATCTTTCCGCAAATGAACAGCCATCTTTGTTTTACTGTCAAACTGTTTATAGCATTTGATTAGCTTTTTATTTCCTTACAAGATTTGTTTTAAAGTTAATCGTGGAACAGGGTGTTCTTCGTTTTTTTTTCTTTATGATGCAACGGTCTTGGTAAGATTTTCAGGAAACTTGGCTGATTCGAGTTTATTAATGAAACAAAAAAAAAATGTTTTATGCTACTTAAAGGTTTATATTTAAGTACTTACCTACTTTTAGAGAGATTTATTTATCGCGTCGCGGACTTTTTTTTAGAAGTTTTAAGGGGGTACAATTCCGTATTTCCGTCATACATGATTAGTCCCTTTAACCGTTTACGCAGCGCACGCAACGGAAGCTCTCAAAAGGAATAATTTTTCCCGTTTTGCAACATTTTTCATTGATGCTTCGCTCCTATTGGTCGTAGCGTGATGTTATATAGCCTATAGCCTTCCTCGATAAATGGACTATCTAAAACAAAAACTATTTTCGTCAAAATAGTTCCAGTAGTTTCGGAGCCTATTCAATTCAAACAAACAAATATATCCTCTTTATAGAATCCAAGGCGTTGTACAAAGCAATTTACAAACTAAAATGGTAACACACATGCACACGTAAGTAGCTAAGTAGGTAGGTAGGTAAAATAGAATAAAAAAAATGTAAACACGAGAAAATAACAAAATTAACAAATAAAACACAATACAATAACACTAGTAAAATAAACAAAGTAGTATTCTAGTAGGAGCCTCATTAAATTATTTTTGTTGACTATAAAAGTAATATTGGGGTCGAACCCACATGCAAAGCGAGCGCTCTTCCACTGAGCTACATCCCCTCATGCTATTGCAAGAAATCTAGTAAGTATACTGTTATCAATAATCACTGAATAGTACCTAAGCATATATAAGCAAAAAATTGGAGATGCCGGGGATCGAACCCGGGGCCTTTCACATGCAAAGCGAACGCTCTACCACTGAGCTACATCCCCGTGTTATAAATGTAAGAAATATTACCTATTGCTATCTGATAACTAGGTACGTAGGTTGGTAGGTAATAAAAACAAAATGTAAATAACACAGACATAGATCTGTGGTAAATAATTTAAATACTACTTTACAGAAGTGAAGTAGTATTTTATACTTACAATACTTAATTTTATTAGTAAACTAGCTACGCCCCGCGGTTTCACCCGCTTAAGTTTCGATTCCGTGGGAATATCGGGATAAAAAGTAGCCTATAATTATGTTAATCCAGGGTGTCGGTTACCTCCATACAAAGTTTTATCAAAATTGGTCCAGCCGTTTGAGCGTGAAGAAGTAACAAACAAATAAACACACACACTCACAAACTTTCGGCATTATAATATTAGTGTGTTTACCTATTGCTATCTGATAACTACGTAGGTTGGTAGGTAATAAAAACAAAATTTAAAAAATTATACTGTTTCACTTCTATACATAAGTATACTTCATTTTTTTAGTAAACTAGCTGCGCCCCGCGGTTTCACCCGCTTAAGTTTCGATTCCGTGGGAATATCGGGATAAAAAGTAGCCTATATGTATATTTAGGGTGTCGGCTACCTCCATACAATTTTATCAAAATTGGTCCAGCCGTTTGAGCGTGAAGAAGTAATAAACATATAAACACACACACTTCCAAACTTTTGCCTTTATAATATTAGTGTGATTACAATGTTGGTGTTTTAAAATCTTATGAACAGCACCTTACCTAATTGCGTAACATACCTACCTACTTTCAAACGCAACTTGAATCGTTTTGAAGGATATTGCTAATCCATTGCTTCATATGTTCGAAAAATTTGTCTGCTCAACAACGTAAATAACGAATGGAATTTTGTTGAACTTTCAAAATGAAAGCCGTTTCTACTGTTAGTGTGTTACGCAATTACCCCGCTGTTCATGGTAGTTGTTTCATGTTGGCATTTGTTCTTTCCATACATCGTTGACAATCAATGGGATTTCAAGCTAATTAGACTATATAATTGCAATAAATTAACTGGAGATGCCGGGGATTGAACCCGGGGCCTTTCACATGCAAAGCGAACGCTCTACCACTGAGCTACATCCCCTTGTACTGAAACCATGTAATTTTACAATGTAAGCTCAAAGTGAGTAGAAACATTAATTGTTTGATTAGAGTCAACACTATGATTAAACCATTGTTTAAAACTTATTAATGAACTTATTCATACTTTCGATACGATCTACTAACAAGAAACAGCTGTTTTATACAAATTGCTTGTCCTTCAAGAGTTTTTTTTTTTGTTTAATTGAAACACAAACAAGAAAATGAAGAAGTCTTCAATCGATTTCATATTATGAAAACTAAGTATGTTGTTATCTTTTCCGAACTTGCAGATTGCATAAATATCTGAAGCCTATAATAATTGAACCTAAAGTATCTACTAAAGTAGCTACTTAAATAAATACCCCCTCCCGACCCCTGCGCTATTAGCGAACTCGCCCCATCGAAGCCTCAGTATCGCGCGCCTGTATGTCATCCGAGCGAAGTCTTTTGAACTCTTGCTGGTTGTAACTTAGAGGATGTCCACATCACGAGGATGTAGGTACCTGCTTTGTAAATACCAGTGACAGAAATTATTCTTAGGTATTTACCAAAATATTGGTCCTACATGGAAAAATACTCATTCGAACAAAATAATTACTGCATGTTTGTTCAGCGAAGATATCGCTGAACATAAATGATAAAAAAAAAAACAGTCGAATGGAGAACCTTCTCCTAAACCTTTTTGAAGCCGGGAAAAAATACCACCGATTTTCTCCACATCCAACTAAAAAGGTTCTTAGACCTCTACTGAAAATTCCACTTATTTAATACGCACAGACCATCCTTAATATACGAAATTACCATAAACCCATAGCGGTACCTATATAGCGCAGGGTTAAATCCCTCATTGAGTCGTGAAGATATTTTTATGGTGCTACAAGAATGCCATGAGTTCCCCCTTGACGTGATCATGATTTACTGAAGTTCCTCCGCGATAATTATGTCTTACTATAAGTGTTAATGTAGCTATGAATTTTTGGGGTACCTCGAGGCACGGAGGCAGTCAGGCAGGAATACCTAGTGAAGAATTTGTGGCTTTGAGTTTGGGTTACATTCTCTTGTTTTGGGTAAGTATGAAAATTAGGTAAGATAGGATCTCTGCTAGCAGAGACCATCGATTTTCTTATGGCCATAAAATATGACTGCTCCGTAACTTGCTCAAAATAGTTGTAAATACAAACAGTTTTCATTGTTTGAAATCTTTGAAATTATGTGTGTTATTTTTACCTTAACTACTAGGTAAAGTAATTGGGCCTTTTAGCTTCCTCAAGTACTGATAATACATTTTAGCTTTTAGTCCAGTCCCTAGGTACATTGGGGCTCGGGACTAAGTAATAATAGCCGTACGGGTCGATCGATCGCGGTCGGTCCGTGGATGGGTGACCATCTTTACATACCGAAACCCCTTCGTGGCTTGGAAAGCACGTTTTAAGTCGATGGTCCGGGCTGTCATTAGTGAATCTTTGACAGTCGTTACGGGAACTCAGAAGCCCGAAGAAGAGCGGTCTGACAACCAGTCTTACCAAGGGGTATTGTGTTACCCAGTAACTGGGTTGTGGTGTGGAGGTCAGATAGGCAGTCACTCCATGTAAAATACTGGTAGGTATTCAGCTGCACCCGGTTAGACTGGAAGCCGACCCCAACATAGTTGGGAAAAGGCTAGGCAGATGATGACCTAGGTACACTGGGCTGGGCAGTGGGCAGTCAGCGTCGCTAACATCTTGCTAACTGGTAAATATTTTAGCAAGGCAAGTTTCCAACTGATACGAGATAAGACCTATATCCCAACAAACACCATCCATAAATTCCTTACCAACTTAATATTATCCCAATCTACTACCAAAATAATATCACCGTTTCCTCTTAAATCTCGCTACGTCTACCTATGTATAACGCTATAGGTACAGTCGGTAATTCAGCACGAGCCGCGCACGTAGCGCTACGTGACCGGAATACTGCACAACTTGCGTTGATCACTGTACGCAGTACATATTGAACGGAAGAAGGAAAATTTTCGTAGTAGCTGATCTTAATATTGTGATTTGGAGGAATATTAATGTTGGCATGGAGTTGATGGAAAGAAAGGCGCCCATGGTTGCCGCATTCGGTAACAGCGGTACGCGGCGCGGCCAGTCGCGGGTTCGATTTCCCCATCTACAAAATATTTATAAACTAGCTGAGCCGGCGAACTTCGTACCGCCTCAGAATTAAATAATGTGACAAAGTTCAATAGACATGTGGCGCCATCTATTATCATAATAGGTAACTTTATTGTTGTTTTCCTCGGGAACAGCACTTTTTTTCGGGACGGAAGGTACCCTATGTCCGTTTTTGTACACCTGACAACGTATATTATATGCAAAATTTCAGGATGATCGGTTCAGTGGTTTGGTGAAAAGGTAACAAACAAACTTACTTTCGCATTTATAATATTAGTTAGCACTAGCTACACATAGTTGTTCCGGTACCTGCACCGTAATTTCGCAACACACTGTCAATCACAATCTGAATTATTTTGAAGCATATTGCTAATCCATTGCTTCATATGTTCGAAACATTTGCCTGCTCAACAACGTAAATAACGCAATGAACGTTGTTGAACTGTCAAAATGAAAGCCATTGCTACTGTTAGTGTGTTACACAATTACCCCCCAGGTCTGTACCTATGTTTGTAAATGCAACGATCGGAAAACTTTTTTACAAAAAAAACAACCGACTTCAAAAAAAACTACAAAGTGATAAATAACTTTAATTTCGGAAGTCGGTGTCGTTGGTTCCGCATTTTCGTTTTTTGTTTGACACCGACTTCCGAAATTAAAGTTATTTATCACTTTGTAGTTTTTTTTGAAGTCGGTTGTTTTTTTTGTAAAAAAGTTTTTATTTTTCACTTTTTAGTTGTACCTACTCCACACAAATTCAAATAACACTAGTGCATTGAGGAATTGAAGACACCGACTAGAAGAATCATCAAAATTCGCATAGAAATGCCGGAGATGCAGTACATTTATGCATATAACATCGTACATAAGAATAGTTATATAATGTATTATATACTAAAACCTTTCTGAAAGTATGTAGATCACATTACAGAAAGAATTATCAAAATCGGTTCATTAGTTTTTGAGAAAATCGCGGACAAACAAATATACATACATACATATATACATACATACATACATACATACATACATACATACATACATACATACATACATACATACATACGGGTCGAATACAGAACCTCCTTTTTTGAAGTCGGTTAAAAAACGAGGATAGTGGCGTCCTATTGCGACGATGCTCATAATTATCAACCTACAACCATATTCAATTACAAATGCTTGTGACGTGGAAAAGGTTAGGTACAGACGCCAGCACATCAACCTACTACCATCTGTCAGATTTCTGTAATAGATTTTCAACTTTGTACATATTATTATTTTAAGACAGCTTTTAAATATTGTAAATATTTTGATTTATAAATAAATAACTTTATCGCTAAAGCATAAGGTTCAATGTTGATTGGGAAAATTTGACAGTTAGGTGTAGGTTGATGTGCTGGCATCTGTACCGTTGACTTGAACGTTTATATTTCTGTCAGGTTTTGGTCGAACTTTTAAGACGATCTGTCTGGACCCGAACAAGATATTAATGGAAAAGGGTCAATATCCTTTGTTTCTTATCTGTTTGGCACACATTTTGACCCTACTTCACCCTTCACCACTGTTTATTTCGCCATTTATATCTAATATACAACAAAACAACACTTAAATACCAATAAAATTCATCACAACGAAAAACTCAGAAATACCCGAAAACATAATATTATTTTCGTGTAAACTCAGCGTAGGCGTAGGGATGTATAGATGGCGCCACGTAGCGACTACGTGACTCGAATGTAGGCGCGGGAGGCGGCGCGGCGGGCGGCGCGGCGTGATTAGCAATGAAAAACTTTCAGACGATGCCCGTTTGTACGGAAACTCGGTTTAATATCTCGTTTTAATATAAAATGGGTATATTTAGAAGCATGTGATATTACGTTCTTTACTTAAACACATAAAAAAATATTGATTCCTAAAGCATTTACCATTTATTTTCTTTATTTAGGCAACCAACTGTATTGTATGGCTAATAATAATTATAGGTGTATATAACTAGGATAAGTATGAAACATGCGAACGAAATTACCATTTATAGTCGATAAAATATTAGCCTGTTTCTCAGTGTCCCTATGGGGCTACCAACCTAATTAGGTACTGTTTACCAGATAAATTGAAAAATGGAAAATAATTTAAATGAAATTGTTTGCTAGATAAGTTAACAGGAACTAATCCTACTTGAGGAAGGTACCTACATGTCAAAAATAATATTATATTTTACAAGTTCTCTTATCGTTTACTTCGTCCTGGGTATCAATCAGGATGAGGAGGCCACTTCATAAAAAATAATAGATAGTATTTGGGTTTAAAAGATATCTTATCGATTTCTTCAAATTTCCTAAAAGTAGAAACAAAAATTTTGCAAATCGGCTTATAAATAACGGAATTCTGAGGTAACAAATATAAAAAAAGATTCAACAGAATTGATAACCTCCTCCTTTTTTTGAAGTCGTTTAAAAAGGGGTTTTGTTTGCCTGTAATGTCCCGGGTTTCGGGCTAAGGCCTCTTCTCATATAGAGAAGGATTGAGCTTGATCACCACGCTGGCTCAGTGCGGGTTGGTGATTTCAGACCGAAGTCCAGGGTTTCCTCACGATGTTTCCCTTCACCGTCAGTCAGTGATGTCTAAGAATAATTAAGCAGCTTAGAAAGTACGTATAACTTTGAAAAAGTCACATTGGTACTTGCTGGGTTTGAACTCGCAACTTGGGGCGTAAGATGCGGATCAGATAAGGAACGGGCCACCACGACATATGTTATAGAAGCGAAATAAAGGATTCCTTTGAGACAGGACCTGTAGGTAGGGTACCTATTCACAATGACAAAAGATGGAAGCAACGACGTCTCATCTTGTGCAGGCAGGAAAATAGGGTGCGATTTTGAATGAATAGAATTTGAGAGTTCATTGTTAAAATCTTAGATGTCCTTTGTGAGTGGTGCAAGTTTATTTAAAAAATATCAGCTTCAATATTATTATTTGCATTTGTAATTAGGTTCTAATTATACTTTGATTTTAACTTGATTATAGTTTTTGTCTGTGCCGTATCTACTTATGTAGGTACGTCACAAAACGGTACGTAGGTACTTATATTAAAAAAAAAAAGCGGTTTTACGATTCTTATTTTATCCATCACATAACCGGTTTACAGACACCTTAAGCATTATTTCATATAAGTAAAAATATTACAAGTAAACAGATTTGAAAATAACTGACACGAGCCGGACTCGAACCTGCGACCTCAAGCAGACAACAGTCTGAGCTTGAGCTACAGTGTGTCAGTGTCATCATGTCATGTACCTAATGTTTTTTAAACCTTTTTTTTTCTTCAATTCTTGTGTAGGTACCTACTGGAATATTTAACTAGATAAACTTTATTACTAACCCATAAACATAATATTCAGAAAGTCTTACCAAGGGGTATCGTATTACCCAGTAACTGGGTTGTGGAGGTCAGATAGGCAGTCGCTCCATGTCAAATACTGGTATTCCGCTCATCTGGTTAGACTGGAAGCCGTCCCCAACATAGTTGGGAAAAGGCTAGGCAGATGATGAAACATAATATTCAGAAACCCATTAATTCGCCATAAACTAAGTATAAACAAGCAGTATGCTGCTATATTGTGCACTTATACAACTTTATGGGGTCTACGCGATACTTAAAGGGACATAAACCGTCCGCCGGCGTCCGGCACGTCCCGGCATCGATCCGACTACGTGACGGGACGGCGACGTGGTCCGACGGCTTTAGAAAATGTTTCAACTTATTTTGGGTGGAAAGTATGGATTTTTGGTGATCGCAGTGGTAGGTTTGAGCTTTGAAAATGATCCTTTCCTCCTAATAGAAAAAGCGTTTGATCAATGGTTAAAACAATAGGTATATTTTGTAATGGACAAATAACATAACATAACGTAATCCCCGTGGATCTACCATGTAATATACACAAAAAAAAAAAAACATAAAGTACAGACGCCAGCACATCAAGCTACCCGAAACTGTAAAATTTTCCCAATCAACTTTGAACCTTAAGCTTTAGCGATAAAGTTGAAGATCTATTAAAGAAATTTGACAGATTGTAGTAGCTTGATGTGCTGGCGTTTGTACAACCGTTTTTGTAACGAATTTGATTTACAACAAAAAGCTTTAAGGAAATTCATAACTCGATAAAGTTTTTAATTTGTAGAATAAGAACTTGGGTTATGCAGTTTTATTCAAAGTTCCTGACTAGCTGATGAAAACTGAATTATTGAACCCACAATTAATTAACCTTAACTTTTAAGTAAGTAAAAAAGGTGTTTTTAATTTTAATTGTCTAAAAAGCTGCATTTGCCTTAAAATTAAAAACACCCCCTAAATATTTTAAAACCCCTTTTAAAAACCCGTAGTCACCGTCGGCTTTTTGCGCCAACTACCAGGTTGAAGCCTCGTAATACAAGTGTTACTATGCGACCCACGTGCCCTGGTATCGGGGGAAGAGAGGACACCCCTGGGGGAGAAGGGGCCTATTTTTTATTTCATTACCACCCCCTGTAAGAAGGTGATAGTGCCTTGTCGATATGTGCTTGATTGTATTGAAGATTTTGTAATACATTATGTTGTAATCCATACTTCCATACTCATCATCTGCCTAGCCTTTTCCCAACTATGTTGGGGTCAGCTTCCAGTCTAACCGGATGCAGCTGAATACCAGTATTTTACATGGAGCGACTGCCTATCTGACCTCCACAACCCAGTTACTGGGTAATACGATACCCCTTAGTAAGACTGGTTGTCAGACTTAAGGGCTTCTGACTACCCGTAACGACTGTCAAAGATCCATGAATGACAGCCATACTTCCATACTAATATTATAAATTCGAAAGTAACTCTGTCTGTTTGTCTCTCTGTCTGTCTGTCTCTCTGTCTGTCTGTTTGTATGTTACCTTTTCACGCCTAAACCGCTGAACCGATTTAGATGAAAATTGGTATAGAGATAGTTTGAGTCCCGGGAAAGGACATAGGATAGTTTTTATCCCGATATTCCCACGGGATCGAGACTTATGCGGGTGAAACCGCGGGGCGCAGCTAGTACATTGTAAGTATTTACGATTAGTTCAAACGTCATAAATATATTATTATTGTAAACTAGATGAGGAACTAGATTTAGGATGTTTTGTTAGGAATGTTATGGCTAGATTTATCCTTGGGCTTATTACATAATTATTATGAGATGAAAATGTATCTTTTCTTTTATCCATCGGGTTGTTATTTGATCTACTATCTACATATTAGGTACAGACGCCAGCACATCAAACTACCCGAAACTGTAAAATTTTCCCAATCAACTTTGAACCTTATGCCTTAGCGATAAAGTTGAAAATCTATTAAAGAAATTTGACAGATTGTAAATTGAACCTTACAATTTATAAGTGGGTATGGATATATAAATCATGTCGACGATCCCACACGAACTAACTAATCAGTAATCTAATGTCAATCACGACGGTCCCTTAGCACTCAATCAAGTCCGCCCGTTTTTATCTCCCATACCTAGCCTATCAATAAGTCGCTGTAGCAAGAAATATTCATCTGTACCGCAATATAAAGGTACATTTCTGAATAAGAAACTGCAATCGAAACTTACCATACAATATAACAAAAAACAGCGTGACTAAGGTCTGAGCACAAATTGTTTTTGCCCAAAAGTGGGCAGTTTTTGTGGGAGTGATATTAAAAAAGCGACAGGGTAAGTGCTATACGATTGAGGTGACATGTGTGTGGACAATGCGTGGTGGCCACGAAGCGTGCGGGTCTGGAAGTGGTAGCGATTTTTTGTGCTTGACCATTTGCACTTTGTAAAGGAGGTCCTTCACGATTTTTGTTTTACGTAAATCCATTAGAAAGTAGTTGCAATGTAATTTTTATGACAATGTTATAAAGTGAATGTTTGCCGAGAGTTGTATAAAACTCACGTTATCATTCTAAATTATACTTTATTACAATGATGTTAGAGTTACATTACAATGATAAACTAGGTTTTACGTAAAAAAATATATATCGTGAATGTGCTCCCTAAATGTTCTTGGTGTTGTATAAGTATCTACTTTCTTGGCTTGGTAGTTCATATAAAATGTTACCAGGCGTGACGGAGGCACCTACAGTTCAAAATCATTCTGTGTTTAAAATGAATCAATTTAATAGCTTATGCTTCTTCAGCTCAACCATGTTTGTTCAGGAAAAAAAATATATTCAAGTAACCGTAAAGTAAAATTATGATTTACATTAATTACAATCGAGGAAAGTTAAATTCTAACTGTAATGTAGACCTGCCTGATCTAGGTTTATGAAAAACCTGTGTTGCAGGCAAGGAAAGAATAAAGAATGACTCTCCAGGTTCGGTCAGGTGAATTCGAAGTTTAGAAAATCTTAAATCAGTAACTATAGTCTAGGTATCAGTGGTTTCTCTCATATCTCAGGGCTTTGTTACACTTATCGCCATAGCCATTCCTGAAAACATTAAAACATCACGGAGCGTTCACAGAGCAATTTTGAACGTAGCCAGCGAAATAAAGCTTCGGTTTCATAAGACTGCGGTGACCGCCACATAGCGTCCGCAATTTACCATCAATGAATTTACCCTGAATGACGTCACTGAAACGTTATTATAAAAGAAAGTTCGTGTGTTTCCCTAGAGAGCGTTTTTTGACGCCGTAAAGTCAAACCCATCGTTGCCATTATTTTTATGATAGTCACGTCTTTTGTAGGAAGCCGTAGCTTGAGCGCATAAAACCGCTATTCTCGTAGCCCTCACTAATGGCCAGCAACAAGGCAGGGAGGCAAGTTCTACACAGTCGGACTTAAGGCGAGTTGCATCGTAAATCATAAGGCTAATCCGCGACACAAGATAAATAGCTTTATATTGATTGTGTGGGGATAACGGCTATTAGTGTGACATTATTGTAGTTACAGTGTCGGTAGCGACAGGCGGACGGAAGTGACGTCAAAACGTGGTTGTGACGTCATGTGAGATGATAATATTGTTTCTAATTCTAATAGGTCCTGGATGTCATTCGTGGAACTTTGATATTCGTTACGGGTCGAAGCCGAAGCCCGAAAGTCTGATAACCAGCCTTACCTCGGTAAGGCAGGTTGTCAGACTGGAGAGTTTATGTGTAACACGTAGTTACTGAGGAACTGTGTTGTGGAAGTTAATTAGGCATTCCATGTAAAATACTGGTATCCGGTTAGAGTGGTAGCCGACCCCAACATAGTTGGGAAAAGGCTAGGGCAGATGATGGATTTGCAGTGACAGATTATTGTGACGTAAAACAAATTCTTTGGTGAATACCTAGTCTCGACAGTGTTTTTTTATTGCTTGTATTACAAGCTGATTTTTTTTTTAAATGTTCTTACTTTCTAGATTCTGGCCTGAACTTGGTCATTGTTTGAAAATCTTCGATTAATAAGCTTAGCTCATTATTTATGGTTTTAGAGTTAATAAAATTTCATGACTCGGAGAAAGTCTTAAAACAATTCAAAGAAAAATGAAAGCAAAAAATCGACTCTCCGTTATTCTGCAAACGGATAATCCCTTAAAAATGTCGCTCAAAGCAAAAAACTCCGATCAAATTCCCTAAACCAAACGAAATCCAATCTCAAAAATGGCTATAAATAAAAATGGTTACAATGAGATCCTTCGACAATTGGCATGTTCGTCAGAGGAGCTTAATCAGTTTCTGCTTACTTGTCCATCATCACTAGATTTTTTGTAACTTAGACATGACACATCATCAAAGAAAACTACACCTTATCATCATCCCACAAAAGTTAACTTTCATTTGAGATCATCCTGCTGAAAATTTCAAAATTATACAACGTGTTCTGGACTTTGAAGCTGGAGAACTAAGGTTGGGTTTCATTTGTGTTGGGTGCACATCAAAGGGCTAAGACGAGTGGAGAAACGGCTTCTTACGTGTAGTTCCGACTCACTTATTTTGTCCATACTAAGACAATGTATGCGGTGAATTCGCGGTTCGGCGGTAAAAAGTCACTTCGTGATGTAGGGTTGACAATTATTGATATTTAATGATCTTTTAAAGATTTCCTCCTGTGTCTAATCAATGTGATTTTAGGAGAAATAACTACCCTCTCTCGTCTGTCCTATGAATGATAGGCTGAGGAATGCTGTGATAAGGCAACATTGCGGTTTAAAAGAAGATATAGTGACATTTTTTATAGCCGTCCCCCGACGTGAGGACGCTTGGATCAAAATATTTCCTGCAACTTATATTAAACTTAAAGGGCCAATATATATTATTTTTTAGTTTTAGAGGTTTTTTTTTGAGTCGGGGGTTTTTAAAATTTTTAATTTTAGCTCGTGTGACCTAAACCCGCACTTCATCATTTCAGCCGAAAGACGTCTACTGCTGGACATAGGCCTCCCCCAAGCACCTCCACTTCGACCGGTATTGTGCTTCTCGCATCCAACGAGCAATTAAGCACATCTAATAATTTATAATTTAAAATAATATTGATTTGCTTGCTACTTAGCCCTCTTCCTCTCTCCTAATTTTGCTGTGCCCAACAGGGTCCATCCATATTGATCTTTTACTTATAATACCATCTATGAAATACATATGGAATGCAATAAAGAATTGAGTATTGAGTTCCTGCGGCCTTCACAAGGTCATCGGTCCACCTTGTGGAAGGCCTTCCAACGCTCCATCTTCCGGTACGCGGTCGCCACTCCAGAACCTTTCGGCCCCATCGGCCATCTGTTCTGCGAGCAATGTGCCCTGCCCACTGCCACTAAAGTTTGGCAATTCTTTGGGCTATGTCGGTATCCCGCACTTATGTCACGTTTTTCTGTGTAAAAATGGCCTACTTAAGTCATAGGAAAGCGTGACTTAAGTGCGGATTTAGGTCACACAGTGCTATAAAAAAAAATTAACAATGTGCCTCGTCAGTCACAGTTTACAGGTGCGAAGTGACACCCCTACAGCCAATACCAATAACATTGTGTTGTGTGAGTGAATCCATCATGTACCTACAGCATATAGTCGTCATAACTCTTGTTATGATCTATTGTGCTCACTATCGCTATATAGCGTCGTCCACTTATCAACTGGAACTATCATGACGCCATCAATGGATAGGCATTAAGATCTATATTTCTTTGCAAGTAGGCAAAATGAATTTAAATTGTTTGTTCTGTAAGTAAGATACCGGAATCAATTTTACATATAAAAAAAAAGTGGCACTCCGGGAGTGCCAAAAGAAGTGAAAACTTGAACATTTACGTGTGTTTTTTTTTAATCGTCATATAAACAAAACACAAACAGAATACTTTGCCACCACTCACTGACATATCGGATATACATTAAAACCGATTACATCCCGAGGACAGCCGGACACATCCGAAGCGGTGTCGGTTACGGTAACAGTGGCGCGAATTCAATTGTTTTTTCCCATCTCAAAAAATGCCCAACGCGCCTAAAGAAGTTTTCACTTAAAAAGAAATAAGCTGGATGGAGTCGACATTTTCTAGTTGACTACCCCTGAGAAGAAATGGCGAAACAAACTCGGGGGTCCATGTAGATTGGTGTCTGAAATAGTCTTTTGAGGAAAGAACCACACAGATTTGTGTAGACCTGTCGAGTGAGTGCAAGTATGTGTCAGTAATCGTCTAGCTCAACTCGGAATTTAAGGAGCTCATATCAAGGGTTTTTAAGGCATGTTTCATACAAACGTTCTTCGGACAAGAGAACTTCGGGAAATCGTGACTCACTTGTTCTTGAGTCACTCGGCATAGAGCTATAGTCGGATTATTCCCGATGTCCACACCGATGTCCGATGTGTGTGACATTGGAAGTCTGCTGACTGGTGCCAGACTAGAGTCAAACGTCTTTTGTTTTTTTCAGTCAAAAAGTATTTGTAGAAAGTTGAGATTCTGTTTCACTACCTTAGTACAAGGATAATTTATATTGTATATAATAAGCTTCTAATAAACCTCTTCCTTTTTAGAAAATTTGTTTACATTGTAAGGTATGTTAAAGTATGAGGTACCCAATGGATAGCAATGGATGTCATTCGATTTGAGAGTTTTTAAAAATGTGACATTTAGTGACGAATTCCAGGAAATTTTCAAAAATACATAAAAATTGGATTTTCTCGAATAATAATAATAAATAATGTTTATTTGCCAAAAACAGTGTTTACGATTCCTTATAGTCCCCCCTTACTAATAAACGTATTAAATATCAGATGAATAGTTAGTTAAACACCGATTTCTCTCTTTCAGTCGTCAGTAATATGACTTTCGAAAGAAGAAGACAAAGCGTTGTGTAACTATACAGACGCTATATAACGTTTATTAGTAAGGGGGTGCAATAATAATTAGGTTTACAAAAAACTAAGAGGCCAAGGAAGCATTTTGCTTATGAACTCCACACTACACTAGGCCGGGTCTGTCTCGTGGAGTCCATGGATGGGTATTGCAATATAATGAAAATGCGCATTACATTAATACAGGATTTTTACAGACGAGACGCGCATGAAAAAGCGTAAATTTTTAGGGTAATTAAAACGTTGTCTAGGTATAAAAATGAAATTAAAACAGTTAAAAAAAAGAAAAAATAATCTCATGAAGTTTCGCCTAAGCTTTATGGGGTGCTTAATTATTGCATACTATCAAGTCCTGGAAGGAATAGGTCAAATTACAAGTACCTATACCTACCTACTTTATTAAATTTTCCTGAAAAAATATCCTTAAAAGCAACAATCTGGTCATTCAAGATCACAAAAACTTTATCCAAACACCTAGATAAATCCTATTCTACATTTTATCTGACTTGGGTAAACGCGTCATTCAAAGAAAAACGGAATGTATTCGTTGTATTACTTTTCCCTCAACATAACTCGTGCTCCGGAACGCAAAGCGACGTAAGTGAGAAAATGAGAAATATTTTAATTGAACATTTAGTTTTTTGTATATTTTTACGGTATAACGCCTTGTACGGTAGAGCGATGAGCAGGCGGGAAGTTCAAACAATAAATGTGAGTAATTGACAGTTTACAAAAATAATGATGATGATGCAGAAGGACATTCTCCAAAACAGTTTTTATGATTTTGTCAAGTTTTAGAGTTTATTGTTAAAACGGAAGAGCGGGAATAGTTTTGAGTTAGCTTGTAGAGTGTTAGCTAGCTTTATATGAAGGCTGTGATCCAAAAAGGCAAATAAATCTCTATAAATTAATTTAATCAATAAACTCATTTCTGAACTAAAAGGAACTAACGCGGCCATGCTGTTTTGTCAATACACAATGACAGGGACAATTTCCCAAATATTTAACAACAACGCCCTTCCAGGCGCCGAAAGATACTTGTAGCATTATTTACTTTCGATGGTCAAACCATACTTCTATAGTAGAGGAAGACCATCGCTTTCCTAATCTAACTAGCCTGTATTGACCCACTGCAGGGCAAAGGCCTCCCTCTCCCTTTTGCACACAATTCTGTCTTTTGCGAGTGCCGGCCAGTCCTTACGGTAGGAGTCAAGCTCGTCCCGCCATCTTCGTCTTCTTCGTCTTCTTCGTCTTGGCCTACCGCGATGGCGTCGTGCGTTTAGTGGGACCCAATCGGTGTTTTCCTAATCTACACATATTATTTTCGTATCTGTCTGTATGACCGCGTTGTTCTTCTAAACTGCCCCAAAGATTTTGAAGCAGTTCTTATTGAAGCATTTAGAGAATTTATTCCAAAAGATTTATATGTATAATACATTAATATTAAAGTATTTTATAGTAAGAAATCTTGATGTTTTGTCAAGTCGTAAAAACCGTGCGAAGCGCCGAAGGGTCGGTTCGCTAGTTCCTATCTAAAATATTACAACCATAAGTACTTTTTCTAAATAAAAATATAGACACCTAACTACTATTTTCATACATAACTCACATCTAATTAGTAAAGACAGGCACTAAGCCTTTATCGCCCGTCCATTTGCAAAGTGATTGAAATAAATCGGACGAGAAAACATCAGTTTTTGTCTTATGCCTTGTCGTTAGCCAGCCTTATATGGTGTCAGTGCAGTGAAGCTTAAAGGAGTGCTTGCTTAAGGATAAGATTCGATTTGTGAGAGAGGAATGGGTATTTGTAGGTTAATTTGGTGTACTTTTGGGTTATTTTGAAACCGCGGGGCAATTGCATAACACAGTAACAATAGGAATGGCTTTTATTTTGACAGTTCAACAACATTCATTACGTTATTGACGTTGTTGAGCAGACAAATTTTCCGAACATATAAAGCAATGAATTAGCAATATCCTTCAAAATGATTCAGATTGTGATTTATAGTGAGTTAAGCAATTAGGGTGGTGGTGGTCAGTGAGGTCATGAGTGAAATGGAAAATATTTACAGGAATATTTAAAACAAATATTGCAATGATATTGTCAGATTGACCGAGCGATGTAGGTATTATTTTATAGATGGATATTTATTATTGGAATATTAATGAATTATAAAATTGTTGTGTTTTCAGTTATTATTGCTTTTTTAGCACGAAATCATATAAATTACATAAATTATTTTTGTGATTTAGGTATTCAAGCAGAAAGCGCATACCTATTTTACAGTTGTGAGGATTCTAGTAAGTAGTTTGCTAAGAATAGATATTTATTCACAGGGCTTTTGGCCGTTCCACAAAAAAAAAACACTATATAAAATAATTAATTATAAAATAAGTAATGCATTAAGAGCTGTAATAAAAATAGCTATTTGTTTCTTGAATCCTATACAATGCATATTTAAATAATAAGTTTTGAATTACTCGCATATTATGGTCAAATGCCACTTACCTACGTATGTTTGTTTAACGTTTAATTTTATTAGACGTCTAAGTACCTTCTACCAGTATGGGTGAGAGGCGAAGGAAAAACAAATGAATTACCACAACACCATAATTAAGCTAAAGATAGCCGTAGAACATTAGTCAATTGTCTTGTCTATGGTAACTAATGGCCACTCATGATCTATGGTCGTTAGTCTTTGAAAATATAAAAGTCAATTATATATTTATTTATTTCAATTTTATTGTGTCATTTGCTGATTTTAAAGTCAAGATACTTGAATAAAGATAATTGAATTGAAATAAAATTTAAAACATATTTTTATCGTTTTCTTATTCGTATTTCGTTATCGTAGTCTTTATTTATTTATTCGCAAACAGTATTATTTAGATATATTTGACATCAATTAACAAATGTTGTGTACGTTCTGACTTCTGATGTAAATACCAATTACAGATGTATCTACACGACATTCACATACTTAATTAAAGCAACATCTTCTAAAATTAAATAAATAAAATAAAAAAAAACAAAACAAATCAGCTTTGACTTAGGCAAGTCTCAGCATCATCTGCCTAGCCTTTTCCCAACCATGCTGGGGTCGGCTTCCAGTCTAACCGGATGCAGCTGACTTAGGCAAGTCCAAAAGGTCTATAAAAAATAAAAAATAAAGGCTGTAGGAAAGGATCTTATAAAATGCCCACTTCCAGGCGCGGATCCAGCCCTCAAAAAAGGTTGTGGTCACATCCACCCGAAAACCGGCCAAGTGCGAGTCGGAGTATGAACTCGCTCATGATCGATATAGTGCATTCCTACAAAGGAGATGTTTACAAAATCTATGACGCTCTGACCAAGATTTTACGCACGATTCATTGTATTTTTTTTAAATTTTATTAAGGCATATTATAGGATATAACATCATCAGATCGATCTCAATAGACCGTGAAAGTGTGACGTTACAAGTCTATTAGGGTTATGGACATGCACATCGTGCCCACAACGGTGGATCTGCGCTTGCCCACATCACTATAACTACTCTTCATAATCAGATAATAGGATAAAATAGCAAATAGAGCGAAAATCATCACTAAAATGAACCTCAAATTTTCAAATCCTGTGTAAAAAAGATAGACTGTCTAACAGATTTTTTGTGACAAAATTCAGCATTCACCGAACCAGAAACTGTACAAATATCGAGATAACCCAACATATTTGACACCTAGCACCGCGGGTTCCATACAGACCTCATCCGACATTTCTCTTCATTGTTCCACTTTTTGTCGTAACAAAGGCACCGATGAATCGGACTGTAGAGCATCCCAGAGATCCTGCACCGATCCTATATCGAACCAATGGAATGAAAACACATTGTCATATACATTGTAATTGTCTATAATTGGTATTTCTTAAGAACAATGACGCCAAATTACTCCTTGACTGAAATAATTGCGTTACTTTTTTTCGAGTTCATTGCAAGCTCGGCTTTGATAAACGCCGATTGTTTTGTGGTCGTGAATCGATTATTTTGTATCGATGTATGAAATGTCAGTGAACATGTACCAATGGTTATTTTAAGGGGTACACAAAAAGTGTTGTGTGAATTCTCGTGTAAAGTGGTAATTTCGATCTGATAGCGACATCGCCATTTGGTTTTGTTAGTGGCAGTTTAATTCGTAATTCTTCGGAGAAAGCATTGAATTAGTAAGCTTTTGAGAAAAAATATAGTAGGTAGTATATGTGGCAGGTCTGATCAGTTGTTAAAAGCTAGCACGAATTTGAAGATTCGCCAGTTCGACCGGTTTCACCATGATAGAACATATGGGTACATTCCCACGTTGAGCTGTGAATCTGTCTCGTTGTCATCATCATCATCTAGCAGCCTTTAAATTACTTACAACTGGTGAACATAGGTCTTCTAATAGTGTTTCAACTGCTTCAGCTTTAGTTTTTGCTCCATTTTCATCAAAAATATTCTCATCACACCCTACGGTCTACTTCAAACCGTACAGCAGTAATTGTAACTTTAACGCGCAATAATTGAGATTTATGTTTGTAAGTTATGTTCATTGCTTTCCACATAACGACTTCCTCTCCTCAAAATAATAGTCCAAGATCTAAAGATCTTCCTATCTTCGAACATCTTGGCAATCTAAGATCTCCTACGCACCTCTCAAATCGATGCCACACAATCTTTATACCTACCAACTTTACGTTGGTCTAAGGAATTCAAGTTTTTGCTGTGAAGCGGTTTATGTCAGCCCCCTATTCTACTGAGCTTTTTCCATTTTATTTGAAGTATTAATGAATAACAATAAGAATGAAAAAGTATCGCAGTTTGATTTAATACTACGTCTTATCTTTTAGATTGAGGAGATTGCGCGAGCAATGGACGCCGGTGGTACTCGCTGTTTTAGATTTTCATTTGTTATTTTATTTATGTGTTTTGTTGTAAGGTGCCGACTGTACTTGTGCTTGTGTTTAGAGTTCCTTGGGTGTATTGTGCAGATAAATTATATTGATTGTAATTGCAAATCATTGGAGTGTCTATCTATCTATGAAGCTTACCTAGTGCCGAAAGACATAATATAGGTAGGTACCATTTTGGATGAAGGTCTATTAATTTCTGCGCTGAGGTTTTTTCGCGGATCTATATTTTTTTCTAGTTTTTTTTTTGTTTCTATCGCAGCTTCATGCTGAGATAGGATAGGACTAGCCTTTTTGACCTCGCACAGGTCTTCCATTTTTTTGTTGTTTTCACAAGTTTGTTATTTTTAATCTATATTAGATAAACTTAAAAATTTGAATGTTCTTTTTTTTGTCTTCATGATTTTGTTAGATTGAATGTTTGTATTTCCTGTGCGTGTCCCAAATAAAATATTTTTCTTTCATTTGATATTTCCGAGTTGCAGGTTCAATGTCTCTTTGTGGATTTAAACAGCAATAGGAAGTAATGTGACTTGCCAAATACAACTCACGGACTGGGTTTGCTATTTATCTTTGGGCTTTTTCCACTCCGTATTCGAACCTCTAAAAACAATAATGCTATTTTATTCGTTCGTTTCATTAATTGATGACTTGGAAAACCATTTCAGGATTAACCAATAAACAAACGTTCTCAGTTTTATTTATGAACTAAGTACAAAAATTCGTGGACAAATCAGAAATCTGCAAATCTCAAGCACTGAATAACAACCGAACCTTAGTATAACTTATCTATCAAGTGAAGCCGATACATTGGTTTTTAATTGGCGCATTAATAAGATGTGGGCAGTTATCTGATGGGTTTAATTAAACCCTACATTAATTACATTATAATTACGGGCGGACAATGACGCCACCTGTCGGAGGAATGCCGAACTAACGATCGATACGTCGATCGATCGATCGGTATAAAATGTGCGCCGGCGCACCGTCATACGTCAGTTGGTTCGATTAAAGTGTCTGGATGTTTATATAATTTCGCGAATTATTTTTAGTTGGCGTTGACATTTTTTTGAGTAGGTTTCTAAATGTATCGCTTGACAGGATACAGTGGTAATTTAAAGAATTTGTACTAATTAGACTTTTGTTCTATGAAAACTTATTTATTTTAATTAAACACTTGTACGAGAGGCAACTCATCCATTCTTAGCTTGATAGTTACAGTAAATTATTCAGGGTTTCCAACAGTTTTAAGCATACTTAGGTAATATTGAAATCTCCAGATCAGTAAGTCACGTAATGCATGCTGGCTTTTGGTATTTCGTTCAAAGATTCACAACTAACATTAGTGGCTAAAGATATTACGAATCTTTCAGAAACTATTCCAAGCCTCCTTTTTTGCCCTAAAATTAAAGTTTTTGTAGATGCACAAGCTTCAAAATTTAAAAATGATTAACAGTGAGTGATTAAGTTTTGGTCAGGACTAGCCATATATGGCCTGGTTTAACGTCTAACACCACCGCACTCGTATTTGTATAAAACCAGCACCTCTGAATCAGAATTTAATCTTCTAAAATTAACACTCCAATCGATCAGTTCGACACACAAACCAAACGACTCAAAACATAAACGAAACTCACCCTTATTTCCTGACACATACAAATCAAATAGACCGCAAATAAAATATTGCATCAAAAACTTCTAATATTCTACAGCACAACCAAAAACAAAGGAAAATCACTCTTAATCTTTGCCAATAAGAATCAAAACAACGGTAAATTAAAGTTGGCATTTCAAAAGTTAAATATTGCAGTGGCGGGTGCGCGGCCGCACAATAGCGAACAGCGCCATCTGCCGGCGCGCGTCGATCATGGGCCGCGCGACGAAAAAATCGCGTCGTCGAGCTCTATTGATACGACATTGACGGATTCGGGGGATCTCGGGTAGGGTTGTGGCACTGCAGAAATTATTGGATGGAGATTTAAAAAAAAAATTGTAGTTGTCGAATGATTGTAGAAGATATATGGCTGTGGTTGATAGCTAGCTAGGCTCATCGGGTTTAACTGGATATTAAATAAATAGTGGGTATTTTAAATACATAGTGTTGAAACTAGGTGGTGGTGGTGGTGTTGCTAGGTGGTGGTGGTGGTGGTGTGTTCTGTTTTTGTTCCAGAGGACAAGACACTTAGGAGAATTATTCAATAAATAGATGTAAAATTCTTAGTGTAATGCTTGATCGTCATGCCGGTCACCTACATTGTTATCTGCTGATGCTGCGCGTGCTCTGCATAACTGGAACATAATGAGATAACGCGTTTTGTTTAATTTGTGATTTTTATAAATCAACTAGCTTCTGCCCGCGACTTCGTCCGCGTGAAATTTCACCCTACTCCCATTCACCCTCTTAGGGGTGGAATTTCTAAAAACCCTTTCTTAGTGGATACC
The DNA here is from genome assembly GCA_914767645.1 of Hydraecia micacea. Classification (NCBI taxonomy): domain Eukaryota; kingdom Metazoa; phylum Arthropoda; class Insecta; order Lepidoptera; family Noctuidae; genus Hydraecia; species Hydraecia micacea. The sequence continues at coordinate 11,354,791 of OU611795.1, forward strand.
TACTCTTCACAAAGAACACACCTTCCAAATTTCATGTCTCTAGAACCAGCGGTTTAGGCTGTGCGTTGATATATCAGTCAGTCAGGACTTTGAATTTTATATATATGTATAGATAATTTGCTATCTTGTGGTTCAGCACGTCGTATGATGTTATTTGAGGTTCTAAAAAATGCTTACGTAGTCGTCCTCCGACAGACAATCAATCTTAGACCGCCCATTGTATCACCCTATGTAAACTGTCTACATTTATATCTTGAATCCATTTGATGTACATAATAAAGAGTAGCATAATCAGCCTATAATGTTTCCACTGTTGGGACACATGCCTGCACTCTATAAGAGGGAATGGGCCATAAACCATCACGCGGGCCGGCAGTGCGGGTTCGTGGACGTCACATGGCTTCGAATTTTTGGTTCTAGGGCATTCCGGTTCGTCTCATCATCATCATCATCATTTCAGCCGAAAGACGTCCACTGCTGGACATAAGCCTCCCCCAAGCACCTCCACTTCGACCGGTATTTTACTTCTCGCATACAACGGGTTCCTGCGGCCTTCACAAGGTCCTCGGTCCACCTTCCAGTTCTTCTATTATATTTTGTTCTTGCTGCATATATGAAACAAAACACAAACTCTAACAGTTTAGAAATGGCGACCCTACTCCTGCCAACCCTAATATAATATACATGGCACAGACGCCGCCATGACATGTTTACGGGCCAATTATTTGTATGGATTCCGCTGCAATAATGATTTCTTGCGTCCGCCGGTCTGTCCAGCCGCCGTCCGTCCGTCTGTGCGCCCCCGCTTCATATATTCCAAGCTTTTTATCGACATTTTGAATTTTGATTTTACGCAACTTTGCGCCAGAGATTTATGGACGATTTACGTAAATTGTGACGGTTAAAAAGTTCAGTTATGCTTAAGTAGAGCAGCAGTGAATCGATTTGAGGGGCATTGGAATTAAATAGCTTGGGACTGTGGTTTTGCCTGCAGGGATAAAACTGTGTCATCACATCACAGAAGGAAGAATTAGGAACGCAATTAGCTGATATCAAAGATGTATCTTCTTTAGTGTATCTGAAGTGAAGCAGAAAGTAAGAAGTTTAAGTATGAATGTGGATGGCTATAAGAAGAGACAGACCAAGGAAACAGTAGATGGATTGTATGTGAAAGATGATAGGTATGCTAATAAAGATGTATGTAAGACGTACTACGCCAACCCTAAAAAAAAGTGTTATGGGCAGAAGGATGATTGGTAGGTAGGGAGTTTGTAAAGACATTCAAAACAGAGACAGAAACGTAGGTCTTACCCACTCTGGGCAGTCAGTCACCGCATGATATTCTTCACGATACGGGAGAAGATCTCAAAACTTGTAATGTTTGACATTTTGTTGATTTTTTTAATTTGCCAAGAATCGAGATCAATGATGGTGTTAGCTCCGCGTTGATACGTTTCGATTTCACGATTCGTTTCGGATTCAAACTACTCTCTATGCAAATATCTACATCATGCCGTATGTTAACGTGCGCGTGAGTGTAATCACTAACAATGTTATAAAATGTTTGTTTTATGAAGTTTGTTCAATATTAGTGCATTGTTGTTCATTAATTGCTGTCTATTGTTAAATCGTTTATTCAATTGTTTTAAATAGATATTGATATTGTAGTCGGCTATTTTATTATACGTATTAAGGGGGGATGTAGCTCAGTGGTAGAGCGTTCGCTTTGCATGTGAAAGGCCCCGGGTTCGATCCCCGGCATCTCCAATTTTTGTTGTAATTTTTTAAATTTTATTTTAGTAGTTTATATTGATATCAGATCAGTAGGCTTTTTTTCTTGTTTTGATAACAAGGGGATGTAGCTCAGTGGTAGAGCGTTCGCTTTGCATGTGAAAGGCCCCGGGTTCGATCCCCGGCATCTCCAATCATTTGTTTGACATTAGATTTAATTAATTAGCTTATGAAAACATAGGGGGTTTAAGGTGACGTTTAAACGGAAAAATTTATGGTCGCTAATCCCTAATTAACTTTAAGCAACGTTTATGAATAATGGGGTCAATGTGTAAATTCGATATTTAATTAAACCACGTATAAATTAACGTCGATAAAAGTTCATAATTCAATAGATCGATGTAAATAGGTAAGCGTATTTTTATGAGGTTTTAAAAGACTGTTTTTAAATTTGATTTTTCTCTTTAGTTAACTTTTGCCATTGACAGCGGTGTGGACGATTTTTTTTTATAAACCAGCTCTTCCGTTTTTAGGGTTCCGTACCCAAAGGGTAAAAACGGGACCCTATTACTAAGACTTCGCTGTCTCTCCGTCCGTCTGTCTGTCACCAGGCTGTATCTCAAGAACCGCGATAGCTAGACAGTTGAAATTTTCACAAATTATGTATTTCTGTTGCCGCTATAACAAAAAATACTAAAAACAAAATAAAATAAATATTTAAGGGGGGCTCCCATACAACAAACGCAATTTTTTTGCCCTTTTTTGCTCTATATCAATAATGGCAACAGGTAGGCACTTGAGATATTCACAAAATACTCAGTTGTATTTTTACTTTAATAATAAATAATAAAATAAATATTTAAGGGGGGCTCCCATACAAAAAAGTGACTTTTTTATATATGTAGTGTTAAATATTGTACGATGATACGGAACCCTTCGTGTGCGAGTCCGACTCGCACTTGGCCGGTTTTTTATATACTTGTACAACTATACTAATAATAAAGTCTCCTAGGACTGTTGGATGTAACTGGGTGGATCGAGGGAACAAGATATCTCACGCGGACGGAGTCGCGGGTAGGAGATAGTCTTCTTATAATATAAAAATCTCGTGTCACAGTGTTTGTTATCGAACTCCTCCGAAACGGCTTGACCGATTTTTATGAAATTTTTTGTGTATATTTGGTAGGTCTGAGAATAGGTCGTAGGGTATTTTTTGTACCCCTAGGTGATAAGGGTGGCCCTCTCCAGATTTTTTTTGGAATTGAAACTTACGCGGGTGAAACCGCGGGGCGCAGCTAGTTCTAATATAATTATATTTCTGTAAGTTAAAATAATAAGTAAGTAAATAACAACTTATACCTAATTAATTAATAAAAATAACAAATTAAATCCTAACTTAACTAAAACTATACGCAAACTAAAATACATATAGCGTCGAAAAATTCATCCGCATCGCTGTCGATTGGTAATAAGCCAGCTCTTGGGTTACGGGAAGTGTATTATATTATATTCTAACAGGTTAAGATTACTTTTATTAATGTAGTAAATATTTAGTTTTTTATAGATTTTTTCTATTTCTTCTTCTGTAAGAACTGAAGATAGAAAGATGCCCATTTATCTCAGTCTTGTGCTATTTGGCTGCAGTTTGGGCGACGTTTTTACTGATCTCGTCTTCTCATCGTGTCAGTGGTCTTCCTCAGTTTCTTTTTCCGTTTGCGCCAGTCCTCGCTGGCAGGTGGTGCATTTGTGCTTGACTTTGTCCTTAAATTTTCATAGGTCTTTTTTTTTTATTTATTCTATACTGTCCCACTGCTGGCCAAAGGCCTCCCCCAAATCTTTCCAGGAACTCTTCCCGCGCCACCTCGAACCAGCCCTCGCCGTTCGCGCTCAGGTCATCTCGCCGCTGCTTTCTGGGCCGACCTCTGCGGCGCCCTCCATCTTTCGGTATCCATTGTGTGGAAACTTTTGCCCAGTGGTCATCCTGCATGCGGCTGATGTGATCCGCCCAATACCATTTGAGCCTGGCAGCCTTCTTGCCTACGTCTATTATACCGGGTTAGTAGATAAATAATGTGTAAAGTGTTTTGTGAAGTCCTAGTGTATTTGCACAGATGTGTAGGCTAAGATTCAACGAAATAGGAGGTTTTATTGTTGAGTAAAGACATACGGGGATGTAGCTCAGTGGTAGAGCGTTCGCTTTGCATGTGAAAGGCCCCGGTTTCGATCCCCGGCATCTCCAAGTTTTGTTTATTATACCAGGAAAACTACAATTAGCTGGACTTTTAGTTGACCTATTTTTCTAAGATTTTAGAGAAGTTTTTATAGACACATTCCTATAATAGATAGTACTAAGCTCTTATCTGATCAATTATTGTCTGAAAATTATAGAAGCATTTTTCATTTATCACCTACTAGCGGCCCGCCCCGGCTTCGCACGGGTAGATATTGGTATTTAACATTTTTTTTTTAATTATAAATTTTGACAAACTCTTGGCAGGCTTTCCATGTGCTCAGGAAACTCGATCAAGCCTGCTTTAAAAAAAAAGTAGTTATTGTGACATAACTGTAATAGTTAGACATATGGTATCGTGGACTTTATTGTAGATATTGATGTCCTCTATAAAACTGTAGTAGGTACATCACTTTGCTCTATTGTTAATGGTTTCAGCAGCGTATGCGATGTATGGATTTTTTTTGGTATTTTTTTCATACCTTGGGTTACATCGTCTATTCCTTATCGAAGTTTTCATACGGATCCCTAACTTTTCGGACGCCTATATTCATCAGGGATAGTAATATTATTGTAGATAGGATTTGGATCATTCGAGCTCAGTAGGTCATCATCATCAATTTATCAGCTTCATAATTTAGCCGGAAGATATCTTCCCACTGTTGAACATGGGCTTTCCCAAACCATCGCCACAACGGTCGGTCCCCTGTGCTTCCTCCATCCAGCGGATTCCCTTGACCCTCACTAGGTAATAAGTCCACCTTTTCCCCACAAGGTACAGACGCCAGCACATCAAGCTACTACAATCTCTCAAATTTCTTTAATAGATTTTCAACTTTATCACCAAAGCATAAGGTTCAAAGTAGCTTGTTGTGCTGGCGTCTGTACCACCCAGTAAAAACTACATGTTCAAAATCCAAAGTCATTTATTCAAATTAGTCTGAGAATCAGGACTTTTGAACGACAAAATTACATAAGACAGTCTCTCGAAACGCTCGCCCTTCACCACTTCCTAGTGCTTTAGCCAGGAAGACAAAGAAAAGTGGCGTAACAAACTCACCAGCAGCACAGCTATCTGTTCAGATAGAAGAACTTGATTCTATACAATAGCCCACCCATCATCTGCCTAGCCTTTTCCCAACTATGTTAGGGTCGGCTTCCAGTTTAACCGGATGCAGCCAAGTACCAGTACTTTACATGCAGCAACTGCCTATATGACTTCCACAATCCAGTTACTGGGTAAAACTGTCCAGTTAGGTAGGTCCAACTTCGAGAAAGAGGTAAATCGTCGAATCCGACTCGGCTGGGCAGCGTTCGGGAAGCTACGCGATATCTTCTCGTCCCACATACCGCAGTGTCTCAAGACGAAAGTCTTTGACATATGGCACTGAAACGTGGTCGCTCACAATAGGCCTCATTAGAAGGCTAAAAGTCACCCAAAGAGCAATGGAGAGGGCTATGCTTGAAGTTTCCCTGCGTGATCGAATCAGAAATAAGGAGATCCGCAGAAGGACCAAGGTAACTGACATAGCCCGAAGAATTGCCAAACTTAAGTGGCAGTGGGCAGGGCACATTGCTCGCAGAACAGATGGCCGAAGGGGCCGAAAGGTTCTGGAGTGGCGACCGCGTACCGGAAGACGTAGCGTTTGAAGGCCTCCCACAAGGTGAACCGACGACCTTGTGAAGGCCGCAGGAACCCGTTGGATGCGAGAAGCACCAAGAACCGGTAGAAGTGGAGGTGCTTCGGGGAGGCCTACGTCCAGCAGTGGACGTCTTTCGGCTGAAATTTATTTATCCATTTATTTCAGGCATCAAGGCCCATATAAAACACATACAATACAATAATAACTTAAAATACTATAAATACATACAACATTATAACTACACTAAAAACTAACTAAACAAGAAGTGACTGCGTCGTGTTTCGCGGACTGGTGTCATGTAGCCGGCCACGAAACCGGCGGTACACAACACCCTTCGGCCAGAACTCTTCCTTGATGATGACGATACCCCTTGGTAAGACTGGTTGCCAGACTTTCTGGCGTCTGACGACCCGTAACGACTGTCAAAGATCCACGCATGACAGCCGGGACCAACGGCTTAACGTGCTTTCTGAGGCATAGTATGCAAAGAAATTAACATTACGAAAGCGAACTTCACTATTAGCGATTGTCAGCTGTTTGTCTAGTTTTTTCAACCTTAATTTTGCTATGAAACCTACTTAGGTTTGAATTGATATTTTAACAACTGTGTAACATAGACCACTCGTTAATTTATATTATAAATAGTCATAGTTTTTTTTTTTTTATCGATGTGGAACATCTAATGACTCCTCCCGCTCTGGGTGGAGCGGAAGGGAGTGTCAGACTCTTACTGACTAAAACCCACCCGTGTTCCTTCCTTAGCCCTTTATGTTCCGGGCAGCGGTAACCCTTTCGGACAATCCCGCAGTCATAGTCTGTATCCGAAATGTTTGTTCAATCCCCATTTTGAATATTGTTATGAAACTTACGAGTACCTATCTAGGCTTGATTTGATATTTGAACAACTGTATAGTATAGACTGTATTGTAAACTAAAGCAGTATGTTATTATGGTAATAGATAACACACGGGGATGTAGCTCAGTGGTAGAGCGTTCGCTTTGCATGTGAAAGGCCCCGGGTTCGATCCCCGGCATCTCCAAGTTTTATTTATTGTCCTAAGGATAACGTTGTTAGACTACTACCGCGACTTGTTTTGAATATGATTTTATAGCCGTTCAAATTTTGATCGACACATTCGTAAGATACAAGGTACAAAGGGATACAAAGTCCGGCTTTTTTTTTTTGTAATTTTGGTGAAATATATTTTTCAGCAGTGGGAATAGGATCATTCAAGCTTAGTAATTATCATCATCATCTTTCAGCCGAAAGGCATCCATTGCAGGTCATAGGCCTTTCCAAAGCAACAGCACATCGGCCAATCCTGTGTCTCCCGCATCCAGCAGAGTCCCGTGACCTTTACAAAGTCTTCAGAGGCCCTGTGACGAACGTGAAACGTAAATGTATCGTGATTTACAACGGTTTTTTAATCGAGAATACATAGTTATTTTTCTCTCTCGTATTGGTTGCCATTCCGCTTGATTCTCGGGAATTCTCATCCAGCTGCTACCCTGCGAAGATCGTCGCTCCACCTAACCTGAGGGCGTCCTAACTTACGTTTGCCAATTCGTGGTCTCCACTCAAGAACACGTCTACCCCAACGGTCATCGGTTCTACGGCTAATATGGCCGGCCCATTGCCACTTCAGCTTGCTTATTCTGTGAGCAATGTCGACAATTTTGGTTCTCTGCCAGATCACCTCATTCCGGATTGTATCCCTCAGAGAGACTCCAAACATAGCTCTTTTTTTTTTTTTTACTTTATTGGGACATAAAACAGTTACACATTACAATTTTAGTGTGATAAAATAAATTAAAAACTATGTAAACGTGTAACCCACACCAATGTTCGCGAAATAATAGTTTAAAGACACATAGTATAATGCGTGCACTGATTTTAGAGAAGAGTAAGAAGTTCTCGTTCATATTTCTGAACTATTAGGTTTAAGATAGCTATTTTAATTTTAAGGATTCAATAGCCATCTTTTTGAACTTAAAGTGTGTAAGCGCAAATATATCCAAATCGATGAAGTGGGAGTTATACATATCTACAATGCGTCGGAGAGGCGCCCGTGCACCAGCGTGAGTTCTGCACCTTGCGGTGTGGAACAGCCGAGGCACACGCGCCTCTCGACGCATCACAGTTCTAGGTACAATGTAACATAGTTTATTGGTAATATCTGAACAATCGAACCTGTTGTTACACAGACCATGAAGCATCATGGCCATAAGTAGGCTGCGTCTTGACTCCAGGCTTAGAAGTTTATAACGCATTAATAATTGGGTGTATGGTAATTTAGACTTAGTGCATCTGTAGTGCATAGCACGTAAAAATTTTTTTTGAACCATTTCCATTCCTTTTATGTAGCTCTTGTAATTACTTTTTCCGTGCATCCAAGATGTTGGTTCAATCCCAATTTTCTATATTGTTATGGACTTACCTACCTAGGCTTGATTTGATATTTAAACAGCTGTGTATAGTAGACACTCGTAAAGCAGTAAATTATATGGTAATAGATATCACACGGATGTAGCTCAGTGGTAGAGCGTTCGCTTTGCATGTGAAAGGCCCCGGGTTCGATCCCCTGCATCTCCAAGTCTTATTTATTGTCCTAAGCTTACCATAATTAGCTAGATCTACTATCGCGACTTGTTTTGAGTTTGATTGATACATTCCTAGGATATAGGTCCACAAGGCTTTTTCTAATCATTTTTTTTCCTAAAATGTCTTTTCCATCTATGGGAATAGAATCATCCGAGCTCAGTAATTGTCATCATCAGATTTCAGCAGAAAGACGTTAGTTGCTGGACATAGGCCTTCCCAAAGCTACATCGCATCGCATCGTGCATCGGCGCAGTGACCTTCACCAGGTCATCAGTTAACATTTGATTGATTTAGGTACTGACAAATGCGTGCACTGACTGTACAGGTCCACTCAATCTGTGTGGTTCTTTCCTCAAAAGACCATTTCAGACGTCAGTCCACATGGTCTTTACGTGACCTTCGAGTTTGTTTCGGCCTTTCTTCTCAGAGTGGTCGGATAGAAAACGCCGACCTCATCTAGTTTTTAAAAGATGATTGACGTGTAAAAGTGTTTGTACAAAACTACTTACAGAAATAACATCATATAATTGATCATTGAAGGCAGGTTTAATAATATGACCAAGATTGTCAGCTGTTTGTCTAGTTTGTTTAATCCCATTTTATTGCATTATGTCATGAAACTCATGTAGGCTTGATTTGATATTTGAACAGCTGTATAGCATAGCCAACTCCTGTAAAGCAATATGTTATATAGTCGTAGATATAACACGGGGATGTAGCTCAGTGGTAGAGCGTTCGCTTTGCATGTGAAAGGCCCCGGGTTCGATCCCCGGCATCTCCAATTTTTATTGTTGTTTTAATTTTTATTACCCGCAATTATTATTGATAACGGTAGGTTAGATTTCTTGCAATATCATGTGGGGATGTAGCTCAGTGGTAGAGCGTTCGCTTTGCATGTGAAAGGCCCCGGGTTCGATCCCCGGCATCAAAAAATACAGTTTGGTTATGTTTAAATGAATGTTGGAATACCACGAAAATAGCTATAAATAAAAATAATGTCGTTCTTGCCATATAATTTTCAGAAATAGCTTAGACGCGCATGAAATTTTAATGTAGAAACACTTTTGATTATTTTTTTCTTCTCCGAAATCTAACCACTTCTTTTAGTTAAGTCACGGGATTAAATAGCACATTTTTACATCATTACATGTCAGTTTTCATATTCAGGAGAACAGATATTGTCGTAGTACGATTTACACATACACAACCTGACCCTACCAAAATCTATACTAATATTATAAATGCGAAAGTGTGTCTGTCTGTCTGTTACCTCTTCACGCTTAAACCGCTGAACCGATTTAGATGAAATTTGGTATAAAGATAGTTTAAGTCCCGGGAAAGGACATAGGATATACATTTTTATCCCGGTATTCCCACGGGAACGAGACTTATGCGGGTGAAACCGCGGGGCGCTGCTAGTGTTTGATAAATGCTTGTCATTGATTATCTCATGAGATTGCGAATTTAATTCAGTATTTTCCACGACACCCAACATACAATTTTAATAGCTCTGCCTTTAAAAACACCTTTACCCAGCTCAATTTGAAATTAACGCAAGTACCAGGGCGGCAGGAGACGAAGGAATTACAATATTCCGTAGAAGCGAGTGCGGCCAAGCTCGGGGGCCCGACCCGTTTGTAAGCGGATCACGCGCTTGTATCGACCGGAGGCGAGGTGTTGCTGAAACGTGTACCGAGATGGTTTTGTTTAGCTTCAGATGAAGGAGTGTGATGGGCTGAAAATATATTCGTAAGACATATATACGGTGACTGATAATTAGTGACCGATACCTAAACACGTGATTGTACTCATGATAACAAACAACTTTTACTATGGGACCAAACCTGAAATCGCGAAATAAAAATCAGCTGTTCCCTACATTTTGACGAGTTATACGAACATAAATGTAGGGAACAGCTGATTTTTTTTTCGCGATTTCAGGTTTGGTCCCATAGTAAAAGTTGTTTGTTATCATGAGTACAATCACGTGTTTAAGTATCGGTCACTAATTACCATTCACCCTATATATAAAGGTTGTATTAATTAACAATTTTTCCATTCATAGGGTTTTCGGTAAGTGCTGTTAACGATTTTTTTGCATCTTTTTAGATCTTTTTCATGTTGTCAAGGGTTCATGGAATTCAGATTTCATGTGTAAACTGTTTAATGAGTGTGGTTTCAACAGTATCAAACCATTCGATGTATCAGGAATCCATAAATACTAGAGTTTAAAAATACTGGGTTCTGAAACCTATCTTTCAAGTTTTTTTTTGTTCATTGAACTGTTGGTAAGAGTAGATAATAAAGTGTTTATTTAGTAAAGTTCAAATATCTCTCAGACCGCATGAAAAAACGAATGAGCCTCTTGTCTCAACGAATATATATAATCTGTATAACCAATGCACCAAATCTCAACAATCGCTACTTCCATTATTTTCCTAGATTTCTGTCGCCGAAATGTATGTACGCGCATAACTTCCGAACGACTGCACCAAATTGGATAATTCTTTTTTTGTTGTGTTCGGTTTTGTCAGGACCAGCACCCTAATTGCGTAACACACTATTATTCTCAATTTGAATCATTTTGAAGTATATTGCTAATCCATTGCTCATCCATATGTTCGAAAAATGTGTCTGCTCAACAACGTAAATAACGCAATGAATGTTGTTGAATTGTCAAAATGAAACCCATTGCTAATGATAGTGTGTTACGCAATTAGGTGCCAGGTTTGTATGAAAGAAAAATTTTCGGAAAATCGGAAATTCGTTTTTTTTTAATTTATATTTTTTGTAATATTGTTTATTTTAGTTTTTTAAGAGACTAATAACAAGTTTTAATAACCGCTATACTGTTTAATGTGATAACCTAATCGCCACTCTGTATAATATTTTACATGGAGCGACTGTCTATATGACCTTCACAACCCAGTTACTGGGTAACACGATACCCCTTAGTAAGAATTGTAAACAAATCCTGAAGTCCAATTCCCGTAATTAAAAAGTTAAAAATCTAGTCGCAATCTCATCTCAGCGACAATCAATGTCAAAAATGTAAGGAAATTAGAGGCATTTTTGACAGATTGAGACATGAGCTCAGACTGTGGACGTTCTTAAAATTACGAGAATGCCCCTCTGTTATCCTATAGGTTCAGTACACCCTGACTCACCCTGGACACCCCGTGTCCCGGACCGACCGTTCCCTGTCCGTGTCCTGGGACACCCTGTGTGACCTTCTTCCTTGTACAGCCTGTTCCCTGCAACAAAAATCAATTTATTCTGGTCTGATCCCCCGAGCCCCCCCCCCCCCTCCTCAATCCTCTGCTAGTTCTTCTTCTGTTTTTCTACATATTCTTCAACAAAACCTCCTGTTTCCAGGACACTACCAAGTTCCCGAGTCTCAATTTCCTCGTGCCATCGATCGACCAATACGCCTCCCGCATACATAATGCTCAATCTTCACACGTCTTGCTAAACTGCTGATATGAACCTTACCGTTTTGATGATAGGGCTGGGTTTAGACTGGGTATATTGAGTCGCACAGGTTTGAACCTTCAAAAACCAGTCAAGGACGCGTGTGAGGGTTTGTGGTAGTTTTCTAATGAGGATGTTAGTTGTGGGTAAATTAATCGGAATCTGAGCTGCCATATTGTGAAAAAAAAAACAGGTTTATAACATGATCAATTCTGAAGCTGCGAAGAGCTACTGTTTTGGAACTGATGTTTAATTTTTTTTTTATTTTTATGAAAACGTCTTCAATAGGTTTTGACTCGTTGCAAATATAAAATAGCTTTCAAGTGGGTGGAAATCACAGGATTCACAGGATGTTTATAGGAATGTAGATTGTTTATTTATTTATATATACTTTATTGTACACCACAAAAATACATAGGTAACAAAAAAAAATATCGATCACCAAAAATGTACAATGGGCGGCCTTATCGCTTTCTGCGATCTCTTCCAGGCAACCTTGGAATGGACAGTGATTTGCCTGGACATAAAATGGGGTTGTCGTTGGTGTAATAATATACTAAAATAGATACACAGATTAAATAATAGATACATAAATAAATACATACTAAAAATATAAGCAACAAAAATAAATAAAGACTATAGATAATTGCAGTTTCGAGAACAAGATCACAATGACAAGTAATGTTCCTTTACGAGTCTTTTAAATACAAATAATGACTGCGCGCGTTTTATCTCAAATGGCAATGCATTCCACAAACGAGCACTATTATGGTAAAAGATAATATCTTGAGTAATTTTATTTTAAGTTTCTTACTCAAGACTTACTTGTCTCTAACTGAATTTAAGGTAGACTGATTCAAATCGAACAGTTCAGAGGTAGACCCTACACCAAGAATCATAGGTAAGGTCGCTAATGAGATGTGCAAAGATATACTGCAGATCCCACTTGTTTGTTAGTTACATGCGTGTGTTTATTGAAATATCTGGCACTTAATTAATTTAATCTAATCAGAACACCAAGCATATCACACCACACAAGACATCGCCAAGCGGTTGGTCGACTCTTCACGTGACCAGAGGGCTGGCCTATATTTTTTGGCCAAATAATCAGCATTGCCATACAACGTGGCAATACTGCCAGCCTTTTGGGCACGTTTCCTATTGACAGCGATGCGGACGATTTTTTTTATGCCCTTTGATTATTTTCCCTCCTTTTTATGTACAGACGCCAGCACATCAACCTACCCGAAACTGTCAAATTTTCCCAATCAATTTTGAACCTTATGCTTTAGCAATAAAGTTGAAAATTTATTAAAGAAATTTGTATTTGTTGAATTTGTTTGTGTCTGTACTTGTAGGTATATATTATTATTATTTTGAGACTGTTAGCTTTTTAAATTGTAAATACATATGTCTAAGTAAATATATTTTTTTAGAGCAGTGGTGGCCCAGTGGTAACGGCCGCGACTTACGAGTAGGAGGTCGTAGTTCGAACTCAGGCAGGCGTTTTAATTTGTGTAAATAATTTCATCACCACTGCTCTCAAAACGGTGAAGGAAAACATCGTGAGGAAACCGGCATGTCCTAGAACAAAAAAATCGGAGACATGTGACATCTACCAAACCGCACTGGGCCCGCATGGTGGTTTACAGCCCTCTTCTTTTTTTTTTTTTAATGGGTTTGCTCTTGACTCTAGTCTAGGTCAGAGGTGACAGAGACAAAGTCGACGATGGAGTGAGCTTACCCAGAAGAAGCCTGTTCACTCTCACTTTGAAGAGATCTAGGCTTGTATGCGCTCGGAAACGCAGACAGGTAGAGAGTTCCCCTCTTTTGCTGTGCGCATTATAAAGGACATTTGAAAACGCTTAGCGCGAATTGGTGGAGTAGCAACTATCCTTCTCACAGACAGGAGGCCTGTGTCCCAGCAGTGGGAACATTATGGGCTGTTTATCCAAACTAATATTATAAATGCGAAAGTAACTCTGTCTGTCTGTCTTTCTGTCTGTCTGTCTGTCTTTGCTTCACGCCTAAACTACTGAACCGATTTGTGTGAAATTTGGTACAGACATAGTTTGGAACTTGAGAAAGGACATAGGATAGTTTTTATTACAAAAAATAAAATGAAAAATAAAATATAAAATAAAATTTATTCCGGACATACAGCGCCATCTATTGGTCAAGAGTCGGCATCAATTCAGTACTGAAAATTCATCGGAAAAATGTAAATAAATAGTAAAAAGGTATGAAAATATAATATAATACAACTTTTAGTACAAAGAAAATGCTCTAACGGAGTATAGATAATTCTATTAGTACTATATGTCGAGTTGGTGATCGCGCAATGGTGTCGATCGTTACACGAGTTCGGTTCATGTTATTGTTTTAATTCATCGGAAAAAAGTAAATAAATAGTAAAAAGGTATGAAAAAAATAATATCAATATAATAAAACTTTTAGTACAAAGAAAATGCCCGAACGGAGTATAGATAAATAATCCGAGTTGTCACTATGCTCGATGATGGCGTTGTTGGGATCGAAATAGATCGCGCTATGGTTTCGTTACACGCATTTGGTTGGGTATCGGCCGAGCGCTTCGGTACTGTCGTGGAATTGTGGATTGATCGTTTCGTAAATTTAAAATTGGCTCATTATGTTGATTGTTGAAGAGTTCCCTAGAATATCTTCCACATTTCATTTTTGAAGCGATCCCGCGAGATCGGGAACTATGTGGGTAAAACCAAAAATCTGCCGGAAGTCACTATTCCACGCGAACGAAGTCGCGGGCAAAAGCTAGTATAGCTTATACATAGGATACTTTTTATCCCGATATTGTCACGGGATTGACATTTACGCGGGTGAAACCGCGGTGCGCAGCTAGTGCTAAATAAATTTTAACCAGAACTTATTTGACTCGTTTGAAATAATTCGTCTATCTCACAACTACCATAGGTATACCTATTTTTACCTTCAAGCAATCTGTGCTCCAGTTAGCAGGACATGACTGCCGCTACCATTAGGTACAGAGGCCAGCACATCAAGCTACCCGAAACTGTCAAATTTTCACAATCAACTTTGAACTTTATGCTATAGCGATAAAGTTGAAAATCTATTAAAGAAATTTGACAGATTGTAGTAGCTTGATGTGCTGGCGTCTGTACATGAACGTGAGACTTCTCAACTTCTCTGGGTGACGCACGATGCAATGATGCGTAGGGCACGTCTAAGTTGGACGTGATCTTCGATGAATTGCAGGATTCCAAGGGCAAAGGTTAACTGGAGGTATTGTACCCAGTTGTGTCATTTGGTTTTGATAAAATAAGTTATTTTTGTAAAACAATATGAAGAAAAAGAGTTGAACTTGATTTTCTTTCATAGGCTTTGTCAGTATCAAATCATATACTGAAGGAATCTATGAAGGAAATTGTTACGAGTTTAAAAATTAGTTTAGTCTAAGCTATTTGCTTGCTACGGTAAGATAAAACGTAACTCTAATGACAGCACACTCTATCAATAACAACTCCAAACATTATCTATCTACGTAACTCGTAGCGCTACGCCGTAGCACCGCTACGCTCATAAAACAGGCATATTCTATAACGTTCAAAACTAATTTATTAGCATCAGTGACCCAGAATGCCCCGTTAGCACCACGCCTTCCCGCCAATCGCCGCGCCCCACGCCTCGCGAGCCCCTCAACCAGCCAATCAGAGCGCGCTGTTCGAAATTTAAAACGTCGCAGTAGACGTATACCCGTTTCTGTCACTCTTGCTCTGTTCGCACCTCGGTTCGGACGTTTTTTTAGTTCTATAATGTTTTATTTGTATGAAAATGTAATTTGGTTTTTAGTATGTAGTAAAATGTTTTTATTTTTCGATGGCATGCTTCTTTTGCTGGTAGCTGCATCATTACAAATTAGTATACGTTTCATAATTGATGGTTATTAACGAGTTCCAATTAAAGTTTCATTATAAATTAAAGTATACCGTCCTTAATTTTTTAATTTCGTCATGGTCTAATAATTGGTTTATGTTGATTAAGTATCATAAATAAAAAATATAGCTAACCACTTTCGGTAAAATTATTAATACTTAAATAATATTTTATGATCAAATAAATCATTTAGCTGTCACTATACGTCTACAATTTTTATTTATAGCTTTATTAATTTTTTGTAATGCAAAAATATAAGTAAGCGTTAAGGGGTATACCTCTCAATATGACATACTCACTTAAGGGGAGTGTCACCAGACATCTTCTTAAGGCACTAAATCAGAATTACAACCTTTTAAGGTGACCATCATTGTAATACCACCAGTTTACGAAGACCTCTAGGTTTGAACAATTTGTTTCATAATGGTCAGTAATGATGGGTCTAGTTAAATTGGTGTTTACCCCCCACTCACGAATATGAATTTAACAAAAATATGTGTTAAGTAGTTGGAGGGATGCATAGTCAGGAATGAAAGGGGTGGGAGAGTTATGTTTTGGGTCATTGGTTGTTTTTATGGAATAAAAAATATGGATCCCACAAGCATCTCCAAGATCTTTTACGAGTAAATTCGTAAAATGGAATCTACCTAAGTAAGTAGGTACCTACTTTGTTCAGTGAAGTAGTTCTTGACTTTATTTTTTCTTTTGCTCGCTTTATTGAAATCCCATAAAAACTAATACAACTATGTATTTTCTGTGTTAAATACACACCTTTGTTTATTCTGTCTCGTATGTTAAATTTAGCGCTTACATAAGTTGCCAGAACAAAAGAAAAATCCATAGGCTAAATTGTACTACTTAATTTTTTGAATGGATACTCAATTTGTTCTAAGAAAAGGCAAACCGACCAAACTGCCCAATAAATTCCAGAATAATTTCAGAAACCAATTATTTCGCCATTTACACGAAAAAAGAAAACAATAAAAGACAAAGCCTTCTCAATTACATCTCATACAGCATTGAAACAAAGTCAAAACACCGTTATGACTCACTCACACCTCTGCCATTTCTGTCTGCAATTATTATCACCATAACCAATTAATTTAGACCCTTCCATACATGTACACTCCCCCCTATAACACCTCTATGGTTCGGAACCAGAGAGGATAGAAAGCTCATGTTATACTGGCCAGTATCTTATTGCTGTGACAGTTAGAAATGTCAAAACATGGCTGGGTCACAGGTTAGAATGTAAAGCGTGAGAATATTTTACTTTTATTTTTTTGTTACGGTACTCGCAATATTAAAATTTGTCGTTGGTTTTAAGTATGATATGTGTAATGAAGTTACAGCTTAGTCATCGGTGTAATGGTTGGTTATTTGGTTGTTTAAATTATTTTTATTAATATTCAAATGTTTTGTGTTTTCATGTAATTTTTTTTGTAGAATAACCATTACTTTTTAGTAACTTTAGTCTACAATTTTCAATGACTATAGAATATAGGTACCTAAGTATATTGACTAGAAAAAAAAGAGATTCATGCATTAGAAAATATTGAGGAGGGTTTTTTTTTCATTGGACCCAGGGTTTTTTATGCCAGTATTACGATTTTTGTGATAGAGGCTGTACTAAAACCTAGATTTATTTTGTAAAAAAAAAAAAATATGAACTAACTTTGGTTACTCAGCCAATCGTATCACGTGCTTTAATTTCGACACTTAACTGGTATCTAATTTAGTAGTCCCGAGACCCCTTGTCCCACATTCACGTTAGAAAAACCGCATTTTTCCGCACACCTAACATTTCGGCGTACGTAATTAGGGCACACCCCATAACAACGGGACGTACTAGGAACGTGCCACGCTCCCGTGTCACGTAAGCCTAACCCAATTACAGCCGACGTGATGTTCAGATATTCGACAGCACGCTCTGCTCCGTGCAGTGTAGTCGGGGCTTGTTTCGTATGCCCGCCGTATGGCCGGGCCGGTTCGGCGCACACATCCACCCGCACGGCGTATAGTTTTGATACCAGATACTCAATGACCGCTGGACCGACAGACCCGGCACACGTGTTTTTACCTCCGGCAACGTATTACCAAAATGCATGTAAATAGTGACGCATGCACTCGCGCGTGTATCCGATCGTGTTGTGGCGCGGGAAAAGTTTGGCAGTTGACATTCGCGCGCTTTGCCCTTTTTCTTTTTTTTTTCTAACGCGTGTTCGGCTGCGGTAGGCCGTTTAGTGACTGTGGCTGTACTAAAAAGTGAAAAGTGGGGAAAATTTTAACTAGATTGTGTTGCTACGTGGTTGTTGAATAATTATTGTGGATTTGTGCTATATTGCGACTTGGATATATTAATTAAATTCGGTAATTATTATCATTTTGGTCAGTGTTACAGATTATTATGAAACAAATAGGCAGAATAGTGACATACATTACATCTTTCACTTAAAAAATAATTGAGAGTATTTTGAATCAACAATTTCAACTTAAAAAATAATTAACAAAACTATTTAATTTAGCTAAACATCATAAAACACACTAGAACCGACTCTTGCGCATGCCCAATACAAACAGCTGTTATTACTTAACAAACAAAAAAAAAACCTGTTAATCTTAAATCCCTTGAGGTTAACAAAACATTAACGCAATATTTAGGCTCTGTACAAATAATGATCATCGCCTCACTAATAAGTGCCGATTTGACAGACGAAAACAATCATTGTGGTGCGTATACGCACAATGTCAATATATCAAATGTTCGTGTGTCGACTGTGTACATAGTTGTGGGCATCTCTAGTGGTGTAGTATCATGGGAATTTATTTTGAATAGAACAGAAAAGAATAGTTCTTTATTTACACAGAAAATAGGTACAAGTTACAGATCTTAAGTTTAAAATGATCCTATACTAACTACATTAACTAAGGCATGCAAACGTTTTATTTTGTTTGTATTATTGTTCAGTAATTGACATTACCTACAGGCTTTTGAAATAGAAGACTTGTTCTAAAAAAAATAAGAGATAAATTATGAGATAGATAATTATAGGAGTTGTTACATTTTTGTTCTAATTAGTAAAAATGTAGGAACGTTATTTCTTGTAAGAATATCTAGAATAAAAAGTGTTTAAAAATTTACCCGACAAACTTTAAGTGGTGCTTTAGACCATCGAACTGAACAACTTTTACTATGGGACCAACTCTGAAATCACGAAAAAAAATGAGCTGCTTCATTCATACATTTTGGTCAAGTAGGTATTGAACTTTTGTATTAATCAGCAGATTTTTTTATAGGTTCTCGTGTGACCTGTTAACTAAGGAAGCTCCATTCCAATTTCCTGGTATCTATAATTATTTACCTTTAAAAATAGCAGTTAAATAATAATTTCAAGCAGCTAATTGCGACTAAATGTCTAATTAATTTTAAAACGCCAAAGTCAGTTGATTTTAATATTAAAATGGTTTATTAATTTCTTTATTTAGTTATCTGAGAGATTTTTAATCTTTTCGAAGACACTTTGAATCAGTTTATTCTTTAATCTGTGTAATTATTATGATAGAAAGACTCTCGTAAAAAATCGATTCTTGATAATTCTTATCAAGGGGTAGGTATCGAGTTAATTTTTAAAAATTTTCATAACCTAAAAATAACGTAATATCACTCAGAGATTCCCCGAATGGTCGGGTTGATCAAAATATACTTTGTAACCATCTGGATTGCTCGTATTCGTACCAATTTTACTTCAATGACTATTTTTAAAGTGTCTAGTTCATTATCTCTTGTTTCGATAATTTCCTTCTCACTGTTAGCAGATCGAAGAAATGTCAATAAATATTGAGTATTTATTCAGCCTATAATGTTCCCACTGCTGGGACACAGGCCTCCTCAATGTGAGAGGAAGTGGGCCGTAATCCACCACGTGGACCCAGTGCGGGTTGGTAGATGTTACATGTCTTTGAATATTTGGTTCTACGACATGCCGGTTTCCTCACGATGTTTTCCTTCATCATTTGAGAGCAGTGGTGGTTAAATAATTCACACAAATTAGGGCACCTGTCTGGGTTCGAATCTATGACCTACAACTCGCGGCCGTTACCACTGGGCCACCACTGCTCAGTGCTTGATTAAAAATATATACTTCAAGATCTGCTTCTACAAGTAAAATAAAGTTCCTCATGCGCTGATGTTTTAACACTTTCAAAACATTCCGATTCGAATCGCAGATTTTGCAATTCCTGTCTATAAGATAGGATTGCAAAAGGGATGGAGATATATCTCCATCCCTTTTTCCACCACCCATTTCCCAATACTCCTATCCTCGTCTATCCTGTTGGTCCTAGTTGATTAGTTTGTTATCTTGAACATTAGCTCCACGACATTCTGCCAGGGATCCCATGCCTCCTGCGGTGGCTCTCCGGGAACCCCTAGATGAACGCATAGTCTGCTGTTTTTGCTTTGTTAGTTACAAATTGTGGTTTAAATATAGGTTTAGACTTTAAAGTAAAAGAGTAATGTTTGGACCTAGTATTATATAGGTAGGTACAAAGATGTTGCAAAAAATATTAGTATTTTGTAAATATGTTTACATAAGGTTACTTAGATATCAATGTTTGCATGCCGAAATATGGCGAAACATGTCAGCGTACAAGAATATTTTGTAACCACCGTATGCGCACAGCATTTAAAGGAAACCAATAACTTTGACTTTTATATAGTCAAAATTTACTTTATTTTCGGACATATGTAGGCATACTGGTAAACTTGGTTGTTTTTGTCGACAGCATTTATCGACAGTCGAAATTAATTTTGTGCAGAAACTGTAGCCTTCTTTGTTAGTGTTATGTGTATATTTACTGTGTCCTTTCATTTTAATTTGGTGCAGTGGATTGATAAAATAATTAAAGCTATTACCTGTAATGTTTTGAAATGATGTACCTATCTCTTAGACCGTAATATATCATCTTAAAACGATTGAAAATATCAGAACAATCTTTTAAATTCGTTTTGCGTTAAACATATTAGTAATTTGTGGTAAGAGTTTTCTTACAATAAATTAGGAATATATTCTAATGCTACCCAGTTATATGTAGGTTCAAAAAAGTGCTATGTATCTACCTACGTACTTCGTCGGTACATTTCAAAGTCACGTACCAAATCTAAGGTGTTAGGTTCATAGTTCAATTCCGTGCAAAAGTAATGGCAGGTTACTAGACTCATCATCTAAATTTGAAGATGTGATCTTTTATTTTATTGCAAGCGGACTGTTATTTTTTAAGCTCCGTTCTATGTTTTATTTAGTAATATAATAAATGCTCTCTGACTAAGATTAATTATTACAACAAGACTCTTAATTGTGCTCAAATTATTTGTTTCCAATTCAGAAATAGTGCATTTTGTAATTAAAGAGAATATAAAATGCAGCATTTCCGAAATGCTGCATTTTATATTTCAGAGAGGCCAAAACTTACGGTTTTCATTTTGAATACATTTTTTCATTTGCAGTTAGGCGCATGTCTGTCATTAATGTAAGGTCGCGAGTTCAAATTATTTTTATAGAACAGTGATTTTAACTGCCCCGTTGGTCTCGTGGTCGCAAGCGCCACTGCACTGCTGAACGTGGGGTCCTGGGTTCGATTCCCGGGTCGGGCAGTGTTATTGAGTTTTTCCATTAGGAATTTCTTAGTAACAGTCCGGAGTTTGGAAGTTGGCGGTGTGATACCCCCGTGCCTCGGAAAGCACGTTAAGCCGTTGGTCCTGCGCCTGATCTCTCTCCGGTCGTGTCGGGTTGCCGTCCCATCGGACTATGAGAGTGAGGGAAGAGGGAGTGCACCTATGTCTGCGCGCACACTTGTGCACTATAATATCTCTCGCGCCGAAGGCTGGTCTCCGTTGAGATTGGCCGCCGTGGCCGAAATACGCTCTGGAGGACTTTATTTTATAGAACAGTAGCGCACAGACAGAAGGGAATAAAAATATAAGGTGCTTCAAGCCTTGTTTTTTAAGTGATGTTATCTAGGTATCACAGGTACTTAGTAATTTTCCCCTAACCACCAAAGTGAGTAGGGGGTACTATTGAAAAAAATCTGTGTGGCCAAAATTGACAATGTGGCCCTAACTAACGAATATAGCTTTTTGTTAAGATATCCAAGTACAGACGCCAGCACATCAAGCTACCCGAAACTGTAAAATTTTCCCAATCAACTTTGAACCTTATGCTTTAGCGATAAAGTTGATAATCTATTAAATACATTTTACAGATTTTAGTAGCTTGATGTGCTGGCGCCTTTACCTCAATAGACAACATACAAACTTGCTAATTCATTCATAATTCTTTTGCCCTTATAATCCCAATTTATTTGGGGTCAGGGCAACATGTCTTTTCCTTCCATACCTGTCTATTAGTCGTCATATCGATAGTCATCCCCTTTCTAACCATATAAGTACCATCCACACAGTCTATCCATCTTTTGTTTGGTCTAATAATTGCGATGATGTAATTATTTACAATTCTTCCAGGCACAATCATCATAGTCATTACAATTGTCTTAATTCGTATGGGGTCAGTTCAGTCTGTCTTCATCTTTATATACCACCTCCATTAGCCGACATTCCAATATTCTTCCCCTCTCAAGGTGTATCCTCTTTCAATCAAACAAACCATCTATAGTTTCTTTAGTCTTTAGATTCTTATTTTGTAAATGTGAGGACTTTGTAGGCCTTGTAGACTTTAGATCTGTAGACCATTTTTTATTTTATCAAGTATCTGGTAAGTACTTGTTGACAGGCCTACGCTGTCCTCCCATACCTACCTACTGTAATTTGAAAACATTGTAAAATCCAATTATTTTTTAAAAGAGTAACCGTGGAGTTTCTTGCCGGTTCTTCTCCATAGGAAACGACCAATTGGAACCGTGCACCTAGCTTCTGACGTTTCATAAGTGCCCATGTTGGTTTATGTGAAATAAAATATTTTGATTTAATTTGAGTCATTCCCCCCTATTAAAACTAAACTAGTGCACTGCTTTTATACTAAACTTGTCTCATGACATATCTCTCATTCCTCCACGTTTCGTCCAGGTTTATATAGACTCAAATTTATGTTAAAACATATGATCTTTTAGCGACTTCTTTAAAACATGTTACTCTAATATGGCCGTGGGAAGTATGAGTTGTCAAAACCAAAAAGGCATCATCGTTTCATCGTATATGATGTTACTGCGCTTGCATTTTTTCTTCCATGCAACTTTCAGACCAAAATTGTGTTGATATCAGCCATAATGGTTTCGGCTTGAAGCCATCTTTCTTTACTAAGCAACCTACAGACTGGAGATATGTAGGTAATGCTTCCATTAACAAGAATAGGGTATGTATTAAATCGAACCTCAAAATTTTCCCATTTTGCTTTTCTAAAAATATTATTGAACACTCGATGATGATGGGGCTCCCTTTTCCGCCCTTAGACTCCCATTTGGTCCGTTGTGCGTGGGGATTCTGGCTAACAGCGCCAGCCTAGCTCCGCCCAAAAGCACAGAAACTTCCTGGGAGCTTCGCAGGCTTCACGGAGCGACCTCACTGTTCCGACCATTTCTTCACGTTGAGAAGCCACGGCCTCGCATTCCAGGATGACGTGGGCAGCTGATTCCTCGGCGTCAAGGCAGCCCCTGCAAAGGAGGCTGTCCGTGGCGCCTATGTTAAAAAGATGATTGTTGAGGGTGTTATGGCCCGTAATTATTGAACACTCAAATTGATTGCACCTCTTTTTTTGAGGTCCCAAAAATACTGAATAGCTAAGTAACTGCGACCAACTTGGACGCGGCACCGCTCGCTTCGTTCGCTCGGCTCGCGCGTAGTTGGTCACTGTACTAACCATAGATATATGAAAGCATTTCTATGGTTCTTACGTAATCTAACCCGTTTGGTTGAGGTACCCAGCTTAGTTTCTGCGACTAATTGTGAGAAAAGGCCCAGAAAGTTAAAAAGAGGTTCGTTTATTTAAAAAAGCGTACATATGTAACTAGAAGATCAATAAATTTTTAGAGGATCAGTTTATTATTTTCCATGAGAAAAATACCCGGCAGTATTTGATTTTTACAGAGTAGACCGGCTAATACTTTCCTTTCCACTCATTTATGATGTAACTAATATTTTGTAACAATATAGTTTAAAAGAGTGTCCATGGAGTTTCTTGCCCATTCTTCTCCATAGGAACCCACTACGCGTTGGAGTGGGCATGGCTGGAATGGGAATAGCTTCATCTTCCTGGAAGACCGACTCTTCGACAATTCAAAAATGTTTAATAAAAATAAATGCTTTGAGTTTGACTGTTATGAGTATATTAGCACTCCAAAAGCTTACCCCTAAGGATGGTGACGATCCACAGGGTTCTAAGTAAAGACCAAGGCCTACCATACCTTACTTCGACAAAAAGATGTGACTGTTTGGGAACTTCCAGTCAATTTCCAGAATTAGAATATTTCCACAGATCGAATTTGGAGGCTGTTTCCATAACTAAAATCATCATTAGTTAATTATTGGTTTAAGTAAGTAGGTTTATGTAATAAGGTTTTAAATAAATTAAAACTTATTTAATTTTTGGGCACACGTCACACCATGTAAAGTCCACACCACATACGTCACTTCATTTATTTGCCGATGATTTACGATGTTAGCCGAACATCAAAGTTCGTTGCGCTAGCACAAGCGGGCACTCGCTAAAACAAATAGGCGGCCGTTATCATAATATTTTATTTGCACACAGATTGATTGCATATCTATTCAATTTCGATGGCAGTCGGCTGGAAAAATTGGTTTAGGTATATTTGTATTAGATTTTTTGTGAGGATTAAAGACGTGATATTTTCTAAAATAATGAAAACGTACGCAAGACGACTACTGTCTAACTGTGAGCGATAGGTTGAGTAAATTAAACAACTGAAGATCGGACGAATTTGTTTTTCCTAAGCCATTGCTTCATAGGTTCGAAAAAATCGTCCGCTCAACAACGTAAATAACGAAATGAACGTGGGTGAACTGTCAACTCAAACTCAAACTCAAAACTCAAAGCATTTATTTCAATTAAACCATTTACAGGCACTTTTGAATTGTCAAGAAGTCGGTCAGTCAGACAATATGAAGCTATTTGCCCATTCCAAAGCGTAGGTACCTATGGAGAAGAACGGGCAAGAAACTCCATGGACACTCTTTTAAATTATAGTTTTACAAAAATATTAGTTACAACATGAAAGGGATTGCGATCAATTGTCAGTATAAGTGTGTTAGGCAACTACCCCGCTGGAGCATTCGAAAATCTGAAATCCTCGAAAACCTACTAAGCGAGCGAAAGTGATGCAATTACTTTTGAAACGCAAAAGAAGAGTGATGGATGTAGTGTGCGTGCGCTCGGAATAAAACGAAGTATGTGCCAAAACGAATTTACTCCTTTTTTAACAAAATAAATAAATACAATTTAAAACTACTTTGACTAAACTTTGATATGATAATTCTCCATGTTTTAAAGTAAATTCCCTTAAGCGTTACGCCGTGATATCGAAAAAAGTAAAAAAATAGATATAACTTTGCCATTTTTTTTGATCGAGAAAAAATCATGGAATCGTGTATTCCTTTTACACGATACTAGACCAAAGAGTCAAAAAACATATACCAAAATGTTAAATCCCTATTCCACATACTTAACAAGTTACATGAAATAAAAAAAAAACACATTTTTTCAAAATATCACCTTAAAATAGGTTAATTTAGGCGTTTTAATTCTCATTTAATAACTATGTAGGTACACCCTCAAGTTGCCGTATAGCCATGAATTATGTTATATTTTATTTTCTTCTGATGACAACGTTCATATATGAAACTACTGCAGCTAACATGAAAACTGAAATCATAATATTACTAACTGAAACCTGAAAGCCCTTGGCATAGAAACTGCTTTCAAAGAAGGATAATTAAAAAATGAACTGCATTCATACGGGCTTGTTATTTTTTTTTTGATTAACTGTCTAAAAATACTAGTTGGAATTAACTTCTCCAAGTCCTAGATAGGTGTCAACATCATTATCATATTAATGAGCAACTACATATTTTTGAACTTATTCGCTTTGCCCACAAAAACTGACACGACTTTGAAGCAATAAATATATTTTCTGCATCGAATGTAGGTAGGTATCTTAATTGCTGACATTATGACTTACCTATTAATTTATCATTAACTTTTTAGGTATAGCAAAACCTATTTAGCACAACATTAAAACACAAAACAATTTTGAAAATGGAACACAAAAGGCATCAACCATCTTGTTTCTGCTAAAGAAATGGGAAACCATTTTGAAAATGGAACAGTGAAGTGAAAAATGATTTTGAATGTGGAACTAAAAGTGATTTTGAAAATGGAACAATAAGTAATGATGGAGCACCCTGGTGGTTTCGCGTCTTCACCGTGGGCGGCCATGCTGGGCCACGGCATGCATGGCATGATGCAACACGAGTACTCCCATGCCCATGCGCATGCATCGATGCCCATGGATCTGCACGTGCCGCAGCCTTTTCCTTATTACCGGTGAGTGATTACGATTTATTTTTACAGTAATTTTAATGTTTTGAGAGAAATTATACAGGGTGAATGAATATTTTTTCAGCCATATATTGTGTCAAACGGTAGCATCCTAGTACCCACAGAACAGATATTTTATCTGTTCTGTGATAGTACCCCTGTACACATCAAGATAGTCTATATATATAAAAGGAGAACTGACTGACTGACATATCAACGCACAGCCCAAACCGCTGGGTCTAGAGATTCCAAATTTGGCACGTACGTTCCTTATGAGGTCTAGGGGTGCACTAAGAAAGGATTTTTCAAAATTAATCTCCTAAGGGGGTGAATGGGGGGGTGAAATTTCACGCGGATGAAGTCGCGGGAAGAAGCTAGTATAGTATATTATAGTACACTAGGTAGTAGAATAAGTTCGTGGGAACAGTTTCTAGAGGTCGTTACTTACGCAAAGGAGTTGTTTGATTTCTATTTCTGCATTTTCTACCAAGCCTGCCTTTTTCCTGTTCTAGGATGTCATGGGCTGGCAGTCACATCACCATTTAAATCTTAGATAAAAAAAACAAGCTTCAATCCCTCCCCCACATACCATTTTCTTAACAAGCAGTTTCCGTTCATGGATTGGTACTTTTTTGACGCGCACAGCAATTAAAGCTTAATTAACAATTATAACACTATCCAATAAGCATAGGGAATTTACATGTTAATAAGGTTGAGTTTCGCTTGAAAAAAATGTGTGTGGTTAAAAAGTGGTGAGTCAGATATGGTTACTTATTAGGGCTGGATGCCGTCGGCTGCGCAGGCGCTGCTTTTTGTGCGCGCGCATAAGTTACGCGGCATAGCGCACGCTTGTGGAAATTATTGGAGTTCTGTTGAGTATGTGTGCGTTTATCTGTGGGGTTTTGGATTTATCGATGTATTCTACAGATAAAATTAGTAACGTCGTCGGTGCAAAGTTGATAAAAAAAAATTGGGACCTACATGTGAATCTATGGCACTGATTTTTTTGTTAGGTTATATCCCTCTCCAAAACCTCATTTGAAAATGGTCACTGAAGTCACATCTGGATAATTATGGTTGCAACGAGATGACGAGATAGCTACTTGAATTCCGTAAATAACAAATTTTGCTAGCTATGCTATAGTTATGGTCTATGGAGGACTGATTTATTGCAATAACAATTTGGGATGCATGAAGAAGCCTCCTCGTGTAGCGCAGTTTGTTCCGCCAGTTGCTCAACTGAACCGAGCGCTCGGCGCATCCTGGACAGTCACACCCAACACCTTATTTGACCGGTCGATTCTTCCCTTGCGGTGATAGGGCTACCGCCCACCTGGTTTGAGACCACCCTCCCACCGGAGTCCGGCGTCAAGCAGCCTGCTGTGTTTCGTCGATTCCTGGGAGTACCAGTGCCTTAGGCATCTTCTGGGAACTCTCGTT
Organism: Hydraecia micacea; assembly: GCA_914767645.1. Taxonomy (NCBI): domain Eukaryota; kingdom Metazoa; phylum Arthropoda; class Insecta; order Lepidoptera; family Noctuidae; genus Hydraecia; species Hydraecia micacea. Next base: position 11,382,406 of record OU611795.1, read on the forward strand.
CCATCATGGATCTCGTCCATTGCTTTCCATCAGGCGTGATCGAGTCCCATTCAGCAATAAAAACATTTTTTTTTAATAATGTGGTCATTTCAATACTAGTCACAATAAAATAGCAAAAAAAAACGAACAAGATTTTGTTTTCAAAAACCGATGACTACCCAAAAAAGCCCATAAAAATACATGCCTATTATTGCTTATGGGATAAAATTGCAAATTCCCATGTTGAACCATTATGGTAAACTAAGGGCAATGTGCCACTAACGCCTTTCTTGGCAGTAACTTGTCATAAATAGTACTATTACATACTGCCCTTAATGTACTTGTAACTACTAACTACAGATGATATCAAATAGTATGGAATGGCGATATCAAAAAAGAATGTTTATGGAGTCTTCTACATGAAGATGACATTCTAAACTACGGTAAATTAGATCTTCAAGTAGTTATTGATCATATCGTCTTTATTAATGGCCATTTGCGGTTTTACATGCTAACTTAAAAAAACGTTCGAATTCGCAATAGTCGAAATCTCATCACAGCGATAATTAATGTCAAAAAAGTAGGTGAATTTCCCCTCTGGTATCAGTTGAGAGTTACTAAGGAATATGTTGAATGGCGTGCGATTGGAGAGGCTTATGTCTAGTAGTGGATAGCTATAGGCTGGTACTGATGATGATTATGAGGCTGCAAATATTATTGCTGCTGGAAAGATAAACGCAGAATCACGCACAAAATATTCGCTACCGAGGCGATAATGCTTCGGAATAGAAGCATCAATTTATAAGTATTACAAGAGGCATTCATGAAAAAACAATTGGCCTTTAATAAGCACTGCTCTTAGGCTTCCTTCTAGACGTTTCTTTATTCTTTACCATGTCATCATTTGGTCAATAGATCATGAAAGACAATGAAGTAATCATACATCTCTCAACAGCTTTGTCTTTCGTTGAATGACTGCTTTTCTCTCTCTAGATTTTTGAGAATTCCAAGTAACATTACTTCTTTAAATTGAATTACATCATCCACTTTCAACTTATACTACTTAACTCTCTCTTTCTATATTGTCACCATCTTCTAAGAATTCTTTAAGTCACTAATTAGCTAATTAGTCTGTCCGTTCGTTGATTATGTCATTTTGTTTAGTGTCTTCCATATTTAGATTTTGCATTTGTTTGGATAAGTACCAAGAATATTATCTACTTTCCTATCGCAGGCAAGAGATTTCTTTGTACCTATTTTTCTGTTATATTTTTCTTGTCTGTTTATATAATGTGTGTCATAAATGGTTAAATAAATAAATATATAGTCATTCAGCCCGTATTTTGGCCACGGCGGCCAATCTCAACGGAGACTAGCCTTCGGTGCGGGAGATATTAATATGGTGTATACGCAGACACAGGTGCACTCTCTCTTCCCTCATAGTCCGATGGGACGGCAATCCGACACGACCGGAGGGAGATCAAGCGGCTTAACGTGCTTAACTGCCCCGTTGGTCTTGTACTTGCAAGCGCGATGCTGAGTGTGGGGTCCTGGGTTCAATATCAAGAATACCGAAGGTATGGTGGATGGATTGTGTGAAAGGGGAAGTGGCTAGAAAGGTTTTATTGAGATGAAGGCGGATGGTGATGGCTATGTAAGAAGACATGCCCAAATATTTAAATTGGGATTAGGGCATAAGGATGATGATAATTGTATGCTTCTTGAAGCGTTTGCTCCACAGATATCTACGTTTTGGATTGGGCAACTAGCTTCAACTTTTTGACTAACACACCGAAATTGTGTAGTAGGAATTAACCAGAACATCTTTTAAGAACACAACAAGACAACAGCAAGAATAATTATGTTCCATAGGTGCATGGGAAAAAATGGAGAAGAGTCGTCTAGCTCAAATAAACCATGAGAACAGACATTAATGCGTAAACAGCAAATTTTCGATTTCCGATTACATTATTTCTAAAAGAACACTCATCTCCCATACGAGGCGCAAATCCCCATCTAAACCACAACTCCGCAAGAAATCGATTTCTTTTTAATATCGATCCCCAATCGAATGCGTTCCCAATGACAGTGATCACGTGTCGTCGGTCGCCACTAATGTCCGTTCGCACTATAATCTGTGCGCGTATGCAGACCGAAATTACGGACCAAAATGGCGGCAAGGTTGTCATTTGGCGCGTCGGGTTTGTAGTCGCAAACCTTAATTATACAGTCAGGTTATAGTAAAGTGCGGTTCCGATGTTTACTTCCTTTGCTCTTTTTTCGGATGGAGTTAATTTTATTGGTTAAAAAAAATACAGTTCCGTGTATTTGGTGATACAGGTTTTTGGGAGTTAGGTATTTTGTTTTTTTTTAATCCTTGGATTATTATGACGAATCTGCATGAGTAGAGGCTTAAATAGGACACAATATTATTAGTTTCGGTTTGCGGTCGTTCACCAACGCGATGGACCGATCAGTTGAAGGAATCATCTTCCTCTAAATTCTACTCGGTGGTAAGGGATACGCTGGACAGAAACCGGTGGAGACGGATCATCCGCTCCAGATGCAACTCCGAAGCTGACCACGATCCTCAGACATGAGGGACCGACTACAGAGAGAGAGAGAGATTATTAGTTTCATTTCAAAACATATTCATTACTGGCAATGTTAGACCATTATGAAAATTTGACATTCTTCGACTCATTCTAGAAATAATATCTAATAGACAAGCTGTTCCCATGGCTTGTTTTCGTGCAACCTAAATTCGAACTAATATTATAAATCCGAAAGTGAGTTTGTTTATTTATTTGTTACTCAATCACGCAAAAACGGCTGAACGGATTTGGACGAAACTTGGCACAAAGATAGACCATGACCTGCGAGGTAATTGCGTAACACACTAATAGTAGCAATGGCTTTCATTTTGACAGTTCAATAACATTCATTGCGTTATTTACGTTGTTGAGCAGACAAATTTTTCGAACATACGAAGCAATGGATTTTGAAGGATATTGCGAAATATCCTTCAAAATTATTCACATTGTGATTGAAACCCAATTAGGATGCTTGATAAGGACATAGGCTATTTTAAATCATGGATGGCAGACGAAGTCGCGGGCAACAGCTAGTTTATGATAAAATAATTATGACAAGTAAAAGGATGTGACGGAAAAAATTTAGTTACATTTATAATTTAGTAAAAAAGAAGAAGATTCGAATATGGAAGAAAATTACCATACGCGACGAAACGGTTTAGTCGACCCTATCCGTGGTCGACCCCAAATAAATAGGTATAACTGCAAGAGAATAATGATGACATTCGAAAGCCAAAAGTAACCAAAAGTTCCACTTCAATTTTGGTTACAATCAGTTCATTCCTTACCAACAACACAAGTGAGTACTCATCCAAAAATTTGAGACAATCGAACACCAGCAACATTCCTCAAGTAATAAAATTAATCAAAATTAACAAACAAGTTATATATAGAGGCGAGCCTCATGCCTCATGCCTCATTCGTGGAAAGGCGAATATAGATAGCCTTAAGTTAGCATCCTCGGAGTCTCGGACTGCTGACTTAATCAAGCCGGTCTTCAGAAAAACTGACCGGAGTCAATTGTGAACCAAAACTGTACGTTTGTAATGTTCAATAACTGTGTGTAAAGGAAAGAGGTTTACGATTAGATGGTGAATATGATTATGGAACTAAAGAAACGATGGATGGACTGTGTGAATGATGATATGGTTAGAAAGGGCGTGACTACCAAGATGACGGCTAATAGAGAAGTATGGAAGAAAAAGACATGTGTCGCCGACCCCAAATAAATTGGGATAAGAGCAGGAGAGACGGATGAAGTATGGCCGAAGAAAAGGGAGACTTATACCCATTGGATGATGATGATGAAGCGGATACTGGTAATACTGGTATCCAGCTGCAACCGGCTAGACGGGAAATCGACCCCAACATAGTTGGGAAAAGGCTAGGCAGATGATGATGATGAAGGGTAGGAGAATGATGACAGTGAAGATGATTATGGAATGGGAAAATGCCAAAAGCTGTCTGGACATAAAGAGACTGGTGTATTGGCTGACTTTCTCGATCTAGTCGTAGATCTTGAGGTTATAGAAAAGAGTGATGAATTAAATGAACAAAAAATTTGAGAGCAGAGGCAGGCGCTTTACTTTGTATAAATAATTTCATCACCACTGCTCTTAAAACGGTAAAGGAAAAGATGGTCAGGAAACCGGCATGTCCTAGAACCAAAATTTCTATGACATGTAACATTTATCAACTCGCACTCGGTGGTGGATTATGGCCCACTCCCTCTCACATAGAGGAGACCTGTGACATAACAGTGGGAAGAACATTATAGCCTGATTATGCATGTTATGGAGTTGTAGGTTGTATGTGTGTGTGTGTGTGTGTGTGTGTGTGTGTGTGTGTGTGTGTGTGTGTGTGTGTGTTGTTATTGGTTGTGTAGGTTGTGACAATTAATGCTAAAAAGAGCTGATTTTGTGATGGAACTCTTAGGTGGTGTGTTGTGATGCCATTAATTTTATAGAATCTTTTTAGCTCACTGTAAAAGGCAAAGTGGTAACTCTTGGTATCTCTTGGGTCTTCACATATAATGATACTAGCAGCGCCCCGCGGTCTCACCCGCATAAGTGTCGATCTCGTTGGAATATCGGGATAAAAACTATCCTATGTCCTTTCCCGGGACTCAAACGATCTCTATAGGTACCAAATTTCATCTAAATCGGTTCAGCGGTTTAAGCGTGAAAAGGTAACAGACAGAAACACTTTCGCATTTATAATATTAGTATGGATAATTAATGTAGGTATATAAAAAATATTGTAAAACATTTTAAAAGAGTAACGGTGGAGTTTCTTGCCCATTCTTCTTCGTACAAAGCTACCTTTTGGAAGGGGCGACTAGAATCAATTATATTTTAATGTAAATGTAGACGACGCGACGTTTAAAAGTGCCTTTTATGTGTCTATTTGAAATAAATGCTTTGACTTTGACTTTTCTTGAAGCGCATCAAGATTAATCTCATTAAAATGTCGGTTTCTGCGTCTTTGGTTGGCTTATAAACAGGCGGAATCACAAAAAAATATTTTACATGTGATGTTTTGATGTGACGACACTAAACATGAGATTTGATATCAGACTTACTTATCAGAAATCAGATTTATATCAACCAGGATTTATTATTAAAAACCCGTAAAGCAAAATGTTTAAGATAAATTCCTACACACTGGCCATAGTACCTTTATTAAGATGTTGAGAAACAGGTCTCTAATCAGATTCTGATAAGATTACATCATGTATGTGTCACCGGCGCGGGCGCTTGCAATAAATTACCCAGTGTTTAGCAAAAATGTTAGAAAGAGTAAATATTATGGAAAATGTGTTAGAAATACAAGCTCTTGGGTACTATTTATCAGGACAGGCAGCAGTTTTTGGTAGAGATGCCATGAATATTCGGCTTATAGGTACTATTCAGTATTCAGCCGAATGTTGTCTAATATTCGGCGGAATACCGAAACTAAACTCATGAAAAAAAAAAAACGCATCGGCGTTTAGGCCGAGTGACCGAATATTCAGTATACGTAAAAATTAATATTCGTAGCATCTCTAGTTTTTGGTCTTCTATTATTAGAAAATGATCCGATCTAACAGTCCAGATAAAAGAACTGTGTTCTATAAGCTCATGCTCTATCTGTGGGGTATGGGATGATAATATTGTCCTTAACCAAAGACATGAAAATATTTGGTAGATTGTCATTGTAAGTTGGATTTATCAAGTCAATGATTTCTTTTTACATGATGGGATCGTAATGCGACCTTAGAAATGTAAAGTACTAAAATCACCTGTTAATTCTACGTATTGAAATAATTAGGTAGGTACTAGTGCCAACGTTACTAAAACTGAAATAATTCATTCGCATAAAGCAACATGAACTAATAATTTTCAATGTACGCGCTCGCTAATCCCAGCCCAGCATTATAATTTTTTTTTTTTTTTTTTTTTTCTTTGGCTTCGCGCATTATAATTTGAAAGGAGTTCTTATTTCAAATGTAGCTGTAGACAGCTGTATTTGGCGTGTTCGTTTTAGGACCACTTCATTAGTGCCTGGTGTCGATTGGCCGACCCACGGGTGCGTTCGTTCCCTTTCCCCTTATCATCAATAATTAATGATGAACCTCCTTCGGGCAAACGGACGACAAATTCCAGTATTTCGTATTTAGATAATGCGTATTTGAACAAATTTTTCAGATTGTCCTCGATTGTGGAAAGACTTTTTGATGCTTAATTAGCGTTTTTGATCCGTGTGTCATTCGCTGAATTCAATTTTGTGCTAATTTTGGAAATCAGGTGTCGATTTTTTCATTGGTTTTAAGAAGTTACGTGAAATGTTTTTAAATCCTGATGCTGCACTTTCAGATAGGTAGTAGAAAGGGCCATGTCTTACTTCTTCACATTTTTTCCAATAAAAATAGCTTAGGTACAATAACCATAACAATACAAATCGTTTATGCCTATTAAGCTATCCTCTACTAACAATGACATTCTCATGACGTTGAAAACCAACAGTTTCACTTTTTACCCCCTTCCTGTAACCACACATTTGCGGCAATTCCACTGGGCACTTAAACTTCATAAGGACTGACTGACATTCACCATAAAAGGGCTTCAAAAGAGTCACAAGCGTCATAAATCGATGGCCGATACGAAAAACTGTACTATCTTCAATTGCCCCTTTAATTCCTCTTACCGTGCGCTGATCGTAAAATACGTCACAATTAGTCAACTAAAGACCTGCTTTATTTATATAAAAAAGATTTTTATTTGTGAAAAAAGTATTCAAGTCTAATATATGGGCCGATTTTATTTCCAAATGAGGGTTTATACGTGTAGATAAAGGTGGAGCGTTGTTGATTTTTTCTTTTTTAAAAATCCAATTTGCCGAAGGAATTGATTGCGTTCAGCCTAATTATCGGTAAGGATATTTCGTAATGAGGTTCGATAAAAAATAGATAGATAGGGTACACGCTATGGGTATCTTTAGGTTTACTTTATGGTCGAATGGAGAATGAAGATTTCATTAGCGAATTTAATTAACAGACTCTTGAAGCCTTCATTTGTTTTAAATAGTTTTAACCAAAAATAAACAGTCGATGGCTGAATACGTGTTTCATTCAGTAGACAGATTTCATCTAAATTAAATATTTTCTTTGATCATTCTCTTGCAAGCAAAATTACTGTTTTTTTTTGGTATCACTTTTTCACAAAATATAATTTACGAAACAACTTTTACGTTCAACTTAAATTAATTTTAGACAAAAGTTTAGATGGTGACCCTGATTTATTTTGAAATTCACGCAATATGTCTGCTTACAGGAAAAAGTTTCTTGTGTGTGTTTTCTACAAAAAGGCGATCTATTGCATAAACTAGGGTGCGTGCGCAGGCGCCAGGCTACAATCGTATGTTGTACTTGTACTTATACCTACCTTACAATTTGCAACTATGTTTTTCTGTTATATCTAACATGTTTTTGCTTTATTATTGCGATATGGGTTTTAAGCTAGTGGCAACTTAGAAAAATAAATTAAACTGAGTATATCTAATGCCGTTCCCAGTTTTCATACGAATATTCAATCAAATAAGTACACACATCAAAAGTGTCTAGGGATCAACATATATTTTTGCAATAACTTTTCTCCTGATTGATATTAATTAAAATTTTCTTTAAGGATTCATCAAATAAAGTGTTTTCGTTTGTCACAGTAACGATAAACCAAGTCACCTTTGCATTAATAAAGAAATTTGGCATTTTCCTAATAAAGGGATTTTTGACATTTGAACCACTAACACAAAAGTTCGAAAAAAAGACTGAAATAACAGTTTTCTTTAAAATTTTATTGGGTAACTTAAACAATTAATAATCCGTGTTTCTACCGCGAACACTAACAACACAAGAACATCGGTTTGGCATACTCAAAATGAGTTCATCCAAATCACGCTGTGGAATGGCAGCCCATGTTCGTTGCAACAACAAAAAAAGGTCTTCTTGCGACTGGATACCCTCCATATTCGGCAGAGCTCTTCTCTGTAGCATATCCCATGCATGCTCAATCGGGTTCAAGTCTGGCGACTGAGCAGGCCAGGGCAGGACATTGATGTTAGCTGCGGCGAGAGTCTGTCTTACAACTCTTGCGGTGTGCGGTCGTGCATTATCATGCATTAACTGAAATAAGGGACCGATTTGCACTTGTAGAGGAACGATGACGTCTGATACAATCGTCTCAGCATAAATTTGAGCGTTGAGGTTGCCTCTGATCCAAATCAACTCAGTTCTTCCGCCGATCCAAATACCCGCCCATACCATGATGGTTCCACCACTATAAGGATGGACTTCCTGGCAGGATTTTAATCGCTGTTGGCGTTCAGGGGTTCTCCAGTGTCGTATACGTCTTGTATCCGGTCTCATACCAAAACGAAACTCATCAGAAAAGCACACGAAACGCCATTGTTCTTCTGCCCAATTTCTGTGTTCAAGAGCCCATTGATATCGAATCCTACGATTGTGCATTGCTATAGGTGGTACCCGTAGCGGTCTTCGGGAATGAAGGTTCACTTCATGCAAGCGGTTTCTGACTGTTTGGTCGCTAATTAAGTTCCCTGAAGAGTGATGAAGCCTCACGGCTAACATCATGGCGGTTATTGTTGGAGCTCTTCGAGTTAAGATTTGAATGTATCGGTCTTGTCTCCGTGTGGTGCAGCGATACCGTCCTCCATGGCGCTCAGCCACGGTACCAGTGCTTCGGTAACGTGTCCAAAGTCGACTGATAACACTCTGACTTGTATTCAGAGCTAAAGCCACAGTACGTTGCCGGGAACCAGCTTCTATCATTCCCACGGCTCTGAGCATTTCTTCCCTGCTTAAATGACGTCGCCGCTCCATAATAACGTTGGTTTTAATCAGTAGTAGGGAAACAGTAGCTCTAATAATGTCTTCAATGCGTTGTATGTTTTTATAGGGAAAATATTGACAGCTGATTTTCATCTTTTACTCGAATTTGATTCACAGTTCCTGATTCAAATTATGAAATGCACCAAAAAGGATCCATATAAATTTATAAAATCATAAATTTATTACAAAGCCACATCTCAATCTCAAGAAATCCGCATAAAAATGCTTGATCCCTAGACACTTTTGATGTGTGTATATAAGGCCCCATTAAAATAGATGGACAAACTTTTAGAAATCATTCAGACCACCAAAATACGGACGATGGTAAAAAAATATATAACAAAAACGCACTAGATCCTTACAAGAACAATAATCAGCTAACGAAAATACACTAATGTGCCTGCAATTTATTATTTTAGGTCAAAATAAAATCACTTTAATCAGTATTTTTTTTTTGCTTGGGTTAGACGTAAGTAGGTACTGAGCGCTGTGTTAAAATTTGTCCATCTATTTTAATGGGACCCTTTTTTTTTTTTTTTTTTTTTTTTTTTTTGTGGATGGGAAATCATCTAATGACTCCTCCCGCTCTGGGTGGAGCGAAAGGGAGTGTCAGACTCTTACTGACTAAAACCCACCCGTGTTCCTTCCTTAGCCCTTTATGTTCCGGGGCAGCGGTAACCCTTTCGGACGATCCCGCTACCCCGGCAGGCTTCGGCCCTGGCGGGCCCCTTCCTTATTGCTGACATCTCTTTGAGGCGCGCGTGGAACACATACGCGGCGTCCGGCACGGGCCTGGTCCTGATCGGACGGAGAGCTACCCATTACTCTCCGTCCGCAGGCCCGCGCCTACGGTGGCCGGGAGTCGTCACGCGGCTCCCGACGCCCGTAGCGTCTCCCGCGGCGGCTGAGGCGTGCGGCTCTCTCCCTGAGCCGTCCCGCCACCTCCTTCGCTAGCATGACTGCTTCGCAGAAGGAGGTGACCGCCTCCCACTCCCTCTCGCCCCGGACCATGGCTTGAACCAGGGCCGGACGCGAGAGGTCGCCGCCGTTGCCGATCGCCTCTACGAGGACACGGCGGTGCTCCGCCCAAGCGGGGCAGACCTCCACCGTATGCTCCACCGTGTCCTCTGGGCGATCCTCGCAATGGTGACACCCGGGCGTCTCCTCCCGCCTGATGATGTGCAGGAACCTCCCGAAACATCCGTGTCCGGTGAGGACCTGCGTCAGGCGGTAGGTGAGAACGCCGTGACGCCTCTCTAGCCACTCCTCAAAGAGGGGCCTTATCGCCACTATCGTGGCGTGCCCTGCGCTGGGTTGCGAAAGTCGCTCCTTCCATGCCACCATGAGATCGCGCCGGAGGTCCGTCCGCTCCGCCGTTAATGGGACCCTGTCCCTGTGACTAAGCTATCTTAGTCACTAGGTATATCTGCGGGGAAATTGCGTAACACATTATCAATCGGAATCGGTTTCATTTTGACAGTTCAACAACATTCATTGCGTTATTTATATTTATTTTCGAACTTATGAAGCAATGGATTAGCAATTTGCTTCAAAATGATTCAGATTACGATTGATAGTGTGTTACGCAATTAGGGTGCTGCCGGTCAAAGACTGGCAAAACCCGTAGTCAGCCCATCACTACAGTGCGGCCGAGGAGAGAATATTGTGTCCTTGACACCTGTCAGTGTGAAAATTATATTTGTTTAAAAATAACTTTTTTTATTGCTGAATGGCCCGCTCTTGACCACGATTACGCCTAATGGAAAGCGATTGATGAGGTCTGATGGAACGAGCGTGCCCGGAAGATGCTCTTTTTTATTTTTGATGCCAAGATTTATTCGAAAGGTCCTAAATACTCTTATATTGCATTAGTATTGCCAGTGTTTTCATTTATTTTTCTGCTTACCCCCCTGGGAGGAAGGCATGAGATTATATATGTATCGTCTATTCATACTAATGTTATAAATTATTGATGATCTTTCAAGTTAAACAAATATCAACTTTATTCTTGTGATAATTAAGTTGATTTCAAAGTGACTCGCGCTATTGAAAAAGTTATAAAACTGTTTGAAGTTGTAGCGTAAACTGAACTTTACTGTGTAGGAATTTAAGTTATTTATCCATAAACTCATATTTGTTTACATTTTTGGCAAATAAATCGCAAATGCAGATTATGTTGTCTATTATTTTTGTATGGATTATTACGTAGGTGCAAGTGCGACTAAAAAAAAAAAAGAATTATCAAAATCGGACAACTCTGTAAAAAGTTATGCGTGGTCATACATTAAAAAAAATATATACGCGTCGACTTGAGAATCTCCTCCGTTTTTTCGTCGGTTAAAAAGTGCGACGATCGCTTTCGTTTAAGACGCGGCTTACCAGCGTCCTAACTACGCCTGTTCATGGCTTAATTGCCCCATAGAAATTAATTTTATTATATCGCGGGCTTGTCCCGAAGATTGTCAGTGAATAGCTGCGATTACTGCTAAGATACTGTGTAATAAGCTGCGCTGCCCATTCATAGTGTAACGGAGGTTGGGAGTAGGTTTTTAGATTTAGTTTTACTTGCCTTCATTACCTACTGATTAAAGGGTTTATTTTTGGACTGGGATTTTTAGATTTTTATGGGCTGTTTTACCAAGTTCAGTTCAAGTCCGTAAGGCTAGTTGATACCAATTCTGGTCCATTTCTTTCTTAGGTAGGACGTGGGCACAGTGAAATAGACTTATTTTGGTACAAAAATTTTCGTTCATCTTTATTCTGTTTATACATTTAGCATCAGGCCGATGGGACACGTGAGGTTGTCGCCTGACTACTGCCAAACAACGTTGCTTATCTACTATGGGAACAAAATCGAAAATTTCAACTTTTCGATCGAAGTAAGTGAGAAGTCATCATCATCTTCCTAGCCTTTTCCCAACTATGTTGGGGTCGGCTGCCAGTCTAACCGGATGCAGCTGAATACCAGTATTTTTTATGGAGCGACCGCATATCTGACCACCACAACCCAGTTTCTGGGTAATACGATACCACTCGGTAAGACTGGTAGTCAGACTTTCGGGCTTCTGACTACCCGTAACAACTGTCAAATATCCACGAATGATAGCCGGGACCAACGGCTTAACGTGCTTTCCCAGGCATGGAGGGGTCTCGGTATGTAAAGATGGTCACCCATCCACGGACCGACCGCGGCAAGCGTAGCTTAACCTGATCGATCGACCTGTGCGGCTGTTATTATTTAGCCACGGGCCTCTCTTAAGTAAGTTAGAAGTATCAGTAATTTTAATTTCAATGGCACTTTCTTCCCGACACCAATCATGTAATCACATTTGGATACTAAAATACTGAACAGTAATCTCTTGAGTAGGTACATGTCAACCATCCATATTAATGTTATAAATGCGAAAGTGTGTCTGTCTGTTACCTCTTCACGTTTAGACCGCTGAACCGGTGGTATAGAGATAGTTTGAGTCCCGGGAAAGGACATAGTATAGTTTTTATCCCGATATTCCCACGGGATCGAAACTTATGCGGGTGAAACCGCGGGGCGCTGCTAGTTTTTAATAAAATCCTCGTAAACTGCTCAGGTGTAAAATGCTTGCCGTTTACAAATAATTACAACCAAGTATTTTCTACAAAATCACGGAAAACAAGAAAGCTTTTACACAAGCACTGCAGAATGTTACTTAAGTCACCGCAAACCTGCTGATTATGTGGCCGCCAACAGTTTTGCAAATAGTTGGCAGATGTTGACATTGTGGTCGACTCCTAGACCCTACGTTTCCTAGTTAACTGTCATTATAGCAGAGAAAGTCTAATTATTTGTATAGAAATTAAGATTGGATGGTAAGTTGCTGGGATTTGTCATTAGAGATGTTTATGTTGGCAGTTGCCATGATGGATCGCAGAAAAGGAGGTAAACAAACAATACAGGTTGAAATTGAAAACTTATTGTACTCATCATTATGAACAACTTTTACTATGGGACCACACCTGAAATCGCGAAAAAAAAAATCAGCTGTTCCCTACATTTTGACGAGTTATGCGAACATAATTTTGTATGGAGGTAGCTGACACCCTGGATTAATATAATTATATGCTACTATTTATCCTGATATTCCCACGGAATCGACACTTACGCGGGTGAAACCGCGGGGCGCAGCTAGTTTATTTAATAAAAACGTTTACAAAAGGTGTACATTTAAAGTTTTAGTTTTTTTGTAGGCACTATAATTGTATGGAAAATTTGAAAAATATTTTATATTTTTTTATTATAGGTGCAAGAAGTGTTGGTACTTAGATCATAACTTTAATAAAGTACATCCTTTCATAGAGAGGGTTATTCACAAAGCTATACATACAATTTTCATTGTTTATGTTATTGCTAGAGATTTAATACAGTAATCTATAATTTATAGGCTTACCTATACATTAATTACCTACTATGTTAGCGTTATATTTCTACGCCTTGCAAGGCAGCACATAGTGACACAACATTATTTTTATTTTATCCACCATGTACCACTACATTACACCTATGTGTACAAATAAATATATTTGAATTTGAAGAGAACTCCTGTTAATTTTAGACAGTTGCCCAATTAACTGCAAAACAGTTACGGATAATATACAACATAACATACCTAATAACTGTCCTTTTTTGCACTGCTACCTCAATACAATGTCACCCCATTTTTTCCGCAATTAATTAGCCATTTTACCTCTACGGTACCTTTAAGAAAACCAAGTTACGCCACCTACCCTTTAGGCAATTTAAAAAATAAATTTCTTTTGCGATAATTGCTAGTCGTTGCGACTTGCGACATTCCTCGAGGGGGCGAATAAAAAGTGCGAATAAAAGAAATGTGCCAAAGGGATGCAGGGCAATTGAGTACAAATGAAAGGGCACCGGACTGAGGACGGAATTAGGAAAACATTGGGACTAGTAAAGATATAGAGAGGCTATTAGCTAGGTAGGTATTGTGTTTTTTTTTTAAATGATTTGGTCATCTTTAATTTTTTATTAACTATCAATATTTGCTCGTTATTTATATTCCTGACCACTTATGTAACTTCTTTGAAATTATATTTATTATATTAAATCTCATGCTTCATGTGAAAGCAAAGCGCAAGCCAAAGGGTTACAATAAAAAAAAAAAAAAAAACATACAAACAGCCGAACATAGTACCTCCTCCTTTTTGTGAAGTCGGTAAAAACATAGCATAATCACGATTAATCAACCTATAATGTTCCCACTACTGGGACACAGGCCCCCTGTGAGAAGAGGTGTAACCCACCATGCGGGCCTAGTGCGGGTTGGTAGATGTCACATGTCTTCGAATTTTGGCTTCTAGGACATGCTGGTTTCCTCACGATGTTTTCCTTCGCCGTTTTGAGAGCAGTGGTGGTGAAAATAATTTACACAAAGTAAAGCGCCTGTCTGGGTTCGAACCTACGACCTTACAACTCGTAAGTCGCGGCCGTTATCACTGGGCCAACACTGCTCTTCAAAATCACATAAGACTAAACGCCAAGTGCAGTTTATTATAAAGAGATTAATTTATCATAATCATCATCTTCCTGCCTTAGTCCCATGTTACTTGGGATCAGCGCAACACGTTTTCTTCTTGCATTCTCCCCTGTCAACCGTCACGAAATCACAAACAATCTCTCTGTTTTGGTTCGAATTAATCTCAAGTCAACGGTCTCCAGTCTTTCCCACCACACCTCCAATCTGCTCTGCTCCTCTAGGCTATATAAAGAAATTCAACACTAAAATCATTTAAAAACAACAAAAATTAATTAAATCAATCACGTGACCAGAGGGCTGGGTCGTTCTTTGGTCAAAGAATTAGCATTGCCATTCAACGTGGCAATGCTGCCAGTCTTCTGGACACGTTTCCGGATGACAGCGAGGCGGATGAGTACTTCGACGCCTAGTGTCCTTTGGTTTTTTTATTTTTATTTATTTGTATAGTAGGTTATAGTTAGTTATTTTAGTATCTAGTGTATATAGTTTTATTGTAATTATCGTTGTGAAAATGAAATTGATAAATATAAATGTATAAAAGTTCAGTATCACAAATAAATAAAATTGGAGGGTCTGTTTGTAAAATTACAAAAAAAAAAACAACATTTTCCGAATGAATATAATAAAAATCATAACTCACCTCCACCCCTCTTGTAGTCCTATTTGCACAGACTGCAATGGGCCAGCAAATGGGGTGTAAGAATTAAAAGGTGCTCAACTGCTTAGTGCCTTTCTCCGGGTCGCACTGTCGCCCGTCTGCTCCCGCCTTTATTAGTTCACTGCACAGATTATATCCGCTTTTTAAATGCAAAATTAAGCAAATTTTCGTTAAATGCTACTTATTTTGTGCTGCATTTTTGAAAAATATGTTGCGTTAATTATTGGGTACTTAATTACTTTTTTCGCGATTTTAAGTTATTTTATACATACCTATTTGTTTTCTAGTCATGACATAATTCTAATTAAGATATTATACTAGCTGTTGCCCACGACATCGTCTGCGTGTAATATCTAGGATGAAAAGCAGCATATGTCCTCGTTCAGGTCCCAGGCTACCTGCCTGTCAAATTTCATAGCAATCGGTTCTGTGGTTTAGGCATGAAAAGCTAATAGACAGATAGATATAATTATATTAGTAAGTATATTGTACGAGTATTACTAGTACGGATACAGAATTATAGGCCGACCGCTTAACTGAGGCGTTGCCTGAGGTAGCTGCGCGGTGCGGGAGGGGTGATACTTGTCACAAGTTGACGAATCACTGAGCTCTCGCATCACGTCACCACCACCTCTCCCGCACCGCGCTGCTACCTCAAGCAACGTCACAATTAAGCGGTCGGCCTATAGTATGCAACATTATTAGACGCTCCATGTAAAATACTGGTATTCAGCTGGATCCAGTTAGACTGGAAGCCGACCCGAACGTAGTTGGGAAGAGGTTAGGCAGATTGGTCTAATTTTCTAATGAAGATGAGTGATTTTCTATCTGACCTAGATTGTTAGGTATCTGCAGTGCTCCTATGCAACAGCATTAGTTATGCAAATAAATGTCTAGCAATAATTATTATGTTAACGATAATAATATTATAATCAGGTGATAATTAACAATGTATTATTAAAGACGATGCTGGCCGTGGCTTTAATAATGAGCTCACGATCACTTGAGTCATGTTTGCATACATATCCTTAGAAACAACCATCATCATCTGCCTAGCCTTTTTCCAACTATGTTGGGGTCGGCTTCCAGTCTAACCGGGTGCAGCTGAATACTTGTCTTTTCATGGAGCGACTGCCTATCTGACCTTTATAACCCAATTACTGGGTGACACGATACCCCATAGTAAGACTAATTTTCAGACTTTTGGGCTTCTGACTATCCGTTACGACTGTCAAACAGCTATGAATGACAGCCGGGAACAACAGCTGATCGTGCTTTCCGAGGTAAGGAGGTAATCAATAGTATCTAAGTACATAAGTACTTAAAACCCGGTAAAAATGTAGAAAACCAAACCACACAGCTGTTACCAAAAGATTCTTGACGCAGTTACTTGTAGTTATACAAATACTGGTAGTGCCCCGCGATTTCATCCACATTGATGTTTAAGCTATATTACTGTAAAGTTTCATCAAAATCCGTTCAGTAGTTTTTGCGTGAAAGAGTAACAAACATCCATCCATCCTTACAAACTTGCGTTTATAATATTAAAGCAGAATTTTCTTGAAATACCTAGAATAACGCCTTCAAAAATCGATCAGATTGTGTAAACTATGTAACATTCCATCAAAACCTAAAACATACCTTATTTCTAAAAGTCAAAAGTTTAAATTCCAATAAAATAAAGCCGAGTGCAGAACATCGCATGTTATTTACGACCACCATTACTTGTTACAAGGCGACGTGACAAAAGTCACACTTTATTAAAGCCTATTTGTTTTATCGAATAAATAATTTTATTGTGTGCACTCGAGTTAAAAAGTTTTATTTGTAGAAGCAGGTGGGTTCCGTACGTGGTTTTAAAAAAAGAACACTAAATTAAATATTTAAAACAGTTAATATGATATCTACCAGCACGTAAAATTGCGCAAGTTGACGATTTCCTTAGGTTCGATTTCCTACTGCCTAGAGCAGTCGTGGCTCAGTGCTGCGACTTACGAGTCGTAGGTCGTAAGTTCGAACTCTGAGGAGGTACTATGTTCGGCTGATTGTAAGTTTTTTTTTTTTGTATGTTTGTTTTCATCCCTTTTTGTCTTTTTGGTCTAGCAAATTAGAAATCGAGAGTTTATATAATAGTTTCAAAATGTTTATGCGTATCTTTATATTTCAAATATTTATACCTCAATTTTCATGATTACTTACCACTGTTTGTCTCTGCATCCCAAAGGTTGACTGCTAGAAAATGCCCATGGCATTAAGTCCGCCTCTATACATTTATGTGCTTGACGCAATGATTTCAAAAGTAATATATAAGTCAATGGCTTGACGTATTAAATAAATAACACCTTTTTTTTCAGAATAAATAACACCTGTAAATGACTGAATTAGGAACTCAAATTATATATCAGCATAATAATAACTAATTCAAACAATAAATATTCAATTAGACTCTAAAATTTGTTATCGAAAAATTTAACACATAGCCCCACTCCCTGGGACAGCGAGGGACCATTTATATTAACATAAAACAGACATAAATACTATACTGCTACTAACTATTCTATTTATAATGTTTATAGCCCATGGCAGCGATTAAAAGAGAGGCATGTGAGGTTCCGTAAGGTTTTTCAATCCATTCTAAACTAATATTATAAAGAGAAAAGATTTGATTGTTTGTATGTTTGTTTGTTTACGCTTTCACGCTAAAACGGTTGAATGAATTTGGATGAAATTTGGCACGTGGGTATCCCGATATTCTCGCGGGATCGAGACTTATGCGAGTGAAACCGCGGGATGCAGCTAGTAGGTATGATAAATTCGAAAGTAAATCTATCTGTTACCTTTTCACACCATAACAGCTTAACGGATTTCTATGAAATTTAGCACAAGAATACTTTTTATCCTGACAGTACGTTCGTTACCTTGGAATAATTTGAGCTGCGGGCAAAAGCTACTTATGAAATAAATGCTAAAATTACCCTGTTACTTATTGGGCCGTGTGATCTTGGATTTGTTGAAAACTTTATGGGCCCCTGCAAGGAATATGACAAGCCTTCTACAATTACTGTGGGTGTCGTAAAAGAAGGCTTGGTATTGCACCAAGAAGATGAACAGCATATATAGGAATCGAATAGAAAAAAATCGAATTTCAGTGTTAGATGAGGTATGTTATAGTTCAGGGTTGTCGAATGAGAATCAAAGGATTTGAAATTGGATAGACTAGATGTCGAATGATTGTTGGAAGTTTATTTTACAAGTAAGTAAGTAGTGGAGTAGGGAATAAATTCATTAGAACGTCTATATCTTGCCCCTTAGGGCGGGCTTCGGGCACAAGAATAGGCCCTGCATTGCTGAGCTGTCTTAAAGGATTTTTTTTAAACAATAATAGACTTATTATGTTCACCAATAATTTTTTTCGAAGTCAAATATCTCATCGTGTGACTTTTCAGGCATATCAAATGTACATTCGTATACAATAATAAGCAAAAGAGAACTTTATCCCTTTTAAAAGTTCCAAAAAGAAAAATTACCGTTGTCACCTCAATTTTCGTTCGAAATAACTCCAAGGGAGGTAGCAACACTTTCGGACTGTACCTTAATAAACTAAAGAACACGAATAAAACAATTGCAGTCATTAATTAACTGAATACACAAGTTATAAATTACTTTCGCCTTGTCCCAACCGATAGCGCTTCCATTCACAAATTATTCAAAATTATTCGAAAAACAAAACTGAGCCTTTGATTAATCGACGCCATTGCTTTTCGAGCTCCTTTGGATTTTACAAACTTACATTTACAACCCAAAAATTTAATTCCAAGCAAAATTCGACCTTATGTGAATAACGGACCCATAAAAAAAATGTAGGACAAATCTTGTAATTCGAAAAACAAATTCGTAGTACATGTAAGTGTGAAATCATTTCTAGATGCAAAAAAGCTTAATTTTACAATACTGGTTGTTGCGAATTAAACCTTAAATCAATGAGGGTACGGTTTATTTTAATTGAGGTTTTCAATTTAGAGGTTATGTGTCAAAAGTTTGAGATATAAGCGCGCGCCGCCCGCCGGCAGAAAACGACTCGCATAGATTACGTTCGGATTCACGCTGCGACGGCCGCGTGGTTGTTTATTTGTTTATCCTTGTCTCTGGAACGTTTTATTTGTTAATAATTATTTTGATGTCTCTTTTAGTCGGTGGTTGTTCGTCTTAATTTAAGTGGATAAATCGGCTTTTAAGATAATCTCGAATTTTATATTTTTCCTCTCACTACTGTACTAATTTATTTATTGTCTATTTTAGGATATTAATAAACTGTAATTACAATGTAACTTTATACACTAGATACTGAAATAAAAGACTAACTAACCTACTATACAAATAAAAAATAAAAATAAAAAAAAAACCAAAGGACACTTACTCAATTCAATCTCACTACTTAATTCAAGTATGTGTTATGTGTGTGACTGTGAACTAAAAACGTATGTAATGAAAACGATTATTATCAATCAATAAATAATTTATTATTACAAGCATTCTAAATGCCACAACGAATAATACAAGCTTTAACATTTTTCAAATATTTCCCCAACACGTTCGGATACACGCACAAAAACTCAAAATCCGCCATTTTTCTCCCATAAAACTCGCTAATTACTCGAGAATAATAACAAAAATCAAACATCATCAGATTTGGCTTTATTTATATCGTGTGTTGGTATCTTTAGGATAAACGGGGACGCTGTATGTACACTTAATTAGTACAATCTTAACTTATGCGTTCCAGATTGCTATGGTAATAGGTCCTTAGCAGCCCGCCGCCGTAAGTGGCGTCCTTTCGATTTGTTTGTCGATTAGATACTACTTTGCTTGTATGAATATTGAGAACGTTTTTGAAGCGTCAGAGCTGTGGTCAGAGTGAGCGTCATTTGTTTGTGTGACGTGAATTTCTTTTTTTTTCTCTTTATTTTTGTGACGTCAGGTCCTAAGTCGAAGTTTGAAATGGCAGTGGGCTGGCCATGTTTGTAGAAAGGTCGATTGCTGGTGGAGCAGACGAGTCCTGGAGTGGAGGCCACGTATCGGCAACCGTAGTAAGACGCCACCCCGCTATATGGACTGATAACCTTAAGAAGGAGGCTGGGAAAGACTGGATGTGGAAGGCGGAGGACAGGGTGTTGTGGCGCAGTCTGTGAGAGGCCTATGTCCGGCAGTGGACTACGATAGACTGAGTTGATTGATCGAGGTTCTAAGTCTGATGTCGGATCATTTTGGTTGCTAATCGTCACATTTTGTTAGCATGTAGATCCTAATTTGAAAATAATTTGCATGCAGCTGCACCAGTACCTTGGTAAACATATTCTTATGTTATTCTTTGGGCAGTCAGTCCCGTATAGTCTCGTTGTAAAGTCCTGTTACCAACTTACTTTGCTGAATGGACTGGCCATCTTCTGCATCCATTTTTTCATCACGATATGAACTTTTTGTATAGCTTGTGGAAACGAGATTATAAAGATGTTTTTTTTTACATTATTTTTCAAAATCAGCATCATTATCGTCGTAGGCGTTCCACCCACTGCTGAGCATTCTGGTGGTTTTTCTGCCATGTTTCTGGGGTATGTGCGAGTCTCATCCAGGGTATTGGAAATTGTTACTTTTAAAATAATAACTGGCCGGTTGTCACAAAACCCAACAATCTGCTTAGCCTTTTCCCAAACATCATAAAAAAATGGTCTTTTAGTAAAATGAAAATTATTTTTGTACAAAAGTGCAGTTTTCTAGAATGTAATAAAATTATAGCAAGATGACGTATTACCAATTTGTTTGATAATTAGATATGCCTAAGTATTACCACTGGGCCACCACTGCTCTCAATAAGGGAATCATCATCTACCTAGCCTTTTCCCAACTATGTTGGGGTCGGCTTCCAGTCTAACCGGATGCAGCTAAATACCAGTATTTTACATCGAGCGACTGCCTATCTGATCTCCACAACCCAGTTATTGGGTAATACGATACTCCTTAGTAAGACTGGTTGCCAGACTTTCGGGCTTCTGACGACCCGTAACGACTGTCAAAGGTCCACGAATGACAGCCGGGACCAACGGTTTATCGTGCTTTCCGAGGCACGGAGGGGTCTCGGTATGTAAAGATGGTCACCCATCCACAGACCAACTGCAGCAAGCATAGCTTAACCTGATCGATCGACCTGTGCGGCTGTTATTATTTAGCCACGGGCCCCCAATAAGGGAATATTGACTGGAAATTGTACAACATAATGCAGTTCGTTCTAAAAAATTAAACACGCCACGAATTTAATCATTTGACAATAGTTGAAATTATCTACTTTAAAAAATATTTACTTCTTACTATTAATATTAATTTATTTTCCACAATTAATTAAAGCCTAGTTTATTAACTTCAACTGCTCTTTATAGTTATTTAACAGCTTATATTAACATTATAAGAGACTAACAGCGGTTTTTATGACTACTTAAACTTAAGATCTGCAGTTATTTAAATATTACAGCCTTGCAAGTGTAAAATAAATACTATAAATGCTATTACGACGCTTTTTAGTGTGTATAATTAGTTTTATGTGAATATTCGCCTTGTAAGATCTGGTAGAGGTCACGGAGGATATTTGAGACGAAATGTGTAATTAACAACGTATGGATAAAGGTGAAAATATTTTATTCCTGTCATAAGCTGCGGTTTTCTCGAAAGGTCCGAATTATTTATATACCTACACACATATAAACAGACAAGAAGAAAGGAACAGAAACATTCGTATAAAGGTGATGCTTATTTCTAAGGAAATCTCTTCCAGCATACTTGCGATAGGAGAGTACAGACGCCAGCACATCAAGCTACTACAATCTGTCAAATTTCTTTAATAGATTTTCAACTTTATCGCTATAGCATTAGGTTCAAAGTTGATTGGGATAATTTTACAGTTTCGGGTAGCTTGATGTGCTGGCGTCTGTACATTAAACGAGATGTAGACAACGTGAGAAAGAGAAAAAGGGAAAACTAAATAGGTACATAAAATCAAAGACAATTCTCTAGTTTAAATATGAACATGCAATATGAGAATATACTTACATACTACTTTCTAAAATAAATATCACTAAAAGAAGTATTAAGGCACCTTACATACTCCTCTAGGTTCCCGTGAAAGGCATATGGCACATCACTAATACCACCACACAACTGTCAAATATTGAGCAATTTTTGTATAAGCAATTTAATGACGTGTTGCTCAATATTTTGATGATTTGGTTGTTTTGTCTTGTCACTCATTTTGGACAATGCTTAATGCAAATCAAACGAATGGGCATGAATCATACTGGGTGGCGGGAAATGGACTGTTTTAAAGAAAAGTGCAATACCTATTATTACCTACGCGGTCAAAATGTATGGAACAGCATTTTTTTTTTAATAACCGACGTAATCTTTTAAAGTTTCTACGCAGGTGGATTCAGAATAAATTACTGAATTCATGGTAACTGGTTGCCCGTTGATGTCCCTGCCACCCTGTATTTTTTAATATGTTTAGAATCTCAGAAGAAATAATAATAGAAAACAACGCGTGAATATGTACACTTCAAAACAAATTGTTCCGTAGTGCTGTATCGATAATTTCGAACGTAATCTGTCATCGAATGAATCGAACGATTTCGCCACACGCAGCCAATCAGACGCACCGATGAGATCCGATGTAAGGGTGCGGTATAAGATGCGAGAGGAAGCGATTTAGACTTTGCGCGAACTTATTAAAGTAGATTTTTGTATGGCTCTGATTCGTGACTGAAGTTATACAACTAGACTACTGTTGTATGTTACTAGCTATATGTATATTACTTTGAAAGGAGCGATCATTTATTTTCACAATAAGCAAATGCGATTCTTTTTTATGCGAAACATAACCTTAAACGTGACATATTTAGGCCTGAACGACTATGTTCAAAAACAGCTATACGGAAATGATTTCACATACGATTTTCATCCAAAGACCTTAAGAAGGTGGGACAGACTGGATGCGGAAGGCGGAGGCCACGGTGTTGTGGCGTAGCCGGGGAGAGGCATATGTCCAGCAGAGGACTGTAATAGGCTGAGTTGATTGATTTCACATGCAATATCAAATCGCATCCTACAATTGAATTGTTCATAAACAATTTCATATGCCCACTCGCTTCCACCTTTCCCTTGCACCACCTTTCACTCAATATGTAGCCAGAACCGCGCCGCCCTGTAATTCCAATACTTACGAACATTACCCAGGGATAGCACTATTATAATGTATTAAGGAATATTATTTTATGGCTGCCCCGACGCGTTATAGCCGTTTTGTGCGCGGCTAAAAATACCGACAGCGAGTAACCACCTTTATGGATATCGATATCGGTAATAGTGTGCAGAAATTATGCGCGTCACTAATTTTATTTGTTGATTTTTTTATGGGGATAATGAGTTATTTAAAGGGATGATTTCTTCATTAATGGGTTGCTTTTGGTAGTGTCCTAGCATTTAAAATTAAACACCACCAAAAATTTTCAAACATCCTGCCTGCAGGGCAATTGCGTAACACACTATCAGTAGCAATGGGTTTTATTTTGACAGTTCAACAACATTCATTGCGTTATTTACGTTGTTGAGCAAACACATTTTTCAAACATTTGGAGCAATGGATTAGCAATAAGCTTCAAAATGATTCAAATTGAGAGCAATAGTGTGTTACGCAATTAGGGTGCTGATCAAAGTGTCTGATGAGTGAATCTTTTGTCAAATCGCAAGCATCAAGCATGTTATCGGTTTTATTTGGAAGATTACAACAAATCATATTTGTAGACAATTGATTTAAGAGCTGATATTTTTTATAAACCAGCTCCTCCATTACATTCCACACTTTTATTCACAATCCGAAGGAATAATCCATTGCTTCTTATGTTTGAAAAATTCGTATTCGTAAAAATTTGTCAGCTCGACAGCGAAAATAACGCAATGGATGTTGTTCAATTGTCAAAATGGAAGGCATTGCCATTGCAAGTGTCTTAAGCAATTATCCTGCAGGGGTTTGACGTGTTTTGGGCACCTATATTAATTACCAGTTCCTACGTTCTATGGTACTAGTTCGGAAGTTCAAGCAAGCAACGTTTAGGCTTAGATATCCACCGTTCATTTACTGTGAGCTGTATTTTTTATATTCCCATTAAAAAAAGCCAATGTCGCTTGCTCATTCTAAGTGCAATTTCCACAGCAATGACATTGCGCCTGAGTCACATATTACGGTATTATATCTTAAACATTAGTTTAGTTCACATGTGAACATATGAACTGTTTTCTGAGTATTTTGGCAGTAAGGGTCATAGTTTAGTTGACATTTAGACCATTGGTCTCTGACTTTGCTAATGTTTATTGCATTTAGTTATTGCGATTTTCGGCTTTATTGCGTAGAAACAGTCCGTTAACGTCAGTCAGTTACCTTAGTTCGTGAGAGTAATATACATACACATCACGCCTGTGTTCCCCGAAGGGTCAAGCAGAGGTGTGCCTATAGTACACCAACATTTCGCCAGTTATGTTGTAAGTCTACAAGTCTGTATTTAAAATGCCACATGCGAACTACGTGTCATACTGACGTCACACAAAATCCTGCATCTCGCAAGCAGAGTTTACCGCGCAACTAACATACTCGTATATACAACGACCCGACATGAATCATCGGGCAGTTGCCCGCCAGACACGACACCCGCCTGGTCGGAGGATCCTCCCTTTTCTATGGAGGATGAGTGAACTTTACACCCTGTTCCTCATACCTGTGTAAGCCTATTGCCATCAACCGGGCACAAGTCCTGACCAAGGCTACTACCGATGGTAGCCTAATAGCGAGGGTAGCGAGGGTAAACTAATAGGCCGAATTTTGAATTAAGGAGAACGAAACGGCCCTATATATTCAAGTTCGTTCAAAATTCGGCCTAAGTATTAGTTTTTTAGAAACTTAGTTTTTTGACCCTCATGTAAAACTAGAGCGGTAGTGTACATACGCGGTATTTAACCCTAGATAGATAACCACATTTCACTGTACACGAAAGATAACCATACGTCGATTCGACGTGCGGATGTTTGAGTGAGCAT
Source organism: Hydraecia micacea (assembly GCA_914767645.1). NCBI lineage: Eukaryota > Metazoa > Arthropoda > Insecta > Lepidoptera > Noctuidae > Hydraecia > Hydraecia micacea. The sequence goes on from OU611795.1 coordinate 11,407,684, forward strand.
ATTTTGGATTATGTGTATATTAGGTTTATGAATGTGATATTATGTCGTAGTGTATGTAATTTTATTGTGAGTAAATGAAAAACATTAGAGTTTATTCATATTTTTATTAGAAAAAAAAATTTAAGAACAAAACAAGGTACTTCTTACTTTACAAAACTTAAACATTTAGGAAACTCTCCGTCAGTCTTATAATTCACTATGTAAACTTTTCAAAATCAACTTTTTTTAATTTCTATAATATAAAAAAAAACTAAGTAAATAACACTTTATTTATTTTGGCCTCAAAGGCACTTAGGACAGGCGCGCTGGACTTGTGCTCTCCACAAATGGGATTTTTGCTGCTGTCGCAAATTGTCTTTGTCATTTTTCTAATTTTTGATGGACAAAAGGCACAATATTTTCTTCTCATAGTCTTCGGCATCACTCTGTACTTACTCTTCTAATAAATTGTCTTCAGTTTCACTGTCCGACCCCTGAATCTCTTCATCGCTCGTTTCATGCAATAACCGACTAATTTCTGCATCGTCTGCATGTTTTCGTGACGTTATTATGTTAATTTTATCGTGGCCTAATAACAAGTAAAAAAAACTAATAAAAGACATGTACATTTATTCTCAAAAAAGGAAATAACACATTTTCCCAAAAGTCTAAAAGCTGACACTAAAGATAACCATACGTCAGTTCGACGTACGGTAGGTAAATATTGACGAAAGTATTGCACTTACCGAAGCGATACGGGTGTGTCCTGCAAGCTCCGATGGCCGACCGAGTTGGCGGGAACGGGCAGTTTAGTGACGCAAAAAACAAAAGCGTTACATCGATTTTTCAAAATCGATTACGTCGTTTCGACGTAGGTTATCTATGACAACGTTAGTTACGCGGAATTGGACTATCAACGACGAAATTACGTTGTATAATGTACAGGGTCTTGATCATACATACTTAACTGTACCTACTTATAAGTTTTCATGAACAGTCTTCAATGTGGAAAGTTTCCTATAATTTCTTCTACTCATTCTAACAGTGCAGTCGCGTTCACAAGCGTTGTAATGGTATAATCGCGCACAAACAACTTTATAAGCTCAGTGTTGCAGGTGTCTTAATTTATGTTACGTAACATTCTGCTTAGCGCGCTTGTATTACAGTTTTGTACATAAATGTACGTACACTGGGTACAATTATGCACAAAGAGAATGCTCTCCTGTTAACTAAAAGTTTGGTTTTTCATTTTGTTTATGTCTTCGTGAAAACAAAGTTTATCGCGTATGAATTGGCCGCTAGAGGCGCTAGTGTAGCGTGACGTCACCTAAATGTCAAATGTGACTGTTTGTGAGTGGGCTACGCGGGTTTTATTTCTAATTAGAATAATGTTGTGAATATTTTACAATAATAATAATCAACCTACAACGTTCCACTGCTGATAATGGGACACGGGCCTCCTCTCAGTGAGAGGGAGTAGGCCGGAATCTACCACGCGTGCCCAGTGCTGGTTGGTAGTGTCACATGTCTTCGAATTTTTGGTTCTAGGACACGCCGGTTTCCTCACGACGAGGAAACCGGCACCTTCTCACCGAGAGGAGGCCTGCGTCGGCCGTGTCCCAGTAATGGGAACATTATAGGCTGATTATGATAGCTACTAGAATTGTCGCAATGACGGTGTCTTGATATTTGAATGACGCATGTATGACTCATATCTCACTCTCGCAGTACAATCGCTAAGCTCTATTATCCACAATCATTTCACTATCGGTACAATCACACACAGCTTTACAACTTTTTCACACGATAGTTTCTATCTTTAATAAGTACAATCGTGTTCACAAGTGCTACGTACAGTCGTGCACAATGGCGCGCGCGCACGACTCGAGGTGTGAAAGGTTATGTTGAATGCGCGCGCACCGCGGATTATGAGAATTTGAGAATTATATCGTCGACTGTGATTTTACGCCGCAAACGCGTAAAGTTTGTGGGTTGTCTGTTGTGTGGATGTTACTAGTGTTTCACTTTTATTTATTGCAAAACTTTCGGTAAGTAAAAAGAAAGGAAAATTGTTTTGTTGTCACAGAAACGCATGCATATAAAAAATATAATTTGACTCGAATACTAACCAAAAGCTATTATTGCAAGTGCTTCTGCAGTTCTGAAGGAGGCTGTGGCAGTGTTGTTCTTCGATACAAAACGATCGATTGCCATAAACTGCGGTGTATTAAATTTTGGATGAGTAGGTAAACGCTGAGTAAGTTAATGATTTTACTTTCACTAGCAATAGTTTTTTGGATCATCGTCGTCTGCCTAGTGTATGTTGGGGTCGGCTTCCAGTCTAACCGGATGCAGGTGAATACCAGTATTTTACACGGGGCGACTGCCTATCTGACCTACACAACCCAGTTACTGGGTAATACAATTTCCCTTGGTAAGACTGGTTGTCAGACTTTCGGGCGTCTGACTATCCGTAATGACTGTCAAAGATCCACGAATGTCAGCCGGGACCAAACGGCTTAACGTGCTTTCCGAGGCACGGAGGGGTCTCGGTATGTATAGATGGTCACCCATCCAACCAACCAACCAACCGCGGCAAGCGTAGCTTCACCTGATCGATGAACCTCTGCGGCTGTTATAAGTATTTAGCCACGGACATCATTTTCGAACGGCATTTTTGGATATTTGTTATTTAAATTCAATTACAGCATCTTAGCACGTTGAGTTCTGTCATTACTGCCTATCTTCAACGGTAAAATTTTGAGTTTATTTGTGTCTGTCTCCACCAATTTATAATATGTTCAACTTAAATAGTTACAGACGCCAGCACATCAAGCTACTACAATCTGTCAGATTTCTTTAATACATTTTCAACTTTATCGCTAAAGCATAAGGTTCAAAGTTGATTGGGAAAATTTGACAGTTTCAGGTAGCTTGACGTGCTGGCGTCTGTACACACTAACAGTATCAGTGGTGGACATTTTTTGTGCAATAAAACTTTATTTGAAGTTCTTAAAAAAAAAAAAAACTTCAAAACCATTACAAAACCTATCTCCCAAGTCCAATAAAAAAAACGTCACTAAAAACGGCATCACCAACAAAAACACAACAACGCCACATCCTTACATTTCTTGTACGCACCGAGGCATATAATCATACATATACAGTTATTGTTTTTTCCCTCTACTAATAAGCGGCCGGCCAGTCATTGATACAAAATTATTGATTGTGCAGCTCGCGATAATCCCGAGTGGAAATAAAATTATTTTAGCTTTAACACTGTTATACAGGGCGGATGTGAGAAACGGCGTGTGATTAGATTTGGTTTGAAGCATCTGGAAGGCAGGTTGGAGATAATAGTTTGATAGATAAGTATGTAATGATAGCTGGGCGATGAGTAGCGAAAACTAGTTGCGAGAATGCTTAGGAGTTATTTTTGTGTACACCGTTAGCCAATCATTTCACACATGTTTTTTATTTGAAATTAATTACTTAATTACTTCACCTAAATAAATGAAAACTTAATTAGGAAGAGTGTGTAGTTGTCCTATTTAAAAAAAATTAGCATCTAAAAAAAACTAGTAACAGATTACCTACATGGGATGTAATCTGTTACTAGTTTTTTTTTTAATATTATACCTATCGTGTTTTTTTTTAACTGAATCAAGTTTTTCATTTATTTATTTATGCGGTTTAGATTACAATAGAATAGGGATAAATAATTCCATGGGGTTAAGATGTTATGTGTAATATCTAGTTTTAATATTCCGTGTAATATAAACCCAGGCTTGGATGCTGGAAGCAATCTCAATTCCATGGGGCATGACCTAATAGCTGTAAGCCATATATTATGATTTCCGGTATAAACAAAGACACCTCAAAGAATTCTTTTTTTAGGAACTATGTCGATGGTCAGAAGGCTAATTCTTGTAATTTAAAACGTTAAAATCTAGTCGCAGTCTCATCTCGCTCGGCGACAAACAAATGTCAAAAACTTGTCAAAATGTAGGAAAAATCGAAATATTTTTGAGAGATTGAGACTGTGATTAGACATTGAACGTTCTTAAAATTACGAGAATTGCCCCTCAGATTGCATTGCACGATTTTGACAGAATAGTTATCTTTAAGACTGGTAACTACAAAGTCTTAGCGTATAGAAACTAGTTGTGTTCCTTTCCACATTTAACCCGTCTGCATTCAAAGCAAGAGTGAACAGGCATCTTCTGGGCAAGCTTGTTCCATCATAGACCTCATCCATCCGCTTTCTGTCAGGCGTGATCGAGGTCATGAAAAAATACATACAGTTTTGTTTCTATAGACCCCAAAGATCGCCTTCAAAGTATCAATTCCCCGACTGATCTATCACACAACAAAATCCTCTTAGCAATCGCTCAACAACCGGTCGCTACCGTTATTGCAGTTGCCAGTTGTTATTGCCACCACACTCCAAAGAAAATACTGTTGTTCATAATACAATTGGCTACATAACATGGGCTTGCGGTTTCACTTACACACCGACGAAATTACGTAAATGTGGGTAGATACAACCTACAAATATGATATGACTATTGACCACAGAGTAACATATTTTCAGTGTAACAATGGCTTTATTGTAGTGTATTGTATTGTAGGCTGTGGTGTCGGTACATAAGGTGGGTTCTCATTGCCTTACATTTTATGTAACTTCGGTGAACTGTACCACATAAATCAGAAGTCTAAAATTATTCCAAAGTCTTCTTCCTAAATTCTACAAAAATCTGATAAGTTCATGATAGACTAGAGATTTTTAGTAGACAACAAACACTGATCTTCTATTTTCAAAAGCGTAACTAAGGTGCCGAGTAAAAAAAAAAAAAAGAGAGAAGAAACGCAAAGCGAAAACGAAATTGTTTATTCTGCACAAACAAAACGCACATTATAAATAAAAAATAAATAAACATAAAAGCTCATACAACGTAGTCAAAAACTCAAAAGCCTCGTACTCAAGCTTAAAAAATGTTGACAATTTTGTCCATTGCTTGATATGATTGGTATTTCGTAAACGAACTTATTTACCTCCGAAATGAAGGCAGTCTTGACGGTCTTTATATAGGTACTCAAATTGGAATACGACAGTAACTTCGTCTATTCCGAACAAAATTCTGCTCTCAAAGACAAAAGCAAAATTTCCAAGTCTGGCCACTGCACTGAGTTGGGAGAATAAGTCATTGGGCCACTGCAACTTTGTACAAAACTACAAAGCCTTCGCAGCTAAATCAAGACTCCACTAAGTAGGTGTCAGGTAACTTTTAGAATATTTATCTTTATCTTATCGGCGCGCGCGCAGTAATTGGCGACTAATTGCGTTTCGTTGTAATCACAGAGTGTAACACTTAGCTGCGCAAGAGTGTTGGTTAACGCAAATGTATGTTTGTTTTGTTGTACATGTGTCAGTTTACTTGTGACTACCTAAAGTCATGATATTTGTGAGGGAAGTTATGATTGAGGGTCAAATTATCTATAGTTACAAAAGCTACAATTTTGGAAGTATCGGCCTCCAAAAATTTAGCTTTCATTTAAATAACGTTACAGTTTAGTGTTCTCATTTCGATAACATTAAAATTAAGTATTTTTTTCGGTTCCATTGTTTTTACTCTCAGAAGTTTATTTAAAAGATACTACAAAAAACTAGACATTGCTTTAATGTCTCAGCCTCAGCCGTAATTTTCCTCAAAAAACTTAATTATGCCATGTTTAGACAAACATCCTGTTAATTAGACAAGATTATGATCTGACCATGTTTCGTTTGTAAGACGACTCACCGTGTGCAATATGACGGCTGCAAACTGGAGAACAAACACATCGGAGGTATTAGTTTGTCTGTGTGTTTGTCAAGAGGCGACTGATGAACGATGAAGTATGGCTGAGCTAGGTGATTATGTTCTTTTGGCAATATTTTACTAAGTAGTAATCATGCCATACTCGCAACCGGCGTGCGTATATGACCAGTGTTTGAGTTTATACTATAAATATCATCATGTGGATGCTGTTTAATTTTTTTTCCATAACAGGAGAAAAATTCCTGATTAGCGCTCAAGATAACCAAGCTATTAATAAAAATAATATCTCTCTCCCCCTATCCGAACATTACACAACACCTATGCAACGAATATCAATTAAACACATAATTGTTTTAATAAAATGACGTGTAATACAATAATGGCCGCGTCGCTTGTGTCGCCCTCTGCCGGCGAATATTGTAATTTTATGCAATAAACCAGCGCGAGTGTCGCCAACGAGACATACGTGTTTCGAATTTGAAAATTTAAATTCGTGACGACAATATGACGTTCTAGGTGTTACGTTTTCTCTGAAATTGGATGTTTTGGCTTTGTTTAGGTTGTTTTTGGGGTTGTACAAATGTTACTTGGCCTAGAGTTTTGCTTCTAGCAGCATTTTACTTTGTTAACTTTTCTTTGTAGCTGTTCAAATATGTCGCAAACATTAAGAATTACTTACTTTTAGGGGTGCTAACGGAACCCCATTACTAAGGCTCCGCTGTCCGTCCGTCCGTCTGTCACAGGGCTGTATCTTTTGAACCGTAATAGGTAGACAATTTACGTACACGTGTGTAAAGGTACAGAGTGTGTACTAATACGACCGCTATAATAATACATAATGAAAGTATGAAGGTAGTGTTAAATATTTTACGGTGGTGCGGAGCCCTGCGCGGTGTGGCCGCTTTTTTCATTTTTACTTTTAGTGGGACCTACTGTCGCATCTGATCTACTTAGGACACGGTTGCACTACTAAGGCAACTGTGACGCGACGGCGATTTCGTGAAAACAAACTCATTTAAACATAATATGTCGGTGGCCGCACTGCAGAAACGACAAGCAATTTTTTTTTTGTTCATATCGTCAACGCGCGCCACGTCGCTGTCGCCGCACCAGTGCGGCCCCGGCCTTACAGAAAAGTAAAATCAAATAAAAACAGCATAACGCACCATATATGTTTCCAAAATACCCTAAAACAAAGTAATGTCCCACAATCCATTTTCATGGGTTTAGAATTAGTGCCGTCACGTGCGTTCTATAGCCGCAAGTTTGTTGTTCGGGAAACTTCGGGGAGGTTCGGGGTGGTTCGGTTCAGGGGTTAATGGTAATTAACCGTTTTAGTGCGGTTATGTGGGTTACCGTTGTTGATGGTAATTTGTTAAGGTTTTTCATGAGCAAATGACTATTCGTAAGCTTTTACTGTAATTATCTATGTGGAAACTTTTTTATGTATTAAACAAGCTGGGTGCTCATCTGATTGTAACTACTGTTGTCAATGTAGCCCAATGCCATCTCCAAACATGTTCAATCATGTCAAACAGAGTTTTATTTCAGCCCTTCACAATAAACGCAGCTACACATTTTTTTTTTAAATAACTCGTACACCCTAATTGCGTAACACATTATCAATCGGAATCTGAATCATTTTGAAGCAAATTGCTAATCCATTGCTTCATAAGTTCGAAAAATTTTTCTGCTCAACACTTAAATAACGCAATGTATGTTGTTGAACTGTCAAAATGAAACCGATTCCGATTGATAATGTGTTACGCAATTGCCCCCCAGAATCTAATTTCACAAAACTTCACATTTTCAATTGCGCATAAAATTTCCAATTTATCACCTACAACTGCCAAAACTTACATTCAAACACGGTGCTAAAACGGAAAGCCATAGATCCAACATTGTTGAACGAGTATTGATAGGGCTCAGTAAAAATTGATAGTCGTCATTACCGTCTCGCTCTCGACAAACGTTCGGCAGCGTGTTATAAAATGCAAAGTGTTCAACGGGTGTTGACAATTGCAATACGCAGGGACGCCATCTTTGAGGAGGAATGTTCGAATTTTGAATTTTGTTTATTAGAATGCTGATAGTGTGTTTATGGTTGATCACGATTCAAATAAGTTCATAAGATTCTCCCTTGTTATCAATATACTTGGTCTTGTTATCAACAACGCTCGGTTTCACGAACGAAAATCAACACTAAGCTGCCGAAAAATTATCAAGCGTACGTAACCTGCTGTGATTGGTTGAATGAATAATCAACAACCAATCTTTGATTATTATATAATCAAAGCAACCAATCTTATCCCTTGACTTGCGTTTAATTTAGACGCGTCGATAATTTTCGAACCAGAAACTGAGCGTTAGAGTATCGAAAACCGCTGGTAACGAGAATACCTCGTTTTTAGGAGATAGACCTTTATGTACCTACTTTGACTCGAAAATCTATAGTTCAGCTTACGTCATTGCTCAGAAGTTGAAATTTCTAATTACATAGGCCAATGTTAATATGACCATTTACGTTTTTGTTATGAAATTCTGTTTTATTAACTTGGTACCTACTACCTATTCTTATTTATAAAATATCCTGCTTATAATTTCGCAAAGTACGTCAACGCAAACAGGTTACTTACCTCAACCTGTTGGCGATGCATGAACCTACTAAGTAGTGAACAAATTAACCTAATTCGACAAGTTGGTGATAATTTGCAGTTTTAAAGTGGTTTTTACTAAAGGTTGTTCTAATCAATCACATATTTTCCTTTCAGATGAAAACAATTGGAATATGTAAACCTTAATTACAGCAAAAATATGCTTGATTGGTATTCTTTTTTATTTAGCCATTGTTTATAATCGATGCATTGTGATACCAAACTTTTTTCTCGATCTGACAGCCCTGGCAGAACACGGCGTTCCTAAACCGAATTCTATTACTTTTTATGTTCGTTCGAGTTAGGAACACGTTGTAGAATAACACCTTGTGAGTTTAGATGCGATTCCAAATTGTTACAGAATGATACTTTGTTCTACATTCAATTTGCGAATTGCGATATCCTTGCTCGCATTTTAGGTATTTTAGTTCACGTTTAGATAAATTATTAGGTATCAATTAAAATTTATACTAATTTAGCGAACCAAAGAGTGGAGCTCAAACTTAAATACGGTACTTAGTGCTTTTTGAAGTATGCATCGAATTGACAGCTGTCAAAGTTGGCGAATTTGACAGCTGTCAATTCTTCCATACATAACCCTTCACCTTTGTCCACTGGTTCCTGGTTCTTCCTGCAGTTGCATGGATGAAAACTGATTATGAAAAATAAACCGACAGTCATTATAAGCGAAACACTGAACTTATTATGAAGTGTAACTTGTATTAATTATAGCTTCGTTTATTTTTGTTCAATTCTTATGCGATCCGTTTCTTTAAACAATCGCATGTCTGGGTCTTAAATTCTTATCTCCTGTCAATTTGACACGTTGTTCCTGTTATCTCATGTACGATGCTCTTCTAAAATAAAATCCAGGGAACTTTGCACTCATTTCGTTTTATATAATATTTTTAGATACGAGTATATCTCCCATATTTTCTGTTTAATAAACCTTTCCGTCACGATTTAATAAGCCTTCGCGGTGCGATCAGCGATCTCTTAGATTATTGTCAGACATACGCGTGTGCGAGGTATTTTATTAAAAAGCGCGGGAGATCGCGCGCCATATTGGCAATAGACAAACTTATGAGAAGTTTACAACGGATATGTGGGGTATTTTTTTTTTGGTTGAATTTATCGGTGTTATGGGTGGAAAGGGAGCAAGGAGCGTTGATTACATTATTTACGACTGGAATCTATACATGTTATAAATTAAAGTCGCTTTTCGTGTCTGTCTGTATGACCACGTTGTTCTTCTAAATTACACAACGGATTTTGATGCTGTATTCATCATAGTGAAGGTTTATGTGTATATGCATTGATATGAAACTTACATAATTAAGGATAATAAATAAAATATCCTTTATGTTTTTTATTTGAAATGGGTTTGCTCTTGACTCTATGTTTGTCCTATATGTTTTGTCAAGTTTTAAAAACCGAGCGTAGCAGAGGTGGGTTGCTATTACCTATTGTATAAATTGCGAAATACTTGTGCAAGTAGTGTTAATTAAAAAAAAAAACTTAGTGAAGTTATTGAGGACTATTTAGACGAAGGTCCTCTTAGGTAGGATTGTATACCTACCTTCTGCATTTCTTCTCACCTGACTTAAGTACTAGGTACACGGTAAATGTAATGTAAATGCTAAATGCAGGCAGGGGATCGAGGGGGGGGGGGTGGAGGGGGGGGGGGGGTTAGGGGATCAGACCGAAATAAATCAGATAACCTACCTAGTAGGTACTATTACATTTTAGAAGGAGCTTTTATAATCCTTTTTTTTTTACACACGGGTATCTACACATCAAGCTATACATTTCCAGTTTTAGCTGACCTCGGATTGGATAAATGTTTTTCGTACAATCAGAAGTCAGCTTATAATAGTTTGATGTGTAGCCGTGCTTAAAGTTATTTTTCCATGTTCTTTCAAATATCGGGCCAAGGGTCCATAACAATTTGATCTTTTTACTAAATTAGTTTACTTACTTCTCGATTCAGCATAAGTACACCAACGCGTAAGTTTGCGTCGTCGCAGTTCCTCTGGCTGATCGCATCGCGCATACTGATGACGTATTATCAGTAGGGTTGGTACACATAAATAAAGGCTTAAACTGCTTTCAGAGCCTGGCTTAATAATTCCCATTTTAAATTCTAAAATATTATTAAACACTAATATAATGAATGCGCCTGGTTTTGTAAACCTCAAATAATTCCTATTTTGGGGTCCTAAAAATACTAATACAAACGACAAACCGTTACCGCGGCACCGCTCGCTCGCTTCGCTCGCTCGGCTCGTTCCGCTCGCGCGTGGTTGGTCACAGTTCTAACCTAACCCATTTGGTCGGGGTGCCCTGGCTTAGTACTGCGACTAACGGTGAGAAAATACCAAAAAGTTAAAAAGAGGTCCATTAATAAAAAAAGAGGGCATCCCCACTGGTGGAGATTTGTCGGTGGGGATTTCTGGAATAAACCATCATTAGAAGCCCAATAAGGTTTTAGATGTTCATCGTTAATTTAAAAAAGCGTAGGTTAGAAGGTCAATTCGTTTTTAGAGTATCAGTTAAATACATAACATAACATCACGCCTTGTTTCGGCGAAAGGTTAGGGCAGAGGTGTACCTTTAGTACAGCAACATATCGCCACTTATGTTTAAGTCCTATACACGGTAACTTGTAATTCGACGTATTCCTTCCAGAACGTGATAATGTGACCCATTTGCAACAATTAAGGACCCCATAAAGTATAGGTGAAAATTCATGGGATTGAACGACAACGCTTTGTTTTCTTCTTTCGAAAGTCAAATTATTGACGACTGAAAGAGAGAAAGCGGTCGGTGTGTAACTATTCATCTGTATACGTTTATTAGTAAGGGGGTTAGTATTTTGTTTCTGCCAACCCTATCTATGACGCGAGTTCGAGGGTGCTCATCGTGAATGCCTTCAGCTGACACTCGCAGACGTTCTCAACTTCTTAGTATGACGTAGCCGACGTTATTGGTATTTCACTTTTTAATATACAAGGTCCCATTAAAATAGATGGACAAATTTTAACAAAGCGCTCAGTACCTCTAACCAAAGATATCCAAGCAAAAAAAAACACCGATTAAAGTGATTTTATTTTGACCTAAAATAATAAATTGCCGGCACATTAGTGTATTTTCGTTAGCTGATTATTTTTCTTGTAAGTATCTAATGCGTTTTTCGTATATATTTTTTTACCATCGTCCTTATTTTGGTGGTCTGAACGATTTCTAAAAGTTTGTCCACCTATTTTAATGGGACCTATTTTTATCCTATAATATGAAAATCTTGTAAAAATATGGAAACTGGTACTTTTAATCATTATGATTGCTTAAAGCTTAGTAATGATTAGCGACTGTTTAACCATACATTTTTGGCGTTTAAACGTCTCTTAACTTTAAGCAACGTTCAAGAATAAAGGGGCTACACTTTAACACCAACTTTGAAGCAGTAAGAAGACATTGATGTTTCAAACAAAAAATGAATGAAAACGCAACGAAACGAACGAAATGTGGGTGTATTATACGTAGGTACACCACTGCCTAACCATCCAGGGAAGCTAAAAACAAGATTAAAACGTCAAATAAGTGTACAGACGCCAGCACATCAAGCTACCCGAAACTGTCAAATTTTCCCAATCAACCTTGAACCTTTTACTGTAGCGATAAAGTTGAAAATCTATTAAAGAAATTTGACAGATTGTAGTAGCACTAGTAGCTTGATATACTGGCGTCTGTACCTAAACCAATGACCTAAACAATGTTAAAAAAGAATAAAATCTATACAGGATACCCATGTCCATTCTGAAAATATCAACAAACCTATCCACTTCAGCTTAAGAACTTATCCACTCGAGAATTCTGCTCTAAATATTTAGCCACAATAGCAACATCCATAATAATTACCATGACAGACCAATGTCCTGTAATGGACCATAGACAATATTCTATTCAGCATATTGTGCGTATACGCAGTAAATGAGCAAGGTGCAGAACATCTATTCTGCCAAGTTAACTGGTACAAGCGATTTCTCTGCTTATCTCCCTATTGTTAACTTTATGGTTTAGTTTAAAGGAGTTTCTAGTTAATGGGTTTTCGACGAGGTTGAGAAGTCAATGTTTTAGTTATTTGTGTTTGTATTTAGCTGTTTCCAACCATGATCTTGTAACTTACCACATAGAACTTACTATGTTCGTGAATAGGGTTTTTCTGTTGAGACTGCTTCGTTCTTGTTGCTATGGCAATCATATCATAAGGTTCTTTTAATTATCTGTCATTATTTTCTAACACCGTGACAGAAATTATAATCTTTTATTTTCTGAGAGTATCCTTCTTCGTAGCGTCAATGACGCGACAGTGAAATACTTAGATTTTCTTGGCCCAAAACTTCGCCACTTCTATGGCATCTTTGATGGCAGCGACATAGGTCACTATGGCTGCATTTTTGTACTCTGAGAGTATTCACGTGGAACATAGAAATGGTAAGTTATTAAACCAAATTGCCAGTAATTCCACCGTTGAAAAAAAATTGTCACGTCTATATTGTCATCAATTGGTCAACATTTTGTAAAATATCAGAAGACCAATTTCCGTTAGTAAAAATGTTCAAAATCTAGTCGCAATCTCATCTCAGCGACAATCAATGTCAAAACATGCCAAAAATGTAGTGAAGTTAGAGATATTTTTAACAGATTGAGACTGAGATCAGACGTGAACGTTCTTAAAAAAATACGAGAATGTTTCTGATTCCCAACCATCGAGATCCAGAAAATTAGGACCTCATTTCTTCAAAATGTGAAATAACCACCATTTTTAGCGGTTTCCGTCCGTCATGTTCAGAAGCCAACCGTCAGTTATTAATAAGGTAGGCGGCGGTTAGCGAGGCGTCGTGAATTATTCATTCATTGCCTGGGAGGTCGGCTCACTGGGAAATGGTCTAGCTCAATGATGTACAGAGAATGGAAGAGCTAGTTAGAGAAAGGTTTTTTCGGGGTGTAAGGTAAAAAATGTGGGTGTTGGCGGTTTAAAGGGAGGAAAGGCTTTGAGTAGAAGTTTTATTTTGAGTATTTAACCAAAAATTAAGATTATTGAAACAAATATCAGTAGGTATGCTACTTCAGTTAGTTTGCAAGAGACGATAAAGAAATGATTACGCATTTTTCCTTTTACTTATCAATTTATGCATTTTTCCTTTGGAGAAACGTTTCTGTATGTATTAAAGAGGTCCTGGAAACTACTAGAAGTCTGTAAGCTAAAACTTGAAGACTTGTAGCTGTTTATAGCTAATTATGTTCTTACCCCCTTAGTAATAAACGTTGTATAGCGTCTGTAACGCTTTGTCTTCTTCTTTCGAAAGTCAAATTACTGACGACTGAAAGAGGGAAATCGGTGTGGAAGTATTAATCTGATATATTTTTATTAGTAAGGGGGCTAGTTTATATCTTATCTTATTTAAAGATGACAAGCGTTTGGCGAATTATCACTTGAATATACCCACCATGACAGTATAACTCTTCGCCAGAGCGCACTTACTAGCTTATCATTTCCATTCCCCCAACATCATGGTGAAGCTAAGTGTGAGACAGACATCTAGGTATTGTCGTATCTCGATCAATAATGAGTGAACTCGCCCAGTTATGTTTTTACATACATATGTTTACCATAGCTATGTGATATGAACGTTTTACTTCGCTACGAATTGAACTCGGATGATTATCGCAACGATTTACTGAGTTTTAATGTTTTTACTTGAATGTAGTTTGGATGAATTGGTAATTTTGTATTTAGCAGTAGCTGTTTTAATGGTTCTTTTATGAACTTGTCGTAAAACAATAATTTTGTTGCAGGGACGGTGCTGCAGTATTTTTTTACTAACTCCTTTGTGAGGTCCTTCCTTATAGTTCGGTGGTGTTAGTTTGTAGAAGTTATTGTATAATACGTTTTTTCCGCAAATTAAACAAGCTATAACTTTGGATTCCCCCTTGGTTGCGGAGACTGACTCTCATTCTAATGATTATTTAATAATAAACAACTACTCTACGAATTCGGTACTAGCTGTGTACTGCTGTGTGTGTTGTGAGGGTGTGTGTGTGTGTGTGTACATTTTTTCTTTCTTTATTTCTGTGCCTGTGACTATTGGATTTCATGGATTTTAATACTTTTGCGCGGTCGCAAGGATTGTTGGCATTTCTGTAAGATCGTTAGGTGATAACTGGTACCTACAAATATAATCACATACACCAAGGTATAAGTAGTGCCCCTTTTCCTATATAATCAGGAACTGTCGAGTGATAATGCCTGTGTTTAATTTTATAATAACGTAGTCGTTGGCAACCACCTTGTAGATGCTGAACCAAATACGGTTTTAGATTGCTAGGGCCTCCGTTTGGTTCTTAAGAAGCGTGTTAGTCATGTCAACAATTGTGCGGGGTTGTGCTAAAGAAGCTTTCGGGCAGACACATTTTAATTATGGGCTACTTAGGCTTCTATATTGGGATAAAGCCTCAACACTGTGTACGTATGTGTTGGGATACATTAGCAGTGTTCAGGTGTTGTTTGTACCATTTATAAACACGCTCTTCAGAAGGTTATATAGGTTTTTCAAACTGTTGTTTATGAGTTAAACAGTAAACACTTTATTTTTATTTTCAGGTATCGAGATGACGCCTTATGTTGGTCAGACAGGTAATTCACTTCTTTAATATAAATAGTTGTTACTCATTATGATACTGCGTGACTATGTGTCAACTGACAGAAGACAAAAGTTTAGTTTTATCTTACCTACTCCCTCATATAGTGTACCTACCCCGACAGAGTCCGTGATGGCCTTCACGTACCTATTTATACACAATTAATTAAGAAGCGGGAGAAAATGAATCGTACGATATGTATAATATGTAGGTTTTAGGCTGATTCCTAACCAAAGCGATCATCACGCGAACGCGCATACACACGAGACGATCGCGTTGGTTATAAGGACGCGACATTAGGACACGGTGTTAGATACCTACAAGTTCAATAAATCATAATCCCAATACAAATACGGAACCGTAGGGATCTTAAACAAAGCTAAACAAACTGACCACTATAATATTATAATCTGGACGTCAACATGCAAATATTAGATATACGACCCCTCACTAATCCTATAAGTGTGGCTGACCACTTTACTATTAAGTCGGGTAAGATATATCTTGTTGAAATTACAAGAGGATGAAATTATGATTGGATAGGTTATATATTTGAAATTTTAGATCTGAATCCAAATATGATTTCTCAAGCATTTTTTACAAAATGACAGATCTTTTTCCTTTAAAGGAGATCCTATGAAAATTGCCAAAAGCAGTGGCGGACTATTACGGTAGGCGTCTTATTTTACAATCATATTATTAAGTATCAATATTTTGGATCGGCACAGGGCAGTCAGTGAGCTGCTGTAGAGAATAGACTACGTGGTTGCGCCTTATGTTTGTAAAATTGTAAAACAGCTACCTAAATCACACCTCAGAAATTCCATTATTGTCCAAGAAAATTAATACTATGAGAAGTGTAAAGCAAAAAGTATTGCTTGTAGAAGAATAAAAAAGTGATATATTATCGTAATGGTGATTGAGATTCAATTGGGCGGGGACAGCCCTCGGTCACGGGATGGCTTATTTTGTGGCTTAGATAACAATGGGATCGACATGTAGGGTTGGCAGGGACCATAAACCCACGAAATAATTTTGGTGACACATCATGTTTCTTTATACCATTTTATCCTAATATAATAAACTCAGTCTCAGTCTTATTATGCTGGACATAGCTCTCTCCTAATTTCCAAAACTTCCAACATAACACGTGGTTCTTCGTCTTCCAATTTGTACAGTCTTTAATTATGTATAGAACAAAAAATCTCGAATAAATAACTAAAAAGTTTGTTAATAATGTTCATACCTATATATGAGGCCAATCTTTTTATTTTGTTTCACACCTTGATGCCTGTATACCTCAGGCTATGATATTATGGCAAGATAGTCTGCCAAATCCGCCTTTTTCACTGTGCTTTGTAGTTACCAGAGATAAAGAATTAATATTGAGTAGGCTGTATCAACTAAATATTAACAATAAAAAATACAAAACCCACTCATTTTATTTTAAAAATTTATTCGCTGCTGTCAATGAGTTTTGTAAACCGTTTTGACAGCCCTAAACACAGCCGGTCAGAATGGTCATCGGATCCGGTAAAATGAGGGTTAGGGTTACCGCACAAAATTATGTGTAGCCGCTGTGCGGTCATCGCAAACAATGTCCGTTTGGAAGCACAGTAGGGTTTCTATCGTTTCTGTGTCATATGGGGACTATGACAGTTTGAATGTCATTGGACATTGATAGGAATGATACTTTTCATCGATTCATGGCGACTTCGACCAAACTTTTATTTCTAGTAGGTATAAGTTTTATCCTGCCAATATTTTTTGTATTTTTGACAGTATTTCCTTACAAAAAGACGTCAATTTTATTCCATGGATAAAAATAAAATCAAAAGTGTTTTAAAGTAAGTATTTCAGTTTTTAGATTTCTTATTATAAGAAGAAATTAGTCAAAAAAAAAATACTAATAGTAAAACCGTGCACAAATGCTAGTCCATACTTATACTAATATTATAAACGCGAAAGTGTCTGTTCTTCACGCTTAAACCCCTGAACCGATTTAGATGATAGTTTGAGTCCCGGGAAAGGACATAGGATAGTTTTTATCCCGATATTCCCACGGGATCGAAACTTATGCGGGTGAAACCGCGGGGCGCTGCTAGTTTTTAATAAAATCCTCGTAAACTGCTCAGGTGTAAAATGCTTGCCGTTTGATGTTCACACTTATGTTCATTACCATAGACTTATGGTCTGTGCGCATATTAAAGTCGGTATAACTGACAGGTGGCGCCTACACACATTTTAGTGTTTTATTATTCTAAACGTTGAAATGCTTAGAATAAAGTTTGTATTAATTCGGGTCACCTGATGTTTCTATTTATTATTTATTATGATCTTGATATGTCAATGCACATTCTTACTTTCTTGTGACTTTTTATTTTTATAAATGGCAAGACTAATGACTTCTGAATAGAGTTCCGCCATCTTTAATCACTTATGGCCCTACTGGAGGATTACTTTCCTTTATGATTTTCAGACACTTCCAATCAAAACGAATGTAAAACACTTTTCATTGATTGCGTTTTAAACCTTTTTTTAACAATATCCATCTCAATGAGATTCCAAAAACGTAATCAATTTTCATTTCAAAATAAATACCCCAAAGGATCAAAATAAATTGCTTACATAAACTTTAAAAAGACCAGACTTATTCGAACTTAATAAATAATCCTCGCATCACATTTTGCATACGCAACAACATCTTATTATAAGACATTAAATCGAATAAGTTAATAATATTTTACTTCACTACTGAATTAAAACAACCATTATAATAGTAATTTGCTGATAGACATTGCAGCTGTCATTGTGACAGGCACAAATGTCATATGTAATTGGCAGTGTAATGCTGGTGTTATACATTGGGCACTAATCAAATTAACTTTAATGGTTAGTATAATTATTATTTTCATATGACATATTATTTGCTTTTACTTATGACTGGGCTTATAGGTATACATATAGCATCGAAAAGCATTAATTAAATTTTCATTCTAAAGAAACTTCAATTCGTTAAATTGTTTTTTTTTTCTTTAAAATGAAATCTGCAGCTTAAAACTGATTGTTTTTTTTTACTCAGATTTTTTGATAATTATAATTATTTGTGAAGACTGAAGTCTTATTTTTTCCATGCACTAGGTACCCTACCGTAGTGCATGGACAAAATAAGACAGCAGATAAAAAGCAATTATCCTTCATATTTGATTCGAGTTTCTGCGGTAATCCAGGTGCGGCTTACATTTTAAAACATGGATGTCAAAAAGCGAACATTTTACTCAAAATTATACAAGCCAAAGTTTTATGTACCTAATTAAAAAGTTAATTATGTGCTAGAACTTTATACCTTAGCGATGAATTATGTATTAACGGTCTATAAACTTTTATAACTTAATTATTTGCCTGGTAAACGTAAATTATGGGCAAGTTATGTTAAAGCAGAAACATGAAAAAAAACTTGCGAAAAGGTGCAAAGAGCCTCCCTAAATGGTCTTTGGAGGATAGATTGAAGATACACAATATACTTACTCCTTAAATATGAAGTAAAAAGAATATTTTAAGGTTATAATTGCTTGGCATTATTGTAAGTAGGTGGGTTTATCGCGTTTTAATTAAGTTTCGAGTGAGTAAATTTAATGATAATAAATGCTATAAGAATTAATTAAAAAAATATTTAAGGATATATTTTCGCTAAAGATAATACATATTTTAATTAAACGTTTTTATTTTTTTTAATTACACATGCAGTGCTCCTACCAAAAATATTATAATAGGTAGGTACTTCCAGTGCATTTTCTTGCGATTGAGTAGTAAGTCATTAATTTCAGCCGAAAAGAGAGTTTCCAGTATCAGTGTTCATTTGAACTCTGATACTGGAAACTCTCTTTTCGGCTGAAATTAATATTTCTTGCGATTGAGCAGTAAGTCCAGTATCAGTGTTCTAATGAACACTGATACTGGAAACTCTCTTTTCGGCTGAAATTAATATTTCAGCCGAAAGACGACGATAGACTAGATAGGCTTTCCCCGACCATCGCCATTTCGACCGGTTCTGTGCTTCTCGCATCCAGCGGATTCCTTCGCTCTTCACAAGGTCATCAGTCCACCTTGTAGGTTCCAACGCTACGTCTTCCAGTGTGCAGTCTTCAGAACCCTTCAGCCCCATCGGCTACCTGTTCTGCGAGCAATGTGCCCTGCCCACTATCGCTTAAGCTTGTCAATTCTTCGGGCTATGTCGGTTGCCTTGGTTCCCATGCGAATCTTTTCATTTCTGATTCAATTGTGTAGGGAAACTCCAAGCACTTTGGGTGACCTTCAGCCCTCATATGCTATGCTCTTATAAATGTCATGTCATCATCTGCTTAACCTTTTACCAACTATGTTGGGGTCGGCTTCCAGTCTAACCGGATAGAGCTGAATATCTTTACATGGAGCGACTGCCTATCTGACCTCCACAACCCAGTGACTGGGTAATATGATACCCCTTGGCATATCCCTTGGTAAGACTGGTTGTCAGACTTTCGGGCTTCTGATGACCCGTAACGACTGTCAAAGATCCGGGAATGACAGCCGGGACCAAAGTATTAACGTGCTTTCCGAGGCACGGAGGGTATGTATTGATGGTCACCCATCTACGGAACAACCGCGGCATGCGTAGCTTGACCTGATCGATCGACCCGTGGGGCCATTATTACTTAGCCACAAGCCTCTCTTATGTCATGTGTACTGTAGTAATACTATAGTCTAGGGAAACTACACATAAATCCAATAATCCAGGCGACAAGTCCAAAAACAGTGCTGGGAGGACCGTTTGGAGTTAGGACCATTCAACATAAAAGTAGTACCGACTTCGACCTGATCTCGATGACTTTAATCACGAAGTGTTTTGGTAACGATCACACGTCACATCGACCACATATCAGCATCCATGAGTTACTGTTTCATTTAGTTCCCACCGCTCATGACATAAGTATAGAGATACTGAAGAGCAATGGAACCTCAACATTACATTAAAATTCAATTAATTACGATTCACGAATTACCCTGCGGGTGTTTTTAGTCCCGTTTCGAAGTCCGCGAAGTGCAGACAAAGTGACACCGGTTTGACATTATTGGCACCCAATAATACAACAGCAAAGATGAATTATTATTCTGCAGTAAGTACACATGCACAGCAATGGCGCCAACCGCCCTATATTTATTAAAATCAATCATTATCGGTTGCTCTCGGAATACATCGCGCCATTTTACTCGCAAATAATTTCCTCCTTCTTTTTTCGAAAATTAACGTATCATGCGCGTACGCACCACTTAAGTTAAATGTCCCAAACTGAGAGCAATTTGCGGATCCCTGAGTAAGCTATAAATCATGTAAAATTATTTTTTCATTACGCTTTACTTTTTATAGTCTTAATATTCTATTAGTGGGGACTGGGGACATGTCTCTTGTGTTGATTAATGGAAGTGTGTCTTTTGATCTATAATTTGCATTAAAATTGAGTCTCGTATGGGTTATTAATATGATTGTTTTCTATTATACTGTGCGATTATTGATGTTGTTGTCTGTATCATTTTGAAATTATCCAGAAGATAATGTGGGATTAATTATCAAATAAAAGAAAAAATGTTTCAATAATCCGAGTACAGTTTCTTGCCACACAATTAAGCGACATTTTGTTCTGCAAGCACATGTGCATATCATATACACAAAAGGTCATAAAATTCATCAAGAGAATCGTATTATACGTTCTACGAATTAATTAAAAAAACATTAAATTAATTATGTCAACTTCCAATTATTGAATGAGCAAAATTTTTTAATTATAGCACCTTAATATATTTTTTTAAACTCTATTTTAGTTTCAATAATTTCGTTTACAAGGGCGCTGTTAGATTTTCAACGCACGGCTGTGTGCTCACAAAAATAAAAAAATAAAAAATCTGGCCAAACTTCTTCAGGTCACACC
The DNA here is from genome assembly GCA_914767645.1 of Hydraecia micacea. Taxonomy (NCBI): domain Eukaryota; kingdom Metazoa; phylum Arthropoda; class Insecta; order Lepidoptera; family Noctuidae; genus Hydraecia; species Hydraecia micacea. Next base: position 11,428,804 of record OU611795.1, read on the forward strand.
ACAGAAACACCAAGTTAAAAGGGGTAAAGGTAAAGGGACTTCTTTTATCTGTTCTGTGGGTCACACCTAGCTGATCAGACTTGAAATACCACAATTACATTTGCAGACATCAAATGTAATTGTGGTATTTTATCAAAAATTCTCTCAAACATTACTACTTCAACACATAATAATATTCCTACGTCAGCATACCATATTAAAAACCATGTAACGAGAGCTACTGTTGTGTTATGAGTTTTTGCTATGAAACCAATAAGCTTGGAATCCAATTACCACTTTTTGCAGCATTTATCCCATATTTGGCTATTGCTCGCTTCTTCTTCTCACTGTCTACCCTTTTAAATTTTTCCGTGAGAACATTTTTTTTCTTCAAGGAATGCTTGATGTGTGCAATATTCTTCTACAGCTCCTGCTTTATAATGATAAAGCAGGACCAAAATCGCAAAATCGGTAAAAATATGCTTATTGAATGCAATAAGCATATTTTTACCGATTTTGGAGTTATTTTCAAAACTAAACCTTTAAGAACAGCGGTCTGTCGTTCGGTAAGTTGGGGCCGGTTTCTCGAACGAAAATTATCGCAAAATTAATGTGACAAATTGTCAAGCGCGCATACTCTGCTGTGATTGGTTGAATGATTTATTGACAATTTGTCATTTCAATAGTGCGATAATTTTTGTTCGAGAAACTGGCCCTAAGTCTTGCAGTCTCCGGGGTAGCGGGATCGTCCGAAAGGGTTACCGCTGCCCCGGAACATAAAGGGCTAAGGAAGGAACACGGGTGGGTTTTAGTCAGTAAGAGTCTGACACTCCCTTCCGCTCCACCCAGAGCGGGAGGAGTCATTAGATGATTTCCCATCCACAAAAAAAAAAAAAAAAAAGTCTTGCAGTCTCTGGTGTTGGTCCATTAGTCCATATTTTAACAAGACTCATTGATTTCTCTTGTTTACATTGTATTGTTAACTTATTTTATCTTTTCACGGATTTTTTTGTGTGATAACCAAATCTTTGAAATCCTTTCCGATACCATTTCGCGTCTACCGGTTCCTCGGTCTTCGTGAATATCTTATTACGGGGAGATCACGGGCTGTTATCAGATGGTAAGAAATTAGCTGACCGCCGGCCATAACAGCGAGATGCGCGTACGCATAATATGTTATTATAGAGCTGCAAGTGTATGACATGTTTGGTAGGATACGTTGTGGGAGAATTTTGGTGATACGCTTTGTAGGTATATGTTAGAAAAGTAGTTAAAAAAATATTATGCTTGAATTATTTTGTTGGTCCTTTTGCACTTTTTTTTTTGTATTCGCTCATATTATTATTTATACTACAGTTAACTGAATATTTAGTAATTTAGTATAACTAAATTCATTCTTCCCAATTAAAAATGACCGGTTGATGTATAAACATTTTTTATTGATTTTAAAGTAACCGAATTTACTGCAATAAAGGCCTTTAATGGTCACCTTTTGAAATATTACAAATTACCCACTTCTCAGTAAAGATGCTAGGATATTTATCATGTGTGCATTAATTATGATTGATAAACAATTTAGTAATTAATAACATGGTTGTAGTTTGTAGTAGGTATCGATTCTTTTTGCCACGTAACCTTTATAAGCGAATTAATCGATTCATGTATCGATGTCTCATAATCGGTGGGTAACGAGTGCAGTTTTTTGATTGTTAGTGTTAATTGTATTACAATCTTGAGATGGCTTCTGAATATAAAGTGTCATTTGAGGAATAGAGGTCTAAATAAACTGGTTATGTCGTTGACAGGTGGTACTTAGGACCGCCGACTAACTTTTTTTTAAAGAATATTCAACCTTCAATTGTTCAAGTCTTTTAATTGTGGAGTTAATCTTAAATTTTTGAATAACTTTGTTGTATCATTTGAATTTATAATGTTTGTTCTTGTTGAGGAGCGGAGGGACGGATGCGTGGCCGCAGTTTTCATTACAATTCGTAATGGCAACTGACATATGTATTGTGTTGTCGTCTACAGACATTACAATATAAATGAATCATTACTTTCCTATGTGTTCGGTTAAAAACATGAATGTGTCAGCTGCTTTGTTCCTGCGTGCTTTGGAGTCCATCAAATTATTTTATCGTTTTATTATATGAGTTTGCGACTTGTCCATTTTGTTTTTTATTGTTTTTATGTCCTGTTTTGTTTACTTTTGGACATTAAGATATGAATTGAAATGTTGGTGTAGGTATGACAGTAATTTTGCAATTTGCAAACATCCTCAGTTGAAACCATAGATATATGAAATTTTACATTTCTATGGTTCAAACCATTAGAGGAGAACACGCGATATGTCTCAATCTGTTTAGTGCTTCATCCAAGTTTGTCCTTATATGAGCTCGCACTGATGATGACGTTATGGTTTTTTCTATTGTAGGTGCAGCCCGATTCAAACTTTATGGCGGCTCGGAACATGAGGCGAGTCGCTGCGCAGTAACAAATTCACCTGTCCGCGGGGTGAGGGGTGAGGTACTGCGCAGCAAGTAGCGCACTTCAGCCTCCATAAAGTTTAAATCGGGCTGTAAGTACCTAATGGGAAAATGGCGATTTATTGTACAGACGCCAGCACATCAAGCTACTACAATCTGTCAAATTTATTTAATAGATTTTCAACTTTATCGCTAAAGCATAAGGTTCAAAGTCGATTGGGAAAATTTGACCGTTTCGGGTAGCTTGATGTGCTGGCGTCTGTACCTTCCTACCTAATATACCAACTCACTTTTTTATTGATTTGAATTTTGTTGAATTACCTACCTTATTGATCTGAATGAGGATAAATAATGGCTAAATAATAACAGCCGCACGGGTCGATCGATCAGGTTAAGCTACACTTGCCGCGGTTGGTCTGTGGATGGGTGACCATCTGTACATACCGAGACCCCTCCGTGCCTCGGAAAGCACGTTAAGCCGTTGGTCCCGGCTGTCATTCCTGGATCTTTGACAGTCGTTACGTGTAGTCAGAAGCCAGAGTCTGACAACCAGTCTTACCAAAGGGTATCAATTTACCCAGTAACTGGTTTGTATATTGATAAGTAGTCGCTCCGTGTAAAATGCTGATATTCAGCTGCATCCGGTTAGACTGGAAGCCAACCCAAACATAGTTGGGAAAAGGCTAGGCAGATGAGGATTGACCTGGATGAGACGGGCATAGGAGCGTGGACACAGGCCCAAGAGAAGAGAGGACTATGCCCAGCAGTGGGACAAGTCGGGCTGTGGATGATGACGACCTACCTTATTTTGGCCAAAATAATAAATTCCCACTACGCCGGACCGGCAGATTTGCCAGGCCGGTAAAACTGCCGAAAGGGCTAGTGGCTGTACAATTTATATGAAGCTATTCACATTATCCCGGGTCCGGCAAAAATACCGAGCCCGGCATTTTTACCGAGCGTTTTGTCACTGCGAAGTGGCGGCAAATCTACCGGACCGGAGTAATGTGAACGAGTTTGCATCGGCATCTGTCCCCCGCTCGCCCCGCCCGTGCTCCCCTCGCGTCATTCGGCTTCGCATTCTGAATAAAAGTAGACGTGTAGCATGGATATTAAAGCAGAAACTTTAATTACGCTTGTCCAAGAGATACCTGTTCTGTGGGATAAGACCGAAGACGACTATAAAGACAAAAACTTGAAAATCTTTCCCGTAAAATAGGATGTACCCAATGTTTTCTTTTTATTCTATTTAGCCTTCTATTAAGATACCACCACAACACAACAATTTCGTCGTCCATTTTGCGCACACCAAATTCAACTGAGTACTTGGCTGTCCGATTTTCTTGTAGGATCCGGTGTAATGTGAACACCACTGTCCGGTGTCCGGTTTCCGGCGAACCTGCCGGTCCGGCGTAGTGGGAACCCGGCCTTAACAAAAAAAACAGTGGCACAGAAGTGAAAACAAAACACAAACAGAATACGTTGCCATCACTCACTGACATATCGGATACCTATACATTAATACCGAGTACATCGCGAGGACAGCCGAACACATCCGAAGCAGTGTCGGTTATGGTAACAGTGGCGTGAATTCAATGGTTTTTTTCCCATCTCAAAAAAGGCCCAACGCGCCTAAAAATCGGAATGGTTTAAGTAACTAATTCCAAATACTTAAATAACTAGATACCATCATTGTAAAATAGCAATCACAGTTTCCGATTTACCTTCCATAAGTAAATTGACTTAAGAAGTAGCTACAGACCATCAGCAGGTCTATTGAATAAAAATTGCACTAAATTACGTCGATCAGTAAGACAAACATAAATCAAATAGCATCAATGCGGGTAGCACTCATAATCTCAGGCGCATCCGATCACGGTATAATCAAATACGTGAGCGAGATAGACATACATCCCACCCTCTTGCGAGAAAGGAACAAAAAACCCGCCATTTTTGATTTACCGTAACACAAGAACAGGTGACGCCATTCGTCTTCTGCAGCGGACGGTTTCGAAGGTGCGGGTGCAATTTTTTGCGAAATAAATTATTATTTTTATGCAGTTAAAGTTTATGTGTAAGTTGGACGTAAATGATTGAAACTTTCATATTTATTGGTATTTTTGTACCGTTATTATTGACCAGTTGTCTAGACTTATCCATCGGACATCCCGACTTCAGTGTAGTCAAATATTGATACCAAATATATACATATTTTTTGCGATATTTGGCATTTTCGTATTTTCTCAAAGGGTATCTTGTTTTTATTACTGGCTGCTTTTGAAGCCGCCCTAGAAATCAAGCCTTTTATCATGCAGAGAAAAACGAATGACCAGTACTTAGTCATCATCACTCTGCTAAATTCCGGTTAGACTATAAGTAGACACCAACATATTTCGGAAAAGGCTAGGCAGATGATTATCACCCTTGCTAGATGCAATGCGTTTGCGCTATTTGAAACCATTGAAATATTAAAGTACCTATTAGAGATTTCAAATGAGACGTCATGAGACGTGATAAATCAAACGACCCCAAAGCCTATATAAACAGTGAAGAATTATCATAATCTATACTAATATTATAATGTATGCGAAAATAACTCTGTCTGTCTGTCTGTGTCTGACTGCGTGTTACATTTTCAAGCCTAAACCATTGAACTGATCGTTGTGAAATTTGTCAGCCTGGGTATTGGAAAAGGACGAACGCTTTTTTTCATACAGAAAAGTTTGTAGGTATTCAAATCAAGAAATACGCAATTCACATTATAAGAAGTCACGGGCAACAGCTACTAAAACAATAAGAACAAAGAATTCATAAACAAAATCAAATATGTCGTTTTGCAACTCCCACCGAGACTATTTATGTGGTGCCATTATATTGGCTCATAAAATATTATCTATGGTTCTTTAGCACTATGGTTATTAAAGGACTGGTTATGGTTCCATACACTGTCGTTGAACCATTGGCAGGCCTTTGTTAGTAGACGTAATTGCTTTGGTAATGGAGCACAATTAAATGTAAAGGACCAGCTGATCGATTCTGGAAAAATCTAACCGTGAAAACTTAGGTGAAGTGAGCTGTCATTCCACGTGATGCTAGGGATTGATACTGTTGACAGCTCACTTCCTGAGGCAACTGTAGTGTGGGACACCCCCCAGTTACATCGGCTGACGATCTTAAGAAGATGGCTGGGACAGAAGGATACGGAAGGCGGAGAACAGAGTGTTGTGGCGCTTACTGAAGAGAAGGCATCGCTTCAAAAAAATTAAAGTGGGACTGATCTTATACGTCTCCCATTGGTCGACTTATGGCTAAAATGACCTACAAGTGAACAGGAAGAGTTTAGCTACTTAGCGGTAGATCCAAGTGTAGACGGCGAGATGATGTGATTGTCCAAACTAACTAAAACTGGAGGAATGGTAACAATAAGGCAGGTTATAGCCATCCAAAGAGACATAGAAACTGAAAATAAAATAATAATCCTAGTAATTTGAATGTGGAAAATTAAAAACGATTGTTGGACTGGGAAAGTTTAAAAACGGATTTGGATGAATTTGGCACACAGATAGTTTACAACCTGGATTAACATAGGATACTTAATTCCGACATCCACGCGGGTGAAGCGGGATAAAACTAGTAAGTAATAAATCTGGAAATCTTTAACACAAGAATAATTGGAACAATAAAGTCCGTTGGTAATATAAAGTAATTTGAAAATAATTGAGACAACTCTGGAATCAAATATGTCAAACATGAAGTTATTTTTATATCTAACCTACCCTGCCTTTAAAAGCTAATAATTAAAAGCTATTGAACTGCAATCAATAAGGGACTAATCAGAAACAGTATATCAGTAAGATCAGAAATATTTGAAATATGACATAAAAGTTAATTTAACACAATAATTTCAAAATATATTCAGCAGATGCGCAGCGGGAAGAATTTTACATAAACGAGCCAATTTGCTGACCGTAATAACACGTTAATATTTCCATCTCTCTTTTTCGTGTAGAAAATAATCGGTCCTCTCTCTCGCACATCCATCGATCTCCCTTATGTGGCCGCTGCAGCCATAAGGACCAATAATTATATTAATTTCTCACGATATGGTTATTATGACTTGATTGTATATGAGCAAGTTGCATTGTTTTGTTCAATAGTTTTTTTGGTGACCGTACCGCGGATTATAGGGTGATAGTTCTTATAATATGGTTCTGTTCACTGTGATTCTTCATTTTGAATAGAACCAATGTAGAAATGTGCTTAGACTATTGAATAGAGCCAAGAAATATGCTTAGACTAGGTCTGTGGGGTAATTGCGTCAAACATTTAGAGTAGGAATGGCTTTCATTTTGACAGTCCAACCTCATTCATTGCGTTATTTACGTTGTTGAGCCGACAAATTTTTCGAGCATATGAAGCAATGGATTAGCATTATCCTTCAGATTGTGATTGATAGTGTGTTACGCAATTTGGATGTTGGTTAGATTTGGTAAAGTTAGATAATGTCGGGTATGACGACTAAATATTGTAATGCGGTGCAGAACAAACAAGAAAGCACACATGCCAATTAACCTAACTTTCTCCATGGGCCCAACAATGTAATCGCGAAAAAATAAAATTCCAATACCTATGTGGGGGGTTCCGGAATTGGTCTTTTAAGAGGAACCGGGACCGCCCCTATGTGCTGATGGTGATCACCGGGGATGTTCTAGTAAAAAAAAAAAGGTCTCGACTTAAATTTTATGTAAAATATGACTACACATTTCTGATACACGCTGCATAGATACTAGTAAGGAATCGTATTTACTGGGAGCATACCTAGTTCCTTACTTTGTATAAACATTCAAACCGAGGATCAGCATTGCCATACAACTGGGCAATGCTGCCAGCCTTTTGGGCACATTTCGTGTTGGCAGCGATGCGGAAGATTTTTTTGTCGCCCTGTTATTCTTTCCCCTTTAATTTTTTTTTTTATATTAGTGCATGTGCATATTATTATTTATAATTTTAAGTCTGTTAGTATATGTTATGTAAATATTGTTTGAAAATCTTTCAATTTTGTTAAACAAGAAATGAAGATTGAATGTCAAAACTTCCAAAGACAGAAATTCTAAAACAGTAATCCACGCTGTAACCACTATAGTGGACCAAGTTACTCATCAAAGAGATAAAGTAAATGTTTTTTATATTAAAAATGCTACCGATCAACACTCGGATCTGAGCTATTAATATTATATCGATAAAGATTATGATCTTAATCAACTCTCACATACATTTGTTGCAATATAAAATCAATAATAATAACATAACCAGTTTCAATGGCGGGACAATCGGAGAAAATTGTCACCGCAACCAAAGGAATTATCCCTGGATAATTACCGGATAAAATACTTTAAGCCTTCTTTATTACAAACATATTAATACACCTGGATCATTGACAATAAATCTTAGTGTTGAATCAATAAGGTCGAGATTGCCAGCAGAATGTGGTGGTTAATTCGCTTCTTCATGACAGCGCTTATTATCGAAAAGAAAAAAAAATAATAAGCCTTATTCCGTTGTCGTCGAATTGATTGGTTTCTACGTATAGTTTTTTTTTCTCTGCAATTATACTTGGAAATGCGTTGAGAATAGGACACTAGGTATACAGCCTTTTTTGTCAACATCAAGAATGGTCTTATCTCTTTCTGTAGATTTTAATTTCATGTCCTTGTAACATTCTGGTTTGAAAAGTTGTGATATATTTTTTTTCATTTTCGAATATAGAAATTTCCTGTGTTCAGCTCTAGATATGTCTTGTCGCAGGTATAATGATGGTTGAAGCAAAAAATGGGATCTTTGACGCGTTTGAAGGAAAATAGGAATGATTGGTTTCAAGGCAAGGATTTGAAAAAAAACTAAAGCTGTCATTCTATTTGTGGGTTGATTTAAAGTTAGAGCCTGTTTTTTCAAAAAGGAAAGATATGATACTGAAGAGGTATTGCCTCATGTTCACAATATAATTAACTTTGATGATTGAGAACTTGATGATGGGACAGGCTGATAAATTACTACGAGAAAATGTTTTTTTTGTTAGAAGTCGCTGCTTTACGATGGCACCATAATAGTTGAAATAATTTACTAGGTTATTCAATAGAAAAATCCGAAGTAAATTATATGTAGAAATTACTGAACTTAGGAGTTCCCAGTGTCGATGATACGACGAGTATACTTTTAAGATTAGAAAACTTTACAGCACAGAATTTACTGGGGGTCTACTCTCTATATCCGTCAACGAAGATACGGGCCCGTCCGAAAGTTGTTCGAAACTGCGGAGAGAACCCTACTCCTGATTGATTTCGGATTCATGAGTATTCACAATTGCAAGTCCGCATACACTAAACTACTCCTTATTGATACAGATGAATTTTACAAAAAAAGTAAGTAGTTAGAGACAGTAGATTTAAAGCCAACATTAACATTAAGTCCCAATACTTACATTGGCACTTATACGAGTCACATCCAGCCAAGCTTTTGAATCAGACACCCAATCTTAACAAATCGACAATTAAACGTTTTTACAGTGACTAACACTGGTGGACAAACCTCTCATCGGACATACAAATAACAAAATGGTCAGATACTATCCACCCATTGTTGCATTCTGAGTTTTTGGCCGCCGTCAGATTCTTCGCAGTGTTGCGATGCTCGGCGTTCGATTTTTGTTAAGACGACAGTTTTTGTACGCAAGCCGGCTGTTTCGTTGCATTTGAAGGCTAGATCTAGAATTAATTGGTGTGACACTTTGATGTTAGTTTGTTTTGAGAGGATTCTATGATGTAACAGAACACCTTCTTCATCATTTGTTCTGTTGTCTAAGTTAACAAGCTTTGATTATTCTTGATACGAGTAGTGTGATGTCCTTTTCAACTATATCCGTCCCATTCTACAGTCCAATAAGTTATTTTTACAGTCTAATAAGTAACGGCTGTAAGGTGACTCTCATTATTTGTAGGCTGAGCGACTGAAACTGTATCTTGACCTTCTCCCTCCCTCTATAGCTGATCCTCTCTGTTGGTTTCAATACACCATTTGCCTACACCCATATCAGTCACAGCCTCATTTTAATACGAAGTACAACAAACCGTTAATCCTGACCCCTGGAACAAAGGGCCAGGAACAGGTGCCAATAACATGGACATAAGAAAACTCGAGGAGTATACAATAAATTACATAACAACCTGCGTATATATTCTCACGGCCGTGATCCGGTCATGTCAAGCGTAATGACCGCGTTCGGACATCGTCGTTAGTGATCGGCGGTAACAATGCGCAGGCGCACCCATTTGCATCGACTGCACTGTGCGATTGACCGGCTGAGACAGGTGGATGTACATAGAGATGATGATACCACCTTTTTTAGTTTATAATTTGGAGTAAATGTTTTATTTGTAGAGGCTTGGATGATTATTTTGGGAGCTATGTTATTATGATTATTTTTAAGTACAAGTAATTCATCTAGACTAGATGATCAAGAATTAAAATTGTAGATTAGTATGATGATCAATGGAAGCAAAATAGCTACTTTAATGTAGGTACGGTGTTTGTTTTATTATCAATTATTTTGTAATTAATTATAGAGTAGCCATCCGCGCTTATATGTGATCAGCAGATGGATATAATATTAATATAATGTCAGTGTTAATTTTTATTATAGGTAATGTCATACATTGCAAATAATTACTAGTGGAGACATCAAAATTAAAAGAAGATGCTCTGACTTGTCCTTTTGACTTTAATGAATATTGTGTAAAGAGAGAAATTATATTCAGGATTATAAACAACTACCCATTAATTGCATAATTCTCGAGTCAGTTGCCTGCAACACAATATTATTTTGGTATAGATTAAAATGTGTAGTAGGTAGCGGTGGTTACTTTCATTTTGTCCCTTGCTTCTGTGCAATTTTCCCCAAATAAGCAGTTTTTTTATCCTTTCCTTGAGATTATGGTCAAATAAGCAATCAAACACCGATCTTAAGATTGTATTGACACCATTTTTTCCCAAGACTTTGTTCTGCAACTGAGCCTACTGCTAAAGCAGCAACACTATATAGTTCCCCTGCTCCGATGCGCGTGCGCGTACAATATAATTTATTGAAAAGATCGCTTAGTTTGTTAAAATATCGTCAGTCGTAGATAGACAATGTCTTCGGATGGACAGACATCTGTGCATCTTATATGAACATCCAGTCTAATTTATATTGTCCTTGTTTTATAGAATAAAATAATAAATCTACGGCATTTATTTCGCAGGTGTTTCTATAAATACGTCTTTTCCAAGAGTTGACGCCATCAATTGTACTTCTATGTCAATAGTTGTTTTCTTAACTATGTGTTTTTACATTGTGAACTATAAAAATGTGTAAATATGTTTTAATGGATGTGTTACCTTGTTTTTAACTAGAGTCTTAGTTTTGTTATAGTGCTGTCACTTCCGTAAAAGAATTTGGGGTTTTTCGGTTGTTAAAAATGTTGGTCATTGCTGCTTTAATTATTTTGCTTTAGATTACTGTTGTTGCAATGATTACTCCATTTTTAATGTCACGAGTTTTGGTTGATTGAAAGAAAGAAAGGAAGCAAGAGACTGGTGGTAGGGACAGACTGGATGCGGAAGGCAGAGGACAGGGTATTGTGACGCAGCCTGGGGGAGGCCTATGTCCAGCAGTAGACTGCTATAGGCTGAGTTGATTAATGAGAATCTATGGAACGCGTTATCCTAAAATACTGATTATGGAAATGAAAGAATTTTAAGATTAGCCAACCATGGTGATACAGGTGGCAGGGACACCGGCACCCTAATTGCGTAAAACACTATTACTCTCAATTTGAATAATTTTGAAGCATATTTGTAATCCATTGCTCCATATGTTCGAAAAATGTGTCTGCTCAACAACGCAAATGACGCAATGAATGTTCTTGAACTGTCAAAATGAAACCCATTGCTACTGATAGTGCGTTACGCAATTACCCTGCGGCGCGCAACATGTTACCATGTATTCAGTACCTATGTGATTCTGAAAATACTGCGTTGAAATTATTTGTCAGTTATAAAAAAAAATGCTGTTCCATACACGTTGATCGCGTAGGTATTGCATTGTTTCTAAGAAGCAACAATTTTTTTTATGTACTACAAATTTTCACTCTAGAGGATCTAGAATCATGCCCTGAATTCATAGTTACAATTTATGCATCGATGTCCAAGTGTAGAGAGACCAAGATCCGATCCTATCTATTTTACTTACGTAAACTTTTTTGTTCCCAAAAATAACCAACAACAATTTCCTTAATTTGCGGATCTAAGGACCAAAACTTCTCGTCCAATGAGCTTTTCAACATCCGTCGTTTTCTCCCAATTTCACCAACTCTCAATATGTCACCTGCCTCTGTAAATAGTGATTATTGTGTTGTAATGTTCGAGTGTCGTTAGTGGACGGCTGAAAGAAGTGGTTTAGTTCCGCGGGTGAGGAGAACTCGCGGTAATGTTGCTTTAGTTGATACTACATTTTTAAACAAGAGCGAGTCGGACTCGTGCACGAAGGGTTTCGCATCACCGTATAATATTTAGTTCTCATTATAGCGGACTTGTATATGGACGTATGCACTCTGTGGAAATTTCAAGTGTCTACCTATTACAGTTGACCGAATTTATAAAAATAATAATCAAAGACTATTTAGAATATTACATTGCCTAGCACAGATTCGAAATAATATTGATTTCCTATTGTTTTCTACCTAAGTTTTTATTTTGAATCGTCAGGAAGGAGCTGCAACGTTCTGCGTTAACAATTTCCTGCAAACAGTGAAACCAGAAGCTATCGGCCGAATTTTCAAACCCAACTCGATTTTAAGTAGCCGTTATGTCTATTGCCTTTATAACTGGAAGGTTTATTGCAAAGGCAGAATTAGTTTTAAAATTATCTCAGTTGTATTATGAAAATTCAGGGATATGACTCATTAATTTGACAACAGATTCTCTCCCCCCAAGAATCAACAACTATAAATTCCATTCTAAAATTAAATTAAATGAAAAATTGTTTATTATTTTAACAAGTAAACAACTGGTGATTGGAGCCTCCTTATAAGCATATAAGCCTGTGTTAGGAGACTCTGCACATATAAAATACTATTAAACTTTTTTCATTGACAGCATCTAATCCCCCAACATTACCCGACTAACGGCTTTGTTTAGGGCGTCGACCGACGTTTTCACACTCTCGTCTGACTCAGACACCTCACAAAGAGGGTTTCTGTACAAATGTAAATCACTAGTATGCCTCACTTTACATGCAGATTGGGAACGTTACAACTTTCAAACTGTCACACAATACGTCAAAAGTATTATTAATGTCGATTACTTTTTTCTTGTTTTGGTGTTCGAGACAGGTCTTGGACGTCTGCATATGCATGAAGATAAACAATGTGATTCTTGCGTTTTTTTTCTGTCGAAGTTGCAATATTATTGAGGTACTTACTTCCGTGTATGATTGACGTTTAAAGGATTAACCGGGGGTATGAATATTCACAAGTTCCATGTTTAATTTTTTGGTCCTTTGTTGGTGTAAGACAAAGTGGCGGCTTGGGCATTTATTTTTAGGAATGATTAAGATAGACTGGGGGGAAAAGTCTTTGCTGACACTGGCATTACTAATGCCTTTAAAATTAGGACCATTGAAATATAAAAAAAAATATACTGGTGATAATCCAGATTATCCGGTTCTGGATTAATTGCAACTTTCAGGCTTTTCTAAGCCACTGAATCTCGCGTTATTATTTTTTAATAATTACAGTATTTACAATTATAATGGTCCTTTCAACTGACATCATACCTTTGAATAAGGATTTTATTTCTTTCCCTTGAAGTATACCGTCAGACATACATAATTTAGTTACAGTAAGAAAAGTTTTTAATATTTAAAAAATTAACGGTTCTTCACTTTAAAAACCGTACTACAGGTACCTACAATCTACCTCAAGATATACAAGCAAGTGCGATACATAATGGCGAGTGAGTGACGGGCAGGCTCGACCCCTGAATGCGCCTGCGCTTTGCATTTCAAATGCACCCATTGTATGCACATTTTTACCGACTTATTACTTTCTATCTGGGTGCATAAGGTTCGCAAATTACTTTGTGGAAAGAAGCTGATGGTTTAGTTTTAGCATTCGGTAATTAAGGCCCAATTATTGAACAGTTTCCTTAGCCAGAAGCCGGATAGGTAGGTTGAACTAATCTTGAATTTCATGTCGTGACCCTGATAATTTTTAGCTTTCCATTCCATACTGACTAATTTTCTGACACTCATCTGATTAGTAGGTGGACCTCTGAACATGTCTTTAGAATGATTTTACCCAAATTGGTTTTATCTCGTTTAAAATCTCTAATATTCAAGCTATACAAAAGTCATATCCAAAGGACCAAAATTACCTCTACGATGTTTTAAACTACGGAAGAACAGAGCATCCTGTTTTGATACAAAGGCAGCAGAATCTTATTTGAAGGAATGGATAGAATGAAATAAAGGGAAAATAGATATCATCATCATCTGCCTAGCCTTTTCCCAACTATGTTGGGGTCGGCTTCCAGTCTAACCGGATGCAGCTGAATACCAGTATTTTACATGGAGCGACTGCCTATCTGACCTCCACAACCCAATTACTGGATAGTACGATACCCCTTGTTAAGACTGGTTGCCAGACTTTCGGGCTTCTGACTACCCGTAACGACTGTCAAAGATCCACGAATGACAGCCGGGAACAACGCCTTAACGTGCTTTCTGAGGCACGGAAAGGGAACATAGATAATTTACCCAAATATACAGGCTCCCATTAAAATAGATGGACAAATTTTAACACAGCGCTCAGTACGTCTAACCAAAGACATTCAAGCAAAAAAAAAACACTGATTAAAGTGATTTTTTTTGTGAGCTAAAATAATAAATTGCCGGCGGCACATTAGAAAGAAAGAAAGAAAAATGGTTTATTCTGCTCAAACAAAACGCACATTACAAATTAAAAAAAATAAAAAAAGACATAAAATATACACTTACAACGTAGTTAAAAGTGTATTTTCGTGAGCAGATTTTTTTTCTTGTATCTAATGCGTTTTTCTTATATATATTTTTTTACCATCGTCCTTATTTTGGTGGTCTGAATGATTTCTAAAAGTTTGTCTATCTATTTTAATGGGACCTTATATATAATGTCAATTTTGTTCTCCTAACAATCTCTGTAGAAGTAATTTACTTATAAAAGATATCTATGGGTATCAAAGTTAAAAATAAAGTTTCCATTTTATTATAATTCCAAATTATTATAGTATTTGTTTTCCCCGATTTATTTGCAGACCCTACAAGTTGAGTAACGAAGCCGTACGGCCGGGATCAAATCGTCCCAATGCGTATTTTGTTTAAATTGTGACTGATATACCCCGTTAGGCCACGCTTCAACATGGCCTATGTTAAGGGCCTAGATGAATAATGCCTGGAACCTACCATATTGTATTGTAGGGAGGTCTTATTTCCGAATGGTTATGGCGAAGTAAGATTATTAGAGGGATAACTATTGAGTTACAATTAGGGTAAGGTTGCGTTAGACGTACGAGCGCTTTACAGATATATCAGTAGGCCTACCACAAGCTCATAAAGCGATCCATTTTAGGACCTAAACTGAACTGTTCTTCTAATTCGTACCATGACGTCAGTTTAACGATTCAGTTTAAGCCGTGCCATCTGCTGACAGCGATTGTCCCAAACTGAGTCGCATGTTTTGGTTTCATTCTTATTTGTTTGGTACCTTGACGTCCATAGAGCAGGTCAAGCGATGCTGTTTAGGAACCTAAACTGAAATGTCTTGTTTTTGAATCGTTTTTAATTAGATCATGGTAGGCCACTTGCTCGCCTAGGTTTATAGGTAAAAACTGACATCCTCATAAGATGTCAGTTTTTCTTCGCGTCTGCGGAGTTTAGCTAGCCAGTTTAAAATAACCCCGTAGAAGATGCTTTGGTTTCCGCTATTTTCTGGGTGGTTACAGTCGAGAAAACGTTTCTATCAGGTGTAAAAGTAAAGAAAGATCGAGATGAAAATTAAAAAATTCTATACAATTTAAAAGTAGCGTACCTACCTAAAGATCAAAAATTCCTCCATATTTTATACAGACGGAACTCGTACATGGTGAGAGCGAGTCGTATGTACAGACGCCAGCACATCAATATACCCGAAACTCTCAAATTTTCCCAATCAACTTTGAGCCTTATGCTTTAGCGATAAAGTTGAAAATCTATTAAAGAAATATGACAGATTGTAGTAGCTTGATGTGCTGGCGTCTGTACAACGCAACCTGGAAGGAAGCTGATATCGACATTTTCAATACTAGGGTGGCTAAATTGAAGAAAATTTCATGTAATTGCTTCTTCGAGCGCAAATAAATAGTATTTTTTCTGTTCTGTCTTATATACTTATAGCCTATTATCAATTTTCTGTTTCATATGATTATATGTACTATATATTATATTATATATGATTATATATATATATATACTACACGTGGAAACTTGTAATTGCCCTTATTTTGTATGATCTATTACTTACTGTATTTGTTTAGCTGTAAGTTTTCCTAAAAATAAATAAATCATAAAGCTTTAAAATTAACTAACACAGCATTAAAATTTTGCTCAGAACATGCAGCTATAATAAAGCTACGGTACCGCAATTAAGAGTTACTTAACTACAAGTTGACGCGAAGTTATTTAACTTCGCCAAAAGAGTTACGGCGAAGTAACTTGCCACTTAACTTGAGAAACTTATTAGTTTAAGTTAGGTTAAGTATGGTAATTTTATTTATGACATTTTTTGTTTTCATTAAGTTAGTAATACTAGAGGTAGGTTTATGGAATTCGATTTTTTTTTCATAAAGTGATTCTGTCTCTTTCCGTGGGTGGAGACCAGTCCAGAAGGTCGTATTTATGTAATTTTAAACATCATTATAAAATGTTTAGAATGAGAAATCAAAAGAGAAACAATACCTAATCAAAAAAACTTTTTTATAAAAAAAAAAAAAAAACAACCGACTTCAAAAAACACTACAAAGTGACAAATAACTTTAATTTCGGAAGTCGGTGTCGTTGGTTCCACATGTTCGTGTTTTGTAAATGTATTTTCTTTCTGACTTTATTTCTTATGGAAGTTCGTCATTTTTGCAGATGGTAAATCTCATCGGGCAAACGGCTTGTTGAAGAATATTTATACCTTAGTTTACAATATCTGTACAACAGTGAGCAGAGTTAGGGGGCAACTGTTACAGACATTAGATGTACTCCACTCAATTAAACTTCACTTATCCCACAAAATCCTGAAGATACTTTAACTTAATCTTTCACCTTACAATGCACCTTACCGCCACCACAAACTACCATAAAATTTCAAAATTTTGCCCAAAAATCCTTCATAATGTCGTCTTAAATCTCTTAAGCACCATTATGGGGTATACCTCATGTAAATGTAGACCATATCTGTTATAAAATTACGCTAAATGGTGAACGAAACCGCAGGGCGGAATATAGTGCACGATTTAACATTTTATTTGGTCCTTATTGTCGTGTTTTTTATTGAAATATATTTTTGTGCGCAAGCATGGTTGGTCGCGGATTGACGCTATTACAAAGTCACTTCCTGTGGGTTTCCTCTTTAGTTTCCTCCTTAGTAAGAGGTAAAATGTTCGTGTTCCTTTATCCTACCGGCCGTAATGATTTCTCGTGTTAATACGAAACAATTATAAACCTGGTTCATTCTAATGAATTATATTGATATTTTATATATTCGCTACAAAGAAAGAAAAGACAGATAAATAGATTTAAGTATTTGTCACAGAAACAAGAAAAAAACGACTTCCGAAATTAAATTTATTTATCAATTTGTAGTTTTTTTTGAAGTCGGTTGTTTTTTTTGTAAAAAAGTTATTATTTTTCACTTTTTAGTTGTACCTACTCCACACAAATTCAAATAACAGTAGTGCATTGAAGAATTGAAGACACCGACTAGAAGAATCATCAAAATTCGCATAGAAATGCCGGAGATATGCAGTACATTTATGCATATAACATCGTACATAAGAATAATTACATAATGTATTATATAACTTCCTGAAAGTATGTAGATCACATTAGTGAAAGAATTATCAAAATTGGTTCATCAGTTTTTGAGAAAATTGCGGACATACAAACATACATACATACATACGGGTCGAATACAGAACCTCCTTTTTTGAAGTCGGTTAAAAAAAATAAGTTAACTCGAATAAAATACAATATTATTGAAAAAAAAACAAGACAATCTATAATCAAGACCACAAAACAGAAATAGTCGGCAGCTGGACGTCGTGACTGTGACAAGAAAGCTCCCACTCAGCATGATGACGTGCTATGGGAAACAGCACAGCGCTGATTTTCAGTGGTCACCCGAAAATTGCTAACACTTATGTGCAGTTGACTGTACCTCCGTATCAATGCAGGTGAAGTACATATCTCTTCTCTTTACATGTGCATCGTAATTTTGTTGATGTCAAAACAAAATAATTGGCGTCATCCTGATTTTCTTCGTTAACGAAGTCTTTACAAGCTTTATTTTAATCAGAGGGCAGGTGGGGTAGCCTTTATTAGGGAGTCCAACTAAAGACGAATAAGGCTAAAGTTGATTGGTTAAAATGTCCCAAAACATCTGCATATTTAAATTAATTTCAGATTTTTTGTGAATGTCGCATTAGGGCCACAGCCGCACGGGTCGATCGATCAGGTTAAGCTACGCTTGGCGCGGTTGGTCCGTGGATGGGTGACCATATTTCATACCAAGACCTCTCCGTGCCTCGGAAAGCACGTTAAGCGGTTGGTCCCGGCTGCCATTCGTGGATCTTTGATAGTCGTTACGGGTAGTCAGAAGCCCGAAAGTCTGACAGCCAGTCTTACCAAGGGGTATCGTATTATCCAGTAACTGGGTTGTGGAGGTCAGATAGGCAGTCGATGCATGTAAAATACTGATATTCAGCTGCATCCGGTTAGACTGGAAGCCGACCCCAACATAGTTGAGAAAAGGCTAGGCAGACGATGATGATGATGAGTAAATTAGGGCCCAGCGGGGCAAATGTGTAACACATTATCAATCGGAATCGGTTTCATTTTGACAGTTCAACAACATTCATTGCATTATTTACCTTGTTGGGCAGACACATTTTTCGAACATATGAAGCAATGGATTAGCAATATCTTTCAAAATGGTTCAGATTGAGATTGATAGTGTATTACGTAATTGAGGCAAAGTGTTATTGGGTTTTTTCCATCAGGAATTTCTAAGTAGCGTCCCAGAGTGTGGATTTGTGCCCGGTTGATGGCAATAGGCTTGCCCTCTATTACTTGGGACTGAAACATATCTGGCGAAATATGGATGTACAGACGCCAGCACATCAAGCTACTACAATCTGTCAAATTTCTTTAATAGATTTTCAACTTTATCGCTAAAGAATAAGGTTCAAAGTTAATTGGGAAAATTTGACAGTTTCGGGTAGCTTGATGTGCTTGCGTCTGTACTATATGTACACCTCAGAGGGGCAATTCTCGTAATTTTAAGAACGTTCACAGTCTGATCTCAGTCTCAATCTGTCAAAAATACCTCTTATTTCCCTACATTTTGACAAGTTTTTGACATTTGTTTGTGATTTTGAACGTTTTAAATTACGAGAATTGGCCTTCTGGTCTCTGCCTAAATACTCGGGATTACAGGTGTGAAGTTATGTTTTTTTTATTTATTGCATTTTGTAAAAGATTCCTTTCAATTTTCCATAAATAACTTTTCCTTGGAAATATGGCTGTTTTTCCTTTGCTGTGTTGTGTAAAACAAAGGAAATTAGTCACCCTTGCACAATAAAGGCAGAAGGTAAAATATAAAATGTGTGAGGGTCGCATGTCAGTCGCATCAACGAGAAGTACTTACCTTTTGTACTGATGTGACAGGGGTTGGTAGACTTCGGTTGAGTTTTGTGAAAGCGAGTGAAAGAAAGAGAAAGAAAATAAATAAAAATCTTAAAGATGATATTTATATCTTTTTCTGTTGTGTGTAGAAATAATTATAAGACTTACATTTCTTAAACTTTTTTTATAATTGGCTGCATCTGTTAGAAAAATATATTGTTGAAATTAACCGTGAGGAGTAGAAGGAGTAGGTATGTAAGGATAGGAGCGGGTTCTGCTTACCCCTGTGGGAAGAAGGCGTAAGTTTATGATGATGATGATAAAATTAAAATAATTGATGGTGAGCAAGAATGATAAGAGACTGACAGTGTCTCAAGATACTACTAATACGATACTACTTTTGTAACCTTACCACACCTTACACTTATGTATAAACAGCCATTCATGTTTATTATCTGTTTACCACTGTTTTGAATTTTAAAGCACTATTTAGGTGAAAAGATCTGAATATAACAAACGATTACTAGGTACTACTTATTTTAAAAATGATATTTTCTCATTGTTTGTCTTATTTCTTTTTAGTTAGGAAGTGTATTCATGTGTTTATATATGTTTATTTGGGCTTATATTTATATTTAATTAGGTATATATTATATTCATAGTTTTCATAGGTTTATGCGTATCTTTATATTTAAAATATTTATGCCTCAATTTTCATGATTGCACCTACCACTGTTTGTCTCTGCATCACCCAAAGGTTGACTGGTAAAAAATGCCTATGGCATTAAGTCCGCCTCTGTACATTTATGTGCTTGAAGTATTAAATAAATAAATAAAGACTTATGTGAATTTCGCTTAGGCACTCTTTTACCGAAAAGTTTTTCCAAATCTCCACAGCAGGCATTCAAAACCACGCGTTTGCGCCACCCTGGCTGGCATACGTCTCAGCGTCCTCGTAAATCCTCATTAGTTCCCTCACTTTACGAGATCCCACGGCGCTAGTAAAGCGGCCCGCAGATATTACGATTGCATTACCCCTGACTTTTCTGAATATTACGGAATTCACACAAAGTGATTGGCGGGTTTTGGATTTGTATTCTTTTTTTAAATATCATTTTTTTTTGGGCAAAGACGATGTTGCATGAATGAGTTTCAGTTTTAGCAAGTTATTTCATTTTTGTTTCCTACGAAAATTAAGTAAACCGCTACTTACATAATATAACATCACGCTTCGTTTCCTCGAAAGATTGGGCAGAGGTGTACCTATAGTACAGGTAAATTTCGCCAGTTATGTTTACGTCCCATGTAATAGGGGGCGACCCTATTGCCATCAACCGGGCACAAATCCGGATACCGGACTGCTACTGAAAAAACCCAATAACATTTCGTCCGACCTGGGAATCGAACCGAGGACCTCACGCTGTGTCAGAAACGTTTAATAACTTTTCTTATTAAAATTGATAGAACCTTAACATCATTAAATGACCTTGTTCTCTTTGCCATCGCTGTCATCATCATCATTATTATCTGCCTAGCCTTCTCCCAACTAAGTATGTTGAGGTCGGCTTTCAGTCTAACCGGATGCAGCTGAATACCAGTATTTTTACATGAAGCGACTGCCTACCTGACCTCCACAACCCAGTGCAAACAATTGCCTTCGTTGTACTATTTACATTATAAGAACGCAGCCATATAACATTAATTAGATTGATCTAAGGCCACACAATCGAGTTTACAATTAGTTGTAATGTTACGGCTAATAAACAAAAACTAATAACACCATAAAATCATCAAGATCTAGAATGTTCTAGAAATGTCCGATAAAAACTCCACATTATCGTGTAATTGATGAGCAAAGTTACAGCGAGTAATAAAAGGCATCAATATTAAATCTTGGCACAAAAAGTACTACAGTACGGTTCCAGTAATCGAACCGACTATCCTTTCGCTATCTAGCATCGCTGAACGCACGCATTGCATTATGGGGCGCCAGAGATGTGGGAGGTAGAGGTGCATGCGGTGTTTTTACCCGACTGCGGCGAAGCCCAAACGGAGGGTTATGTGTTTGACCTGTATGTATGTATGTATGCCTGTATCTTTGTTCCCTCGTAACGTCTAAACGAATGAACGGATTTTGATAAATTATACGTCTTTAGATTTGTCTTGGTAGCGCGAGTGTCACTGGCTACATTAAAATAACAAAACAAAGCAAAATGGCGGATTTGGGGTGCCATGTTGTGGAGTTCGAATTTTTTTCTTCTACTAATACCATCGAGTGGGATATAAAAAAAAATTAAGGGCTTTAAAAGGCGATTACAAAAATATATACAACTTATATGGTTTATTCTTCGAAGTGACAAATCGTAAAATAAAAAACACGTAGAACTAAATCGTCTTTCACATTTGTAAACTAAAAAGAAATAAATAATTAATTAAATAAATAAATAAAAGCTGGAAATAAAAAAAAAGGAATTTAAAAACTCGACTGCGTTACCCGTACTATTTTTTAAAATTATATTTTCAAACTCCAATGAGTCCCACCTGCTTCCAACTTTTATTTAATTGCAAATGGGCTTGTTTTTAGCTTTCAGTTTTTTTTTTATTTACTTATGGGTTTTTTAGTTTTTATAAAATTGACGTCTGACAGTTCTAGTATGGAAAAACTGTCAAAGTTTGGTAGGTTTACCTTTTTATGTTTAGAATTATGTAATTTCGATTTTGTTGGTTATTTTCGTTAATATATAAAAATATAATTGCATAATTTTGAATCAGAGAATTTCTTTTTGAAGTCGTTTTTTTTTTATTACTTTTTTTTATAATTTCTAACGTAAAGATATTATACTGCACGTTCAAACTTAGATAATTCATATTTTATAATTAAGTATGTTATTTACGAGTAACTTTATTATGACATTCAAATATTATCATCTACTAAGTAAACTTCGATCCTCGCTGTTAGTCGTTCTGTTTCTTTGAAACTCTCGGTGGAAACCTAAGCTTCATAATATTTTAAACACTAGACAGCCCCACATCTTCGTACATCATTGGCACACAACGATACCAATCACTCGATGCCTACGGCGCGGAGATGTTTGCTCTGATAAATATATTACTTAGTGGTAAAAAATCATCATCTCATTGGCAAGAACCATATCAATTTGCATACTACCCGGTTAATAAGGTGATTAGCCGGTCAAAGTACTGTTGTGTACAATGTTGGGATACAAAATTTTGACGTTCTAAAGATTCAGAGGGGCAGTTCTCGTAATTTTAAGAACGTTCACAGTCTAATCTCAGTCTCAAACTGTCAAAAATACCTCTAATTTCCCTAAATATTTGACATTGATTGTCGCTGAGACGAGATTGCGGCTAGATTTTGAACGTTTTTAATTACGGGAATTGGTCTTCAGACATAACTGCGAAAACAAATGTTAATTCAGAATAAAGCTAATAGATGCTAAAACATTCTGTATACTCGTTGTAATGAACCTCAAGAAATAATGTGTTTTCAGATTTTAAATTAGCATATTATTTTGAAATACTTAACGATTACAGTAAACCTTACTTTGATCGAAACTTCCATTTCATATAAAATCGCGAATTGCGTAAAACGAAACGCAATTTGGTAGTTTTTTTGTAAACTTACATTAACTTAATTAATTGCTATAAATTATAACGTTCTATAATATTACACTATTCAAAATAGATTTAAATAAAAAAAGTTCCGTGAGCGCTAGTCGAGCACGTTTCGTTTACACCGATTCTGAAATTAAATCCTGAAAAGATCTGCAAACATTTATGTAGGAGATGGTACTTTGCTGTTGTTAGATTTGTTTTTCTTTATGTTGCTCTTTATTAAAAGTAGGTACGTCTTATTTGCATAAGCAGGGTAACTAGTTTATATGGTTTTGTTCAAAATAGCCTTTATCACCCATAATTTATTCTGAACGAAAATCGGTGTCTGGAAGTACCTCCTTACTTTTGACCTGTGGTTTGACTTGGTAAGACTGAAATAGTTTATATTAACTTTTATAACCAATAAAAAAAAAATTATATCATTGGTATCCGGCATAATAGTATTAATTTTATACTTTCTAATTATTTATAACAGAGAAAAGAAGTATGTGAGGAGTAGGCGTTCGTAGTTTCTACCTTCCCCCATGGAAATATGAAAATTAGGTATACTAGTTTTGTTGGCCAAGTAATAAATGGCTATAAAATAATTATGCTGTGATGTTTTTTACCATCTTGCAAACGTATTACGTAAAACGTAACGTAATTGGCTATATTGATGGGAATGACAGGATACGATAATCGAGGAATTAGACTTTGCCCTACATTCTTCGATTTCTCCAAGATATCCTACATTTTCGTCCAAAAAACAAAACTACACGCACGTTACTTCCATAATTTGCGTGTAAATAATTGAGCGTACGCGCCGCGCGTGTCCCCGCCATATTTATTATTCACGCGGTGTTGCCACTGTTGTGTCATATTATTGCCATATTGGAAAATTATTCCCTGGTTGTGAGGGGAATTTTTGCCAGTTTTGTCCTTTGTTTAGTCAGTAAATGCAAGTTAGTGTCTCCGTGACTGTCATTCTAGTGAAAGATTTTGTTGGTATTTGTGCTATCAAGTTTGATGTAGTTCGTCGTTTTGTTTCGGGTTATTTTTGAATTTATTAAATGTGATCGTAGGTTCGTGATCTGATTTTGAAGTTAACAGCATTATGTAGTACCTAAACCGAAGCGATGATTTTGTTTTTGTTAGGTCAAGAATATGTATTTATGATTTTACAAAAAACTTTTTTCTTTGCTTTTCTTTTTAAAGACATCATGCCAATACAAAGTTAAATCAGTTTTTAAAGCCAAAGCATTAACACAGTTGTCATTTCACATTTAACCAAATCAATTTCCCTTCCAAACAATTAATCCCATCAAAATTAGACAACAAACTTCACAAACCGCAAGTCAAAAGTCATCGCAACATTCCTCAAAGCGAATTAATGATTCATTAATAGCGCCCCCAATTACGATTGTTATTCGATTAGGGAGGCCCCCGCACACTTCGATGCGTATAAACTCGCAAGGGGGACTCGCGAATTTTCCGGGGTGCGTGCATGTCACCTCACTAGCACGTGGAGCGCCGCGGAGAGCGCAAGCCTATGCGTTCCAAATTCGAAAACAGATGAAAGTTTCTGGCATTCGCGGTCGTAAATTTTTTTATAAACTTTTTTGCGAACATTAATCGATTTAAAGTAGTGCGTACGTTTAGTCAATTTCCAAGTTTTTTATCGATTTAACTTTTACTTTAAAATATACCGAATATTTGGAAAGGTTCGTTTTTAACGTATTATAAATGTAAAGTGACGTACGGTGATCGATTGCTTATTCGCAACGTTTCGATTGTCGACTCCTTATTCGATTAGTTGTGGAATTTGACGTTTTCGGGGAGTTTTCTCGGAAACTCGCGATGTGGGAGTTCTCATTGTTTTTATTTGGAGTTCTGTTCGACATTGAGTTAATGAAGACATTTGTATTGACGTGTTGAATGCGTAAATAATTTTTCGGGATTTCTGTTTACGTATGTACTAATGTGGTAAAATTTAATTAGGCTCGAGAAAAAAGGCTCTGATTTCTCCTAATTGAACATTGTTAGGTTTCTAATTGGATTATTGCAAGTTTCCAAAGTTATTCATAAAGTCATCGGCTACGACAAGGTTTTTCTAAGTTGGCGTGTGTTGTGGTTTTTTTTTGCAATAGACTGGATAAACGTAGAAATACGTTAAGATGTATTAATTATTAATATCATAAATATCTAAATCTGTGTTAGTGGACCAGGAGCCTAGTGTATAAACCTACTCTTAATTTAAAAATCTATTAAGTCTTCACAGTTCTAGACACTTAAAGTTTTTATCATATTTTTCTCGGAAAATTAAATAAGTACCTATTTATGTTAGTTAACCTAGGGGAAAAAATGCGTTATGGAGTGTGACACAAAACCTGAAAACTTTTTTATATCTTTTGTTGATCATTTTGTTCTCATGAAGCAAGCCTTTGTCGATTCACCATGATAAAGCAAAGCATCATATTGATGATAATGCTCACCAATTACAACTCAACACTTTTTCTATTCTAATTCGCCACTTCAAAAAAGGAACTATTTTAAATAGGTTCTACAAAAAAGTTTTTAATTCCGGCCAACGGTTTCCATGACGAAAGTAGGTAGCTCGCGTTCGTTTGAGCTCGCCGCGATTCGGAAACAATCGCGAACCGAGTAGGAATCGAATCGTGTAAAAGTAAATCGATCCGATTACCGGCATCGATTTCTGATTGGTCAATTTGTTTGTGGAGTGAGAGGTTTTGATACTAGGTGAATTAATTTTATTATGAAGCGTCTGATTTTTGGGGAATGTCGATTAGTTTGTGAGTGAGAGGATACAAGAGAGTAATAGAAGATACGAGGAGTAATTCTTCATGTAAATATCTGAATAGATTTTCACGATAAAACAATTTTATTTCAAGCCACAATGTTTGCTTTGATATTTCTATGCTATTTTTCTTCCACTTTCTCTGTACCTATTTATTAATTTCTTTCTTTTTTATATTATTTTTTTAATACGGAGCAAATATTGCTAGGGTTTTTAAATAGATAGATACCTGGTTTGGATGTTAGATACTCGATACAGGATAAATTCCAATTCATTTTTAATTAAACTTACTTAGTTTCACGTTCACGTAGATTCTTGCTTCTACAACGCAAGTATCAAAACTCTTAATCTTCACATCAACTAGGTACAGTCAAACATCAAAGTGGCTGCGTAAATAATCAAGTTAAATAGGCAACAGAAAAAAAACATTCGTTCTTATTCGTTTCCTATTTGTGAGAGCCCAAGTTTTTTCACCAATCACCGTGCTTACCCCCCTTGGTCTTGCTATCACTGTGGTACTTGCGTTAAGTAGTTTGTACTCAATGTTACGGACCAATTGGTAATGTACTAGGTATTGGTATTGTTATATGTATGTCATATACATAGCGACATAAGTTTGTCATGTCCAAATAAAATATGTTAAAAAAAGTTTATAGTAGGATTCTTTTTATTGCAAGCCATCATACAGTGTAAGGCTTGGTGTTCTAAATAAATAAAAACTCAATTTTGAAATTGATAGACACCCGGAACGAAAGTATCCTAACCTACTTACTCAAAAGACCATCTCAGACATCGATCTACATGGTCTTCATATAACCACACCAAGATTATGTCTGCACCCTAATTGCGTAACACATCACTATCCATCGGAATCTGAATAATTTTGAAGCAAATTGCTAATCCATTGTTTCATAAGTTCAAAAAATTTGTCTGCTCAACACGTACTTAAATAACGCAATGAATGTTGTTGAACTGTCAAAATGAAACCGATTTCGATTGATAATGTGTTACGCAATTGCCCCGCTGGACTTTAAAAGAGACTGTGACCTCTGAGTTTGTTTGGGCCTTTCTTCTCAGAGTAGTCAGATAGGAAACGCCGACCTCATCTAGTTTTTTAAAATATGGTTGACGTGTAAAAGTGTTTGTGCAAACCTAATTACAGAAATAACATCATTTATCATTTACTTGCCTAATTATGATGATAAAAAGCAATTTCTGGTTATGAGATGAAATCAGTAATAGTCATAGTCCATTTATTTTTCAGAATATTGTTACGGAGTTGTTACATAGTTTTAAAAGTTCATAATATTCTGCCGTTTCCGGCGTAAAAATACATTTACATGTTCACATTGAATTAAATAAATTAGAATAACATTCAAATTGCAAAAATTAGGAATGGAAATGTCAAAAAGATTAAATTAAGTCAAAGAGATAGTACGAGTAAGAACCGAATATAATTATTATTCTAATGTTTAAGTCAACTTTTCATTTCATTCATAAAATCATTAGTCGAGTAGTAGCGAAAAAAACTTTCAAAAGGCGAAAAATTGTCATTTATATATATTTTTTTTCATTACTGTGGAAAAACCGTAGAAATGGAAAAAAGAAAGCACGTAAGAACGATGAAAAAAAAACTTTTAAAAAGGAAATAATTGGAACAAAATATTGCAAAAAACAAGACCGCTTTTTTAAACATAACTGTTATACGAATACTAATTTCTAATCTCTGCATGTTGCGCAGCGCGGGCGCAGCGGGCGCTAACGACATCTGTGGGCCGCTAAGTGGAACTATTGTCAAATTCGATTCGGTTAAGATCGGGACTCGTCGGCTTTCTGTCAACTAGAGTGTATTTAGTGACGGTCGCGGCTTTTTCAAAAGCTGTGGAATGTGAAGGTTTTTGTCGTCAAAGCGGAGTCCATTTCGTTAAACTTTGTTGACTATTATGCCTATTTACATAAGCAGTTTTGTAATCGTACGTAACAGTCGGTTATGGATAAACCTACTTGATTTCTACTTCTTATATAGCTACTAACGTGAGATACCTCAAAATAATTGGAATATAGATATTTTTGCAATTCCAGGTTCAATATTCAATTCTTGGATAGTAGACATTACCATTTTCAAGAAAGAATGTTTCTTAATGAGAAACTGTAAAATCAACTGAACTATTAAATCTTCAAACTGATTGTAGTCAATAACTAAAACATTACTCCTCCAATCTAAAAAATATCCAAATACTTATATAATTATATCTAAATTATTGCACCGTATGTCACTTTACATTTTAATATAACAAGTAGGTACAGACGCCAGCACATCAAGCTAACCGAAACTGTCAAATTTTCCCAATCATCTTTGAACCTTTAGCGATAAAGTTGAAAATTTATTAAAGAAATTTGACAGATTACAGTAGCTTGATGTGCTGACGTCTGTACAACACACCAAAGCAATAGGATTGTTTTCAAATTTTCAGTGGCTCCAGTAGTCATGTCAAAAAGTTACAACACAGTCGTCTAAAGAGACAATAAATTAGGACTACTCGCAGGTCGGCTAAAAGTGATCAAAAGTAAAATGTATGCAGTTCCAATGGTTAATTATGTCAGTCCTTACCACCTGGCTCCTCACTATGGAGCTTCTTCCAGCCTCACAGATCCTTACTGGATGTAAGTATACCATCAAATATAATTATAAAGCACCTGTATAAGTTTTTGCGTCTTATACAGGTGCTTTAGAAAATGTCTTACGTTGGTGTTGATCTATATGTTATCTTCGTGAACGGGCGCCGTCAGTAGGGACTGGTCGTCTCTTAGTTGCTACGCCGTTTTTTTTTTAATTAGTCATTTTACTACGGAAGTTTAACGTGCACGTCTTTCTACATCGTTCTCACATGTATAATTTCAACCAATATTGTAACCATTATCTTGTAAAAATATTTTTTAATAAGTAATATTTTGATTTGAAAGAGTATCCGAACTTACTACGCTTTAGAATGGACAATTAGCTTCTTTTTTCTGACTGACCGACTCCTAGACAATTAAAAAATGTCTGTAATTGGTTTAATTGAAATAAATGCTTCTAGTTTGAGTTTCATTTCTCTACCGATCTTTTTTTGTTCAACTCAAATACGGCCACTTTTGACTTGTCAAAATCATGATCAGGTTTTTGAATTATAAGTATTCTTATATTTTTATTATTAGTAAGCTTGACAGCTGATGCAGCATTTACGTCGATTACTTCAGTGGCCAATAAAGGAGATGTTGCCGTAATCATCAAGGAAGAAGGCGGATTGCTAGGTCGTAATATTGATGCAGTCGCAAAGCAGATGTTTTCATTAAATCTGAAGCCAGGTTGAACCAAGTGGTTTGAGGCAGCCCATTGTTTTGCTCATTCTGTAATGAAAACAATATGAAAATAATTGAGGACTTAATCTTATGTATTTATTTTTATTTATTGTACACCACAAAAATGCATAGCAAAAAAATACATCAAACACTACAAACTACATATTTTATATGATGGGCGGCCTTCTCGCTTTCTGCGATTTTAGCTATACCTACATTAATAGATTATCATCATCAGCTTCATCAGCCTTCAAAGCACAAGTATAAGCTGAAGGTGTATATGTTTGGTTTATTTTGTTACTCTAATCCATCCAAAGGTTGTCTGTAAAAGATCGCTTTTAGCGATAAAATCGCCCTATGTAAAATTTCTACATTTAAGTATATCAGTGTAATTTATAGTACATAATAAAGAGTATCTGTATATCTACTTAAGATTTTATGCTATTTCTTCTTCGGAATGCAATCATATGTTGAATCTAACATAACCTATATTTATATTTGTATATGTAACTAATTTAGTTTTGTATTTGTTTCAGAAAACCATCAGTAGATGGCGTCTCGAACGCGGCATCAGTCAACAGCCGGTAAGTTCGCAAAATTATTCAAAACTCAACTAAATAATGCTGATCGGTACCTCGCACGACACCGCCCAAACCGTGTTATCCGATACCGAATCGATTCTGCCGATCGAGTTTTTAAAATAACCTCAAATCCAGTGTGGATGTCGATAATCCAATATCTAAAAATGGTAATTTCCGATAGAGTGTTCTCACGAACGAAACAAAGGGTTTAGATGTGAAAAAAGTCAGGTAAACATTGGTTGGCAGGATTGTATCGAGTAAAACGTTCATGGTTCCGCAGAACCTACTTACCATTGACAGTGTTTCTTTATTTGTTGCAATCCTTGATCTGACTTCGTTTCTTTTTGACTGAGAATTCATTATCATAAGTGCCTAATTGTTCTCTGTACAACTGTGTACAACAGTAATATTATCCCTCTATTCATACTTACTTATTTATTAATTTAATTTATTTATGCAGTAGTACACATACATACCTAGTTGGTGTCAACATAAACTCATTACAGTGTTCTTGCAGCCACTTCCTTTTGAACAGCCTTGTTTATTTAAGATTTTATGATATTTCGTTCCCGATTTTTCACTTCATCGGTTGTTGCACTTTTGTCATTTACATAATATCTTAGCTATGTAAGTATATTCATCGAAACAGTCTTCCCCATACCCGTTACACAAGCAGAACCCTAAAAAATGGTAAAAAAGAGACAAAATCCAATCACAATTACGCGGAGCAACGTGTAATTTTGACATGGCTCGCGCTCACCACTTACAGAATAAGACGACCGACACATTTGATCATTGATACGACCAATCTCGGTATTAACTGCTATTGAAGAATAATCTATTTTAATGGAAGAAAAGGAGCAAGTAAAATGTAATGTTTTGATGACAAAAAGGGATGAAGGAGTCGGCGGTTTGGTCGATTTTGTTTTTAGAAGTTTTTATTTTGTCATTCATGCAATCAACTATCAACAGCATAATCAGCCTATAATGTTCCCCCCACTGTTGGGACACAGGCCTCCTCTTAGTGAGAGGGAGTGGGCCGTAATCCACCACGTGGGCCCAGTGCGGGTTGGTAGACGTCACATGTCTTCGAATTTTTGGTTCTAGGACATGCCGGTTTCCTCACGACGTTTTCCTTCACTGTTTCGAGAGCAGTGGTGATGAATTAATTTATACAAGGTAAAGCACCTGTCTGGGTTCGAACCTACGACCTATAACTCTTAAGACGCGGCCGTTACCACTGGACCACTGCTGCTCCCTCTATAGTACTTATCCTTGTCAAGTTAGACCACATCAGTATACTCTAAAAACCAAGGAACAGAATCATCATGTGCGGCATGTGCCTAGCCTTTTCCCAACTATGTTAGGGTCGGCTTCCAGTCTAACCGGATGCAGCTGAATACCAGAATTTTACATGGAGCGACTATCTATCTGACCTCCACGACCCAGTTACTGGGTAATACGATACCTCTTGGTAAGACTGGTTGTCAGAGTTTCGGGCTTCTGACGACCCGTAACGACTCAAAGATCCACGAATGACAGCTGGAACGGCTTAACGTGCTTTCCTAGGCACGGAGGCCGGAGGGGTCTTGGTATGTGGAGATGGTCACCCATCCACGGACCAACCGCGGCACGATCGACTCGTGCGGCTGTTATTACTTAGCCACAAGCCCCTTAAAACCAAAAACCAGAATAAAAGCTAAAAATCCGTAGTAAATACAAGTTGTTTAGTATTCATGGCACGTACTAAGCCAGGGCTTAAGACACTCTGTGAAATAATGAAAAAGCGGTACTCGGACTAATCCCGGACAAATTAGATCGGTGTGATGTCGCTGCGTGTGTCCGGTCGGTGTCCGGACAGAGGCGGACACGATTCCCGATGGGTAACTAATATAGTTTGAAGAAAATGCATAGCAATATGTAAAATACTAGCAGCGCCCCGCGGTTTCACCCGCGTAAGTTTCGATCTCGTGGGAATATCGGGATAAAAATATCCTATGTGTTAATCCAGGAAATGGTCTATCGATGTGCCAATTTTCGTCCAAATCTGTTCAACGGTTTACGCGTGATTGAATAACAAACATCCAAACATCTTCGCCTAAACTTTCACATTTATAATATTAGTATCTGCGCCCCGCGGTTTCACCCGCGTAAATGTCGATCCTGTGGCAATATAGGGATAAATAGTAGCCTATATGTTAATCCAGGGTGTCAGATACAAAATTTTATCAAAATTGGTCCAACCGTTTGAACGTGAAGAAGTAACAAACATATAAACACACCCTCACACACACACTCACAAACTTTCGCCATTATAATATTAGTGTGATGTGATTATAGCGTGATATATACATTATGTAGTAGGATATTTGCATGCAATTTTACTTGAGGTACTAGTTTGACTTCTAGGGTAGGCAGAAGTTCGGTTTTTTTATTTTTAGCAGTTTATTTTTTGTTAAAGATTTAAAACGGTTACTTAGCTGTTTTACCCTCAGATATTAACTGTAGTTTTTATAATAAGTAATATAAATTATAACCAGCACCCTCATTGCGTAATAATACACTGTCAATCACAATCTTTTTGACGGATGTTGCTAATCCATTGCTTCATATGTTCGAAAAATTTGTCTGCTCTACAGCGCAAATGTCGCAATGAATGTTGTTGAACTGTCAAAATGAATGCCATTCCTACTGTTAGTGTGTTACCCAATTACCCTGCTTTACACCTATTACTGCAATATTTGTATAAGCAATATTTGTAAGCCTTGCAAGGCAGCACATAGTGATACAAGTAGTACAACTTTAAACCTATGTATCTCGAAGAAATACATTTTAATGTTGTGGATTACTTTTGATATCACTTCTGTTTCTTCGTTTTGCTGTTTCTCCAGCTTCTTGTGTGGATTCTGTGTTATCATTGTGTTCGTTAATCTCCTTCAAAAAGTTGTTGGCTGCATCAATATTTTGTGTTTGACACGTTTTGTGATATAACGAACTTGTCCCACTGACTTGATTTATATAAGTAACTACATATAGCGGCTTTTCTGTTAGTTTTTTGTTTAGAGTAGTAAGTACTCATTATTCAGCTTTCTGGGTTTCCTTATCAATGAATTGATTTGAGATCTTTAATATGATTTTCAAATCATTACAACGATAGCTATAAAAGGTGTTGTTTCCAATTTTCATCGTAAGAAAATTTAGTGTTTCCTAATCTTTTTCGTGCTTCTTGTGATTCTTAAGGTGATTCTTTGTAATACCATGTTTATATTTGTTTTCCGGTCCGTTACATACAGAGCTGAATATGATAATTATAATAAATGATAAAACATCGGCTTATTATTAACGATGTGCGTTGGGAACAGTTTGATAGCCATATTCCGTCTTTCCCTCGCCATATTGGCATAGTCCTTATTATCTGCTGTGGAGATTTATTTTGCTTAATTTATGGCCATAAGGACTATGTTTGGATTAGTTTATTATGCGGTCAAGATTTTTGTTGTATTTTATAAGTGTTACGTTAGGTTTAGTTTTGACAACCAGTCTTACCAAGGGGTATCGTGTTACCTAGCAACTGGGTTGTGGAGGTCAGGTAGTCAGTCGCTTCATGTAAAATACTGGTATTCAACTGCATCCGATTAGACTAGACGCAGACCCAAACATACCTAGTTGGAAAAAGGCTAGGCAGATTTATTGACGTTCGGTTTAGTTATAGATGTTTGATTATTTTATTTTAACGTTTCTTTCCTTACATAATTCACCTTCTCATTCTTCATGAAGATCACACACTAGTCCTACTTTGCATTCAAGTTTATTAAATTTTCTGTAACAGTGTAGTTGTGAAACGGTCGTTCAACATTATCTCCGATGAGTGATAATGGGAAAGTCATCGGATAATTCGTACTTAAATAAAACATGGTTTGGATTGACAATTTGTTCTTGGTCCTTTACAAGAGCTTTTATGAGTATTCCAAGGAGGAGTACATTTCTAAGCCCACACTTCTTTATTCTCATAATATCCATAATTAATTCTATCGTCAATTAAAACAAGAATTTATAAATTGTTTCGCCGGCAATCTATAAATCGCACAAGACAATAGTATCGAGTAATTACGGCTTACCTAGTACGGAACAATAATCGTTACGGAGATCGAATCGTATCGATTCATCTCGAGAATCGATGCCTTATTCGATTCCGCTGGTTTATTGTTATTGTTTTAATCAATTTGGATTTGCATACCGTTGTTATGAGGGTTTGTTAGCCTTGGGATAAGTTATGGGTATGCTTTATTAAATAAGCAGCGCCCCGCGGTTTCACCCACATGAGTGTCGATTCCGTGGGAATATCGGGATAAAAACTATCCTATGTCCTTTCCCGGGACTCAAACTATCTCTATACCAAATTTCATCTAAATCGGTTCAGCGGTTTAAGCGTGAAGAGAACATACAGACAGACAGACACACTTTCGCATTTATAATATAATATAGTATGGATGGTTATACGAGTAGTTTTGTTTTTAATTTGGAGGAAGCGTTCAATTAGCAGTTCTTTTTCTGTTCGGAATGTTCGGGTGTAATTCTCGAGGGTTTTCGCATCGAAAACTCTGTTATGCAATGGTCCGTGTTGATCATATTTGGATGCCCCGTTTTACTCATTTGTTGGTAGATTTAAGATAAATAATGGCTTCCTAACGCAAGATGAAATCTTAGATCTATTTTATCAGTTTTTTTTAGTTATTTTTTGTGTTTCATCCTTCTGAAATAGACATATAGGATGGCAGAATCAACGCGCAACCGTTATCATGGACTCAGTAGGTACATGCTTTTGGTCCATGCATTTTGACCGCTGCAGATTTTTTTTTGGTATCCGTCGAATAATTTCTATGCTAGTCCAGGTCCAGTAGGATCCAGAATCATGTACTGAATTTATGGTAACAGGTTGCGCATCGTTGTCCCTGTCACCATGTATATTAAATAAAATGAGATGTAGTTCTTCCACTATGTTAAGACTATTGCTTAAAACTTACAAAAACAATTTCATATCATGACTCTGCTAGGAAACTAATTTGGCGCGCCGCTTGTTCCTGGCCAGGTGATTTTTCATGGGAAATTGCCATAAAAGAGGGAAAACTTCATGCAACTAGTAAGCTGGTCACGTGCTTTCAAGAGCAAGGGGGACGGCAAATATGGGTCTTACAAGGGGGGTGAAAGAGATGGGTGTATGCGATATTTCTCGCGCCGGGCTAAGATGGATAACCTTTCTATATATTACTAAAGTCTCGTAGGTTCGTCTGATTTCGATAGTAGTTTGCTTTTACTGCTTAATTTTTGTTTTTATTGTGTCTATCTAACAGGGATATATGGTAGGTATTTATGTATGGATAATTACTTTGTGTAAATTGTTTCGTCACCACTGCTCTCAAAACGGTGAAGGAAAACATCGTTAGGAAACCGGCATGTCCTAGATCCAAAAATTTTAAGACATGTGATATCCGCCAAGCCTCACGCGTGGTGGATTTCGGCTTATTGGATCTCACCGAGAGGAGCCCTGTGTCCCAGCATTGGGAAAATGGGAACATTATAGACTAATTAGTCTATAATGTTATGTTATGCTTATGCTATAGATAATTACTCATAGTAAAACTGAACTTCGTTTTATTCGGTCATATGCAGAGGTAATTCGAAAATAATTGGTGATTCGGTTGCCTCTTACGAGTTAAAACAAAACTTCTTGTGATTCAAATTATTTGATGAGCATGTTGTATGTTTTAGTTATTATAATCGCACCTCAATCGCTCATCGACACTTCCCGATGACTATTTCCGATGTTGTAAGAATCGACTATATAATAGCCTTCTACAAATTATTGACGCAGTCTTTTATTATATTCATTAGGGACAAAGAAACACTTAAACCAAAATAACAAACATGTAAACCACATCATACATCATCATTTGTATGCCCATCTGACGGCAGAACATGGATGACGCTTATAACAAAACCTTAAGTACATCTGTGTAAAAACCCATGTCTGCAAACCAAAAAATGATTTGATTTGACATTATTGTCCACATATTAATAAAATATTTAAAAAATGTGAAGGACTGTGGATAGGTTAGCCATTTTAGAAAGCATTTGTTGCTAAAACCATTTCAAACAAACAAAGAATTTTTTCATCAATACAAAATGCTGTGAATTTCTCTCCAAATTGCATTTGTGACTTCATCCTAGAGAATAAAGCGCTTACTGGCTAGCCAGAAATCCCATTTTAAAATCAAAATGTCCGTGAAAAGGTTTTGAAAAATACCACCGTTCCCCGTTCTATGGTCATTTGCATATGAAAAGAGGCTTCTTTTGTCGCGTAGAATGTATTTTTCACTTTCATCTCTTTGGATTTCTTTAAAAGGCTTTGGGCCAAATATTATTTGAATCTTTTCTTTGTAGTGTGACTGATCAGCTCCATTTTGTTTAAACGTGATGAATATTGGTACTTATGCTAGGTTTTCTACAGTAATGTCTATTTTACAGGTCCAATCGAATCCATTCGTTGTTGAATCTAAGATGTTTCTGATTTAAATATTGTTGCTCTAGTAAAAATCTTCTATCATTGGAAATATTCTGAGTAGTTCTTTAAAAGTTTGATTCTCATTTCTGATTCTATAAATGTTACAAATTGCAGAACTTGTTATTCTTGTTTATCTTTTACTGTTTGTAGTGACTCTTTACGTTTCTTTCTTTTAATCTATAATGCTATATTATTCGTCTTTCTTCCAATTGTCTATTTTATTACGTTTTATCATATCTTCTCTACAATCATATGTCTATAAACAACTGTTATCAACAATATGAATACAAAAATTACCATATTATTGATACGTTCAGTAGTAATTAATGAATGTTTAGATTTATGGCGTCGATTACAGCGCCGTTTGACCCTCCGCAAGAGTTCACTTTTAATTTTAAGAAGCCTCCGGCTATAGGTTAGTGTGGATGTACCTTTGTTTTATTTTCATTCGGAAGATGGCAGATATGTAAACAACTATGATGGCATAATAATCTTTATGTTTACTGTTTAGTCCTTTACGGTTTGTTTTAGTTAATTAACTACTAATAGAATAGTACAGTCTAAGAAATCAAACAACGTTATGATTACTTTAAGTTTATTATAATCGAACGGCTTTACATTACTTCAGCTATATTGTCACTGTTTTCTTCCAAACAAAAACCTAATGCAAATATTTGACAACTCATTATAAACTCGCATGACTATTTGAATGCAACCAGTTATTTTATTGCCAGCCTGCACTACATAAGGTTACATTTAGCAGACAACCTTTACAGTAGCATCTACATTGGTAGCATCATTAATAGTAGGAGTTGCTTTAAAACTATTAAACATTTTAGTTTTTTTTTTCCTTAACGTTTCGATTAGGTTAGGTCATCCCCCAATCTCCATCCTCTATTAATTGTTTGATACTTTCTGCTCTTTTTACTTGATATTACTTTACTATAACGTTGATTTGTGCGACATTATCTAATTTTTTTTCCATGTCCTCTTCAAAGATTTGTTTCATAATTAACAGTCACATCCACAAACTCCTTTCAACCAGTGACATAATTAAAACAGATGCGTCTGGGTGCATTAATTTATACTTTTTTTTTCCCCGGCACTTTTAATTTGCCCACGTTGAGTGTTTTGCATAAATTCTTTGGACAAAAAAAATGTTTTAAGGATCCAATTAGTTGAGGGCCTTAATTTATATGGTCTTAATAAGAGAAGTTTGACTTACTTGGTCAATGGAAGTGGGGAGAGGAATCTTGGCTTTGTATTTAAGGTTATAGGTATTTTTGCGATTTGAATGGCGTGGAAATTAATGTGGTTTTTTGGTATGTAACGGGAAGTTAATTATTGGTCTAGTTGTTTTCACATATGGGAATTCTGCAAGGTTTTTCTGTTAACTATCATGGTTGAGGAGCTTGCGGCTTCGAAGGAAGATGAAGCTGCGCTTACCGTGGTCAGTTCGAGGATGGGTGACTTGCCATTACATATCGAGATATCTCCATGCCTCGGAAAGCACGGTAAGCAGTTGGTCCTGGCTGTCATTCGCAGATCTTTGACAGTAGTAACGGGTAGTCTGACAACTAGTCTTACAAAGGGGTATCGTGTTACCCAGTAACTGGGTTGTGGAGGTAAGTCGCGCCATGTAAAAATTTCAGCCGCATCTGATTAGACTGGAAGCCGACCCTAACATAGTTGGGAAAAGGTTAGGCAGATTGATTGTTATTGACTATCATACTTAAAATTGTGGGATTTTATGGTCGATTTGAAAATTCATATCAAAGGAATGCCTTTTGTGTTATATATTTCCTTTTTTCACTCACCTTGTTAGTTGTTGTCAGGGGTGTGCAGTTCATAACTCAGCACAATAAGAAAGAACTGCGGCCATTCGGCGAACAACTCTATCTCCAAACCAGGGGTGGCAAATTGAGGGGATTTTTTTAATAAATCGTCCAAAACTATAAAATATAATGTCTCTAACACCACAACCACTACTTACACCACATTCCATAATATCATAATCTAACACAGGAATGCTTTCACATTTCAACGGAAGGACTATTGCGCCCTAAAAATTGTTTAGCTAAACAACCTCGCCATCATTCCAATTCAAACTTTATATCTTGGCCAATAAGACTGGAATTTGTACGTCTAAAGCGAGATTCTGCTAAACGTAGTGATGCGACTTTTCTGCCATTGAAATTTTGACTTTTTGTGTCAGTGTTATGGTTGAGTTTTCCATGTGGTGGACACGTTTTTCTAAACGGACCAAGAGGGTAACCCCGGGGCTATTAGTTGAAGGATTAGCAGAGTGATCCCGGATCAGATGACCAACGTCATATTAAACCGGGATTTTGGACACTCGGACAATTCATATTTCTATTTGTTTTGTGGCGTTTTTCAAATGGATTGTTTTGGCTTGTTGTTTAGATTTTGCATTTGTATTGTTTAGATTGGAAAGCCTTTGTCTGATTGTTTGTGGACTGTGGGAGTATTAGTTTTGTCTGGTTGATTCATTTTGGTTTGGGCATCTTTTCAAATATATTTCTATCAAAGTACGTTGAATTTATACATAACATCATAATATCACGCCTGTAGTCCTCGAAAGCTTAGGCAGAGTTATATTTAAGCTAGCCAGGAAGTTGTGTTTTATTGATTAAAAAATATAAGTAAGTACTTATCCTATTCGCAAACGAGGCAAAAGATGTATTGTAGGGATCATAGTAGGTGGTGTTCTGTAGATTCTGCCTAACCCCATGGGAAGACGGCGTTAGTTTATATATGTATGTCATCCTATTTTGTCTTCGTTACCACTAATTCTCACTCTACTCTTACAAAGACATCTTGACTAGATTTCTTTGAGTTAAGTCGATATAGTTAGTACCTACTCTACTTAATGATTTTCTTCCATTCCATTTAGTCGAATTTAGGCAGACTAAAAGACACAATCCAATTCCACCCAAATTAATCTTATAAAAATTCCCTTGTCTTGCGAACAATACCTTCCAAAAAAACACAACTAAAGCTCCCGACAACAGTTAAGACAAGTCGCGCCGCCTCCAATCATGCGACTTGTCGTCGCGACCGCGTCTAATTCACTTATAAATATTCATGTCCCTTTTACAGACGGTATATTGTGATACTTTGATTAAGTGTCTTCTACCCTCTCTGATAAATGGAAGTCGTTCGTTTGTTCGATCTTCTTTTTTTATGAGATTTAACCCTTGACGTGTTAAAAGATGCTACTGTAGGTTTTTTTTTGTTAGGGTCAGTGTGTTGTTCAAAAGGGTATTGATAAAAAGTCGTTTAGTGTTCGGTTCTTTTTTTGTGGAGGCTAGTGGAGGATTATGAATGTTTTCATTATTTAAGTTGGGGCTCAAATCCATACGTGTCAAAAGTTAAAATTATGTAATAAATATACCCCAAAGGTTGATTTGATGCGTTGACCATCAAATGCGTACAAAATGAAACTTATAGTGGAAGCATAGCGATTAGATAAAGTATATAACTTCATTACATAATTATCTATAACACTTCTACAGCCTGACATTTTCGTTTCTAATGAGCAAATTCTATTTATTCAAAAATTTTTTTAAAGTTTTAACGTTGCTCGCGTTTACAAATTGATAAATAGGTTTATTCAAATCATTTTCACACGATTAAACAAAACATGCATCAAATTCATCAGCGAGCATCGTTTACTAAATGGCATTCATCATACAAATAAAATTTCTCCTCCACAAAAGGGGGGTGCGATAAACGAAATGTTTGATTTTAATTAACTCCATCGTTGATACGGCTTATTAATAGGTCTGTTGTCGCTGTCGTGTCGCGCATCAACTGTAATCGCAGTCGATTTGTCTTACCGTGTGACTCCCCCCTTATTCGTACCTTCAGTGTTGCTTGTTATGAAATTAATTTTATTAATTAGATTGCGTTGAGTCCTTGATCAATTAGAATTTTTGAGATATTTTTTTTTCTTTTTTGTGAGTTTTTTTTTAGTTTTTTACCGACTTTAAAAATGAGGGGGTTATGTACCTTTCGACGTATATTTTTATGGAGGCGTGTTTGTTTTAAACATTGACAAAATCATAAAATCCACCTCCTAGTACCCAAAAATACTTGTCAAAGATACTCAAAATATATCCAGAATTTGTTATTCAAATACACAAATTGGAAAATGCTAATACAAACTAGAAATTGGAGTCAAGACATCAAACTTGGATAATCAAAGCGAGTCCCGGCACACGGCTGCGTGCATAGACGAGGAACAGGAAATCTTTAACAGTACCGGTGCATAGAGCGGGGAGTAAGAACTTTGCAGATGTGACAGGTCTTACATAATTTTATCGCCCTTAGCGATAAGACAGCCCATTGTGCCACCCTTTGTAAAATCTCTATATTTATGTCTGTAATTTATATGGTGTACATAATAAAGAGTATTTTATTCTATTAATGCTGTTTGAAAAGAAATTCATCTTACAAGAACACAGGCTTTTCTCACACTTTTCTCAAAAAGTTTGATTAATCTTCTAGTCGTTAAAGGAATGAAGATTTTGAATAAGAAGAACTTATTCTTTAAAAAAATTACAGAAAAAGTAGTCTTTTAAATTGCTGACAAAGATTTGAAGATAGTATCACTAATGAAGATTGACATAATAAGTATAGAAGATGTAATAATTAGACTCATATCTTGATTGATAAAAATCATTTGACTGTTATAAAAAAATAGTGACAGGTCATTAAGAAGTATTTGTTTTTAAAGCTAATATTATAAAGAGACAGGATTTTAATTTTTGACTGTTTGTTTGTTACACTTTCATGCTAAAACGGCTGAACGGATTTGGATGAAATTTGCCACATGGGTCGACCATGACCTGGATTAGGACATAGGATACTTTTTATTCCAATATTCTCACGGGATCGAGATTTATACGGGTGCAACCACGGGGCACAGCTAGTTTTTAATAATTTCCGCATTGTTTAGGAGCAGAATGTTAGTTTGTCAGTCGTTACAGGTCGTCAGAAGCCCGAAAGTCTGACAACTAGTGTTACTAAGGGGTTTCGTATTACCCCGTAATGGGTTGTGGAGATCAGATAGGCAGTCGCTCCATGTAAAATACTGGTGTTCAGCTGCATCCGGTTAGACTGGAAGCCAACCCCAACATAGTTGGGAAAAGGGTAGCAGTGATGATGATGTAGGAGCATAATGTTTGTTTCATTGTAGCATTAGAACTACTGTACTGGATAAGCACATAATTTTCCTACAATTTTTCTTATACAAAAAAATCATGTTCCTCAATCTCTCATCTCTCCAATTTATCTAGTCTATGAGAAATCTTACTCCTCGGATTTAGTTAACGTATGTAGTGCGAGGGGTCGGCCCGACCATAAATAATAATTCTAGCCCCGACTCGAGATAAATCGACATATGCTAATATTGCCAAATTATTTATTGAGGGGCTAACCATATCGAGTTCAGGGTGGAAAGATGTGGGCGATGCTGGATGCATGGTGTTTGTTTTATTTTTTTTGTGTGTATGGTGTTGCTTCTTGGTGTTTTCTTAATAAAGTCGTCAGAATTATGACATGTTTCCTGAGGCTTTAATATTTATTACAATCCAAAGAAGTTTTTTACCAGTTTCCTATTCTCTCAATCTTCCTCATTGCGTTTGTCTGTTGTTGATTTGATGTATTATCAAGTAAAAAGAACAATTTACTATTACTTATGGTCATTTTACACGATGAAATAGCTTGATTGGTAGTGCCCGTAGCGAGCTGACTGGTATCGATTGTTTTAGAGTGAACGCTCCAAAACAATTTATGCCAGTCAGCTTTTTTATTTTATTTTATTTTTATTATTTTATTTTTTATTGCACTTTAATTTTAATACACGTCAATATTTAAAACAGTTATCCTGCATTATATTTTTAAGTAGGTGCTTTTATCTTTTGCTTATTATTTGTCACATTGAATTAAGTATTATTAATATTATGAACAAAACCTTCTAAATAAAAGGGGCTATCCTTCTTCTTTTTTCGAACCCCCCTCTAGACCCCGCCAGCGATAGCAACATGCTACAATATGTCACCCGTCGCGACTGACAAACTGACTCGCAGCCAATACCGACCTGTTTTATTGCACTTATTTGTCAACAACGTGTGCCGATGTTGCACGACACGAGGTTTTGTTTTACGATAGCGTTAAGAAAAATGGGTATGAGAAAAATTATGCGAATTACGGCTATTTATTTTGATGTACAGGATGGACAAACACAATCCTACTAATATTATAAATGTGAAAGTTTGTGAAGATGTTTGGATGTTTGTTACCCAATCACGCGTAAACCGTTGAACAGATTAAAAAAAATTGGACGAAAATTGGCACATAGATAGACCATTTCCTGGATCAACACATAGGATACTTTTTATCCCGGTAATGTGATCCCTTGGGATAATAGTTCAAATTTACTTTTTACGCGGGCAAAGCCGCGGGCAGAAGCTAGTATTACCATAAAAGTCGTCAGTATTATAGACATTATTACTCACTTTAAAATTTACACGAACCCGTAATCTATGTCTGAAATATGAAAAATATCGGCTTTGATTGAAGTTGTCTCCATTACGGCCTGGCCACGACCTTGTCGCTATCAGGGGCAGCTTAGTGCAGGGAGGCGAGCGGTAAAAACAAATATACAAAAATGTATGAACCATGCCACGACGCGACGCACCGTTCGACGGACGCGCTCGCAGCGTCAACGCTAGCACATCGCACCGCATGCTGCGCCGCCGCTTGCCGCTAAGCTAAAAGTCGTGGCCGGGCGGTTTTAAACTTTCCTCGTACCTACAACAATTCTAAGCGATGTCCGCTATTTTCCAACAGTCTGATATTCTGTTGTACATAATGTAAAATCACTTTACATTGGAATAGGATAAACATTCGGTCTATTTTTACTAACGAAACCTA
Source organism: Hydraecia micacea (assembly GCA_914767645.1). NCBI lineage: Eukaryota > Metazoa > Arthropoda > Insecta > Lepidoptera > Noctuidae > Hydraecia > Hydraecia micacea. Next base: position 11,472,140 of record OU611795.1, read on the forward strand.
AAATTCTTCAAGAAATTATTCCCTCCAAGAAAAATATAAATACCTATTTTTCTTTGGACCTATTTTTTTCTGTTATCTTTTCTTGTCTGTTACCGAATGATTTTTTTTACCGGTTCCAAATTTGTACAGAGTGTTCTACCCATGAATATGAACAACTTTCACTATGGGGCCAACTCTAAAATCACGAGAAAAAAAAATCTGCTGTTTCATACAAAAGTTCAATATCTACTTGACCAAAATGTATGAAACAGCAGATTTTTTTTTCACATAGGTATGTGTATAAACAAATGGTAAAATGAAATAAATAAATAATAAATGCTTCACCAAATAAATAAAGCGTTCATTCTAATCTGAATAAGTAACAACTTATTATCAGTAGCTTGTGCTTCGTTTTCCTGTTCATTTCCTCTGTGTTCCATCTTGTTCAGTTGTTCACCCCTCTACGGCTGTAATGTACCCTGTTCCAAATGATCCCGTTGTTTATTTTATTTCTACAAACTGCTGTGTGTCTGTGAATTTAATAAATGGACATTAATGTTTGTGGAAAACTCGGTAGGTAACTTTTTGGACTGAGTAACATCCTGTAGGATAACATTAGGTTTAGACAACTCAATTGTGCAATATCAAAACCTAGCAACTGACAAAAGTACCAATTTTTTTTAGAAATGTCATTTCCTAGGTTTTGAAATTGCACAGCCGAACTTCATTCGACTATTTAGGAAGATTGAAAAATATTTGCCCTTGCTTCGTTCGGTCTGTGGTTGCAAGCACTATTGCTATGAGGTTCTGGGTTCGATTTCCAGGTCGGGAAAACTGTTATTGGTTTCTTTCATCATGAATTTCTCAGGAGGAGGTCGGAGTCTGGAATGCAATAGACTCGCCTCCACTTAAAACGAACTTGATTTTGACTTTGGGGATTGATAAAAATCTGTTGTTTAATCTTTATGCGATGATCAAAACTACACTTAATTACAATGTAGACGTACAGGAACAATACTATTCCAGTAATGCTATTCTGTAAAATATCACCGTGAAAACATAGGTGAAGTGAGCTTAACGTGAGCTGTCAATAGTGTCAATACCTAGCATCAGGTGAAATGACAGCTCACTTTAAGCTCACTTCACTTCATGTTATCACGGTGACATTTTTACAGAATAGCACCGCTGCATGACTGTCTAATTGCCTTTAAAAAACAAAAGTAGCATAAAGGAATGTCCCCAAAAACGTCCGGTTGCACCATAACTCAAACGTAAAGCTAACTAAAGTTTAACGGAGCGTCAACGGCTGCCCCATTACAGTTATGACGTGCAGTTTTAATCAGTGCCAAGTTAACTGCCGAATTTGCATAGCGATAACTTATTCCGAAACATTTAACTATGTAGTTGCCTTGAATTTGTTGCCTATAAAAGTTACATGGGGCTTGGCAGTGTTTAAAAGATTTTTACGTAGGTAATGTTAATTTCAAATAGTTATTTTTTAGTATTTTGGGTATTGCAACAAATGCTTAGTTTTTACATTTCTATAAATGTTTAATTTTAGTGTAGGTTTTTAAGATTAAACTGTAGTTTATGAGCAGTGGTGGCCCAATGGAAACGGCGACGACTTATCGAGTTGTAGGTCGTGGGTTCGAACCCAGGCAGGCACTTTACTTTGTGTAAATTATTTTTATCACCACTGCCCAAAACATCGTGAGGAAACCGGTATGTCCTAGAACCAGAAACTCGAAGACATGTGTCACCTGCCAACCCGCACTGGGCCCACGTGGTGGATTACGGCCCACTTCCTCTCACAGAGTGGAGGCCTGTGTCCTAGCAGTGGGAACATTATAGGCCGATTATTTGTAGTTAATGAAATACTACTGGGTTGTGGTATTTTTTCTTATTATAAAGCTGGTTCTATGTAATTGCATTTAAGATAGAGCTATAAAATATCGTAGATTAATAAAAAAAACCTTTGGAGATTGATCTATTTCAAAACACGTATGACACCCTTCATACCAATGACTGTCAATAGGGTACACGAGTTGCAAAAATTAAAAATACATCACCGTTAATTTATACATCTGATAGTTAATTAAACGTTAGCATTAAACGGTTGTGCAACTCACCTATAATTTATATTCTTCGTCTATTTTTTTTTCCGTGCTAATTACTTACTAATTTATTGCTCGGATAAATATATTCCATTTCACATCCTTTATCCTAACTAATATTATAAATGCGAAAGTAACTCTGTCTGTCTGTCTTTCTGTCTGTCTGTCTGTCTTTGCTTCACGCCTAAACTACTGAACCGATTTGTGTGAAATTTGGTACAGACATAGTTTGGAACTTGAGAAAGGACATAGGATAGTTTTTATTACAAAAAATAAAATAAAAAATAAAATAAAATTTATTCCGGACATACAGCGCCATCTATTGGTCAAGAGTCTGCATCAATTCAGTACTGAAAATTCACCGGAAAAATGTAAATAAATAGTAAAAAGGTATGAAAATATAATATAATACAACTTTTAGTACAAAGAAAATGCTCTAACGGAGTATAGATAATTCTATTAGTACTATATGTCGAGTTGGTGATCGCGCAATGGTGTCGATCGTTACACGAGTTCGGTTCATGTTATTGTTTTAATTCATCGGAAAAAAGTAAACAAATAGTAAAAAGGTATGAAAAAAATAATATCAATATAATAAAACTTTTAGTACAAAGAAAATGCCCGAACGGAGTATAGATAAATAATCCGAGTTGTCACTATGCTCGATAGATGGCGTTGGGATCGAAATAGATCGCGCTATGGTTTCGTTACACGCATTTGGTTGGGTTCCACATTTCATTTTTGAAGAGATCCCGCGAGATCGGGAACTATGTGGGTAAAACCAAAAATCTGCCGGAAGTCACTATTCCACGCGAACGAAGTCGCGGGCAAAAGCTAGTTATATATAATTTCTCGTGACAAACTACGCGCCTAAGGCGTAAGTACTCGTAATTAATGCGTATACATAAACGTTAATTGCTAAAGGACATGCTCCTATGTTGCCGTTAATGTGATAGAGTTGGACTGCCCCGTTGGTCTCGTGGTTGCAAGCGCGACAGCTAAGCGAGGGGTCCTGGGTTCGATTCCCTGGTCGGACAAACTGTTATTGGGTTTTCCATTAGGAATTTCTTAGTAACAGCTCGGAGTTTGGAAGACGGCGGTTTTATACCTCGTGCCTCAAAGCACGTAAAGCCGTTGGTCCTGCGCCTGATCTCTCCCCGGTCGTGTCAGATTGCCGTCCCATCGGACTATGAGTGTAAAGGAACAGAGAGTGCACCTGTGTTTGCGCATACATTTGTGCACTATAATATCTCCTGCGTACCTACCTAGCTAATCTCCGTTTAGATTGGCCACCGTGACCGAAATCCGAAACCAGACCGGAGGCTATTTTTGTTTATTATTATTAGAGTTAAAAAATGTATTATTGCAACAGTGAAAATAAAGAAACCTAGTATGACTACGAGTAAGATCTTTATTGTAACACCATGTATACCATGTTTTATGCAAATAAATACATACTTACTTACTTTATAACTTTGACGCAACTGCATTGAGCTGTTCATTGATAGTGGGGTGAACATTCATAACTCATGTAACTTAATTACAAGCAGACGAGTTTTCAAATAAATAAATGACTCTTCGATCAAAATATTATAGTATTCGAAGTTAATTATCATGAATCACGATCTTACAACTGTTGAGCGCATCCTCTTTCATTTTCTGTTCTCATTTTATAAGCCATAGTATAGCTTAGCTGCTTAATAAGAGGGACTCGTGGCTAAGTTATAACAGCCTCACAGGTCGATTGATCAGGTTAAGCTAAGCTTGCCGCGGTTGGCCCATGGATGGGAGACCATCTTTACATATCGAGACCCCTCCGTGCTTCGGAAAGCACGTTAAGCCGTTGGTCCCGGCTGTCATTCTTGGATCTTTGACAGTCGTTACGGGTCGTCAGAAGCCCGAAAATCTGAAAACCAAACTTACCAAGGGGTATTGTGTTACCCAGTAACTAGGTTGTGGAGGTCAGATAGGCAGTCGCTCCATGTAAAATACTGGTATTCAGCTGCATCCGGTTAAATTGGAAGCCGTTCTCAGCATAGGTGGGAAAAGGCCAGGCAGAATGATGAGACGAAAGAAAAATCAGCTGTTCCCTACATTTTGACGAGTTATACGAACATAATGTAGGGAACAGCTGATTTTTTTTTCGCGATTTCAGGTTTGGTCCCATAGTAAAAGTTGTTCATAATGATGAGTACAATGATCTCTTAAGAGGTTGTTGGTGTTTTTCCAATAACCCTGTATAATCAGGCAGTTGAAGAATTATACGAAATATGTTCAATAAAATGATGAACAAATCCAGCACATTTGTAATAATATAGTTCTTCAGTATTTAGATAATATCAGTCGGGTGAATTGTAGTAATGGCGGCGTGCTAAGGGTTACGACATTTATTCATAGACGCTCGTACACTCGTACCGACCCATGATTCATGGAGGCTGTTAAGGGGAGGCGTGTAAGCATTAAAATAGGTAAAATAAAATGTTATATAATCATTTATTTCTTAAACATTAAAATGATTATAACAATATAGATACCGCAACTGATAGAATCAGAAATGAGGAGATCCGCAGGAGGACCAAGGTAACCGATATAGCCCGAAGAATTTCCAAACTTAAGTGGCAGTGGGCAGGGCACATTGCTCGCAGAACAGATGGCCGATGGGGCCGAAAGACGTAGCGTTGGAAGGCCTCCCACAAGGTGGACCGACGACCTTGTGAAGGCCGCAGGAACCCGTTGGATGCGAGAAGCACAGAACCGGTCGAAGTGGAGGTGCTTGGGGGAGGTCTATGTCCAGCAGTGGACGTCTTTCGACAGAAATGATGATGATGATGATACCGCAACTAATTATTTACACTAGGTACAAAATTAAATGACTAAATATACAAATAAATACAAAAAAAAAAATTGTTTTAGTAAATACACACATCAAAAGTGTCTAGGGATCAACATATATTTTTGCAATAACTTTTCTCCTGATTGATATTAATTAAAATTTTCTTTAAGGATTCATCAAATAAAGTGTTTTCGTTTGTCACAGTAACGATAAACCAAGTCACCTTTGCATTAATAAAGAAATTTGCCATTTTCCTAATAAAGGGATTTTTGACATTTGAACCACTAACACAAAAGTTCGAAAAAAAGACTGAAATAACAGTTTTCTTTAAAATTTTATTGGGTAACTTAAACAATTAATAATCCGTGTTTCTACCGCGAACACTAACAACACAAGAACATCGGTTTGGCATACTCAAAATGAGTTCATCCAAATCACGCTGTGGAATGGCAGCCCATGTTCGTTGCAACAACAAAAAAAGGTCTTCTTGCGACTGGATACCCTCCATATTCGGCAGAGCTCTTCTCTGTAGCATATCCCATGCATGCTCAATCGGGTTCAAGTCTGGCGACTGAGCAGGCCAGGGCAGGACATTAATGTTAGCTGCGGCGAGAGTCTGTCTTACAACTCTTGCGGTGTGCGGTCGTGCATTATCATGCATTAACTGAAATAAGGGACCGATTTGCACTTGTAGAGGAACGATGACGTCTGATACAATCGTCTCAGCATAAATTTGAGCGTTGAGGTTGCCTCTGATCCAAATCAACTCAGTTCTTCCGCCGATCCAAATACCCGCCCATACCATGATGGTTCCACCACTATAAGGATGGACTTCCTGGCAGGATTTTAACCGCTGTTGGCGTCCAGGGGTTCTCCAGTGTCGTATACGTCTTGTATCCGGTCTCATACCAAAACGAGACTCATCAGAAAAGCACACGAAACGCCATTGTTCTTCTGCCCAATTTCTGTGTTCAAGAGCCCATTGATATCGAATCCTACGATTGTGCATTGCTATAGGTGGTACCCGTAGCGGTCTTCGGGAATGAAGGTTCACTTCATGCAAGCGGTTTCTGACTGTTTGGTCGCTAATTAAGTTCCCTGAAGAGTGATGAAGCCTCACGGCTACAATCATGGCGGTTATTGTTGGAGCTCTTCGAGTTAAGATTTGAATGTATCGGTCTTGTCTCCGTGTGGTGCAGCGATACCGTCCTCCATGGCGCTCAGCCACGGTACCAGTGCTTCGGTAACGTGTCCAAAGTCGACTGATAACACTCTGACTTGTATTCAGAGCTAAAGCCACAGTACGTTGCCGGGAACCAGCTTCTATCATTCCCACGGCTCTGAGCATTTCTTCCCTGCTTAAATGACGTCGCCGCTCCATAATAACGTTGGTTTTAATCAGTAGTAGGGAAACAGTAGCACTAATAATGTCTTCAATGCGTTGTATGTTTTTATAGGGAAAATATTGACAGCTGATTTTCATCTTTTACTCGAATTTGATTCACAGTTCCTGATTCAAATTATGAAATGCACCAAAAAGGATCCATATAAATTTATAAAATCATAAATTTATTACAAAGCCACATCTCAATCTCAAGAAATCCGCATAAAAATGCTTGATCCCTAGACACTTTTGATGTGTGTAAATAAAGTAAATAAAATTAGTAAGTATAGAATAGAATAAATTTTATTTTTCTTACCACAAATTACAGCTTAAAGTTAAATGAGTCTAATTCTAGTTTGTGAAAGACTGGTGCCTAAACTAAGTTTTTTTACAAAAACTGTAAGTCAGGTGACCAGGCCCCCTTAACAATTTATATATTTGAAATAGACGTTTATTTGAAATCACAGTAGTATGGTATGGATATGGTATTTTCGTTATTCATCAATGTCTTGATAAAAAGGCATAGCTCTTCTTTGGCTTTGCCGTAGTTGGGTTCTTAAAATTATGAATAGCTTCTATAAGATATGGTTTTATTCCCTGCAATCAAACCATATCTTATAGCACTATGATGGTGTACGTTTGCGAATATAAAAAATAACTGGCCAAGTTATTTAATATTGACAAACTTGAATGACTTGGCCAGTTTGTGTCTTGTGTATGATAATTCGTGATGCCAAATACAACGTTACTTTTTCATTATTATTATCCTATTTATATAATTCCCTTCTTATTGCTTTATCTGTGTGAGAAGCGGCCTTTTCCCAACAGTGGGACAGTAACAGGAGATGATGTAGAATTTGTACAGACGCTAGCACATCAGGTTACTACAATCTGTCAAATTTCTTTAATGGATTTTCAACTTTATTGCTAAAGCATAAGGTTCAAAGTTGATTGGTAAAATTTGACAGTTTCGGGTAGCTTGATGTGCTGGCGTCTGTACATGACGCCTACTTAATGTATAATTACCATTTAATTCACAAATGTTGAGGACTACACTTTCCACATTAAAATTTATTCGCCCATAACCTCAGTAGCAATTATTAAATTATTACACACTATTAATAAAATATGCATAATAATTGGATATTATTAAAAACAGCTTATGAAATATAATATGAGACATTCATTTTCTAATAAAACGATGGCCAATTAAAGGTGAAACTGCAGTGGGTTCATAAAATGAGGATATTTTCAGTTTATTAGGATAATAATAAAAATAATCGTTAGTATTGCTATTATAACTGCGGTTTCGCCACTAAACAGCGATGTAATTAAGTAAAACGTGTTAAGTAGGACTGCCTACTTGAAATGACTAAGTATTAGGATGCATTATAATATTAAGGTTACACTATAGGCTGACCGCTAACTGAGACGTTGCCTGAGGTAGCTGCGCGGTGTGGGAGGGCCGAGGGGTGTGGTGACGTGATGCGAGAGCTCAGTGATTCGTCAACTTGTGACAACTATCACCCCTCCCCAGTGACGTGCATTAGTTTTCAGAACAGGTAGGCACTACGCCGGTTCTAGTCTAGGCAAACGCGGTCACTAATCTTGGGTTCTTTTTACATCCTGTATAAAAATTAAATAAATAAAGATCTCTCATTAGCTCCTCCCCTTAAATCGATGGGTGTAAGGTCAGCATGTGAACACGAACGCAATGGGAACTTCAAACTGATACTATTTGTGTCAGAGTTCATTCTATTGAACAGGTGGTACTAACGGTTCTATATGTATATGTGGGTAGGCAGGGATACCAGATTTCTGTGAACAAAGGTATCTCTAGACCTGACGCCTGAACAGTAAGTTGGTGTATTTTTTTAAAAATTTGACCATATTTAGCTATCTTTTTTCCATTCCGATACAATTTTTTTATTCAGTAGGCTTTATTGTATCATGAAACCAAACATTGCTTACAATAATCATTCATCATCTGCCTAGCCTTTTCCAACTATGTTGGGGTCGGCTTCCAGTCTAATCAGATGCAGTTGAATACAGATATTTTACATGAAGCGACTGCCTACTTGACCTCCACAACCCGGTTACTGGGTAATACAATATCCCTTGGTAAGACTGGTTGTGAGACTTTAGAGCTTCTGACTACTTCTGAGTTTTTCTCTGTCTTTCTTAAAAATGAAAAAAAAAATTGTGGATAAATAGCAGCTCAAAGCAAAAGGAAACACATTTGCAATAGGGGTCATATTAAACTCTTCATTTGATAAAATTATGCTATCGCTATTGCACTAAAATTTCAAATGAAGTTTTGTCCACTAATGTACCTATTTCTAACTTATTATTATTAAAGAAAGTACAGTCACCCACAATCGTCTCGAACTTAATTTCAAACAAGTTGATCCACAAAATGGTGGCGCCATCAACATTAACATACATCCCCTCGACACGCAATAAAACAATAATTAAATCCCACCGGCAGAGGGCGCTGGAAAAAATCCAATTTCCTTTTACTGCTGTCCCTTAGTCAAGTGTAATGCGAGCTTTATATTGTGGTCTAATTTCATTGGAATGATGTGTTTTGTGGTGTCAACGTTCTTTTGATTGGTAGTGGATCTGATTGGTCTATCAATAATGTATTTAAAGAGTATTTGAAAGAAAGAAAAAGTATTTACTCGCACAAGATGATCACGAACTAAACTAAACGCAATCATTGCAAAAAAAAAAAGAAAAGCATAAAAAAAAACACAATTTGCACAAATACCTATGCAATTAATCATCTAACATCCATTTTTGGCATGCTGTGTACATCAGTGTCCAAAATCTATTCTAAGTTTACCTCTAATTTAATGGAAATGTATTAAAGTAGCCAGTCGCATTTTTAAGCGCATAAAATTTAGCAGGATCGACACTAGACTGAGTTCATATCTAGCTATATAGTTATTGGCGTTTCATAGATTTATAGAGGTATGAGGAACAGGGTGTAAACTTCACTTATCCTCCATAGAAAAGGGAGGATCCTCCGATCAGACGGGTGTTCTGTCTGATGGGCTACTGCCCGATGATTCGTGTCGGGCCGTTGTATCTATGCCAGTTTGCCAGTATGCCAGCTTGCACATTTCCGCCCAGAGATTCAAGTCCAAAGTTTGCCTATTGCAATATCAATCTTTAAAAACTCTTTTTTACTGCGCAAGTCACAACCGTCCAAAACTAAACACCCGACATAATTCCCCAAAACATTCCCAAAACTGTGAACTTTTAACCCAAGAAACTGCACCAAAAGTCAAGAAAGTGGGAAGTTGTTAACTCAAGGCTCGTTGACGCTCATTTAACGTCATTAAAACGCCGGAGTACCGTCATTAAGACGCTCGTAAACCGCTCTAGGGGTTACCGAAGTCACTCGCTAGGGATTTTTCGCGCTTGTTCCAAGTCTTAAGTTTGGTGTAAGGATTAGTTAGATATTTTTGTTCTCGAGTGTATTGTTATGACTTATAGTTTAGAGGTATGCATTCTGCAGGTACTTGTGTTGTGTGGTGCAAGTTATCATGGGGTATTAAATTGGCAAAATATAAAATGTTTAGGTATGTAACATATACAGGTTTTTTTATAACCAGTGCGCATAGTGTGTTTATAACTATTGCAGCGTTACCTTTGCGGTTAAGTGTTAAAACCTCACCTCTTAGGTTAAAACCTCCGATCTACTACTATTTTTTTAACACTTAAGGGCGTTTGTGCACTACAAGGAATTTTAAGCTACAGCACGGAAACTACGATCTAAAACTTTTTTTTTAACACTTAAGTTATCTGATCCTTTTTTTATCTCAGGACAACTTAGCTAATGTACTCATCCATGAACCGACCGCGGCAAGTGTAGCTTAACACTCAATCGACACGTGAAGCTGTTATTATTTAATTTTAGCCACGCATCCCTCGCAATGTGAACAACGCAATGAATATTGCCGAATTGTTAAAAATGAAGTGCGATACGCAATTACCCCGCAACCATTCCAGACTTCCAACTATTCCAAAACTTTTTTGTCCTTAAAACTTACTAAGTACCTATCCTGCGGAGTAAGGTAGAAAATTACCGTGAGAATCTATTTATCGTTTGCTTTAAATCTGTATTCACTTTAATCATACATCTTTACCTACGTGCAATGTTTTACAAAGTAGTAATATTGTCACTAACGTTGCGATGCCAAGTTTATCTTGACGGGCGGCGATTTATAGAACTAGAACAGACTGTTAAATGTAGGCAATTTGGCATCCAAAGTCATGGGCTATACAGGATATTTTTTTAACCAGTGTGGAAACTGTAACCATTAATCTATAAGTATACAGGGTTATTAGAAAAACACCAATAACCTCTTAAGAGGTGAACAACTTTTACTATGGGACCAAACCTGAAATCGCGAAAATAAAATCAGCTGTTCCCTACATTTTGACGAGTTATACGAACATAAATGTAGGAAACAGCTGATTTTTTTTTCATCAAGTTTCGTTTTATGTATATCGGTGTAATATACCTACATATTATAAGACACCGATTATACAAATTTCAATAGGGGTACATACTACTTATTTACACCGGAAAATTCAATCAAAAGGTAGAGAGATACGATCATACAATAACTGTGAATGTCTCACTCACTTCTTTTTGACGAAGGGGCGTCATGAATGCGTGACATACAATACAATACAACGGATGACAAAGACATACAAAATAATAGAAAAGCGCCTTTTTCCTAAAAGGTATTTTCCTATCAGTTCAATACTCCTCATGACAATGCAATCGCTCCATTATGAAGAATCTGATTCCTTAATATGAGATAGCTCTTCTACTCTGATTACACACTCAATAATCACCTTTAAGTCCTGAGAAATAAAGTCCATAAATTAATAAACATGTATGCGGAAATATTAGCAAGTGAATTTGAACTTTTTCGTCGGAGAATTGGGTTGAGTTTTGTTTGCATGGAAAGGAATGCCTTGAAAAGTCAGTGTAAGACATGTTGTTTAGCAAAATGTGCATTGGTATAGAAAACGGATATAGCAAAAAGGTCGTATTATCCGATATTATGCCGGGGCGCGATTGTTCGCGCGAATCCGTGCGAAAAAATTTCGCGTTAGTCCTCTCGATTTATCGTAAGAAATTCGATTTAATTGATCGATTATAGAATCGAGATGTCGCGATCGGACTGGTCGGATTTTTGCATCGGTGAGTGGTGGGGTGTAGGGCTGGCTGTCGTGGGAAAATAATCTTATAAATATGGAGGAGGATTTGATAAGGATGAAGTTAGGGTTACACTTTCGCGGATCAGTCATCTGAGGTTGTAATTTCGGAAAGTTTGCTTATTTTTATTTTCCGCTATAGTAATTAGAATGTGTCACAATTTCTAATAGGTTACAAAGTTTATCTTAAAAAGAGGAAAATAATTATTTACTTAGTCGATAAAATAGAAGAGAAATATTTTTATTCTTCAAGAAAGAGCTAATTAACTTTTTAGGCGCCCTCAGATTCGAAAGAAAGAAATACAATTTTAAATCAGAGGGGTCTTCTCGTAATTTCAAGAACGTTCACAGTCTGACCGCAATCTCAATTTGTCAAAATTCCCTCAAATTTCTCTACATTTTTGTTTTTGACATTGATTGTCACTGAGATGAGATTGCGACTAGATTTTGAACGTTTTTAATTACGGGAATAGGTCTTCTAGTTTGATTTCAGACCATGCTGTCTGAGTTCCCCCTGATTTTGCCGTCACCATCAGTCCTTCAGATATATAAGCTACTAGCTTCTTCCCGCGACTTCGTCCGCGTGAAATTTCACCCCCCCATTCACCCCCTTAGGAGATGAATTTTGAAAAATCCTTTCTTAGTGCACCCCTAGACATCATAAGGAACGTACGTGCCAAATTTGGAATCTCTAGACCCAGCGGTTTGGGCTGTGCGTTGATATGTCAGTCAGTCAGTTTTCCTTTTATATATATAGATGAAACAGCAAAATACTGTAATAAAAATAATCTGTCATATCCCGGACAACCCTACAAACAGACCTGTTGAGATCATTAGCAGAAAACTTAACGCCGTATGTATAAACCGTCGTTGATTTAAGCACATTTTGTTTTAAACCCATTACGCTTTTATATGAGCACTTCAGGTATAAATCAGCACTTCAAATATAAAATTATGATGCTCACAGTTGTTTATGAAGCTCTAAGGGGTAAGCAGAGAGTGTAGTTATGGTGCAATAGTGAATAAGATGGTCGTAACTTGGATCGGTGATAAAATATTTTTATAATGTCATTTTACGGGTAGTTTTTGTTTGTTGAAGAATGATGGTCGTTGATAATACTTCATTTATGGGATGGAAGCTGGGAATAGGCTAATTAGTTAGTTGGAGAATGTGGTATTAGACTAGACTATGGTCACAAGACCATAGTCTTGTGAACTAAATAGAGAGATGGAATGAAAAATCAACAACACTCGTCATTCTAATTTGTTTTATTTATTTAATATTAGCTAACATATAAACTATAATAATATGTACATTTATATAAAAAAATAAGTAAAATAATCATAGGGCATCAAAGAATTCGTCCGCATCGCTGTCAACAGGCACAGTGCCCAAAAGGCTGGCAGCATTGCCACGTTGTATTGCCATACTGATTCTTTGGCCAAGAAATAGGCCAGCCCTCTGGTCACGTGAAGAGTCGACTAACCGCTTGGCGATATCTCGGAAACCAAGTGGGCACTCGGACCCCATGGCCCTAGTGTTTCAACCCCAAACGGCTCGAACATATAACTTCCAATTAGGTTGCAATATTTTCGCCGTTTGAGGATTTGTTTTATTCAATTTTAAGATTTTCGTTTTGTGTTTTGTTTTATATTAGGTATAAGCTCCAGCTTAAATGACTATTGTGATACTGAAATAGGGAGACGAAACTGTCTCTCCTAAATACAGATTACTCAGTAATCTAGCTAGGAGAGCAGCGATTCGCCCAATAATTCGTTTTACCTACACCATGTAGGTAATTAATAATGCATACTTTGTAAGCCCGTCATGTACTACAAAACCTTTAGGTATGTACCTTAATAAATTATTATCTATTAATTAAATTATTATTACTTAATTAATCTTTTAAACTGTGTTCAGAGTTCTCTCTGTGTTTGGTTGAGAAACTTTATAATTAAAGGAACAATGGATGTGCTAAATAAGACATTTAGAGCTAGAAACGGAGTGACCTAGAGGAACAGAAAATGTCTGCAGTCCTTCATATTTATTTTGTTATTTACTCGTGGATAGAGAGTTCTTTAGGATTAGGATACCCTCTAAGTTGGTAGTTTTGGGATGTTGTGTGGTTGGAGCCCTGAATAATTTGTACAAGCTGGCCCATTTATAGTAATACACATTTTTTTTGGGATAGTGCTATTATATCCATAGATATCCGAATTATATCTATGATTCATGTAGAACCATAGATATATATGTAGCTTAAATTTTCTCAGAAACGATTCGACTAAATTCACAGCACTTGCTTTACCAATATACATGGATACTGTGTGCCAGACAGACTCCGAAAACCATTTCCAGCCATAATATTTCAAAATACCCACAGAAAAATAAAAACAAAACTATGACTGCCCCTTCCTATTTATTATTTATCAATTGTATAAATTATTGAATACTTATCCTTTGGCCCCCGCAATGGCCGGCAATGGCGGAGGGGTCACTTTTACGAGCGGGGCCATGGCGATTTATCGTGGCCCACTGTTTTATGGTAGTGGATCATAGTGGCCGACTTTGAGGGTAGTTTAATAAATAATACGTATAGGAAGAACTTTATGAGGACTGGAAGCTATCTATAAGTATTACTTAATTCCTAAAGGCGTTGTGTTGGTCACCTGTCGCGTAATTGCAGTAACACACTAACAGTAGCAATGGCTTTCATTTTGACAGTTCAGCAACATTCATTGCGTTATTTATGTTGTTGTGCAGACATATTTTTCGAACATATGCAACAATGGATTAGGAATATCCTTCAAAATGATTCAGATTGTGATTGATACTGCGTTATGCAATTAGGATGCGGATCAATGGCAAATTAATGCTATTCTGTCACTTACAATAAGTAGTTACAATCAAACAGCAGTAGTTAAAAAACTTTTTAAACTGTTTTTCTGTTATGATGAACTGAGGCTGCATATGCTGTAAATCCCTAACTCAATCATTATCATCACTCTTTATCACCGTATTGCAGCCCACGGTCACTATATAGGCATTTCCATCGCATGCCATAGAACTTGGTCCTTAGCCACCCTCATCCAGTTAGCCCACACACATAGCACATTTGGTTAAAACTTTTTTTAAGATTTACGTGCTTTGTCAGTTTATCTGTGAGAGTAGGTACTAACATTACTAACTTATGGTGCTGGAAAACATCGAACAGAATCCAGAAGGCGAATATTCTCGTAATTAAAAAAAGACTTTCAAATTCAAGTCGCCATCGCATCCCAGTGACTAATTGACTATCAACGTCTAAAACTTGTCAAAAATGTTGGAAAATTAAAAGTATTTTTATTTTTTATCTCATTGAGACTGATATTAGAAAACGGACTGTCTTAAAAATACAGTAATTGCCCCTCTAGCCTTACTAGTATTATTATTATGAGCCTGTTATGTCCCACTGCACGGCAAAGGCCTCCCTTCCGTCTTTCCATTTTCTCCTGTCTCTTGCTACATCTGGCCCATCCTTTAGATAGGCGTCCAATTCCAATTTGTCCTCTGGCTTTACTAATTCAAAAACTATTTAAAGTGAACGAGCGTGGAGCTGAGCTCTCAAAAATGGCGAAAGAAAACATGTGAGGAAACCAGCATGTTCTGGAACCAAAAATTCGAAGACATGTGACATCCGCCAACCCGCACTGGGCCCGCGTGGATTATAGCCCTTTCCCTCTCACAAAGAGAAGGCCTGTGTCACAGCAGTGGGATCATTATAGGTTAATTATGTATGACTATGAGCGTGGTGACTTTAAGCAACCATAAAACTATGTACTACAGTCTTGGTTCGTTTTCAACTCAGGTAAGTACAATAGTTATGTAGAATGGCTTGCAGTAAACCGGACTTTAACAAGTATATTTACCTATTTTCGTTCCAGTTTCCTTATGGAATTGAATAAAACCTCAAACGAGGTCCTGGGTGCCCCTTAGGAGTAGGCAGCATGCCTCCTAATCCTTAAAACAGTAAATTCCTAGTCAGTTGCTTTCCTATGCTTGGTGCAAGGCTGAAACTGGTAGCGATTTATAAAGAAATAAATCGTTTAATGACACTCAATTGACAAAAAAAAACTGCTAGAATAGGAATCATCTTTTAATTAGAGAATCTTGTGTTTTGGTATTTTGTAGACCTCGAGGATTGCTGATCCATGATTATACGTTTTGGAACAGCTGTACCTATCCCTAGAATGACAATGATTGATAGATTCTTTAATCTTGCAACGGTATTGGTACCTATTGGTCAAAATTCGAGGGTATTATTATTATATTTTGAATTTATATATCTCGGGACCATGGGGACCCGGTCCTTTGGAAGGCGTACGAGGGGCTGAAGCCAACTGGCAGAGGCCCCTTAGGAAATTTTAACGAAATGCGGCACCATCCGACGATTATCCCTGTATGCACTATGCAAGTTATTATTGTTGTAATTACGTATAATTTTTTAACTAATATTAGAAGACGTCTATTACAATAAATCGCGATACATAAATAAACTTGCTTTATTCGTTAATTAATCAATAATTTGACAGTACTATTGTTATAGATTATTTTGTATTGTAATAAAATAATAACAAAAATACTACATTTGTAATATATTATTAGATATTACTATTAATCTTATCATTCCTTTGCCTCAGGAAAAATCCTGAGATATTTTTCTTGTATTTTATTTCATACTAAGGAAGATTCACCGATACGTAGGTACTGTAGTAAAATCGAACCCCAAAATCAGTTTCCTGCTTCTTCATAATCGTTTTACTTGTACCAAACAATGTCCACGATTGTCTTAACCCAAAATCGAGTCGTCTAAAAATGCATCAGATAGTCGGAGAGCCCGACTGTTATGTCTCATAAACTGTCCCCGGGTAATTCCGATAGCCGTTTGCGTGGCCACGGGCTATCCGGGCTATTAAATGGTAATATCATGTCAATGGAAATAGGTTTCGATTGTTGCTGCCCACTTACTGGGCTTTTGTAAAGTTGTTGGATTATGTTGATGGTTCGTTGTCTGTCTCCTTGACTATTACGGTGGGGGTCAAGTTTTTATGTGGTGGTTGCGATGGCTTGTAGATAAAGGAGGTTAGTAGAATCGTTATGGAGTAAGGAGAAATGGTTATTGTTTCATAGGTAGGATTAGCGCATTATTTATCATGTAAAAGACACGACGTCTTAATTGGCAATATAAGACAATTTGTTAAAACCTAGTCTTTTGACAGTTTTTTAAGAATATTTTACGACAGGTGTTGGTAGCTGCAACTTGTCTACTATCTATAATTTCGTCTATATACTTGACTCAAATAACTTAAAAATTAATTTAGACTGCCCTTTACTATCTTAATTTGCGTTTGCTATTCAATCAAGCTTATTAATTATATTTTCGAGCCGTTTGGGGATGAAACCATTGGGCCGTGGGTTTGAGTGCTCATGGTCTTTTCAAGGAAATTTCGAA
Source organism: Hydraecia micacea (assembly GCA_914767645.1). Taxonomy (NCBI): domain Eukaryota; kingdom Metazoa; phylum Arthropoda; class Insecta; order Lepidoptera; family Noctuidae; genus Hydraecia; species Hydraecia micacea. The sequence goes on from OU611795.1 coordinate 11,489,180, forward strand.
ACGGCTGGTTGACATATTCCGTGACCCAAGGGCTGGCTTTTACCTTGGCCAGAGGCTAAGCATTGCCATACAACGTAGTAATGCCGCCAGTCTCTTGGATACATTACGAGTCGACAGCGATGCGGATGAATTTTTCAACGCTATATTTTAGTTTGTGTATAGTTTTAGTTAAGTTAGGAATTTTTTATTAATTAATTAGGTATTATTATATTAGTTGTTATTTGCTTACTTATATTTTAATTTACAGAAATATTGTATATATACCTTTAAATCAAGCTTATTAATTTGTAGAAAGAGAATGCCGAGAATATTCGAAGGCTAAAATGAAATTACCAACCAAATGGGATCACTTCTTTCTTACAACACTACCAAACGTGTCGATTATGATTATTACCGTATAACTATTATCACTTATTACCACGCCCGTATTTAGCTCAAATGATGTCCAAGTATGAAATATTATACATGTTGTTATGTTCACACCTCAAAATTTACACATTCCTGTTAATTCCACACCAAAAGGGGAGTTCTGAAACTGACAAGTGTACCAACTGTCAGTTTTCCCGTAAAAAGGCTCATTTGGCGAATTCCTACTGCAATTATATGTTGGTTTTGTTTTTATGTGTCGCTGGAGTCGATGGCCGTTTGATAATACTTTGTAATACGTATGGGAGCGTGGCGTGGTTTGGTTTTAGTGAAGAGCGGAGCGAGAGCGATTTTTGTGACAATTTTACTGTCCTACGATTTTTGAAGTTCACTGTTTGTTTGTTAAGGTTTCACCAGTTAAGTATTTCATTCGCGTCGTAAGGATTATCACCTGGACTTCACACTCTGGAAAAGCTAATTTTCATCGAATAAATATTCTTCTATTTTTTTTTAAGTCCAAGTTGTCTTGCCTGATCTAACTCAGACATCTAAGAATGCTCCTGGAAAGACCTGGCTTATTTTTGCACATATTATAGTTCTACCTCCATTATAGTCATCAATTAGGTAGATAAGTAGGTACCTAAGTTCAGGGACCAAATAATATTTTTTGTGCAAAATTCAGCTCAATTCCTTAAACCGCTATTCCACCAACACTATAACCTCAAAAACAGCGCAAGCGCATAAAAAGTGCAATTTCAATACATCGCGGACGTTGATTGACGGCCCCCGCTGCGCCGGCCCCTCGATCCACACTTTTTACCTACTTAGCAAACGTTTTAGCATTTAATTAATTTTTATATACCCTTCGTACTGTGGCGAAAGTATGAGTATGGTTACAGACCCACCTGGAAGAATATGTGATGGGTTTTTGCCGACTCTCGCAAAGGAGGCGAGTTTTTAAGATGGTGTCAAAAATGGGAGGCTTTGACAGATCGTGACCGCCGCGGTATGTTGTGTGTTGAGATGTTGCTGAAGATAAAAAATGGTTGAGGACTCTGGGTAAATTGTGTACCTAGGTTTTTTTATGATGAGAATATATATGTACCTAGTAGACTAAGGTAGGTAGACTTCCTGAGCTTTTTGGCTGAAGAATAGTCGGCCGTTTTGTGGAACTGAAAGTTCAAAATATACTTATTGAATTCAAGTAAATAGGTAGGTACTAAGTTGATATTCGTGGTGATGTCACTAGCCTTTAAAAGGGTTTCTGAGGTCTGTTTTCTCTCTTCACTTAACATTAAAGTGTAGTTTTCTGGGATTTTTAACCAAAATGGGTTAAAAATCCGCTGTTATATAGGTAATTCAAAGGTAGAAAGAAATTGCTACAAAGGATTTAATTATTATAGAATATTCTTTATAACTCTGTGATTTTATCTCAAACTGAAACGTAAACTACCGACCCAATACGTACAATTCAATATCCTCCGTTACCCATATTGCTTGGTGGGTAGTTGGGTAGCCGCGGGTCAAAACAACATTACTTGAGGGTAGGTTGGGGTCAGTCGATCACCAAATTATGTAAAGTGTCCGGTCATTACGCGACCCACTGACGGCTCTATCTTGTTATAGCGCGACTTTGTGGTCTTGATACTTGATGGTTTATTGAGTATTTTGAACTGGGAAGACAGACGACATTGACGAATCAGTGAAACTGACTAATCAACGAAACTGGCAAATTAAATAAACTGACGACTGAGGGAAACTGGCCAGTGATACGCGGACTCTAGAGTCTATTGTGATTTTGTTTAAACTAACATAATAATGAGGAGAATTAAGTGGAATTAAGCTTATTTAATTACATAATTGCATGGAATGGAATGCAATTTATTTTATTTATTTAAACTCCCATGACTGTACAGTAGTTGTAGATACATAGGCGGTGGCTATCGGTGCGGCGGCAGTGGCGGTGGTGGCATAGTATTACCTAATAAAATAATTAACAATATCAATGACTTACACACACTTAAAAGACACATCAAAATCCTCTCTACAAGCTTTCTCATTAAGTTGTTTGAACTACGTTAGATTCCTTCATCTACACTATAAAGTATCAAAACCTCTCATTCCGTACAAAACTATTGGTAGCATCCACCACGTGCAATTTACTACCACCGGACTTTGAGGGCAGTTTTATTAAGAATTACAATTATTTATTTACAGTACCCACCACCTACACCCCCCTCGATATCTGTATGGTAATGTTCTACTCAAGGGCCGGAATGAATACTTTATTGAATGGCTGGCATATGGACTAAAGTGGTGATATTTTTGGACTTTCTCTGATGGTCTTTGAGGAAGTTTTATGTTGGTTTTTAAGGTTCTGTACCTCTAAAAGAAAAACTGAACTCTTATAAGATCACTTCGCTGTCCGTCTGTCAAAACCCTTTTTCTCAGGAACCCGTAGAGTATTGAAGTTGAAATTAATATCAAATACTCAGGGCTGTAATCCCTTGTGAAAAAAATCAAACTTTTAAGTTAACGCAATCTAAAGATACGGGCGTTTATGTTCCGGAATCAAAACCTATGGGGTACTTCCCGTTGACCTAGAAACATGAAATTGGAAGAAGCAACGTCATGTAGGTACTTAGCACAAGTAAAGCAAAAAATTCGAAAACCTAAATTCCCAAAAAAGAATCCCTTGATAAACTATTTACATACCTAGTACGGAACCCTCGGTGCGCGAGTCAGACTCGCACTTGACCGGCTTTTTTTAAATAACCGACGAAACATTTCTACGTCTAGAATCATTTGTTCAATTCATGGTTACGGTTTACGCGTCGACGGGACCACCCTGTAGATATTATGTACAGACGCCAGCACATCAAGCTACCCGAAACTGTAAAATTTTCCCAATCAATTTTGAGCCTTATGCTTTAGCGATAATGTTGAAAATCTATTAAATAATTTTGACAGATTGTAGTAGCTTGATGTGCTGGCGTCTGTACGATCCTACGCTTGTTATTTACAGCGAAAGTCCATTCAGTCACTCAGCATCGCTTGCACATTTTTTCTTTTAAACCACTTAAACTTAATTCTGTACCTTATTAAATCTTCAGCTGGCAGTCAATCTACTCGGAACTAGTCTCGATATCACTAATGTTGAAAAAGCGTGACTGATGCAGATTCCGGACGCTAACTTACACAATGACCTCTCAAGCTCCGCTAATGAGACACAATTGATTTTCTATTGTATCGTACTACATAGGATACGCGCGGAGCTTACATATGTACTAACTAGAGTGGATACTTAAGGTGAATGCGCAGTGGTAGCCCGCGAAATTCAAATTTTCTTACGTTTTTTGCAAGTTTCAGGTCAGTGTCAGGTTGTATCTTGATCAAAATATGATTCGCGACTATAATAGATATGTATTTACATATAGTCATTAGAATCATTAATATATCTCTTTAACTTAGATTTCTACCGTAATCACTTTTCCATACGAGATTTGTTCTTTTGGTAGACATCTAACTTAGAAAGATGTATTAATGATTCTAATGATTATAATTCTGTCAATACGTACCTGTTATGGTCGCGAATCATATTTTGATCAAGTTACAACCTGACACTGACCTAAAAATTGCTAAAAACGTAAGAAAAATTGAATTTTCGGTCTACAACTGCGCATTCACCTTAACAAGTAGCAATCGTAAAGTATCCATGAAATTTAATCTAGCTGTGCCCTCGGGCTTCCATTAACAATGAAATTGGGGTTGCATTGATTGAGAATTAGTTACAGTAGATTATTATCTACCTATCTACTTAATATTGCGAAGAATACGTTTTTTCAGACAGTTTCTTCTACACAACCACATCACATCACATCACGAACTTTGAACCTCTTTTAATACAGACCTCTCGGTTGGTTGATCGGAATTAAAAAAATAGTCCGGCGTTTTAAATTTGCCAAAGATGTAAACAACAATGACCGCTCAAAATTGAATAATTGAATAAGTAAGTTTTTTTTTTTAAACAAACATTACTTAAAATAAATTTTAAAATTAGAAACTCCGGACCTTACATGCACGTAGCTATATTTTAATTTCAGTCCATCGAACTAGTAACTGAAAGAACTGAATACCTGAAACGTAGATAATTCTATACAATTTTCACTAGGAGACCAACCTTGAAATCGGTTAAAAAAACATCTGCCTACATTTTTGTTCACATAAAGCGACAAAAACTAGGGAACAGCTGTTTTTTTTTGTTCAGTTTCTTCAGGTTTTTAGTAAACCTGCAATACCTACCTATAATTCCTTTAACTGCCCTGTTGGTCCCGTGCTCGCAAGCGCGACTGCTGAGCTTGGGGTCACGGGTTCGATTCCCGAGTCGGGCAAAGTGTTATTGTTTTTCCATTGGGAATTTCCTAGTAACAGCCCGGAATTTAGAAGTAGGCGGTGTGATTCCCCGTGCCTCGAAGAGCATGTCAAGCCGTTGACCTTGCGCCTGATCTCTCTCCGGTCGTGTCGGATTGCCGTCCCATCGGACTATGAAGAAGAGGAAGACATAGACTAATATATATAGTATGAGAGAGGAAGACTGGAGGGAGACTGGGAAGAGAGAGTGCACCTGTGTCTGCGCACACACTTGTGCACCACAGAACAGTTAAAAGAGGTTCTTTTAAAAAAAAACTAAAAAACTTATCTGTTCTGTGTTGTGCACTATAATATCTCCCGCGCCGAAGGCTGGTCTCCGCTAAGGTTGGTCGCTATGGCCGAAATTCGGTCTGGGGGACTTTTTTATATGCCTTGGCAGACGAATCGGTGATTGCAAATAAGTCCTGAAATACGAAGCTGATAAATCTCAAGGACCACACGTTAGCCCATGTTATTATTTAAAAAACTCGTTCGCTCAAACAAAGTCAACCATTATCTCTCAACTTATCAAAGTAAACAACCTTGTTAGATGAGCTCCCGATATTATGCTAATCACATTATTATTCATACTGTTTTTGCAGAGGGCCCTGAACCGGATCGAACCCCTAATCTTGACTTTGTATTTACAAAATTACTAACATACCCAAACACACACCTGCCATTTAAAATTGAACCTTATGTTTATGTGTCTAAGGTTGGAATGGAAAGTAATTATGCATTACGGGAGGTAAATGTATCGTGGTTCTTAATAACGCTACTCACTCATAGATGGCGCTACAGGCAATGCAAATTTTCGATAATGTAATTTTCTCATGATGAAAAATTGGGGATTCAAGAGTATCCGATTAGGAAAACATCTGTGAGTTATTCAACCTTATTATAATATAATAAGATTAAGGTGTTCCGTTTTATTATTTCTTAATGTTTGTTTGATGTGGGGGACACGGATTTTTTGTTTTTTCGCGTGATTGGAAAATGATGCGCGGAAATTAATTTTGTGACGCGAGCGGTGTAGTGATTTTCTTGGGGTGAAATTGGTATTTTTCGTAAGGGGATTAGACTTGTGGGTTTTTTGATTACTTAGGTAGGTTATATTAGTGAAACTTGATTGTATACCTACCAACAAGCTGCATTACGTTGATCACTTTAGTCTCGATTAAAGCAAAATACATGGAGCGACTGCCTATCTGACCTCCACAACCCAGTTCCTGGGTAATACGATACCCCTTGGTAAGACTGGTGGTCAGACTTTCGGGTTTCTGACTACCCGTAACGACTGTCAAAGATCCACGAATGACAGCCGGGACCAACAGCTTAACGTGCTTTCCGAGGCACGGAGGGATCTCGCTATGTAAAGATGGTCACCCATCCACAGACCAACCGCGGCAAGCGTAGCTTAACCTGATCGATCGACTTGTGCGGCTGTTATTATTTAGCCACGGACCCCTCGCTGTTAAGCATCTACTTAATAAAAACTCTTAAATTCATTCACTGACAAACAACGCACATTCTAGACCGCTTGGGGAGTTGGGATTAGAAGCATTCAATTTTGCACATCATCATCATCACTTCAGCCTGGAATCAACTGCTGGGTATCTATAGGGCTCTCCTTTCTTCTGCCATACTTCCCGGTTCCGTGCCTCCTCTGTTCCAGTCATCCAGGTGTTGCAACTTTGACGATATCGTCAACCCAACGTACTTTTCGACGGCCCTGGTTTCTGTGGCCTAACCTTAGCCTCCATTCGCTATCACCGTATCTAAGCACATGTCCTGCCCAACTCCTTCTGAGGCGCATTGCCCTGTCCCCGACGTCGTGGCATGGTAGACTTTCATCCGACGACGGATTTCAGCGTTAAGCACGTCTAGTAGGCTTATGCCAAGCATGGCTCGCTCCATGGCCCTTTGTGGGCGTCCTTTTACACAACAGTCCGTTAAATAATGAAAACGAGCACTAAGGAAGAAAATTGTTGAAATTTTTTCTAGAGGTGTTAAATACTTAGGGAATGAAAGTTTGTATGAGAAATTCCATTAGGCACACGATTTGTTGCTTCAATTAAATACAATTGGCGGCGAGTCCATCGTCGAGGTAAAGTGCACCCAATAAAACTTTGCTTTACCTGGGAATCGAACTCAAGACTTCCTCTGCTCTCAAATCATGTCTAACTCTGTCAAGTTCCGAGTCCAGCTATACGATTACTGACAAATGCTTGCACTAACCGGATCCGTCCGCTAGTCCGCTCAAATCTCTGTGGTACTTTCCTCAAAAGACCATTTCAGACATCAACTTTATGATCTGACCAAGATTACTTATGTGTTATTATTGTTATAAAGGAGACTGTGTGAGCTCTAAGTTTATTTCGACCTTTTTTCTCATGAAACATGAAACGCCGACCTCGTCTAGCTTATTTTATTTATTTTTATATTAAGACATGTAGATATAAGTGATTCCGATGTCATATTTAAATAATAAGCTATTTAATTTCATTTAACTTTCAAAGTAGCAAATTAATATCTCGTACCTACTAATAATTAGGTACAGACGCCAGCACATCAAGCTACTACAATCTGTCAAATTTCTTTAATAGATCTTCAACTTTATTGCTAAAGCATAAGGTTCAAAGTTGATTGGGAAAATTTGACAGTTTCGGGTAGCTTGATGTGCTGGCGTCTGTACGTTTCGATCTTTGTCTGCACATCATTATATTGACACACTACAGACAATCATGAACCATCTCGTAAATATTGATAGAAGGTACATAATGCATGTACATACGTATGATTTCGCGTATAATTTCCGTCATTCCGATTGCGGTGTGACTGAGAGTGCGAAGGTCGCAGTTCATTATGCCAAATCGTGGGAAGGTATTAGACATAGAATAATAGCAATCAAATTATTGGATATTTTGAGGGGCTAGTGGCTAATAATATTGCATCATGATGGGGCTACTCTGGGACCTCTTTTCGTTTATTATACCAACATAAAGTTTTCTTCTTCAGCGTCATAATGATTTAATTGTTTAAATCTAATAAGTTTGTTTTCTTATAGGTTTGACCAATTTGTGACGGAGGTCAGATAGCAGGCACTCACCCGTAAACTAGAAAATTATATTTATTTAATAAGTTCAATAATTCAAACTACTTAAATAACTACCTTTTCCACGTTTTGTAACTTTCATAAAACAAATTACTTACAAACAACTCAATTCTGTCATAGACTAAGTCGAAATTCATTATTAAACATGTAGGTACTTAAATCCAATAAAGTTGCTGTCATGCCAATTCTTAGACTAATATCAAACAAGAAAATATAAACTTTATTTCGTACTTCAATTAAGTTGAGAATTCATTACAAGAATGTCGAAGGGTCAGTGCGTCGCAATATTGTCGAATATAAATCAATGCTTAGCGAATACTGCGCAGGAGTCTAGTGCTCTTTAGTGGCTGATCCAATATTATACTTTTTATAATAAGCTCTTTGCTAGGGATAAATGGTTTTGTAATTACAGGCAACTTGGCAATCCTGATACTTAATTTAAAAAAATTGCAAATAGAATAAGTAGGTACTTAGATGCGAATTTAAGTTACTTTGACTATTTTAAATGTTTGTTTCTATTAAAATGCTTCCTAACTTTTAAGTTATTCTGTATAAAGTATTTAAAGAGTACCTATCTTCTTTTCAGTTACGAACGATTAAAACGGGAGTAAATCTAAAATCAAAATTAAATAATTTTTCATCTACATAATTTCTAAACACAAAGTTGCGACGGTCCTAATCGCCCTGCGGGCTAAAATCTTCACAGAAACTCATAGTCCATTGTTCATGACGCTGTGAATCGGAAACGTCTTATTTTATCTATGAACGATTTATTTTATTATGGGCTATGCATAAATGTATACGTATTCAAAGGAATAGGTTGTACCTAGTTACTGCAGAGAGGCCAAATTAAGTTACCGTAGGTACTAATTTGTTTTTAATTTTTGACTCATTGGTTAATTTTGGGTTTAAAGACCGTAAAACAAAAAAATTGGTAGACCCTGGCAAAAACTGGTACCTACACACCAGCAAGGCAGAAAAAACAGTAGGCCGTTCAAAGACAAAGTTAGTTTTTTTTAATGTCTATGAACTCTCGGGAAATCCTGAAAATGTTGATTAGATTACCCATTTACCATTTTGTAATATTTTTCATTTACGTACTGCAAAATTTGTGTTGACGCAGTACAAAGTAGCGCCATCTGTTGATGAGTTGAACAACTACACACTTAGTGTGCGTAGTTCCGCGGTTCGCTCACAGATAGCGCTAGCTGCTCGTTTTAATCAAGCGTATTGTTTTTGTTTTCATAAATTATATTATTAGTTATTAATTTTTTTGTAAGTAATTTGATAATATATTAATGAATTGAATAACTTGTTTCAGATACTATGCACAAGAGAACTGGTTAAGTAACTTTTTATATTTATTATAATAATAATTAGATTTTTGATCCTACTTAAATTTTAACTTTTCATGTCGCTTGTGCATTTTTTCATCGATTGCAATAGATTTTGTTTACTTAGCAGATTCCTTTTAGCAATAAACAAAGCTGACACAAAGGTACCTTTGTCTTAAAGTCTTAATACCGAGATAATTAATATTACAGAGTAGGGCCAGATTAATTTACAGAAAATCAACACTATTTATTATTTCTATGTAGGTACCTATTTAAATAAATTCCTGTATATTGTGATGTCGTCTTTTATCTAAATATTATAAAGGTACCTATTAAGGTCCCTATTTCAAAAACCATAAAACTCAAAACTGTAGGTTCTCATATAAATAAATATATATAGAACAGAACCCTTAAACCTATTCGCCATTCTCTGCAACATAATTGCTTTAACCCGTAGACAAAACCTAATTTCTTTTATTGTCTCAAGAAGGCCAAGGAATTTTATTTCAGGGGCTGTTAAGCGCTTACCCTTGCGTTGCTAATGAGCGCCACACTTAAGGAATTAAAACTACGGGTCGTAGGTATTGGAGGGTTAAACATTTTATGTAATGCCCGGGTACAAATTGACCGTGTAATGCTTTTTATTGTTGGTTTTATGGTGATATTTTGAGGGTTAGAGGTTACAGGTAAATTGTTAGCTTTTGAAATCGGGGGTATTTTGTATGACTTGCGCTTAGAGTTAATTAAACAGCAAAACTGGCATTATAGAGATGGAGTTTCAACTTTTTAGTGCATTTATTTTATGTTAGACGGCAAAATCAGGGTGATATCTAAAGATATGTGCCCCGAACATAGGTACCTGCTTGTGCATTGGTCTCTTGGGTACATTACCAGTCGACAGCGATGCGGATTAATTTTTCGACGCTATATTTTAGTTTCTGTATAGTTTTAGTTAAGTTAGGATTTAATTTTGTTATTTTTATTAATTAATTAGGTATTCGTTATTATTTGCTTATAGATCTTAATGTGCCATATACTCAGAAATAAAAGGCACCTACTAGAATTGACATCTAAAGACACTCACAAAACACTGAGATCACAGCTGATAAAGATTTTAAGGAAAATTACCTACTGCGTCACCGACCCCAAACAAATCGATAGGTTATAAGAACAGCGGGGTAATTGCGTAGCACACTAAGAGTAGGAATGACTTTCATTTTGACAGTTCAGCAATACTCATTGCGTTATTTACGTTGTAGAGCAGACAAATTTTTCGAACATATGAAGCAATGGATTAGCGATATCTTTCAAAATGATTCAGAGTGAGCTTGATAATGTGTTAAACGCAATTAGGGTGGTGCCTACAGGAGAATGTTACATGATGACGGCGATTTTTTTTAATATTTTTCCACTAATATTTTAATATAGACACCGTGGTTGACAACCATTTTTTTAAACACTTAAGTCATGTATCTTATGTAGGCACTAGCTGCGCCCCGCGGTTTAACCCGCGCAAGTGTCGATCCCGTGGGAAAATCGGGATAAAAAGTAGCCTAATGTAAATCCAGGGTATCAGCTACCTCCATACAAAATTTTATCAAAATTGATGCAGTCGCTTGAGCGTGAAGAAGTAACAAACATATAAACACACACACACACAAACTTTTGCCTTTACAATATTGTGTGATTGGGACTAAGAATAGGTAGGTACTACTACCTAGTTATCATCGCAAATAATAAGCCAAAATTGACTAAAGTTCAATAGTTCAACCCTCAATTCGCGAGCTATTTGTTATTCTAATACAGTGGCGCCCCCCGACGTTGCTCATATTAGTCGTGACAGACAGACGGACTGGGGTTGATTTATAGTAAGATAAGACTACATGTCGATTTGTCTGCGTCGAGCCTTATTGATAATGGTTGGTTATTTGTTTTTCGTTGAGAGATGTGAATTTGTCCGAACGATGTGCTTCTTGCGAGAAGGTTCGTATGGGAATTTGCAAATAATACGACCATATTAAAATCTGCTGGTGACCCGACTGCAGCTGGCGATTAACGTGCTAGAAAACCATAATACTTAAACACATTCAAAATTTAACTAAAATTAAACTAAATAGAATGACATGACAATCCATATTACAGCTACAATCTGTCAAATTTCATTGTCGCTAAAGCATAAGGTTCAATGTTTATTGGGAAAGTTTGACAGTTTCGGGTAGCTTGATGTGCTGGCGTCTGTACAATAAAAATAAATAAAAAACACAAGTATATTAAAAAAAAAACCAGAAGCCATTTGCCAACCTTAGATATTAAACTAAAGTTGAAATTGCCTGTAATTTCAGTCACAACCACGCCAGTCAAACTGTTATATTATGGCAATTTGCAATTTTCATTCTTAGATATTTATACCTATCGCTCATTTGGAGAAACATCGACGTAACTGCAACTTTATTTTTTTTTACGTCTTTGCTTTCCTAACGTAAATACGCTTTCTAAGTGCTTTGTCATATTTAACAAATTTTTGGGAAAAAATACATTTACGTCGATGTTTCTCCAAATGAGCGATACGTCTAAGTCGATATACTTATTTACGACAATAACTTCCTTAAAAGAAGAAGAGCTTCTAGTATCTAAGTATTACTAAGTATGTCATTTAAGTATCTTAACTAATAATATAAATGCTCCATTACCTAATACTCCCAAGAATTCAAGAAACAAGGATCATAAAGCTAAACCTCCCACACTTCCACTTCCTCAACTTTAAAATCCTCAACACAACACAGTCGATAATCTACCGCTTCAAAACAACGTGGCTTTACAACATTATTTTGCTAGGCATATCTATACATGAAGCCAAGTGTGCCAGCCCTAATCCACTCGTCGTAGACGGATTACCTAGCGGCGGCGAAACTTCAAAGTAAGCGAGGGCTGTCGCGCGCCGTGTGAATTTTAACACTTCGCTTGTTTGTAAGCTTATGATCTTGATAATACAGCTAGTAAAAATATTGAAGTTGCTTGAACTTTTGAAGGTTTGAACCTATCTTTTGGATCTTGAGAAAAGTTTGGTAATCGTTTCGGTCTTTTCTTTTTAAGTTTTGAGGAAATAAAACAGTTGTACTAGTGCATAGGAGGATCGAGGAGGGGGGGTAGGGGGTCTCAGGCGAACAGACCGGAATAAATCGAACATACGCATCTAACATAAACGCGAAAGTTGTGAGGATGGTTGGACTGATGTTTGTTACTCTTTCACGCAAAAAGTACTGAACGGATTTGGCACACAGATAGTATAGGATATTTTCTATCCCGAATTCCTCACTGGATCGAAACATATGCGGGTGAAGCCGCGGGGCACTGCTAGTATTATAAACGTGAAAGTTTGTGAGGATGGATGGATGGATATTTGTTACTCTTTCACGCAAAACTTACTGAATGGATTTTGATGAAACACAGTAATATATAATTTATACATTAGAAGAATACAGGATACTTTTAATCCCGATATTACCACGGGACCGACACTTATGCGAGTGAAACCGCGGGGCGCTGCTTTTAAATAATAAAGACTTTCAAGACAATTTTGACAGCGCCTACCCCAGATTAAAAGTTAGTGAGATAGAAACGATTTTAGCTAGCAAGACTGTCCTAAGTCAGATGTAATTGTGTAAATTCGATAAGTCCAAGATTTGCCTCATATCACCTACTTACCAACCTTCAACAAATGATTATTATTTGACAGCCAATGTTTAGTAGACTTTTGCAAGTAGTAAGTTTTCAGCAAGCGTCTACAGTCTTCAGAAGATTAGAATTCTATTATTCTGAAGGATCAAGCGTCATTAAAACGCCTAAATGGCTAGATACGAGTACCTACCTATCTTTTAACCAAGTGATCAGAATATTGAAACTATAGAAGTTGTTCGTGGTTACTGACTGCATTTCCTAGACTTTTTTGTTTATAAAAACTAGACACAATTCTCTCTTCATCTTTAAAAGTGATTTATCTACGTATCTTTTTATTAAGACTTCCTCTTTAGTCTAGTAGTCACAAGCGCTACTGTTGAACATGGGTTCGATTCCCGGCTCGGACAAAGTGTTATAGGGCGTTTCCATTTGGAATGTCTCAATAGCAGCCCGGAGTCTGGATTTATGCCCTGTTGATGGCAATAGGCTCGCCCCCTATTACATGGGACTTAAACATAACTGGCGAAATAGCTGGTGTACTGTAGGTGCACCTCTGCCAGACCCTTTGGAGAATACAGGCGTGATGGTATGGTATGTATTTCGACCGTATCTACCCAGCTATACTAGTAACTTTTCCCTTCAGAACCGCGACAGTTGTCAACGGAGACGGTGTGAACCACCTCTATTTACGAGACGATTTATATGTAAATTAGAACATCGTGCCTCATGCTGAAATCCTACCTGTTTCTCAATTATTTTGAGTGAGATTCGGGCTTGAATTTTGGCAGTCTACCTAGAGTTCATTTACCTTAGTGCTAATCCACACGAGCGACACGCGTCAACGGCTGCAGTTGCCTTTGCTGTTGCCGCGCGCGTGTAGCTCGTGTGTTTGCGCCCTTAGCTCGCGAATCGGCAAACGTAGTACCTACCTATTGAGGATAGGTCAGTACCTAATACCTATACTCCTCCTTAAATCATTTGCTCCTTTCTGAGCATCGTGATGCGCCCGACTCAACTATTATTTTGACGATCTTCCTCCATTTGTGACGATCTGTATATAGCTTGTTGTAACAAGTCGGAGATCTTGGTGTCTAGGTGTTGCTTCACTTGGTCAGGTCTCTTTGCTTCCATCTCGAACCATAAGTTTTCCAGGTTGCTGAATGGCTTTCGGCACCTACCTATAAAACGCCTTTATTCTAGGTATGGCTTGTCAAGGTTGCTAGCAATAGAAGATGATCTTAATCTTGTACTGGACTGATAAGTACTGGCTGGCTGACTGAATGCATAATCAGCCTATAATGTTCCCACTGATGGGACACAGGCCTCCTCTCGGTGAGAGTGAGTGGGCCGTAATCAACCACGCGCGCCCCGGGTTAGTTTATGTCACATGTCTTCGAATTTTTGGTTCTGGAGCGTGCGGGTTTCCTCACGATCTTTTCCTTCACCGTTTTGAGAGCAATAGTTATGAAATAATTTACACAAAGTAAAGCGCCTGTCTGGGTTCGAACCTGCCACCTTCAACTCGTAAAGCCGTTGCCACTGGGGCACCACTGCTCTGACAGAATGCGGTCGGCGTTAATTCCATACAAACGTGTTCCGATGTTTACTTTCTGGATTATGAGTTGGATAAAATGGAGCGAGTATGTAGATCTAGGTCATTTTCTTTTTTCATAAATGGTACGAAAAATGTTTTTGGTAAAACTATAGGTAAGCCTTCCCATGCTCGCAGTTAATAAAAATAAACAAATGAAATAAACTTTAAAACCTCTTAAAGGGAACATAAAGGACCAAACTGGAACTGAAGGAGACTTAATAAGTCCATTTTTATCAGCTATTTATTCACCATCTTTACAAGAGGGTGAAACACCATTAGTTTAAATTTTCGTTTGACAGGTCTTGAAAATATGTTTTTAACGAATATTAGGTGGATAAAAAAAATATTTTATAAATCGGTGTATTTATTGACTGGAATCACATCTATAAAAGGTATATTTATCATTCATAAAAGGGACCATTATTTAGTTTGTAAAACTTTCCTAAGTTAACAAAATACTTAGGAAAAATGGGTTTTAACTTTAAAGTGTTTTTGATAGATTATTGTTATAACTAAAAAGTCGTCGAATTTCCGTGATTTTATTTCCCGTTGAATTATTTATTATCCTATTTTCTGCATCATCCCCCATTTTAAACAAAATAAAAACAATTTAAAATTGTCAATTTCGGACCCATTGAGGCGTTGTGAACGAACGCAATAAATAAGGCCGAGTGCAGGCAGGTGGGAAGCAACACTCCTGGGACGGTGTGCTCCCGCCCTTAGCGACATAAAGAAAAAAGGATTACCAGCTTTATTATTTTTATTAGCACGGGAATCTGTTTGGTTGATAGGCTAATGTTTTTGTAAAGGGGGATTTAATTTTAATTTTATCTTTAAAAAAAAAACATGACTCTTCGCCTTGCTGTGTCGTGTACTCGTGTACGGGTGTTTTCTTTACTTACATAAGTAAAGGACAGTTTTCTATTGAAAGTCCTACAACATACCTACCTACCTGAGGGCTTAGACAAGTGACAATCGCTTTCACAGGGTTTCGTGTTTCTACAAGAACTTTCAACAGCACCCTAATTGCGTATCACAATCTGAACCATTTCGAAGGATATTGCTAATCCATTGCTCCAAATGTTAGAAAAATTTGTCTGCTCAACAACGTAAATAACGCAATGAATGTTTTTGAACTGTCAATATGAAAGTCATTTCTACTGATAGTGTGTTGGGCAATTACCCCACAGGTCCGTCCTTTCAAATTTATGTAATTTCTTGACTTTTCAATAGAGCCATTTATAGTTCGTTTTTTAATCCCAGCCTAGAGACTAATCTGAAAGGAGTAATGTCAAACTTCTATACAAAAAAAAATGAAAACACAAAAGACTTAAATGTCAGATTAGTCTCTGGGATTAAAAAACGAAGACGAACTACTTATAGGTACATTCTATTCAACCAAGCTGCCAAATAACCAATTGTACCTGCTTGACCACTGAAATCATACTTGGTAAAGAAAGGGATATTTTAGTTACTTACCAATTTCTTGGTAGCTACCTAAAATAGAAAAACTCTCTCAACTCCTCAAAACTCGTGGAAATCCAAAACAGCCTGTACTAACCCCCGCGAAAAACGGAAAAATATGTTCATCTAAGCACCTTACTACCGACAATATAAAAACGCTGTAACCGTGTAATGACAATTTTAAACTCCCAGAGACTCGTTCTGAGCCATTTGCCTTTCTCTATAGTCTTCAAAAGCCCACCATTTTGTTTTGACCTCTGACATTGAATACGTCAATGGCATTTATGACACTACAGAAGTTGAAACTAAAAGAAATATCATTATTTTAGTCTCATGGATTTTTGGCGATTGTCCTTTTAGTCTTTTATTAGTTTTTACAAAACTAAAATGTTTGTCCAAATCGAAAAGAAAAAAATTTTGTTAAAAATTGCCGTAAATGCATGGGGTCTTCTTAAACTGGTCGGTTGGTTTACGATTGTCCCTTATTGTCTAAGACATAGACAAGCGTTTTTATTATCTGTGGGGGCGTTTTAAAGTGGGGGCCCTTAAGTGCTGTAACTTTTTCCTCTATCAAGGGGTTGTGATGCTCATGGAATGTTTGATTTCTTGTTCTACAGATGTTTTCTTGTATTGATGATATTTTTGGAAATGTACTTTGGGACAGAGTTTAAACTGGGGGTAACTTTAAGTTTAATTAAGCTTAATATTTTTTCAGGAATTTTCTTTAGTTAGGTAGGTACTTACTTATATCTATTTTAGTGCGTTTTTTTTTTGTAATTCTAAACCATTTTAGGTTGAGGTTCAAAGTTTGACTCTCAGAACTCTTATAGAGGAAATAAAAGCCTATAGATTTAAACCCTTAACAGCTACCAATTGTATATAGGTAGGTGCCCATGACACAGGTACCCATTTCAAAGTCCATGGCCTGGAAAAACCCTCAGCAAAATTACCATACAGATTTTACGGCCGGCGAATCTCAATTGTTTTTCCAGCTAAAACTCCCGAAGATATATTTAGCCTCCTAACTAATACGGGATTTACTATTCCGCGCCATATTTTATAGTAATGTATGACGACAGCCATGACATCAATCAAATAATATATTCAACTCAGGATCGAATTCACTACCGCTTCCTGTCGATCCGACGGTTGGGCAATAGGTACCTCGACTGTTGCTACGTACTTACGAATAAAGATATTTTTATTGAGGTCGACTTGAATGAGTAATGAATAAAGTATTTGTTTGTGAGTAAACATCATTTTAATAATGGACGTGGAATGGGAAGGGTTCAAAAGGACCAACAGTAATGTTGACCCGAGAGGTGCAGAAAGGGACAAAACTTATTGGGACTGAAATGAAACCAAATATAGTTTTTTTTTTACCAAAATTAAGTTCTTTAAAAATTATGTTCTACTTTAGAAAATTCTTAGAATACTTACTTAGTAGAATTAAAAAACATGCTTACCTTCATGAGGGATAAATCTGAGAATTTCATAAGATTTAATCACATTATTATCTAATTATTAAAAATGATAGAAATCGTTGGTAGATAACCTTAGATATTCAAAAAATACCTCTATTAAAAAAAAAACATGGTCGTGTTAACCCCTAACCGCTACAATTGTAAGGACAAAAAGTCGAGTCAATTCTCTCACTAAATCCCTGTCAAAATTAACACAAACAAATGTTCTTCCGATAGTCTCCCTATCGAAAAAATCTTCGCGACCACCCCTCAGTAACAAAATCATTAATATTAACCCGTATCAACCCCATTGCAACATAAATAAACATTAAAAAATACAACCGCAAAGAGATGTTCTAAAATATTCATTTCATTCGGGATTTTTTTAAACCACTTCGCACCTCTATCTCTTAGTCAAGGCGCCGCGATTTTTTTTTCTTTTTACTCTCCCGAATGAAATTTACATTTTTTATTCGCGAATTTATTTGTCTATCTTGAAGATTACGAGTATGGAAATTGGGTTGTATGATTCTTTTGGGAGTTGGTTTTGATTTTTATTATTTTTTTGTTTTTGCGTTTTTTTTTCTTTCCTGTTAATTTTTATGAGATTGTTTTTCTCCTTTAAAATTACTATTAACATACTGTTACTGTTAGTCTGCATCATCCGACTGCTGGGCAAAAGCCTCTCCCCATGACTTCCAGTTCTTTCGATCCAGGGCTAAAGTGGACCACTGGTCGTTTGTTTTCTCCAGTTCGTCCCGCCATCTTCTACGGGGTTTGCCGCGACGCCTTCTACCTGTGTCAGGGCTCTATGTGGTGGTTATTTTGGCCCACAGCTTATTGGGCATAGGACAGACGTGGCCAGCCCAGTCACACGTCAGATTAGCGGCTTTCTGAGCAACGTCAATAATCTTACTCTACAGATTAGGTACTACAGATTACTGACATTTAACATAAATTAAAAAAAATAAAGTTGCAGGTGGGTACAATTAGTGCACAAACGTGTACAAAGTAGGTAATAATTTTCGCTATAGTATAAAATTTCCACATAAAATACCCTTAATAAAATTTAGAAGCGGTCAGTTACTCATCGGTAGGTTTTTATTTACACTTTAAAGTCAACTAAAAGGGAAAATAAGGATCCTTTTCACAAGAAACATCACAAAAAAAATCATAGTCGGCATTACACAAATCTGTGTCCATCAAGACAACTGACGCTATATCGCTCTCATCTGACATGACAAATGATTGTTTTATTCCATCGCCAGCCATCAAACACCTTCCCTGCCCCTCCTTTCTCTTTTGTAACTGGAAGATACCAGAGGGGAGTGGAATATTGTCAGGGATCAGGGTTCAATGGTCAAGTGACATCCGTCTTAAAACAAGGGACGTTGATAAACGCTTGCGGCTTTGGCACTCGATCCAAATATGAAATGGTTTTTATTAGATTTTAGGATTTTATGGCACTGCAAGTGTATTTGAGACTTTTATTGTGACTTGCATTTTATTTCATAACTAGGCTTTTGTCCGCGACTTCATACGCTTGAAGTTTCTTCTTTTAACATAAAACCTATCTCGGCATTAGTCTAGCTTTTGGTCAGTGAAAGAATTTTGAGAATCGGATCAGTTATTCCGAAGATCAACAACAGAAACAGAACACAACGAAAATGAAGCAACAGAACACAGAAACAGAAGATAAACAGAATTAGATAACAGAATTTTATTTTTAACCTTATGTCATTCACACGTAGGTACCTACTTAGGAAACAGGGTTATTGAAAAAACATTAACAACCTCTTAAGAGGTCATTGTGGGACCAAACCTGAAATCGCGAAAAAACATCAGCTGTTCCCTACATTTATGTTCGTATAACTCGTCAAAATGTAGGGAACAGCTGATTTTTTATTCGCGTTTTAAGGTTTGGTCCCATAGAAAAAGTTGTTCATAATGGTGAGTATAATGACCTCTTAAGAGGTTGTTGATGTTTTTCCAATAACCCTGTATAGCTGTTACACGGGTTACATCGCGTTGAATTCTGTTGCTAGGAGAAAAACGTGCAAAAATATTTCTAAAAATAACAAAGCCCTTTTGAATCGACCTAAATGTACATTGAAGAGTATTTAAAATTATATGCGTATATGATCAGGTTTCTAATACATTTGTCATTCAGTATTGTCGAGAATGCGCCGAGTAGTTCACGCTCCTTGAATTTTTATGACAGTACAATGTTGACCGTGTATTACATGCAAACTCATTCATTGGTTTTATTTTCGCATTCAAATTTTTTTATGCGGAAAAGCTAACTGTTTATTTTTGTTAGTAGGTAGGTAATTGTTACTTTTTTTCAAGAAAATCAAAAAATGTGACCGAAGATGCTATCTTCACTATCTATGATTAAAATAAAAAAATATGACCAAAATGACATAAAAAGTGCCCAAAAACGTGATGATTTTTTTGTTCAATAATTCTGTTCTCATAACCCAGGCAATAATGTTTTGTATTGATCAGTATTACCGGACTAATGGATAACTCCTCAATAACAGGTTGCCCTAACAAACGGGCAAGCCTTTAAAAACCCTTTCATCAGCAGGGTTCAAGGTGATAAACTATTAAAGTTAACTTCCAAAAATATCCGCTTTGTAATACTGGCGCCACTGTACCTACATTAATAATAGTTCGTTAAAAATTATATTTTATTTTACGATGGCATTGAAGGGTTAAATATTTAAAAACTTGTTACGTCTGAACTTCAAAATATGTTTGAGTAGCATTTTGTGAGATTAAATGGATTAAAGATACGTATTTTATTCAGGAAATTATTTAAATACCTACATTACCACGTCCTATGCAGACCATATTTTTATTCTCGAAAGGAACAATTCCATTGCATAATGCCTCCAATACCTAAAATAGAAATTTAACAATTATATTTACGATTACTAAGAACCGCAATAAAACCACCAAGTGCTGCATTAGTTTTTTATGGTCATTTTATTGAGGAATGTATGCGCCCTGACTGCGCCTTCTGAATATTTTATATGCAATATAAAATAAATAGACTGATTAATAAGCGTATCATGATTCGCTACTGTCAACTGTCCACCTACTCGGTATGGCCGGCGTGTTCTATTTTTGAAATGTGCAGTAACGGTCTTCGTGTGCGTGATCGCGTTACAATTCGAATTTTGACGTTCGGAGAAATTCGGCCGACCTAACTCGACCAATAGGAATCGCAGAATTTTAAATTTACATCGTTTCTCTTTTTAAATATTTAAATGTAAAAGCTTTTGTTGCAATTTCGCGTGTTGCCGCGCCAAACATCTTCATTTGCCTAAAGCTTCAAAATTTATAACTAGATGGCGTTGGCGTCGAATTAGATCTCGCTATGGTTTCGTTACCGCGATTTGGTTGGGCGCGAGCCGAGAATCTTTCAAGTTAACTTTGCGCAGAGGCAATATCGTAACCAATGAGGTTAATCCGAGGTGCGATTATTGCTAGTTGAAAACTTTACCAATACCCCGCCGTGTGGACGTGAAATACCGTCCGCGTTGGCAATTTTTGAATGGCCGTAATGGGCCTGAGAATTCCCTTTCCCATAAAAGAAGTATCATTTTACCGTTTTACGATGACGCGATAAGAAGAAAATACGTGTAATACAAAATATTTTTTCCTTTATGTGATTACCTATGTTTTAAGTACTTATTACTGTATTCAGTCCACTCGAAAATAACGTTATTGCTCATTGCAATAATTGCATCGCATCGAAAGGGTTAACAGGAATGGCGCGGAGTACTGTTATAACTTCATTTATTTTTAAGTTAATTCATTGATCATATCTAGATGTCCGGTTCTTTGTCTACCCACTAAGGAATCTAGCGGTTTATTCTTCTAATGTATTAATTATTTGTTGATTTTATTAATAGGAGATAGTTACTAGTGGCGCCCTCTGCGGATTGCGTAGCGGCATCACGAGGAACTAAAAGTTTGAAAACTAATTTTATTGGGTTATTTCGTTTTGCCTTTACATAGATAGCGTGGTCAGTTTTATAACTATATTTTAAATCATTTCTGTTTTGTACATTATGATAATATTGATGGTAAAAACACTAAGGCCGCTTGTACAGACGCCAGGACATCAAGCTACCCGAATCTGTCAAATTTTCCCAATCAACTTTGAACCTTATAATTTAGCAATAAAGTTGAAAATCTATTATAGAAATTTGACAGGATGTAGTAGCTTAATATGCTGGCGTCTGTACACACACACATTTTTTTGCCGTGAATAACCACGGTTGATTCGCCGTGTGTAGGCACGGTCGTCATTGTTGTATGGATCACTATAGACATTTGTTGACAGACATGGCGGCACTATGTCATGACACCGTCGCCGTATACCATACAACTGGTGGTTTTTTATTTTTTTTTATTGCTGAATGGTCCCGCTCTTGACCTCGATCACGCCTAATGGATTGCGATGGATGAGGTCTATGATGGAACGAGCGTGCCCAGAAGATGCCTGTTCACTGTTGCTTTGAAGGCAGACTGGTTAAATGGTTTGCCGTGTCATATTGGTACTTACAAGGTCACAGCATGATTCCGCGGTGCTGCTAACGCGCTGTACCGTAAAGTTTCGCGGCATTATGTCGGGCCGCAGCGGGTCGAGTCGCAGCGCAAAAATCGCTCGTATGTATTTTATATGAACTATCGCACACTATGCCGGGGCGCAGCGGCCGCATATTCCTCCGCGGATATTGGTTACGTGCGATGCGGCCCGCTGCGGCCCGACATAATGTGCGCGAACCTTTAAGAAACGTTCTGCTGGATAGTTTATCTATAGACAGAATCCATTGAATGATTATTTATTTGATAAATGTTTTAATTATAGTTATTCATTTGATAATTTGGTATTGTTTCCTCTAAGAGAGGTGATATGATTGCCTCTTTGTATGTGTATATTAAGATTTTAAATTAAATATACAAAATTTATTACAAAAATGTTTATATAATGTCATCATCCGACACTACTCCACGGCATTAATATTTTTTACAGGGTAGGTATTTACTATGGAAATGAGAGTGATTGTGAACTGAATCGCGTGTAATGATCGCTAATCGACTAGTTGACGCGAATTGCAGTAGGTACTTATTGCATGCCGCCATTTTTATTATAACATTATAAGGGTGTGTCATTTTATTTTTATGAGATATTTTTGTCAGTGTATTTTACCAGTAGGTAAGTAATAATTATTTATATTGAAATAGGTAGGTACCTAGTTGTAGGTACTTATTTTCAAGTGATTTGTTTTATCTTATATACTTCGTATATGTTTTATCTTATAAACTAGAATGAGAATTTAAATATGTTCATCTTAAAATAATAGTCCAATTAATGTTCTTTATAAACTGTTGACACATTTCATTATTTTTTGCTGGTTAGCCTAACATCATTCGATAAAAGATTGCATTTATTTTTTCATCAATAATTTTTCTATGAACACCAAAAAATAAAATCATAGATCATTTTTATGACTTCATCCCATCAAAACTCTATTCAGAAATCTAAAACAAATAGTTTTAAAATTCCACAAACTATCCATAAGATGTCATTATGTGGGTATCTCGCTACCGTTCACATTAAACTACGAGTCTAAACCCCATAAAGTGTCAAAATTATGGGTAGCTAAGAGGGTATCAATACAGTGTTTTTTTTTTTGTTGTTCAGTTATGAACTGATAGACGGAGCTTGTTGAACTAATGTCATAAATTTGTGGTACATGAAAAAGTTGGTAAGAGTAGCGTGGATGCGACGGCAAAATGAGGTAGGTATAGATTTTTCGCAAGATATTTGTAAATAATAGCTTACTAAACGACATCGTGGCAGGCCCAGACGGAGATGGCGGGATGAGCTGGACTCCTTCAACAAGAACTGGTCCTTAGCAGCTTTGAACAGAGAGAAGTGGAAAGATAGTAGGGAGGCCTTTGCCCTGCAGTGGGACATCACAGGCTAATAATAATAAAGGGTACCGTGTTACCCAGTAATTGGGTTGCGAAGTTAAGCAGTCACTCCATGTAAAATACTGGTATTCAGCTGCTTCCGGTTAGATTGGTAGCCGACCCCAACATAGTTGGGGAAAGACTAGGCAGATGATGAGAGAAAAACGCAGTCAGAAGCTACCTTTAGAATTGGTATCAATAGATCAATCATTACTTACCTAAAATAAATGAGAAAAAGGTGGATTGGTTCGAACTTCTTTCTGAACCCATGGCTAAAACCAACTGGGCCGTTGCCACGGTAAAGCAACACATAACACGAAACACCTAAAATGATGACCTCTTAAAGGTAAAAGTCAGATAAGAATCTTGAAGAAAGATTTTTTTATTTACTGGGAAAATAAGAAATAAAAACTTTTTTACAAAAAAAAAACAACCGACTTCAAAAAAAAAAACTACAAATTGATAAATAACTTTAATTTCGGAAGTCAGTGTCGTTTGTTCCGCATTTTCGTTTTTGACACCGACTTCCGAAATTAAAAACATCAGTACTTGTAAGAAAAGAATAAACAAACAAAACTTCATTTTAAACTAATAATCATCAAGTCTACCATTTTTTTTCACACATGTCCTCACTATGCTACCTTAGATCATAAAGTTAAGGGTCTAACCAAGGGCTCTAGTTCGTTTTGTCAACAACCCATTGTGGTGTGCGGGCGCCTTGTTTTATGACGTCGTAAATCTGCGCCTGCGCATTATGATCGCTCGATAATCAACTGTCAAAACTCTCAGGTGTACGGCGAGGGTTTTTCTTGTGGTTTTAGGAGAAATTGTGATATTAAAAAAAAAAAATGTCATGAAAGTCTTCTATGAATTTTGGTTTTAGTTTGTGTCGCTTGTGTGTCGGTTTAATTGAATGAGAAGGCTTTATTTTAGTAAAATACTCGTATTGTTTTATGATTTTATGAATCTAGAATTTTTTTTTTTAATTTTGCGTGCCTATTTCCACAGAATGTACATGGCTTGCTCCTATTTACTCCACCTGTATTTTAATGTACCTACATCGTTGCAAATAAATGATTTGATTGATTGATTGAGAAAAAATAATTGAGCAGAGTCGGTCGGTAACCTCTAGGTACCTACCCTCCTACGTTAAATACATATTTAAGGTATAGGTAGGTAGATATAGCATAAAAATGTTAAACCACTCATTCGCACTGGCATTTTTTTATTTGTTTCTCGTTCTCGTCGAATTTTCGTCATTTATTCCCAAAAATGCCAACCAGTTTGTACAATTGCGTAAAAATAATAAAAAAATATATTTTATTACTTAATCCATTATCAAACCTACGCGGTTCTGGACCGTAATAAGACGACCGACACCTACACTGCTCTTGTTTCTACAAGATAATGTTATCAGCCCGGGATCTGAAGACATTCTGAAACCTACACAAAACACCTACAGCTATCGTAGGTACCTAATACCTATTTTTAACATAGCATCACGCCTTGTTGCCCCAACGGGTTGGGCAGAGGTGTACCTATACTGTCGTCATAAGGAAAAAGGGCATAACTACCATTTTTTCCGAAATTGAGTTCTATACATATTCGGAATCAGAAAAAAAAGGCCCATCTGCTAATATTTTTTGTACAATTTCGGAAAAAAATGTTAGTTATGCCCTTTTTCCTTATGATGGCAGTATAGTACACCCACATTTCGCCAGTTATGGTTAAGTCCCATGTAATAGGGGGCGAGCCTGTTGCCATCAAACGGTCACAAATCCAGACTCCAGCTGCTATTAAGAAATTCCAGATAGAAAAACCCTAATAATACTTTGGACGACCTTGGAATCGAACCCAAGACCCATGCTCAGCAGTAGCGCTTGCGACCACTAGACCAACGAGACGGTCTACCTATTTTTATTAGGATATTTTTATAAAAATATTAAATTAAATAAGACCAAGATAAAGTTGATAATTTATTTCGTAAGCGTTATTTGAAATTCATTTCTAAAGCTATTTCTAATAAGATAATTTACATTATTTAAAAAAAAAATTTGATTAGGCAAAAAGTCATAAAAACATTTTTCTTAAACTTCGAATCAATATTTATTTATCGTAGATCAACAAAAGAGCGCTAGCGCTATTGTTTTGCAATTTGCAGGTCATCAGTGTCAGGTAGTATATTTATCAAAATATTATTCGCAACCGTATTATATTTACCTAAGTACCTACCTATTTACAGAATTATAGTCATTAAAATCATCAATACAACTGAAAAGAAAACTTTTTCTGGGTCACCTTAGCGCACCCCCATTAAAGCTAGGTATTTGTGGAATCCGTAACACCTGCTATAAATTTCACCCATCGCACGTTATAGCCGTGTCGCAGTGTGAAGTATAATTTACTAATGTGTAATAATCGTGTACTAATGGTAAATTAGCCAAAATGTACAAAAAAGATAACATAAACATTTTTATTCCAAAACAAAATTCATATAAGTAAAGTGGAGCAACACGTGCGCTTAAGTGTTAACATTCATGTAATTACGTCACACACACAACACAAACTCACGCACTCACACACAATTTTCAACCTAACCCTTCAAACGCGTACCTACTCGGAAATTACGTAAGTAGATACTCCGCTTTAGATCGTCATCTTAGATTTTTCTTTGAAGTGGCACAAAGTTTTGGGGGTAAAATTGAATATTAATAGCAAAATTATACCCTTAGCCGTCCTTTCTCGGATTTTTATTACTTTATTAAAACTCCTTCTTGTTAATGCTATATAAACAAATCGTTGTAGATTTTATATGTTCCGGGAAAAGGGCTGGTGTCAAAAAACAGTAGCCATTTTTATTGCTTAATCGCGTGTGTTTGTTTAATATAATTTATTTTATTATAGTGCCGAGGTTTCTTTTACTATAAATAAAAAGAAAAAAAAAAAACTTTTTCTGATTTTGATGAGATGGTTTTGAAGTCATCTAGAAAAAAAACTGTGCTTGAGATTTTTGATAACATTTTTGAGGGCGAAATACACTATTATCAAGTTAAAATATTTTTAAAAACGATAAAATTTCTACGGCACATATGATTTAAAAAAAAATTCGGAAAAAAAAATACGATTAAGTACAGAAACAAGTAACTACTCTTCTGGTTTTAATTAACGTTTAGTGAAATTAAAACCGAAACGGCACCTGACAAAAATCGATCAAAACCTAGATTTCAAAACCATTTTTTCTCATTTTCACACTATAAAACACAGCGATAAAATTAATCACAAACAACAAAGGTGAAACAAATTGCTGATAATATTAATAGCGGCCGTACTATGATTTATAATGTTTTTTCTATAGTAATAAAATCTTTGTTAGTCCGTTAGTTTTGTTCAGATTAAGTCATATATTACTGCAAATTGCTTTAAGATAACATCGAGGTTACATTTTGTCAACTATAAAATCTTTTTTGGCCACAAGATTTTTTGCTATGGATTTTATGGTTTTTGTTTTGGTTGTTGATTTTTTCAGTTTGGTGTGTGCGAAAATATGGTTATGGAATTTTGTGATAGGTACGTGTTGTTTTGGGTAGGTAGATATTTCTACTAAGCAAAAAAAAAAAAAAAATTACGTTTTCTACGTAAAACAATATTGTATTTTTTTTCCACTTTCTTTTTGAACTTAAATGAAGTAAAAAGAGTGTATAAGGACCTTTGCCGGTTCCTGTTGTTTCTGCCTACTGACATGGGAAGAAGGCGTCTGATTATGTATGTAATCTGCATTCGCGATTTATTTGCCAAAAATATAAACAAATAGGTATGAATTAATGGAAAAATAACTTTAATTCCTACACAATAAAGTTCAGTTTACACTACAACTTCAAAACATTTTTACAACTTTTTCAATAGTGCTAGTAACTCTGAAATCAACTTAATTGCCATTAAAATAAAGTTGACATTTTTTTAACTTGAAATAAGTAATATTAATTTGAATCATAAGTTTAAATAGACTTTAGGTATGTTTCTGTTTGAGCACTGTCAGGGAAGTGTTAAAAACATAACGAAAATAATTTCTAAAAAAACAAATCATATTATTATATAATCACCTTTATTAGCTCACTAGCTGACCCGACGAACTTCGCACCGCCTCAGAATTAAATAATGTGACAAAGTTTAATAGACACGTAGCGCCATCTATTATCATAATAATGTTATTGTTGTTTTCCTCGGGAACAATTTTTTTCGAGATGAAATGTCCCTATGTCCGTTTCTGTACACCTGACAACGTATATGCAAAATTTCATTATGATCTGTTAAGTGGTTTAGGCGTGAAAAGGTAACAAACAAACTTACTTTCCCATTTATAATAATTATTAAGTTAGGATTTCAAGTATCTATAAGTAAAAACCTTTACTATTATTCTTATGCGGATGAATTTTTCGACGCTATATTTTAGTTTCTGTATAGTTTTAGTTAAGTAAGGATTTAATTTTGTTATTTTTAGTATTAGATATACATAGATATTATATTTGTATAGCCTATATTATGTAAATACTTAATTTAATAAATGAAATTATTCTTAAGTTTCTTCTGACCACTGAAGAATGGACGCTCCAATCCAATAAGTTTTTCCAACTTTCCGAGCAGTTTTTAACATCTAATCGCTTCGCAAACTGTGTTGACTCTCTATAATAGCCAAGGGACCCCATGTTTACTCTATAAAGTCCCTTAAACGTTGTCCACGTTCTAAACCATTTTTCACTAGCGAGACTTAATTTCTACTATGTCGTTTTTCATCCCACCCTAGCCCCGGGGGTAAAAAGAAAACAGGCTAAGTTGGAAATGCGGCATAATCGATTCTTTAAATTGTTATTTTTTTTTTTTGAATTTATAGGCTTTAGCTTTGATAGATACCTACTTAAGCTAAGGTACTTAATTGATTGTAAAAAGGTTGTCTAATTTTTGGTTTTCGTAGGTATACGATACAAAAGAAGGTTTAAATTGCAATCTGCTAAAAAACTTTTGCGAAAAGCAACCTACCTACTTAGGTGTTTGT
Organism: Hydraecia micacea; assembly: GCA_914767645.1. Lineage (NCBI taxonomy): Eukaryota > Metazoa > Arthropoda > Insecta > Lepidoptera > Noctuidae > Hydraecia > Hydraecia micacea. The sequence continues at coordinate 11,517,648 of OU611795.1, forward strand.
TTGTCTTTAAATATTATATTCAATCGATATTGTAACAATCACTTGAATAAACGATACCCATGCACTAGCCTCCCTAGGATAATATATTAAAAACAAAGTAAGAAACCCTTTTTAATAAAAAAAACGCATATAAAATGTTCATTTTGCACGTACACCGCTTTGTTTCACGCCCGTAGAAAGGTCGCGTCTTGTCCGTGCCTAGAATATCACGACATACAATTTGTTTAGGGAACAAATATTCCTTAAACAGAGTCCCTTCAACCTTCACAAGGAGCCCATATCATCGTGTTTATTGAAAAAATATATTGCTGTTTTTTGTGAAGGCTAATTTGGAACATTTCTTTTACACTTTTGCTGGCATCAAAGAACACTTTCCTACAAAGGAAAACTCAAAGCATTAAAATCCCGTTATTCCTTATTATTATTATATCCTCTGCAAACAAAGACCAATTCACTACCTATTTACCAGTAGGTAAATCTAGTCTTTTCCAAAATATTTTCGGGTCGGCATCCAGTCTAAGGATGTTTTTGCGAGGATGCGTAGCGAGGAATGTGTGTAAAACTAACCAATAACAACGCTAACTTAGTTCAAGCTATGAAAATGAAGCGATGTTATTGGTTTGTTTCACACACATCCCTCGCTACGCATCCTCGCACATTTTTCGTGGAAACGCAGCCTTATCTAAATTAAACACCAGCTGAGCTGAAATTAGAAAATATTATTTCGAAACTAAAAGGTGATCTAGTAAATAATATCTACAAAAACAACGAAAAGTATCTTTACCCACATGTCGTAGACCTTGTAGAAATTAGATATGTAGCCCATTTTATATTTTATCAAGTATCTGGTACTTGTTGACAGGCCTACGCTGTCCTCCCATACCTACTGTAATTTAAAAACATTGTAAAATTCAATTTTTTTTTTGAAAGAGTAACCGTGGAGTTTTTTGCCGGTTCTTCTCCATAGGAAACGACCAATTGGAACCGTGCACCTAGCTTCTGACGTTTCATAACTGCCCATGTTGGTTTATGTGAAATAAAATATTTGATTTGATTTGATTGTAGAAAAACATAAAATACGTATAACATAAATGTTTTATTATTTTACAAAATAAAACAACTCCAAAACACTAATAGGCCTGTCACCCGGTATCACGAAATCTACATTCAACCCTTAGGACGCAGCAGCAAATTAAAAAGTACCCGAGCTCAAAATAAATGGGCGCGCGACACTTCGCAGTGCTATGATTAATGCCGAATGAAATTAAAATAAGTACGATAATGTAAATTTTTATCTCACGTTTTTATTTACGACTTTCGTGTCGTGAAGCGAGACTTCCTGCGATTTACTAACTGTTGAGTTTTGTTTGTTAATGATATTTTTTGCTTGCATTTTGTAAGTATCTTTCAATGATAAAAACAGTTTTTTGCATGATAAAAAATTTGTTTATGAGCTAAAGAGGTATTTAGTTACACCTACCTAATTATTTTCTTATCGTGAAATTGATGAAAAAGCGTCGATCCTTAAAAAAAACTCTAACTGTAGTAGTAATTCTTAAACATTAATTTAGTAATGTACTTCTTTTACTACAAAATGTTGACTGACACCGTATCGTATCACCTCACCTCGCAAAAAATATTTTTTCTTCTTAAAAACATCATCACCGCCTTTTTTATTAGCATTTTCATTAAAATAGCGACAAAAAAGTCACCTCCTTGGTGCAGTTAAAAGAATCGCGAAACGACGCCCGGGGGCCTGCTAGACCCCGATGTTGCGAAAATTCACGAGATTTATTTGAATAAATTATTTTTCACCCACCTGCAGTGAAGGGTTGGTAAGAGAATTTATGGTTTTACATCTTCAGTGCAGAATGGTAGATGGTTTTTGAGAGCAGAGGTTAATAAAGTATTTTATTTTCTTGATAATAATCCACCAAAAACAAAAATGATTCTAGCTAGAAGTTTTCCAGCTTTGTGCGTCATGAGTACCTACGATGACATGAGATTGTCATATTTAAAACTTGTACACACGGCTACACATCAAGCTATACATTACCAGTTTTAGCTGACCTCGCATTGTATAGGTTTTTCGTACGATCAGAAGTCAGCTTATACTGGTTTTGTATAGCTTGATGTGTAGCCGTGTGTACCTACGCACCTAAAATGTCTTTTTTATTGCCAATGACTTCTGTATGACTCATTTTAATATCGGTATACAATTTTTTTTTACATAAAACATTAAAAACATTTACGATTCCCTTGAAAACTCCACATGACATCACCTTCAGTTCAGAGAGAAACCGAAACAATGGGCGAAAGAGACCCTTAACAGGAAATAGTTTATATTCTTAAAACAATTGCAGTAAAATGTTGACGTATTAAACACACTTAAACAATCGAAATCCAACTCTATACCATCAAAACTAAGTCTGAATTCCAACAACTAAAGAACACAGTACCACAAAATTGGAAGACACAAATCGGATCTGTAAAACAAAAGTCGTTCGTTCGAATTTTAAATATTCGCGTGTTCGGCTTTAAGTCCGTTTGAAATCAGCGTGCGCGATTGGTGATTTCGAATTTCGCATTTCGCATTCTATACGCGAACTTCGTTGATAGATCGGTGATGGTCGTGGCGGCCCGCTGCGTTTCGTTCGGAGTGCATTTGACCAGAAAAATCGGAGTACGTGGTCTCTTAGACCGGCGATATCTAAGGGTTAGAGTGGTCGCAATTTTTCTTGGCATTGCGCTTTTTCTTGAGCCATTTATTCGTATAGACTTTGAAGAATAAGCCAGACATGGAGCTTTAAACTATATGATGCTTATAAAATGATAGAACGAAGAACCTTTTTTCTCTGTTTAACTTCTTCGATATCTTAAACACACTTTCAATCACAATCCAATAGATTTTAAAGAATTGCTAATCCATTGCTTCATAATCTTTGAATAATTCGTCGGCCCAACAACGTAAATAACGCAATGAACGCGGCTGAACTGTCAAAATGAAAGGCATTGCGATAAATGGGCATTTCATGTATGTTACGCAATTGCCACTTGGTTTTGGTCATTCATACTTGGGTGACAAACTGGCAGTCAAGGCATCTGGCTGAACTTCGTTCCGTTCTTAAGATTTTTTTTTTTTTTTTTTGGGGATGTATGAAGAAGCCTCCTCGTGTAGCGCTGTTTGTTTCGCCAGTTACTCCAACTGAACCGAGCGCTCGGCGCATCCTGGACAGTCACACCCAACACCTTATTTGACTGGCCAATTCTTCCCTAGCGGTGGTAGGGCTAACGCCCGCCTGGTTTGCGACCACCCTCCCACCGGAGTCCGGCGTCAAGCAGCCTGCTGCGTTTCGTCGATGCGTGGGAGTTCCAGTGCCTCAGGCATATTCTCGGCAGGCTCGTTCCATCATAGACCTCATCCATCGCTTTCCATCAGGCGTGGTCGAGGTCAAGAGCCATTCAGCAATAAAAAAAATAAGAGCATATTATTACCAATTCCTCATTAGATCTATTATCTACTATTACAATAGTGCTGCTAATCTTCTATTATTCCTTTTAATCGCCTCTTGTAAAGGACCATGAAACGAGAACGGTATTCAGCAGTGCACTTTTCCCAAGTCTTTTTCTTGGCTGAAGTCGCTAAAAAACCTATACTTAAGATGTGCTCACATCATAAGTCTCCTTCTTTATTATGTTATTCTTCCGCGGGACATAAATATAAGCCTTTTAGTAAAGTCCTCAACAGGTGCGTTGTGCTACCTGCCACGCATAGCGATGGTGGAAGGCAGTAGTGCATACAAAAACCTTTCGTGGAGGTACCATTCCGGCTTTAAAGGTAAAGTAAACTGAGGTTGAGGTATGTAGGTTTTGTTGTTATTGTAGCGTGTTTGTAGATCGATTCAAAAATCCCATTTGATTGAAAGCTATTGTTCTAATGCAGGACCAAAATCCCAAACGAGCTATGTTATATTGAGCATGTTCCAATAGCCAAAGATGAAGCTAAAAGGCAGACACGTAGGTTGTAAAATCGGACATAAGAGAAGCTTTATGCGTATATGTTAAATCTGGCTAGTACTAGATTTTTGCTCGTAATATCACGCCTGTATTCCTCGAAGGGTTAGGCAGAGGTGTACCTAAAGGCACCCACATGTCGCCAGTTATGTTTAAGTCCCATGTAACAGGGGGCGAGCCTATTGCCGTCAACCGGGTACAATTCCAGGATCCGGGCATCAACTGAGATATTCTAGATGGAAAAAACTCAATAATACCTGACCCGGGAATCGAACCCAATATCTCATGATCTTTTAGTCTCAAATAAGGCTTATTCTTCTTAACTTAAACTAAGTTGATCAAAACTTTAAAAGTTCTTCACAAACACAGCGAATTAATTCTTTCTATCCGCCAAAAGTAAACAATTCGAACTCAATTGAGCAGATTTCTATATTACCTCTCATAAACAAACTTGTTATTATCGTAAAAACAAATGTTTCTCAATAAGATGTGACTCTCAATGTTTATCATAGTTATTCGTGTTTCTTTGATTACAAGTCTGCAGATTAGACTGTTTTTTCGCTGTTTCGTGATTACATTGTAGAATTATTATGCTGCTACATATTTTTCAAGATCACACTGCATTATTATGTTGAATATGTACGCCATATAAATTACAGATATAAATGGAGAAACAGAATGAACAATTAGGTTTACAAAATGTCCATCATCGCTTTGAGGTAGGTATATGTAGTTAGAAGAGGGAGGGTGATCAAATATTTAAAACCGTTTTAGTATCTAACTGCTCGCGTAGCATGAGCAACTCTATCTCTATTCTACTAAGAATAGACAAAGTTCTCTCTATCCAACATCGACAATCTCTTCTGCCCTAGACTCGAACACTTGAACCATTTCTTCTCTTCATCGCCATGTACATGACGGTAGAAACAATTCTACAATATGTCCTTTTGTCTATTCTTCCGTCGACTAAACCCGTTTTTATGGTGGTCATGCTACGCGTGCCGATAAAAGAAAAATATTTGCTACGAACTCTTTGGTTAGGTGCAACCAAACAGAAGAAAGTTGAAGAATTTCCAAATAGACCAATGTGTTTAGGACCCATGAAATCGATTCCAACATCAAATAAGATGACATAACGAAACGTCAATGTCATTATCAATATAAAAGTCGTCAACCTTGTTTGTTACTTAAATTACATCATCACTATTTACCAGCCAGCATTCTATAAACAAAAAATAATCCAATAAACACTAAAACGACAACGAGACATTCAAAATATTTCAAAAATCGAACTCTTGTTCTCCCTTTTACCCTAATCAAGATTGTATATGAAAGAAGGAGAGGAAATATAGACGATAGCTCAGAAGCACTCGTGCGTAGTCCTAACGGAATCGGATTGGCTGTATTGTTGAAAGTGACGGCTCGCAATGTAGGCCCTTAAGATGCTTTGGATGTTTATAATGTAACTGATTTTCCTGTAAGGGAGTGAGCAGAATTAGAATCAGTAGCGAGCAAGGGTGTTCTTGATGTTGACATGGCGATGATTGAAAAAATTTTGGTGGATACCATAAATAGAAATAATTTGAGACAGATTTGTTAAGTATGTACATTGGTGCAAAATGAAATAAAGACCGAGAAACTGGACATTTTGCGCGACCAACTCTGGTAAGTAAATATCCTCCTCCATCTCTTCAAGGAAAACTTTGGTAGTAGTATCAGGTATTAGCAATGTCAACTATGTTGGGGTCTATACTTTTCCCAACTATGTTGGGGTCAATGGGGTCGGCTTCCAGTGTAACCGGATGCAGCTGAATACCATTATTTTATATGAAGCGACTGCCTGTCTGACCTCCACAACCCAGTTACTGGGTAATACGATACCCGTTAGGAAGACTGGTTGTCAGACTTTCGGGCTTCTGGCGACCCGTAACGCAATGACTGTCAAAGATCCACGAATGGCAACCGGGACCAACGGTTTAACGTGCTTTCCGAGGCACGGAGGAGTCTTTGCATGTAAAGATGGTCACCCGTCAACGGACCAACCGCGGCAAGCGTAGCTTAACCTGATCTATCGACCCGTGCGGCTGATATTACTTAGCCACAAGTAGCAATGTCCGAACTGGAATTAAGAAGAGGCCAAGTCTCGTTCATCTATGCTATATCGTAGTTATATGTACAGTTTTATCACATTAATTGGAACCACGTATTCTACATTACGTATTTTAAATAACATAATCAGCCTATCTTAATGTTCCCACTGTTGGGATACAGGCCTCCTCTCAGTGAGAGGGAGTGGGCCGTAATCCACCACGCGGGCCCAGTGCGGATTGGTAGATGTCATATGTCTTCGAGTTTTTGGTTCTAGGACATGCCGGTTTCCTCACGATGTTTTCCTTCACCGTTTTGAGAGCAGTGGTGATGAAATAATTTACACAAAGTAAAGCGCCTGTCTGGGTTCGAACCTACGACCTACACCTCGTAAGTCGCGGCCGTTACCACTAGGCCACCACTGCCACTCACACACACACACACACACACACACACACACACACAAAATAATTAATAACAATTAACATTCTAGCCGCGAGGGACCCTTTTTTCGTTTTAGTACTTATTCAACAAAATTAAACTTAATTTGTGATTATTTGGTAGCAATAACATAAAGTTTGTATTGAATTGTTAATACCATCGTCCCGCGCTTGTCTATTATATTGCCTTATCATCAAGGGTGGTTAATTTCGTGCCAACTTTTAAGCTAAGTATTTATCTTGTATGAAAACTTCAACTGTCTAGATTTAGTAAAATTGTTTCGTTTTATTATTTTAACAGATTGATAACAACTTGTGATGACCGCTGTACTATTTAATATGATAACCTAATCGCCACTTTGTACATCGTTCGTTTTCAGTGTTATGAATTTTATTATGATATTGTTGGTTTTTAGGGATCCGTACCTTAAAAGGAAAAAAACGGAACCCTTATAGGATCACTCGTGTGTCTGTCTGTCTGTTTGTCCGTCTGTCACAGCCAATTTGCTCCGAATCTACTGGACTGATGAAGTTGAAATTGGGTACCTACATATATTTTTATATATGTAATTTGAACAATCAATCGCATCCCCTCGTATCTACTAGTCATTAGATAGTGTCACTTTAGTGACAAACTAAAGTTACACATCAAGAATCGGGCATTTAAAATATCTAATATCTGTTTACACCACGAATTCCGGTCCCAGACGCAAAATCATATCCACCTGAATTCATCAGATCCGTCAGACTATTAATAGTTTTCCCGCCAATCTACCTCAGCAAAACTATCACGAGTCCCATAAACGAAACTTCGCCTTCGACTCCCTCAACACCGAAGAAGGTTCAAAGAAAATCTATCAACGCCTTGCAAAGTAATGTCAAAGCACCTAATTCTACTCCATACTATTCAGATTTCCCGACGGATTCGTCGCGATTGAGTGAGACGGTAATAGGAGATAGTGTGTGGGTGAGAGAGATGGGTATACGGTCACGGGCTTGGTTTAGATGATTGGTGAACGTGCTGCCTCGACCGCCGAGCTACGTGACTTCTGAGTCTGTCTAAGATAGATATGTAGTGTGAGGCGTTTTGATACTTGATGCATGTGGTGAAGTTTTTGTGGTGTAAATGGAAGTGTAAAAAGTTTTGTGGTTGAACTCTGATAAGGATCAGGATGCGTTACATTCACATGAAATCCACGTGAAAATCCATTGGTGCATTATAGTTTTTTTTTTTACACTCTTTTTATATATTTATGATTGTGTTTAGTTTAGTTTGTGATCTTCCAACACGAGTCAGAATAAATAATTTTTCTTTCGTTATTTATATTACCTATATTTTCAATATTTTTCCGTGTTACATGAGAAAAATATCTAAGACTAATTTCTAGAATAAAGACAACTAAAAATAGACTTGTATTTTCACTTATGCGATACCAACAATATAATTTTCTCTTAAATCTCAATAAATCTTCATTTTAGAAAGCGGAACAGCTAGACCGAACTCTAGTCAATTTTTTTATATCTCTCCAAGTATCAAGATTATTCATGCTAAGTTGTGAATAATTCGTCAATACCACACACTTGGAACTAATATCTGCTCCCGTCGTTGCTTCAGCATTCATTCATATTGTTTCACTAACGGTAACGGTACCATCAATCAAGTATCAAAATTAGTTGATTCGAGTATAGGCGTCAGTAAAAGAGGTATTTTGCCTACTGTCTGCTTCCGGAGACGCCTCGATATTGATTCATTGTTTTACGAGCAGTATTAAAATGCAAATGTAAGGATTATAAGGCATCTCTGAGTAAGAAATGTCTTGAAATTAACACTTAGATGGCTTCCGTATTCGTTTTTAAAAATGAGATGGAGTGATGCATTCTGCTTTTATTACATCATTTAAGTACATCCCATCCCAAAGTTATTTGAACATTCAAGTATAAGTATAAATGTTTTATTAACAGTTGCCAATAGCCGGCCACGAGTTACCTTAGAAAAACGCCTAAGGGAACAACCCCTAGGAGTTTTTCTCCATACATAATTATTTTATTTTCATTCAAGTATCAAAACCGTTCGGCTAACAGCTGCCATTCGTATCAGTAGAAGATAATATTACTACTGTATACTCCTGGTATTGGCTTTATTGTTTTATTCTAGCGGTATTGGCTGATGCAAGCTATTTTTAACTTTGTGTTTTTAAAAAATACCTATTTGTTTTAGGTATTTGTGTGACCTCTGTGTTATTGCATCTTTGGAAAACCCACCCAGAGTAGGTAATGCGTTTAGTTTTCTAGAAAAACAAGTGCTATTTTTAGAATTAAATATTATTTGATTTGAGTGACGTGTGTGTGTATTTTAACTTTATTTGATTTAAATGTCTAAGTATTATTTTATTTTATTGTGTAGGTATGTGTGATTATTATATCAATTCTGTTGTCTAGTGTAATAAAAATAATGTAATGGACTTAGTCTGAAAATAAATGATAATAATTCATTTATTTTCAGATTTAGTGATCAAAGGCGTTTTTTAACTGACTTCAAAAAATGAGGTTCTGTATTCGACCCGTATGTATGTATGTTTGTAAATATGTAATAATATGTAAACTACTAGAATGAATCTCAGTAGCAGTAGGTAGCAAATTTATAAGTATAAGAACTTCTGTAAATACAAGTATGGTTTCAGTGATGCAAAAATAGAACTCCAAGATGTTTTAGAAAATTTGTTTACATCGAAAGGTGTGTTGAAACATTAGGTACCCAATGGAATAGCGGTTCCATTGGGTACCTAAAGGCAAGACAATTTGAGAGTTTAGAGAAAAGTGATATTTAGTGATGAATACTGGGAAAGTTTCAAAAATACATACCTACATGAAATTTAAGTTTTGTCGAATTCCTGAAATTGTCACCTAGACTTTATGGGGTGCTTAATTGTTGCAAATGCATAACAATATCATGTCCTGGAAAACGTCAAATTACAAGTCATCCTGTATAGGTATAAGGTCATTAGTATACTGCTGAAAATGAGAAATATCAATTAACCAGGCGTCCAAATTACTGGTACCATGAATAGTTGGAATGGTGGTGGTGGTGGTGGTATGTAGATAGATACTATAGACGGGAGGACAGCTTCTGCTCCGTTCCTTAAGTCACCATCCATCCTAGAGTCCATACCATAATATTATAAATGCGAAAGTGTGTCTGTCTGTCTGTCTGATACCTCTTCACGCTTAAATCGCTGAGCCGATTTAGATGAAATTTTGTATAGGGATAGCTTGAGTCCCGGGAAAGGACATAGGGTAGTTTTTATCCCGATATTCCCACGGGATCGAAACTTATGCGGGTGAAACCGCGGGGCGCTGCTAGTTACCTACATAGCGTGTATCAGAAATGCGTGCTTAGGTATATTACAGGCCATCAAAGTAAAATTTTTTTTTGGGATTACAATTTTGATCCCAAGGAGAAAGTTGTTTAGTTTGATGGTCTGTACCACCTTTAACCCTTCGTATGCTTAAACGTGGATCCACGCGAGACAGAATGGCTTTTTAATTGTGTCTGTAATTACGGCATTATACCGGTTAAATCATCATCAGCCTACAGCAGTCCACTGCTGGACATAATTATGCCTCTCCAATTGCACGCCATTTAGCTCGATTCTCGGCAACTCTTATCCAGCTGCTACCAGCCACTCTGCGGAGATCGTCGCTCCACCTAACCTGAGGGCGTCCTAACTTAGGAAACCCTTAAATATGACCACACATTTCTGTTAAACTCTGTATTACTTAGCTCCCATAAATAAGTTAAAGAAAATCGTAGTAAACTTTTCCTAAGAATCACACGTGGAATATTAGCACCATGTAATCGTGAGAGATCGCATGTTTATACAAACAATTAACTTAATGATATTATGCATTAATTACAATTACTAGGTCGATAGCACACTTCACTTTAATTAAGTATTCAATTAAAAATTAATTAACGGACATGTGGACTGTCACGTAAGTGACGGATTGGTTTAGTTTTTAAATGATTAGGCCTCTTTGTTTTATGATAATGGAAAGAAACATAATTAAGATGACCTCTTGTAAGGAAAATGTGGGAATTGAAACAGAAAGACACGAAAAAAAATCAGTTCTGCTGTCTGACCATTCATTGTTCAGCTATTTACTTACTAAGTAGGTCATTATCTGCCTAGTCTTTTCCCAACTATGTTGGGGTCGGCTTCCAGTCTAACCGGATGCAGCTGAATACCAGTATTTTACATAGAGCGGCTGCCTATTTGACCTCCACAACCACGATAAAGTCTGCATTATGACAGGCTGCATTATGGTTAACTGTTTATCCAAAACAGCAGGATTTGATTCTGTTTTTAAAAAGTAAGTGCTTGGCCAGAGTGGCAGCGCGGACGCGGGGCGGGCGCGGCGCAGCGATCTCAAACATAATATGAACATAGTGGGCACGCGGGCGCGGTGAGCGGCGCGGTCTGCTCGGCGCGGGGAGCGCGCGGGCAACTCACGCTATGGCTCGTTCATATAAGTGGTCGCAGTGGGTGCGCGGGCCGCTCGCGCGGGGACCGCTGTCTTGAAACTAGTTCGAGCTTTTTTCTAGTAAAAATAAGTTTTCTTCATCCATATTATATTTTGACAAACACTAGACACGACAACGCGCAGAGCGCAGCCGCGCTTCACTGCGGACAGGCTGAACGCGCGCGTTCCCGCTCCCGCGCCGCTCCCCGCCCCGCGTTGCCAGTCTGGCCAAGCACTTACTTTTTAAAAGTAAGTTTACATCCAAAAACAAACAGAAACAAATCCTTCTATTTTGGATAAACAGTTAACCATAATGCAGCCTGTCCATCTGATGATGAAGTCATCAACTCGAAGTCACAGCTTCGGTCGATTTAACAATTATTCGGCCCTAGAAAGTGTACCAATTCTTTTGTTTAAACATTTTATGGCATATTAGATTGTGGGACACCATAAAATGTAGGTCAAATGACAAACAAGTAATAAAACAAGGAACACGTGCATACAAAAATATAATTTACTCGAATAATAAAGAAAAAACTGAACCTCCGTTTTTGAAGTCGGTTAATAAAAACAAAGTAGATCTATAATCACGAGCATAAAACAGAAATCGTTGACAGCTGCACGTCTTGACTGTGACAAGAAGACTTCCACTCAGCATTATATTGTGCACAGCACAATACTAGCGCTGATTTTCAGTTGTTAATAAGTAACTTCAACCGACCAGCCATCAAAATCCAAATCAAAATATTTTATTTCACATAAACCAACATGGGCACTTATGAAACGTCAGAAGCTAGGTGCACGGTTCCAATTGGTCGTTTCCTATGGAGAAGAACCGGCAAGAAACATCTTGCAGCGAAGACCGACGCTCCATAGAAATCGTCGTCTTTAGAAATCCTGTAGATACTATTAAACTATTGTTTAACGTAAGTCATGTAGGTTGCATCTACCAACCCGCACTGGGCCCGCGTGGTGGATTACGGCCTCGTCCCTCTCACTGAGAGGAGGCCTGTGTCCCAGCAGTGGGAACATTATAGGCTGATTATGATTATGATGTAGGTTGCATCGGGACAAATGGGTCAGAGTCATCACACAGTGGGTGCCACAGATGGGCCAGAGTCGTCACGCAGTGGGTGCCAAAACACGGGGGTCGCGTCATCACTGAGGGATGCCTAGGAAACGACTAGTGATGACGTAGATGGGTCATCACGTCAGCGTTTCCATTTTTAATATACAGGGAAGTGTGGAAAGCTAAGGGCGACCTTTGCCCAGCAGTGGGACAGTAAAGGTTTAATAAAAAAAAAAAGAAACTGAGATAAATACTTATGGCCAGCATCATTGGCATTTCAGTGAGCCATGAGGGCACGTTTTTTATCGAAACTCACAAAAAAATTATAACAATTTTCATTTCAATAATTCCATTATTGTATTTAATAGTCGCCATGTTGGACGGCATAATGCAAAAGTCATGTTTTAAAAGCGGCCATTTTTTTCAAACTTTATTTTTTTCTTTTCATTTACAAGTCACCCACAAGATTGCCCTTGTTACTCGCTGAGGGGTGGGCGCGGGAACTATGAACGTGATAGAATAGGAAACATTAAAGTTAAACAAAACTGTTAGTTGGTAAAATTGTTCAAAATGCAAGTTTTTAATAAAAACAGACAATATTTTTTTAATTTTTTTTTTATTTGCGTTTTCATAATTATTATGACACAGCAAATCATACATATTTCTTTCTGATAGTCTTAAAACATTTCGGCTGTGCAATTTCAAAACCTAGCAACGGACATTTCTAAAAAAAATCGGTGTTTTTTGCATATTTAACTTGCTAGATTCCAGCTTATTTATGCAGCTGTGAACTTTGTAACCAAAAAATAATAAAAATAATCTGATAAATTTCAGAAAAAATATTCAACTGTAAAGATCCTAGATACCTAACCAGATACCTATAGAAAGCTAATCATACTTTTTTCTAATCTGGCTCTTGGAATCTCTATGGCATTTCTACGACGGCCGCAGTCTATGTTACAAATCATTGATGCGTGCAATTGTGGGTCTGTTACATTTCTGCGCTTGTCAACACGTCAAAGACATGCAATTTTTAACGTACCAACAAAAATAAAAATATTTTATGTGCCAATATATTGAGTAGGTAAGTATTTCTTTAAAATTAGCTAAACACCAATATGAAGAGAAAATAAATCTTCGTAGCACAGTAAACTAGTTAGATACCTAACACTTTTATAAACAAGTTGTTGTCCTAATTATAGATTCGAAAAAAACTATTCGGTTGTACTTCTTCTACTAGACACGTATTGTGAGCACTCTCTAGATGAACACAATTGTAAAAAAAAGAGTAATTTATAGCAAAGATCGATCGGTAACATTACCTTCCAACAACATTAAAGAAACACGAAAAGGAATAAAGAAACGTTTTGTAAAAGTTTCACAGACGTCAGACAAAAGAAACAGTATTGCACGGGAGAAAAAATTGTATGCAAATTGCAGAACAAGTGGATGGCATTACGGAAGACTGCAAAAAAAATTATATCAAAATTTTCTTCTATATTTTATCCGATTTTCTTCATGGACAACTTTGTAGAAGCTTGATGTGTTTGCTTTTATTTAAGTATCGATTGTCTCAATATTGTGATTTTAGGAGTAGGTATTTGTTTTATAGGAAATGGAAAATTCTTGCTAAAGTGCTATATTTGGGAGTTTAAATTACACCGTAATTTGTTCAAGGTTAACGATTCCCTATTCTCATTGTAAGAAGTTTATTTCAAACTACCAGAATTAGGCACACAGCTTTTGAAACGATGTTCCTTAGAAAGAAAAAAAAAAGACAACACAAAAAAAAACAAAATTGGTTTTTATAGCATAACACCATCCAAAAACAAGGTGTATGCGTTCAAAAACGTTAACACGACCAATTGAAAAATTACTTCGCGTTATTAGGTTTTGGCGCGAATTCTCCCTGCCCTTATTACAGGCTGGAAAAAATGTGCCGACGCCAAGAAAAAAAAGAAAAAAAAACATAAGGGGAAGTGCTAATAGTTCTTATTTTAAAATTGCTTTAAGTAATTCGTTAAAGAGTGTGAAGGGGACTGTTCTTTTTTAACTGCGTTCAGAAAATGAGGTTCTTATATGAGTTTAGGATCTGTATTCTGGTTTAAATAAATGATGTAATGGTTCATCTTCGGGATTTTGAACACTATTTTGTTCAAAGCGTGAAGATTATATTATTGAAAGTAGAAATAAAGAAAGAAAGGAGAAGGCAAGTTGGTACGTAAGTAGTTACCAATAACAAAACAACATCAATAAACATACATACAACCTAACATAAAAAAAAACAATATTAACATCAGCATATAATTATCGATTCATTGCGCTGGTAATCAGAACAATGAACATGGTAAGGTACAGACGCCAGTCAAATTTCTTTAATAGATTTTCAACTTTATCGCTAAAGCATAAGGTTCAAAGTTGATTGGGAAAATTTGACAGTTTCTGGTAGCATGATGTGCTGGCGTCTGTGCCTAGATACAGAGGCCAGCACATCAAGCTACCCCAAACTGTCAAATTTTCCCAATTGAATATGAACCTTATTCGTTTGTGGTAAAGTTGAAAATCTATCTAAGAAATTTGACAGATTGGGGTAGCTTGATGTGCTGGCCTCTGTACTTACGTCGTATTTATTAATTTAAAGTTCTCGCACACAAAAAAGATACAAAGGCAGACTTAATGCCTTAGGCATTCTCTACCAGTCAACCAAGGCTGGTGCTTTCGTTGAGAGGAACATTGATAAAAAAAACTATTATACCTAACTAGATACACAAATACATAAATAGGTTATAAATACACATACACACTATATAATATACTCTACATGTATATGTATATAAGTATAAGGAAAATTCCAAATATTCGATTAACTAGTACCTACCTAAATCTTGTTATATTTTTCTTGCATAAAATGAGGAGTTTGTGAATTTGTGACAAACAGGCAGAGACAAAGCTAAAATGGCTATTATTCGCTTCGCACGAATTTAATCCCGAAACGTGTGAATCGTAATCGAGTAGCAATCGTTTTAACTTTATTGCATAAAATTCAAAATGTGCCAATTGCCTAATATCTACATATGGAATAGAATAGAATACTCTTTATTATGTACACCATATAAACATACATATTTCTGGAGTTGACGACTCGCTCACAAATTAATTAACTTTGTGCAAGTCGCCTATATAAAAAAAAATTAAAAGTGACGATTCGGTTCAGGCGAGATAAATTCGTGCGAATCGTCTAGTAAGCCCACAGACATAGATCTACATCTATGTCTGTGAGTAAGCCGCTAAAATATCTAAAGTACAGACGCCAGCCAGCACATCAACCTACTACAATCTGTCAAATTTCTTTAATAGATTTTCAACTTTATCGCTATAATATAAGGTTCAAAGTTGATTGGGAAAATTTGACAGTTTCGGGTAGTTTGATGTGCTGTTGTCTGCACCTGTCAAACTCGCACACAGTCACAGTTACTTGATAGCAAAAATGCTTTCTTATTCATTCGCTGCATGATGTCACATACGGTGGTATGTTTCTCCAGGTGAGCTGTCACAAGACGAGTCCTAGGTACTGCTCCTAAACTCAATACAACATCATCTGCCTAGTCTTTTCCCAACAATGTTGGGGTCGGCTTCCTGTCTAACCGGACACAGCTGAATACCAGGATTTTACATGGAGCGACTGCCTCTCTGACCGGTTACCGGATAATACGACACCTCTTGATAAGATTGGTTGTCAGACTTTTGAGCTTCTGACGATGTCAAAGATCCTCGAATGACAGCCTTGACCAACAGCTTGACGCGCGTACCGAGGCACAGGGTCACCCATCTTCGGACTAACTGCGGCAAGCGTGACTTAGCCTGATCGATCCAACTGTGCGGCTGTTATAACTTAGCCAAAAATCCCCCTAAACTCAAGAAAACATGAAACAATATCTTCAAAGACATATATCCTTAGCAGCATCACACATCCCCTTACCCATACATAAACTGTATACATCCACAAAAGCTATAGTCTTAGGGGGCCGTCAACGCGTCCTGAATGTTGATCAACTTCAACTCTTAACTCATATCCTGCCTTATTCGGTATTATTTTTACTTGACACCGACTTAATAATGTGGTAATTTCGTTTGTTTCCCAGAATAAGGAAAATTATGGTGTGTGCTAGTGTGTTTATTGTGTGACTATGTGTTTGTGTACTGTACCTACCTATCTTATTTACTTTTTCATAGTATTTGTGGGTTTGTCTACTACTGTACTTATGTTAATTTTATGTTTGACGGTTTTCTCCCTGTTAAAGTTCAAGGAAAATGTAAACTTACCTGCTACAGTTTTCAAAGTGACATTCAGAAGCGATTTCATGTATTAACCACTCGAGCCCGGCATGGTAGGTATGATATCGGCCCATTACAATATAAAATCAATTGTGTCTCATTAGCGGTTAAATCCTCAAATATTGCGAAAATAGTAAGTACCTAACAATCTTGAAATTCTGTCTAATTTAAATCAACATTAGCATTTTCATTAAAATTGCTTACAATACTTTAGTAAGTAAATTGAATAGACTATCCCTTGAGAGTTTAAATTTCGTAAGTAGGTATGTGTGAATCAGTAGAGCTAAAAAGTTTTTTTAGATCTACTGATGCGCATCATTTCAGCCGAAAAACTGATGCACACATACGAAATATTAATAATATAAAAAAAAAATTACTAAAATTGTGTTGACAACAGAAGAATCTTAATAAAACTAAATAAATTCAACTAAAACCCACAATTCAGTATAACTCAAAATTACAACATATCTCCTATACTTAATAGCCAAACATACCAAAACTCAGGCCCGAATTCCCTAAGACTACCCTCAAAATGTATTAAACAAAGATAAAATCAAAATGGCGGCATTAAACTTTGCATATGGGGCCAATTATGGCGGTATTTGTATAATAATGCCTGATACACGTGTAAATAAATTAATAAAACCACCCCTGGAAAGGGTTAAGATTTAAACGGTACTGATATGATCTTTTAACCCTCGTAACGCTTAGTGTTTTGAGATGTCATGTTATCATTTAGATTTTTGTAGAAGTATATTTTGGAGTTGCCTACATTTTTAAAATGTTCATTAGAATGTTCATCATCTGCCTAGCCTTTTCCCAACTATGTTGGGGTCGGCTTCCAGTCTAACCGGATGCAGCTGAATACCAGTATTTTACATGGAGCGACTCCCTATCTGACCTCCACAACCCAGTTACTGGGTAATACGATATCCCTTGGTAAGACTGGTTATCAGACTTTCGGGCTTCTGACTACCCGTAACGACTGTCAAACATCCACGAATGATAGCCGGGACCAACGGCTTAACGTGCTTTCCGAGGCACGGAGGGGTTTCGGTATATAAAGATGGTCACCCATCCACAGTTCAACCGCGGCAAGCGTAGCATAACCTGATCGATCGACCTGTGCGGCTGTTATTATTTAGCCACGGGCCTTCATTAGAATGTTATGAAGAATATTTTTCTTTATTAATTAAAATAAGTCTGAAATCGCCAATCCGCCTCGAGCAAGCCTCGTGCCTTCTCTGTATGAGAAGAGGCCTTTGCCCTGCAGTGGGACAGTAACAGACCAGGATAATAAAAAAAAAGTCTTTGACACATCTCGGGACCCTGGGGTCCCGGAACTTTGGAAGGAGTATGAGGTGCCCAAGTCAACACGCAGAGGCCCCTTAGGCAATTTCAAATGCTTAATTATTATTATTTTTATTTCATGTGTACTTTAATTTTTTTTTCGAAAAATAGTGTTACAGCCAAATTAGACCGATTTTAAATTTTCCATACAAACAGAGATTTCCAGTTATCTTTTTTTAAATAAGACATTTCGAAAATGTTCTTTACTAACTTTTTAGACCTTTGTATCCTGCTTATGCGTACGAAGTTTCATTAAAATCGGTTCATTAATTTCGAAAAACAAGGGCTTGAAAGTTTGTATGAAATGCCGTACGTCGTAAACGCTCTTAATTATTTTGACGAGACACCTTCTACAAAGACTACCTATCCTTCATAGCAACAAACAAACTCCCTAAAACAAAGGAAACTGGCAACACCAAGCATCTAACACAGCGACCAATTAAAATTAGAATATCTTAATTCATATCATAGTATCAGGGTAGGATCTTAATGTGTGCTGCTACCCTAATTCTGGGGTAAGTAGAGATAAACCTACCAACTTGGACATGTTTATTCGCCTTAAGTGAATGTGTACCAACATGTTGGTAATGTTGGTATGTTTATGTTGAATGTTATCTTGTTAATAAATATGTAAGCGGTTAATTTGTATTGTTACCTACCCGGTGACACTTTTTGTTGAAGATACCTTTTCGATATTGTTTAAATATAGGACTCCCTATGTAACTTTTAGGTACAGGCGTCAGCACATCAAGCTACCCGAAACTGTAAAATTTTACCAATCAACTTTGAACCTTATGCTTTAGCAATAAAGTTCAAAATCTATTAAAGAAATTTGACAGATTGTAGTAGCTTGATGTGCTGGCGTCTGTACCAAATTGATAGTTAATCGTTGACATTGATAGTTGTTGGGCCTATGCATATAACATTGAGAGTTGCACAGAGCGCCATGGAGCGTTCCATGCTTGGCATCAGGCTAATAGACCTAGTTCCAAACGTCGAGATACGAAGAGGTAAGAATGTCTTCGATATCGGAAAGCATATTATGGAACTCAAATGGAGTAGGGCAGGACACCTGGCCAGGCGCAGTGATGGCAGGTGGAGTAAGGCTGTGACAGAATGGCGTTCAAGGACTGGAAGACGAGATGTCAGCCGTCCGGCAGCGAGATGGGCGGACGACATTATTGACATCGCGGGCAAAACCTGGATGAGGCTGGGACAGGAGCATGGGGATTTGCACAAGAAAAGAGCTCTATGCCCCGCAATGGGTGAATTTGGACTTTGGATGATGATAATAACACATAAACCAACATGGGCACTTATGAAACGTCAGAAGCTAGGTGCACGGTTCCAATTGCGCGATAAACTCTGCTTGCGAGATGCAGGATTTGGCGTGACGTCAGTATGATGCGTTGTTCGCATGTGGCGTTGTAGATACCGCTACAATAATGAAAAAGTTCATTTTATTTGCAGTTTCTGAGACCAAGGCTCATATATTTATTTATTTATATTTAATTTAGGCACATTACTCATAATTTTGTTAGTATTACTTAAACTATGCTAGTAAAAAACTGCTGCTGCTGTACTTTTAAACGTCAGTTCCATTGCTGATGTCAAATTTGAAGTTTAGTAATTTTTGTAAATTGTGTTTTGGTAAAATATTAGCACGCACGCAAATACCCTATACTTATCACAATCATTAACCAATGATTAATTAATTAAAAACCCGTCAAGCTCCGCGCGTATCCTATTTGATACGAAACAATAGAAAATCAATTGTGTCTCATTAGCGGAGGTTGAGAGGTCACTGCTTAAGTGAAATTAGTTTCTAACTATGTAGAATCAAATACTTACCTAACCCAAAAACCCTGAAACGTCATCAACCGGCGACCACCACACTTCGATCGCTCCACAATCATATGGCCAAAGATTTATACCCGCTACGTTACCAATAAACTCAGGCCGAGGGTCATTGCACGTACGCATCTCGAGGAATGTAGGGCGAGCCAATCGATAATGTTTAAAATTCAGTATAGAACGCTGCCTCGGTACGGGGGCATTTGAGGCCGTGCGAAGTGGGAAGATCTTAGTGAATTCATTAGGATTCATCATCATCAGCATTTCAATCTTGATGGCTGGCGTGTGTCGGGGTATAGGCGTCTTAGGTTCAAAACATAGCAAGCAAAAATGACACTTGTGTGAATCTAATGTTCGTGAATAGTGATAAGTAGACACTAACTTATCAATACCAAGGTGGAAAATATTATCATGTTCTTTAATCATCAACTAGCAGCAGTTCCTTGGCAAGTAGGTATAGTTAGTTCAGTGATCAATGCTCGTTCCTTCCCTGTATGAGAAGATGATTTTTGCAATGCAGTGTGCAGTGGAAAGTTAGCAGACATTCCAGGAGGGTCAGCCTAGTCCTACTAACTCTCCTAGGTATTTGTTAGTACTCTGTATGCTTCCACTGGTGAATGAGAGCGTCACAATGACCAGTCATAAGACCAATTGCCACTATTACCTAATAGCAGCAGTAAGTAGGTATATAGGGAGATGCTGGAGCGGCTACAGTTGCTTTTGATGTTACAGCCTTTACTGGCATTCTATGCAGGATCAGGTGGTTGTCAGGAAGTAGACTTTAAAACCAGAAGAACCATGAGAATTAGGGGTGTTTAAAAATCTAAAGTACCTAACAACAATGCTACAGATTATTTTTATCAGCACAGATACGATGTTTTTTCTTTCAGATTTCTGATTAGGTTCACAAAGCTATACCAAATCTAATTTTCATGAAAGCTTTCAGAGGTTTTTTCCTGCGTTTCAGTGACAAATCAATCCAATGCTTCGTTTTTGCCTAATTTCGTATTGGAATCAATTTGGTCTTTACCAGAGGGTCAATATGTCAACCAGTCACCGGTGTATGCAAAAAGTGCTTAATAGATACTAAGCTTTCATAGATTAATTGAATTTTCGATCGGCTCCCAGAAATAGAATTCTTTACTACAGTCTATGCTCGTTTTTCTGCGGTTTTTACATGGTCAGTTTAATCACTATGTGAGGAAAAAATACATTTTTGAACGACATTCTACCATTTTTTTACGTCTGCCTTTGTCACGATTAACCACTCTAATAATATATTTTTCAACGAAAAAATAACGCACCTTCCTGCAGCGTAGTCGGCTAAAAATATAAACAGTCAAGTGAAAAAAGAATTGTAAACTTTTAAAATCGATCGGCGTCATTTTATGGCAAATTTATCGAAATAGAGATACAACAGTCGATTATTCGGAACGATAATCGATTACCCATGTAACTGTACTATCGAGTGTATAAATCGAGTTCGTCGAACTAGCTCCCGATTGGTGCGCTCCTGGTCTCCCAATGTCAAGACCGTGGACAGGTTCAAACACCTGTCACGGAGTGGAAGAAAAAATGAAAATCACGAATTATCCAATAAGAAGTGGCAAGTTTTCTGACTGCCTGTGTACGGAATTTGGGCGTGAGTATAGGCATAAGTGACAGCGGGTGACAAACATAGTTCTGCATGTGTCGCACAGAAAATGAAATAGTGTTGTTTTTGGGCACAGAGGATAAAAATAACGTTCTACGTTCACCACCTATACAAAGTGTTAAAAACCTTACTAACTTTAAGAGGTACTTTAGACCATCGAATTGAACAACTTTCACTATGGGACCAACACTGAAATCACGAAAAAAATCAGCTGTTTAATACAAAAGTTCAATACCTACTTGACCAAAATGTATGAAAAAGTTTGTAAGGTTAATTTTTTATTAACAGGTTCTCAATTTGAGGCAAGCAATATTTTAAACAAGTTTGTCGTCGGGGATGTAACTCAGTGGTAGAGTGTCTGCTTCGCATGCTGAAAGTCCTGGGTTCAAATCCCAGCATCTCCAAATGTTCTTTTTGTTATTTTACTTTTTAACATTTTTTTAAGTTGTTACTGCCGATAACTTGTTAATAAATTATCATTTTTTGGATCTGAGTTTTTTAGAGTTTTTCAGACTGTTATTTTTGTTAGACCCATTTTACTTTCTTTAGATTTAGAAATCTGGAGTCGCCACTCTCTTCAGCTTCAGCATTCCTCATAGACTGTACAAATAATGCCTTATAAGATTATTGGTCCTTTGAAACCCTGCTCCCGCTGCCCGCTCCGCTACCCGCTACCTCCTCTCACCGTCACTTCACCCTGCGTAACTCCGCGTCCGCGCTTCAGCTCCGTGACCGTGTCAGAACGATCACTTTATTGATTATGCTCGAACTCCGGGCAATACCGTAATACTCTCAAACAATCAGAGCATCTCCTAATTCAAAGTCTAGATTCTTTTAAAAGAGCTGAAACTCTTTCATGAATGGAATTGTCACTGAAAAGTAAACGTGAATTTTTAAGAGTAGTTTTGTCATAAGGTTGTTTCTTTCTTTGTGCAGGTAAGTACTAGGTTTGTGAAAGATTTGTCGTAGGTGGAAAGATAGGTTTTGGGCTTGTTTGACTTAGAGAGACCTTTTGTTTACTGAGGAGTTTCAAGATGAGGCCGAAAAAAGGAACAAAGGACTTTCTAGTCGTTTGTTTTCAGCCAGGATCCTAGAGCTAAGTAAATAGTTTTAAGTATTTTTTTTAATAACATAAAACTCTTGGTACCTTTGGATTGTTATACAAGTGCCGAAGCGAAGCAGCAGGCTAATGTTTTGAAACTTTTGGTAGGTAGGTACGCCAGTTAAATATTCTAAGATCTTGATAAAAGCAATGTGCATCATATTCAGGTTTTTGGACAGGATAACCAAAAATGGTCATAATGGAACATTCCAAAATAATATCATCTTGATTTACTACAGCATGTTTTGCTGAAAGATTATTTTCAACGAATAGCAAACAAATATAGGTAGTAACCACCTCCCTGCCTCTCACCGAGAGGAGGCCTGTGCCCCAGCAGTGGGAAAATTATAGGCTGATTATAATAATAAAAGCCGCACAGGTCGATCGATCTGGTTAAGCTACGCTTGCCGCGGTTGGTCTGTGGATGGGTGACCATCTTTGCATACTGAGACCCTTCCGTGCCTCGAAAAGCACGTTTTAAGCCATTGGTCTCCGCTGTCATTCGTGGGTCTTTGACAGTCGTTACGGGTAGTCAGAAGCAAGAAGGTGACAACCAGTCTTACCAAGGGGTGTCGTATTACCCAGTAACTGGGTTGTGGAGGTCAGATAGGCAGTCGATCCATGTAAAATACTGGTATTCATCTGCATCCGGTTAGACTGGAAGCCGACCCCAACATAGTTGGGAAAAGGCTAGACAGATGATAATGACATCATTCTTGTGCGGTTTACCATTCCAAATTTAGCCCAAATACCTTCCATATTAACACCACGCCATGAAGCTTCCGTCTGCATATCAAACAGCCAACACCTACCAATCCCAAACATCAGGTATTATGTGACAAATACCATCTAAATCCCATAGACACACCATGGAGGATATTAGCACATAAATAGGCGGACGGCTACCGGAAGCCGCAACAATCCACTTCCGGTCGCCGGCCATCTAACTGGACACCTACGGTTCAGTTTGAATTATCTAAACGTTTTGTGTATTGAACGTGAATGATTTAAACGTTTTGAGGTTTATTTTTAAACGTTGCTGAAAGTTAAGAGACGTTTAAACATTAAAAAATTATGTTTAAACAGTTGCTAATTACTTCTTAACGTTAGGTAATAATAATACTTCCATAGTTATTCAAACTCAAAGCATTTATTTCAATTAAACCATTTACAGGCACTTTTGAATTGTCAAGAAGTCGGTCAGTCAATAATAAAATGAAGCTAGTTGCCCATTCCAAAGCGTAGGTACCTATGGAGAAGAACGGGCAAGAAACTCCATGGACACTCTTTTTTAAATTATATTTTTACAAAAATATTAGTTACATCATTAATGTTGAATTTATAATAATATGTGAGAACGATGTAAAAAAAATATATATATTATTATTATATAGATAGATATTATAGGTAGCCATCCAAACGCATATTCCAATATCTTTGTTTCCATACCCTGCAATAGTCTTACACCAACCGGGGTTGTCTTAGAATGCACTTGCATAGTGTTTACAGGGATAATCGTCGGTTGTGCCTCATTTCATTAAAAGCGTCTGACGGGCCTCTGCGAGCTGGCTTGGGTCCCATGTAAGCTTTCCAAAGGTCCGCCCAGGCCAGGCCGACTGCCGATAAATGTCGTAGACACTTTGAATAATACATATATTTATTTTCAGGCGACATACCTACGCCTATAGAAAAATACCTTAAGCTAAACATACATATTTCATTTTGATTGTAGGTAGACAAAATTGCTTTAAGCAACGCAACGTTTATAAATAAAGCGGTCTGTGTTTGAACGTGAATTATCTAGACTGATCGCTTGGTCTGTTTTGTTACGGTTTGGTTAAATAAAGTAGGTTAGATTTAGTTGTAACGCTTTGCTATCATTGAAGGTTAAGTTTACAATCAAGATTAGGTAGGTATAATTAACTGTGGCTTTTTAATTTTTTTTTTATTGCTGAATGGGCCCAGTCTTGATCTCAATCACGCTCATAACGCTGAATGAATACACAGTGAGGAGATCGCCATATCCTAGAACCAAAAATTCGAAGACATCTACCAACCCGCACTGGGCCCGCGTGGTGGATTACGACCCACTCCCTCTCACAGAGAGGAGGTTTGTGTCCCAGCAGTGGAAACATTATAGGCTGATAATGTAAGAGAGACATCAATGAAGTCATCATTTATTTCTAAAGGAGCTTAGTTAGAACGAAGTAAATAACTATGTAAGACTTTAGGAAAATTCCCAAAATACTGCCAGTCATTCTACGCAGAAGCTAACGGCCAATTGGCTACCCTGCTTACCGTAGACAATGGGCGATCTGAGTATTACTACTTTTTTACTACCGATGATCTTTTAACCCACCACGACCACTACCACGATTGGCTCGTGGTCAGTCGTGGTTGCTAGTGGTCCAGATAAGATTGTGACGGTTACCGTTGTTTGTTTTGTAAGGGATAAAGGGCGTGAGTGAAAATAGAAGAGTCGGTGATGAAAGTGCGTGCCAAGATGGTTGTTGTACACGTTTTAGAAACCCTTTTTGTCCGAATAAAAGTAGGTAGGTACCTAAACCCATGTTGGTTTCATCGTCTCTTTGAATTGAGCTTGAATTCTTTGTGAATTTACTTTGTTTCCACTCCCTCTCGAAGAGAGGAGGTCTGTGTACCAGCAGTGGGAACATTATAGGCTGATTATGAGTTCATCTTCGTGTGAAATTCATATCAGCCCGTAAACATCCGCCGCTGCCAATGTGACGATGTGCAACAAATTCGTAACTTTCAAAAACAAACAGGTTATTCCGTCTTATTCCGTCTGACTCCTGAAAGTTTTGATGCCATGAAACCGACTTAATCGAGGTTCAACCTCCACGACCATCCGACCGGTCTTCACATAGGTAACCACATTTTGTCTGGATGTTAAAAGAGACTGTGGCCTCTGAGTTTGTTTCGGCCTTTCTTCTCATACTATAAGTTAGATAGGAAACGCCAACCATCTAGCATATTTTTTTTTTAAATAAAATGACGTGTAAAATGTGATTCCGATACGCTATTTACCTACAGAATAAACAATAAAATTTTATGAAAGTGAGTTTGTTCATCTTTTGCGGTTAAACGCCACAATCGGTCATGGTGCCCGAAAAATTGGTTTCATGGAGGTAAATCTAGACTTATTTTCATCTAATTACCGCGAGCGTGTCTTCAAAAGCCAGAATACTATAGTATGGTCATCTTGAAGACGTGATTCTGAACAAAAGTCAGCTGTAGTGTTCGCGGCTGGCATACAAACTGCGCGTGAACGATCTTGAACCTTAACAGTTATTGATTAATTCTATACGTATTTATAGGAAGCCTTCTTCGATTGGAGGCTTTGGATTAGAAAGCATAGATTCTTAGAACAATAGCAGTTTATTGCTGTTTCACGCTATTTCTTATTGGAGTGAATTGCTTAATGGTCTTTACTAAAGGGAATTTGCTTTAGAGTGTAAAAACGGTTGATTTCGGAACGTTTATGATTTTTTTTGCTTATTAAGAGGCGATTAATGTCTAAACTAGTTGGAGGTTTAAATGAAGAAGGACCAAAATTTGGGATTTTTGGTCCTTTGATATTTTTGTTGATTTTCTTATTAGAGTCTTTTACGAGTTTTTTTCTTATTTGAGTCTAATAAGGTTTTTCCTACATCTCTAAACATGGCAGCTGATCAACCTTTAATTTTTCAATTATGGTTTACAAGAATTTATAGCTCCAGACTCTAATCCCGATTACAACTTGTCATCAGCAGAGCTATGTTTAGCGTTAATTGTGAACCTAATCAATCGCACGTGTAGCCACGCCCACAATATTCAACACATGTCTCATTCTGCTACTAAACACGCAACGCTCACCTATTAACGGTCCCAGACGTTATAATTAAAAAGCATTACGCGAATCGGGAACGAAACCGCAACAGGGCCCAACAGCGTCGACTGGCCGACATCCAACGGACAACACACTTATTATATTCTATGAACACCAGCTATAAACGTATTTCTGAACATATCACGTACACTACTACTAGCAATTCCAACCAATCAGCGCGCGACAATTCAACTTAATAGCTTAGGCCACGCCCAATCACGTAACCGCCTATTACGAGCCGTGTAACGACGCAGGCTTTTAACTCGGCGATGACATCCGATCGATGGCTTTACTAGTCCTCCGTGGCGCGCCGTCCCGCTCTAAGGACCGATCGGCGCCGGCTCGGCTGGTGTCCCGAGTGCGATAGAGTCGCGTTTACCGCGCGTGTCTCGTCTCAGTTGCACGTCCGAGGTCGTAGGAGGGGGTCGCGTGCAACTGTTTTCGATAATCGGCCGCGCGTTCCGTACGTGAAAATCGGACAGTACTCCGTCAGTCACGTCCACGTAAAAACGGATATATGCCCAGAATATTTATTAAGTGGGTGGCTGTGCGTGACTTTTCCCCTGTGAATAGCTCGCCCCGTAAATGATCGCCCGAAAATAGAGCGTTTGTTTGATAACTGAGACGTCTTCGCTGTAATAACGGGTACAGCACTTGTGAATATTTCAGCTGCAGAGACTCTGTAAACAATGAGGCGCGGACTTTGAAATGAAAGTTACCAAAAATAAAAGACATTATTAACTTGTACAGTGGACGCGTGTGTGTGTAACAATGATAGTTATTTGAGAACATAATAGACAGCGACCGAACGATTTTGATCATTTTGTAATTAATTCAAAATGAAGTGTGAGAAAGCGCGGGAACTTTCTTGTGGAACTGTATCGGACTTGTTTTAGATTAGTAACAGTGTTAAGTGACAATGTTGCCATATCAAGCGGTAGCTATGGACTACGCGGTGGCTTCAGCTGGTTTCCACCACCAGAGGCCTGGAGGGTTGCCCGGCGTGATGGGCCTGCCTGGGCCAGGGCCTGGCCTCAATCCTGGCCTAAACCCGGCCTTCACCCATTCCTGGTTCGTACAGACAAGCCCGGATATCTGTCGGCAGCAACAAGCATCCAACCAATCGCATCTCGAACCTGGGCACGTTTCTTTTTCTTTATATTTTTTATTTTTAGTTAGTTGTTACGTACCTACTTACTGATATATTTAATAACTCTTTGATATGCTAAGTAAGTCATGTAAATTGCTAATGTTTATATTAAAATAATTTAAAAACAATAGAAAAAAAAAGATTCAATTGATACATCAATGAGTTATTGAATTAAAATTACAATTTTATTGCATTAATTATTTTTTGCTATTTCTTTATTTAATGTGCTTCTTAATTTGTGCTTATAGATGTTACCTATATAAATATATTACATATAGTGTTTAAATTAATATAAATATTATATTACACGTTTAAATTACTATAAAATGTGAACAACAGATTTTCGCGTTTTAAAATAATCTCGTCGGTTTTATAGCGTGGAATGACTTAAGTAATGAAATAAAACAAGATAATAAAATGTTTTAAATGTCCACGCGACAACGAAATGTCTGTCGAATATTTCCTGATTACATCTACACGGCATTGTTGTACTGGTTTCTAGCACGATTATATTTTGTGCCCTCTTACGTCATTTTGGGCAGGAAGTAATTTTACCATATTCTGACCAACTAGGCATCTGGTCCTACAGTACTTCATAAAAAAATATCAGGTGTGTTTTACTTGATGGGTCAAGAAAACCGGATTATTTGATCTTATCAATAGTTTTTACATAAATAATTTGTCTTCAAGGACCATTTTTCCTTTGGCACCTTTTAGCACAAGGCCAAAATTCTGGCCTACCAAATGGTTACCTTCTGATGTTAATATCTCTAAGACCTAAGGCACGACGACATTTTCTAAACAGGTTTCATTATTGTGTTTTTCCAAGTGGAAAAGATAATGATGCCGAAAATTTAGAAATTGACAACCAAAGCCAATCACAGTTTTCTATTCATTGACATTGATGAGCTTTAAATAGGCCAATTAAGGCACCCAAGTCTCAAGATTATTGCTTATACAACATCATGATTAATTAAGATATTGCAGAAAACGATTTCCAAAATAACGATGCAGAACTAAAGGCGTTAAGAAACCATAAATTATGGCAATCTGCTAATTATTAACAATTTCATGGTTTGGTTATGGAGTGATAGTTTGAGATGATGTCTCTTTGTAAATCAGCTTTTATATTTGACTAACAGCGCCCCTCGGTTTCACCCGCATAAGTTTCGACCCCGTGGGAATATCGAGACTCAAACTATCTCTATACCAAATTTCATCTAAATCGGTTTAGCGGTTTAAGCGTGAAGAGGTAACAGACAGACAGACAGACACACTTTCGCATTTATAATATTAGTATGGATATCTTCATCATTCGTTATTGAAGTTAAGGGGGAAGCCCTAGGGTAGCCCGCGAAATACAAATTTTCTTACGTTTTTTGCAATTTGCAGGTCAGTGTCAGGTTGTATATTGAACAAAATATTATTCGCGACCGTAACTAGTACGTATTTACGGAATAATAATCATTCACATCATCAATACAACACTCTATGGTCATAAACTATTTTCATGATACCTATATCAATAAATACCATTATTTTATTTTACCCAGAAAAGAGAAAAAGCACGCAGAGAAAAAAAAAGACGAAAAAACGTACCTACTTATCTTTCTTTTGTTTTCTCAGACTCTAATTTTTTGGTCATCTAATTTGTTGATAGCAATTTTTTCTTCAGTTCAATGTTTTATTAAATCGTGTGCAGCCTCCAAAATGTTTTGCCAAGTAAAACAACAGTATATTAACCGGCGCAGACAGAACAGGCAACACAAATTAAGATTTTATCATGTCATGACGTACGCCATACTTGCTTGTGCCTAAGAACATAAAGAATTAGGTAATTTATTTATTGTTGTAATTTGCTGACTGAAAAAATAAAGTAAGTATAATGTACGAAAAATGTTATGTGGTATTATTTGAAGCATCACTATAGTTATGGATCAGAAAAATTCAAGTGAATAAAATCCTGTAGGTACTTATAATTCTTCAAAAATACATGGCGGATTTTTTTAATAAGTTTTAAATTTATGTTTAACAAGTTTCAGTAGAGATCTATAAAATAATCATATAATTAAATAAACAATCTAAATACACTAGTAGAACTCCCAAACTTGTATTGAAAAAAAAATACATTTTCTGACCACAATCAAGAAACATCAAGAAATCTTAGTATCTACATTTTTAACCTGAGAGAGATCTAAATGACGTTTAACTCTACAATTTGAACAATATTACAGCATCCGTATCATAACATCAAGATCACCTTCGTAATTTGTCGTTTTCCCAGAAACAAGAAATATGGTCGTAATGAGGCACTTGAATTTAACAATAATAATACAAATAAATGCAAAGCTTTTGGGCTTTTGAGTCACAAGTTAATTGGTATTGTTTTGAAAAGGTTTGTTCTAATTTACAAGGTTCTCACGGTGAAATGTAGGTTTTATAGATATTTTACGTTCTTACTGGAGTTTTTGTGTAATTTTATTAACATGAAAAGGAAAGTTTGAAGCTTTTTATGTGCTTTTGCGGTTGATGTAGATCGATTTTGAAAGTAAGATTTTTATGAGTGAAAATAATAAATTATATAATTATATTCAGCATTAGAATTTTTTCTACTTTAAAATTATACGAATGTGGTCTAATTTCAATTATTTTTAAGAAGCAAAAATAATTTAAAAAAATTCAAGTATCAAGACTCCTAACACTCAGTAGGCCGCGACACATCAAAGCAATATAATTGAGTACCTGGTTACATTAACCCGCGCCGTGTGGTTGCTCTACATCAACCAAGTAACCATAAACTTGAATACGCAACAACCTGACTTGAACCTTGAACAGTGACTGGCCGAAATAATCACACTTTCGTTGATGTAATTGCAGAAAAAATGAGGTAAACAATGTTATCTTAAAACTTGAGAAATTTTACTAAGTATTATGTAGTATTACTGGCCATTTTTATTAAGACTACTCATTGTCTAGATGAGATATGAAAGTGGAGATTAATGGATACCTGTGGCTTTTTTTTAGTCCTATCCGAACACAGCGGTGGCAACATAGCTGATTATGCTATGCTTAAACTAACAGGCAATATAAAAATTACACATGAAACATTTTCTAAAAAAATTATGTTGGGGTCGGCTTCCAGTCTAACCAAATGCAGCTGAATACCAATATTTTACATGAAGCGACTGCCTGTCTGACTTCCACAACTCCGTGACTGGGTAACACGATACCTCTTGCTAAGTCTGGTTGTCTGGCTTTTGGGCTTCTCACTACCATTTTCTGAATGATTGGCAGAAAATAAATGCAATGGGTGCACGGGTATGTTAGCCTCCTAATAACAAAAACCGTGAAAATCATCAGACATAACGGATAAAAGGCTCTTTTATTTTAACAATTTTTACTCTTTTTTACATTTTATCTCACGAAACAAAAACTTCTTTGACTCAATCACAAGACAGGAACCCTTTCACACCTCATCAAAATTTCTAAAGAATACCAAAAAAGCGTTGAAAGGAAAAATGTAAAAAAATCACATCCGTAGACAAAAATATTTTGATTGAAAAATAAAGAGCGTAACTAAATAATGTAACACGCGTTTTTGTTATACGAATATGTAAAACGGTTGTGAATGTTTTTTGACGTGTAAAAATAGAAAAAAATATTTAAAGGGTCAAGATTAGTTGAGCACTCTTGTTTATATTTTAGTAGTGTTATTCCTGCAACAAAAAATTACGTCTTTTAAAAATTCTAAACCTACCTACACAAAATAAATTTAAAAAAACCTACAAATTAAAGTAGTCTGATCTAACTAAAACCATATTGCGGTCTTGTTTTAAGATAGGTAGATTCGAAAACGAGCGATCACCAAACGTGGTCCTTATGGTAATAATCCTTTATAGCCGCTTATTGCACAGTGGTGCGAGTGGTCAGCAGTCAACGTCTTGTTATGACGACGATTCTCATGCCAAAAAAAGCATCAATTCCAAAAAAATATATCAAAATAATGATGTACACTGTCCATTTGCATTTACAGTAACAAAATACCCAATATTATCATAAAAGTCCATTTCCAAGCAGCTGAGTTTATATAAAACGGCTCTCAGACCGCAGCTCGGCGAGTTCAATTGAAAAGGAGAAAAAAAGTCCTTTATTTTCGTGTGATGAGAGACCGCAATTATACTATTGCCGATTACATATCGGTCGAAAATGTTGTTCTTAAAACTGTAATGAAGCATTTTGAAGCTGTTTAGTAATAATACCTATAGTGGTAAGTAAAAATAAGTAAAATCGATAGAATAGAAATTAAATAATAGAATAGAATAGAATATTTTTATTTCGGACCGGAGTCCATAATAACAGAACTTGATATTTTTTTAGTTTTTAATGTTAAATGCATAGTTGGATAGGGGTTTGATGCCAAGTTATAATGGCCGCACGGATCGATTGATCAGGCTTGCCACGGTTGGTCCGTGGATGGGTGACCATCTTTACATACAAAGACCCCTCCGTGGCTTGGAAAGCATGTTAAGCCGTTGGTCCCGGCTATCATTCGTGGATCTTTGACAGTCGTTACGGGTCGTCAGAAGCCTGAAAGTCTGACAACCAGTCTTACCAAGGGGTATCGTATTACCCAGTGATTGGGTTGTGGAGATCAGATATGCAGTCGCTCCATGTAAAATACTGGTACTCAGCTGCATCCGGTTAGACTGGAAGCCGACTCCAACATAGTTGTAAAAAGGCTAGGCAGATGAAATGCATAGGTATTTGGATAGGTATCAGCTGATTGGATTTCATGGCAACAAGAATGAACAAGTCTGTCGAAAAAAAACTCTTTATGATGAATTATTAAACTGCTATGATTAAACGAACGGTTTTATTTAAGTACTGTTTACCAAACTGTATTGGTGTAGGCAAATACTTAGATAAAAAACCATTAAATATTATAATACAAGAATCGTCACTTCACTACGGAATTAACAATGTCTCTTAAATTAAAAAATAAAAAGATGGCCAGTAAAAAAGGCAATATCAAATATCCGGGTTAATATTATGAAGTATTATCGCCTACCACCTCATTTTAGATGAGTTAAAGCTTAGATTTTGCTGAACTGAAAAACATTTTGTCAAGCGAATTTTGCCTTTAGTATCGTGTGATAAGGTATATTGTCATTCTGTTCATCGGTAAATATGATTGGTAATTCTGCCGGCCCTTTTTGAATGTATGGATCTATTACAGTTGTTCTTTTTTTAATTTTACATAGGTTGATGTTTTTTGGCAGAATAGGTGTTCAAAAGTTTTGCATACCTGCAACACAATATTTATATAAATTTCGCCAGTAATTAAAAATGTTGATGAATTTTGCGTGGTCGTATTACCACGAAATTAGCCACTAATTTTACGATGAACCTAAAACAAAAGAAATAAATCAAAAACAATTTTTTACTACCCACAAAAAAGTATCAAGAATTTTTTAAAGTAACGCATAAACAATATTGCTACAGCAAAAAAAACTGCACAGAGGTCAGAATCATCAACACTGACGCCAAAAGTCTTACTAAATATATTATCTAAAATATTTGTGATTCAAAACAGCCTGTACACCACAGTAGCCAGCCTCAATCGGCTACCAACTGCTGATTCATTGCAATTCGTCTCGCCCTCCATCCATTCCAGTTTTTACTACCGACAGACGAACTTTGATACAACACTATAAAATATATCTAGCAACACATTTTTACAAGTGTGTCAAACAATACACAGAGGTTCAATGTGTTAATAGTTGGACAAAAACTGTGAAATGAAGAAAGAGTTGAAGCAAGATCTACCACAAATAAAGAAAAAGGTCCGAAAATTACTGATTTGTAGCGTT
Organism: Hydraecia micacea; assembly: GCA_914767645.1. Lineage (NCBI taxonomy): Eukaryota > Metazoa > Arthropoda > Insecta > Lepidoptera > Noctuidae > Hydraecia > Hydraecia micacea. The sequence continues at coordinate 11,550,984 of OU611795.1, forward strand.
ATCACATTAAAAAAAATGCTATTACAAACTTACATTTGCAGTTGAAGAATTGACCGTGACGTATGTATGGGAGAACATTTTTTTTCAACTACAAAGTTAAGTTTGTTCGTGGGATAAATTTGCCCCAGGTAGGTGTGTTAAACAATTAAATTCGGTATTGTTTAAAATAACTATGACTACCGAGATGACGACTAATAGAGAAGTATGGAAGAAAAAGATATATGTTGCGCAGGCGCTGACCCCAAAGAAATTGGGATAAGGGCAGGTGAATGATGATGATTGCTTAAAATAATGTTATATTGCTACGGAAGTAGGTATTGACTAATTATATATTTTGTACTATTAATCTCTGAATTTGGATTTTTAGTTACCTACGGCACGTATTGAAAAGTCAATAATTAAATATCTATCTATCTCTACATACAATTTAGACAACACATAAAAACGGATGACAATAAGGAAAGAAATGATACTTTCGAAGCTATTAAGTTGAACAATAATCACAATGAGTTCGTCCCCAAAACCGAACAGTGTCGATATAACAACTGAACTATTATCCGTCATTAGAGAATCGAATAAAAGTTTGAAAAAAAATCGATTCTTCAAAAACAACGATCGATTTATGTCTGCGGTTTCACTCGAGTCTTCTCCTGCTGCAGGTGTTTTTGTAATTTTGTGATGTTACGAAGGAAAAAGTAAAATAAACGGCCAAGACGAAGAACGCGTTCCGTTCCACCGAAGAATATTGTTAGCAATATTAGCGAAAAACGCCGAAAAAAGAACGTTTCTTGTATGGTAATTCTTAATTTTATTCCTAAGTTGACTTTATTTTTATTATTTGTTGTTATAGTAGCACACACTCTGTGCTCAAGTAGACCAATAGTAGTAGTGCTGTATCCAGTCCAGTCACAGACGGACGGACGAACTGACAGTGGAGCCTTAATGACAGGATCCTGTTGGCAACCTTTGGGGTACGGAACCCTTAAAGTAAAAAAAAAGATGAAATAATGTACAAAATTGCGAGCTTTATTAAGTACCGAATCGTGCATTGACACTTTTTTTAATAATTAATAATTAGCCCGAAGAACGGATCTGTCGATATGAACGACATTTTTCTCAAAATCATATTAAATCAATTTCAAATACTTTTGTGAGCGAATTTAAATATTGCATGAAACTGTAATCATTTGGCATCAAAAGATTTTTTTCTGTTTTATAAGATTTTTTGAGCAGTATTTCTTTACGAAAGCTATTTCGAAAGCAGATTCTTTACTTTTGCAATATCTAGAAATCAATTGTTGAACAGTTTTACGTACAAAAAATAATCCTACAGTCTATTTTGCAAGTAGCCATATGAAATGCCAAGTTTAATAGACATTCCTGCAGTAGGGTGACTACAATCGATCACTAGCTGGACCAGTCCGGATTAACTGCGGGACAAGTGTCCCGAAAATGATCTATTATATCCCCCTTTACCTCATCAACGTACTTTTGTGCTGACCCCTGTTGTTTTAATTCCTTCTTTTAGGGTTGATTTGGCACCAGTTGGAAGGGTTCCTTAGAAACGTTTTTGAATGAGAGATGAATCTGTATTTTTTCTATATAAAATGAATACAAAGACCACAGATCAGATACCACACCACACACAGATCAACATTCTGTTTTTTATGAAATACAGTGCGTATTTTGCAGCGTTCACCTTAATATAATTTTTTATCTTTTTTAGTATAGTAAAACAACTTAAGCAAGAGACAAGAGAAAAATACTGTCTAATTTAAAATTATTTTGCTAGATACAGAACTTGCATTACTGAGGCATAAGTTAGTCTGTAAAGTACATATTTGAATCTAGCTAATCTACATTAAGCTCAATGATTATTCCGAATACCAGTAAAAGCGAATAAACTGAAGAATTTATAGTAAGCACTAACGAACACTCGACAGTAAGTTGGCAGACAAAAATACGGGAAAAATTTCCTCGCCGTGCCCCGGGCGCAATCAGCCGTCCCTTCAGTCGATTATTGCAAATAACTATTATTTCCTGCTCCTTTCAATTGGCTGCGAATGCGGCCCCGACCTCTCTTTGTATTGCTAATTCAGCAAGCTAGTTTTATTTACTCAGAAAACGGTCGATATAATAAAACTTTCTCGCCGAAGAAAAGGACCAAACGAAATCCAATCATACAAACGATTATCACAAGCATTTGTCCATCTGACGTTTTCAAACCGCTATCACATGGGGCCGCGTAATCCTCACTATTTTATTCATCAGAAAGCTATCCACGCAAATCCCAACTATTGCATTTATGAATGAAACAATTTTCCAGTTTCGGTACGATTTTGGCAGGCAATTTGCTAAGCAGGCGACCACCATTAGTCATACGCGTATCGACGCGTCTAGCAGATTGGTAATTTTTTGTCCGTAAAAAGCGGGATGTCGCCCACTGGGGTGTGTGGGCATGCGATATCATCTATTGTAAGATTATTTTCACTGCGTCGACATTGCGTTGTCATAGTGGGATGCAATTTATCTAAATTTAACATTTTTATGTTGTAGATTTTTCGAGATTTGTCATTGTTATAATATGCTTTGATCTTTCTTTTTTACATTCACATTTGAAAATGTCGTCGTCCAAAGAATATTGCGAAGTTCATAGAATTATTATGGATTTATGCCAAGATATTGTATTTGAATAGATGTGGATGTAAACGCATTTTATTTAAATTCTTGTAAATAATTCGTTTGAGCTTGAAAACAATTTTGCGTTATTTGATTCTTTTTTGATATCACCATGCAAGCATTTACTAAACAAACCTACGTTTTATCAAGATAAAAACCAGCACAAACACCTTACATAGTCGATAATAAACCAATAATTAATTACCAGTGTCAGTTCACTAATACACAAGTGACATATTCAATCAACGGGCAGCCCAATTTGTATTCGCACAGCGTGTCAAACGAAAATTGGATATGACGTGATTATTAAAGTCTGCCTAAAGAGCGGCAATTTGGCCAGCGAACAAATCGCCCGTCCCACTGGGCCCAGCCGGGACGGGACGACTGCCTTTATTTATTTTTGTCCGAAAATTATTGGGCAATGCGACACTGTGCAATGAATTTATTTAAGGGATGGTTTTGATGATTTTGTTAAATGAAAGCAAAAAATTTAGTTATTTTGAAGAGAAACAGATGGGGCATTCTGAAATTACAAAAGTACCTACCTAGGTACTGGATGTCATGGCGTATAAAAAACTCGAGAATTAATTTACATTCGAATAACTATAGGCAAATATGTTACTTGTTATTTCTATACAGAATCAATAAGCTTTAAAGCTCCTTAACATTCTCAAAATATCCCTTTCCTCCATTTAAAACTATATAAAAATTAAAGAACATAGCCCAATTCAAAATTACATCCCGCCTTCCGATTTGTCGGGACGTAGTGTCGGATTGTCGTACACTGTCGGACATCGTCGGAAATTCGCCGAGTCATATTAACCTTATCACCAGGGGTGCTATAGTAAACGTTCCCGCGACGTCTGACTGCCTCCTGTCATTATTCCCAAATGATGGCGGGAGCAATCTTGATACTTTCGTGTTTTTTTTTATGTTGAAGAAAAAATGGATTTTAAGAAATATTAATTACATTTCAAAAATACTATTCTGCTTACGACTTAATTTTTGGACAAGTCTTGTTGTAAGCGCAGTCTCAAGGACTTTTTAGTAACTTTATATTGCTGTTATATGTCAAGATTGACGCAACTTTTGTGTCGCCGAAGTCAATAAACGTTTAGCTTTGCCAATCCGTAAAAGCTACTCTTCAAATAGATTTAGGTACAGTCAACTTCTCATCAGTGGAAACAATTTGACATAGACAGCACCTTTCTGTCGTAGCAGTATGGGAGGTTTTCGTAATGCAATTATTGTCTATTCAAAATGGGCCCGGAGACAGTGCGGCGAGGTCGCGACAGACCACGGAGATGCTGTGGCGTGGCGTGGTATATGTGTTTTATATAGGCCTTGATGCCTGAAATAAATGGATAAATAAATAGATAAGGATAGGTTCCGTCAAAACTGGAAGGAGGACGCGTGGGCTCGCGAAAGATGAAAGGTGTGGACGGAGGCCTTTGCACAGGAGTGGAACTGCGTAGGCTAGTGAAACATAAAAAGTTGCTACTGTTGTGCGAGTAACTGTTCCTACACACAGTAAACAGAAACTTTGCATCTCAAATAATTCCCGTTTATATTTCTTTACCAAATTTAAATCACAAAGCAGAAAAAGTACTTACACCTATTTTTTCTAAGCTCAAATCTTATTACTGACAATACTCACTTACGATACTGCCAGTCACCTTTCACCGGTATGCGAGTTACGGGTCCTCGTGATCTTACCTTTGACACGCCTGATCCAACAATCGTGGACCACGACTTCTTGACACTGAGTACCTTTTTGCGAAGAAAAAATGTTGGTTCAAAAAGTTCGGCATATGGGAATGAAGGTACTTGAGAAAATTGGTTCTTAAATTGAATTGGCAGTTTAGAATGTATAGCGATCGCGAATCCACCAAAGACATGTAGAAATATGAAGTCATAAAGATCAAATTATAAAGAAGATAGTGTTCTGTTTGTGGAAGATGCAAGACCGAATGGCGACAAGTACTTAACTTAGGAAAGGCACCTAAAAAATTGATGATGATTCACTTACTGGATACTTACTATTACAATATTAAACTCTGACACAACTGAACAGTTCCGTAAGTCTTTGGCACAAACCATTATTCAGTAGTGAATATTTTGGCTTTAAAATGTTGGCAAAACATCACAATAAATTAACAATTAAGAGCTGCACCGACACGCAATAGCTGATTGCTCAACGCAATCGCGTGTGCATACATTTTGACCGTCTAACGAAACGGTTACTTACTTGTTCAACAAAAGATTCCACTATCTTTCTTTTGGCCTTATTTCCTACTTCTTCCTCAGTCAGATTATAATCTTTATTAATATCAGCTATCGTAAATCGTGCAATATCAATAATCCTTAGCGTAACTATTAAGCCGATGACATTTTCATTTCCTATATCAAATATGGTGACAACTGTCCCCTCCTCGTATTTGCTCGTATAAATAAGATGTATCATTACGGGTGGACTTCTATTAATTCCGACTGTATTGTCTGATTACCCTGCTAGGGGTTCGGTTTGAATATGTATGGAAGTGTGACTTTTAGTGTAATAATGGGTATTTATTTTTTTCTTTTGGATTTGTTCTAAGTCTAGCGTAGGGTACTCTGGGGATCTAGGGTAGGGTAGGGTTTAGGATAGGGTAGTCTTACTAATGGGTGCTAAAAGGCGAATTTTGGACTGAGAGGGGAGACTGAGATGAGAACAAGTAATTCCAGACCTGCGGTTAACCATTCACCATAGAAGAACTTAATAGGTATCACAACAAAATCGCTGAACGGGCAGTTCTTAGAAACCTGAAATTCAAATACGTTAATACAAGTTAACAGTGCCGGATAATGTGAATTATAAATCTGAAAGAAACACCGTTACCGTCATTATCAATGGCGAAGACTGACGCACAACGACTAGAGAAACCCTAAATCCAACCACGGTTGTTAGAGCGAGAAGACACAACGGGTGATGTTATCCTTTCACAAAAGCCAGTTACGGTGAAGTTTCGCATTAGCATCGTTTTAAACCGCGATTACTACAAACTAATTGGAATATTAATGGAGTAGAAAACAACCGGGTTGGATGCTTCGAATGCCAGGAATAACCTCGGTGACTAACGTCCAACGTCTGATTAGTGTCTGTCTTTTTATGCACTACGATTTTTCTTTTTATTCAGCTCGCGTTTCCTTGCTAAGTATAGGTTCTAGCCTTACGCTATCGTCTTTGACGATCTTTCGGTGCAATGTCTTTTCTCTCACGGTTTTCGTTAGCAGAAACTCTTTGCGGTTCATCAGATGTTTCGGCTGCTTTTTCTTCAAAAACACATTTAGGCCTGCTTTCATAAGCATGATCAGCCTGTAATGTTCCCACTACTGGGACACAGGCCTCCTCTCTTCGAGAGGGAGTGCGTCGTAATCCACCACGCGGGCCCAGTGCGGGTTGGTACATATCACATGTCTTCGAATTTTTGGTTCTAAGACATGCCGGTTTCCTCACCATGTTTTCCTTCAACGTTTTGTTTTCACCACTAATCACTAAATACGTTTAACGCTAAACATATATATATAAGTTTCTATATTTATGTCTGTAATTTATATGGGGTACATAATAAAGAGTATTCTATCCTATTCTATTTACTTACTTTAAGCACACAAATTTGCAGAGACGGCATTTTCTACCAGTCAACCTTTGAGTGATGCAGAGACAAACAATGGTACAATATATTTGAAATATCATTCTATTTCTGTCTTCTTCTTCCATCCTTTAATCCCAGTTCTATCTGGGGTCGGGTCTTCATCCAGAGCGGCGCTAGGAAGATCTGTCCTGGGTTGTCTGGAGTCAGGTTTTGCGCTTTAATCTCCCTCTCGATACTAGACCACCATGTAGCGTCATTCTATATCTGTCATATACAAACCATTTACACAAACATAACGATGTTTTAAACGTATTTAGTGCTTTGCGGTGCAAAGAACCTAAATTGGAGAAATTAACTAAGTAAATGTATTCTGTATTCAATTAGTAGATGGAGCTGGCAACGTGTCAATACTTAGTGTGTTTGTATTACTTTGAAATGAACCGTCATTATGCCGAACGTGGTTTCCATTAGCTTTAGCTGGCATATATTTCGACTTAACTTTACACAACATAAACTCTTTAGAGTCTAACTGTCAAATAGGTAATTGCAAATCAAAATTTTAAGCCGTCGTTAAAGCTGATTCTGAGGGGCTCGTGGCTAAATATCGAGATCCCTCCGTGTCTCGGAACGCATGTCATTAGACAGTAGATCTTTGACAGTCGTTACGGGTCATTTGGGCTTCTAACTAGAAGCCCAAATGTCTGACGACCAGTCTAACCAAGGGGTATCGTGTTACCCAGTAACTGGGTTGTGGAGGTCAGATAGGCACTCGCTTCATATAAAATACTTATATTCAGCTGCATCCGGTCAGGCTGGAAGCCGACCCCAAGACTAGGCAGATTGATTGATTGATTGTTAAATCTTATTCTTTCTCTATTATTTTGAATTATATTGTAACGACAGCAACACTTTGAAGACCATTTTAAAGTTGAGTGTCTGAAAATTCCGGAGTTACACTGTCACATTAGTCATTCATCCAAAAGTATGTGACTACAGTCAATTTATTTGAATTTCTTGCGACTGACCGTGGGGTTTCCAAGGCTCTAGGGACGGAACGCTTGACTAAATTCCAAGGGTTCAAATGTCCATGCTTTTAAAGAAAACTAGCGTACCCTAAGCGGAGGGTGTGAATATCTCTTTGAAAACTTTCCTAAAGAAAGTCCGGAGGTATTCAGTGGACGATTCTGCGAGATTAGATGCTTATAGACTCAAGTGACTTGCAATTTTACAATTGAAATTTTATCGAGAAACTGTTTAAAATGCAGTTTTAATTCTGTAAACCCAAATTCACCTGCTGAAAGGAAATGTTGAAGACTCTGAATATAAGGAAAAACAAAATTTTTGCTTTCCATGACTCTAAAGTTACTTCCTAGAATAGCTGTGCCCGCTATACAACGTCCATAGTGACGGCTGTATGAAAATAATAGCACCGGGGTTCGACTTTACGGTGTTAAAAAAAAGTAATTTAAAAAAATAAAATCGACTTCAAAAATAAATTCACTCAAAATTATCAAATAACTTTAATTCCGGAAGTCGGTGTCTTAGGATCTGTATTTTAGTTTTTTACCACCGACTTCCAGAATTAAAGTTATTTCATAATTTTGAGTGAATTTCCTTTTGAAGTCGATTTAATTTTTTTAATTACTTTTTATTTGGTAATTTTAGTTTTAATTGAAAACTGGAATATTTGTTTGTAATATGTAGTTAATAGTTTTGGTGTAAATATTGTGCACTAGAATTTGACCAAGGTTTTAAGATGTTTCCCTTTGACACTGCACCCGTAGCTCGTATCAATAAGCCAGGCCGTCACACTTACACGTATTGGTCCATATCTTGAAAATTACTGAATCGATTTTGATTAAACTTGCATTGTTCCCTAAGTTGAAGTAAATGTAAGCCCATAAAAAAAATGGTCACGATCCGATTAATAGTTGCGGAGAAATGCGTTGACAAACATACATACATACATCTATAAAATTTTGTATATTTGTTTGGAAGCCCTAATAGATTGTCATATATGAATATATTGCAGTTCCAATAATATTACATACATACCTACGTGTCGAATTGATAACCTCCTTTTTTTTTAAGTCTGTAAAAAAACGCTCTTTAGGAAAACACATCAACTAGCTGTCATAAATACCGTTTTAGGACGTCATTCGCCGGTAAATTGCAGACGCTATGTGCGGGCACCGGTCTTCTAGGAGACTGTAGCTTTACATTGATCAGGTGCATTGATGAATTAATTAATTTTGTGCGGGGCGAGCAGTGGTGGCCAAGTGGTAACGTGCGCGACTTATGAGTTGTAGGTCGCAGGTTCGAACCCATACAGGCGCTTTACTTTGTGTACCTAAATTATTTTATCACCACTGCTCTCCAAACGGTGAAGGAAAACATCGTGAGGAAACCGGCATGTCCCAGAACCAAAAATTCGAAGACATGTGACATCTACCAACCCGCACTGGGCCCGCGTGGTGGGTTACGGCCTAAGGTAAACGTACCAATAGTCGTCGGGTTTTGAAATTCACTGACTTTGAAGAACTACTGCGTGAAAAGTATTTCATTTAGAATTAAACTTTTTGCATGACGAAATAGGAAAATTATCCGTTATTTTAAATAAGTTGTTAATTTTTATAATTTTTAGTCATAATAAATACTTATTTAAGCAAATGTGAAAAAAGGTCGATTTGTACCAGTACTCGCCAGATTTGTACTATTACTCATCAAAAGGACCCAGTAGACGTCAATTTTAGATGCTAATATGAACTTTCAGTCCTTGTACATAGAGTTCAATATGATTACACATTAAAACATATTGTAATTATCTTTCATATGAGTGGCAAGTCTAAGAAACAAAAGGTAGGTAGAAAACCAAATACTAGGTACTGTGATCCAGGTGCCATTGTCAAGAATTGACACAGCACTACTAGGACTTAAAGAGAATCAACAGAAATATTGGCCGAGTTAAAAATGTATTTGAAGTTGACAATAGCAAAATAATTTCAAATGTCGTCTCATGTAGATCTGGCCAGAAATGAAAAAAATCTCAATAAAAGTAAGCTTGCATCATAAGAAATTCAATGAGCATCAAAAGCCCAGTACCTAGCAAATGCAATAGCTACGGCAGTATCAGAAAACGAAAGAAAATCTGCAGCAAGTAGTATAAAAGTTAAAGATGTCGTCTCATATCGACCGTAAATCTGCTTAGAACTGAAAAATATCACATACGGTGAAAGGTTGCTTTATATGAAATGCAATGAGCCTTTTTTTTCGTGGGGAAATCCTCATGGATACCCTCCGTCTGGGAAGAACAGAGGGTTATGTCGGGCTCCTACTGACTAAAACCCCACTGCTCCTTCTAGTACCATGAGTCCGGGGCCCGGAAGATACTTGTACATTAGCCGCACCCTCGACTATTATCAGCCCGCCATGCCTAGCGGGCCCCATTACCAAGTGCGGCTGATCCCACGACTGCACGTCCTACTATTAAGGCGCGCATACTGCGTGCCACCTCTTTCAGCCTGACTGCTCGAGCGACGACACGGCCTCTATTTCACCGCCCGCAGGCATCTTCTTATGATGACCGGAGATCGTTAAGCGCCTTTCCACACCCGGCTGCTTTTCTGGTGCGAGTGGAATGAGAGCTATGCTCTCTCTCCCTCTCCGCCGCCTCCTTTACATGCATCACCTCCTCACAAAAAGAGGTCACAGTATCCCACGCGTTTTCGCTTCCGACCATGGACTGAACCACGGCCAAAAGTGAGAGATCACCCACACCAAGTGTCGTGACGAAGGCACAGCGCTATTGGGCCCAAGCTGAGAACTCCTTCAGCGTATGTTGCGCCGTGTCCTCGTGGCAGTCCATACAATGATGACAAGCGGGCGTCCGCTCCCGAAATGCAATGAGCCTACTAAGTCCAGTGTCGGGCAAATACATTAATTACGGCTGTATCAGAAACCATTTTTTTTTTACAAAAGCCTATAATGTAAAAAAAGATTACGCCTCATAATGACTGTAAATCTGATCGAAATTATAAAAAAAGCCAACCAAAGAAAGTTTTAAATCATAAGAAACCCAATAAGCCTACAAAATCTACGTATGAGCGAATTCAAAAGCTAGGGTAATACCTGATAAACTTAATAAAATCATCGCCAATCGCCATGTTACTAATCGACGGCGCCCTGTCATCGTGCAAGTATGCGTGAATATTACGAGAACATTAGGAAGTTTCAACGGCAGAAGACTTAGTAAGAAGACACCTGTAGCCGATTTGATTAGAAGTGTAATATCCGCGCTCGATCTGAGCAAGGTACTGTTGAAAAACTTGCATCAATCAGTCAGGGCTTATCAGTAAGGCAGTTTAGGTTAGAACTGAGAATTCTTTTTACGGGCCTAGTGAGAGGAGCGCGCTTACGATAGAGCGTGCGACGCGAGCCCTTGCTAGATACAAATAAGCAAAGCACACTTAATCGCATGATGAGCGCGCTTAATCAGAAGATGGCTTACTTCTCTTGCTAGTCTTAACAGCTTCTTAAACCAGCAAGCGAAGCGAGCCCATCTTCGACACGAGTGAGTTGAACGCACTTACACATGACAAAAGCGAGCGAAGCGAGCTCTATCACGAGTGAAGCCCGAGCACAGTTTCGTGCCGAGCTAGCGAAGCGAGCCCAATGACGCAACGACCAAGCAGAGCACGCTTACTCAAGCAATGAATGAGCGAAGCGAAAACAGCTTAAAAGAAACCCAGTTTTATCGTCAAATGTAGCCCAAACTTTATTATATGTTTGTACAGACGCCAGCACATCAAGCTACCCGCAACTGTCAAATTTTCCCAATCAACTTTGAACCTTATGCTTTAGCGATAAAGTTGAAAATCTATTATAGACATTTGACAGCTATTACAAAATGACGAGTTTAGAGGCCAGTACTAAGCGTGTCCCAGTAATCGTCAAAAAAGTACTTAATATGACGGGATTTGGGTCAAATAGGAATTTTTAGGTACCAGTAGATGTCACCATCGAAAAGAAATACTTTTATGATAAAAGTGTTCTAAACTTCAAGTTATATCATTAGTAAATTAACTTAACTAATTCATCAAACAATCCGACTTACCGTAGACCCCACTGAAGGTTCGTAAATCAAGACACAACACTACGAGCTGAGTTTGACATTTAGCAGCTAAACTTGCAAAAAAATTAAAAAATTGTGGGACAGACTTTTCAAGTGAGATATCTCAGCCACCATTACAGTTAAAACTCAGTGTTTTATTTTAATTGTGCAATATATTACCAAAAATATGTTGCCATAAAAATCGGCCAGTTAAATTTTTTGTAGAAAAAGATATTGATGTTTTTAGACAATTTGACGACTTCTGGGTCACTGTCGACTTCACCCGCGTTTACCTTACTCCCTCTCACCGAGAGGAGGCCTGTGTCCCAGCAGTGGGAACATTATAGGTTGATTATGTGCAACAGCTGACATTTACCACAGACCATATACTATATTATGCCCTTAAAAGCTTTTAAAAAGATGTCGCAATTGTATAACCCTGCCACTGCAATGACATTTTTGCCACCTCAAACGGTTGCACTACAAAGCCAATCTTTTATGAGCCAAAAGAGAAAGATTAAGCTTTTAAAAACGAGGGTTGAACCAAACCTTGCACCAACCTTCCCAAGGTAGCGAGAATCATCGTTCAATACCCACTTATAACGATAAAATGTACAATGTGAAATTAAAAATCATACATATTGTAGGGTATAGAAATATGAAGTGTTCGGTGACAAAACCACTTGATGTTGAATATGATGTGTCATATTTGGTTTTAAAGAGGGTTATTTTGTTGTACTATGGTGGTAGGTACCTACTTAAGAATTGGAGATTTTCTAGCGGTTCTTAAGAACGTCTTTTATAGTATAAGTAGCCCAGTAAAAAAAATTAAATCTATGTATTTAGATAGATCGATAGATAGATAAACCATTTATTTGGCGCATACAAAAGACAGCACAACACACAAAAGTACAATATTAGGTGATATCCAATTACCCACATGAACCTAATATAAAAGAAGGTGCCAATATAAAGACAAAAAGAAAAAAAAAACATACATAGGTATTGAAATAAAAGCGACACTATGATGAAAACTTAAAATTAAATTAAACTAATAATAACGAAATATACACAGTGCGGTGTGCGTCTCAAGGTTGCACCAAATGGAAGTCCAGCTCAGCATGTGTCAGGCAGATGTACCTGACGCTGATATTCTGCTGGATCCCTGTAGTGACACACGGACGTTGAGCAGACGAGATAAATTGGTATTGTGACATTTCATACTGTGTCAATCAATCTGCCTAGCCTGTTCCCTACTATGTTGGGATCGGCATCCAGTATAACCTGATGCAGCTGAATACCAGTATTTTATATGGAGCGACTGCCTATCTGACCTCCACAACCCAGTTACTGGGTAACGCGATACCGCTTGGTAAGACTGGTTGTCAAGCTTTCGGGTTTCTGAATACCCGTAACGTAACGACTCATCATCATCGTCTGCCTAGCCTTCTCCCAACTATGTTGGGGCCGCATGCAGCTGTATTTTACATGAAGCGACTGCCTATCTGACCTCCACAACCCAGTTACTGACTACCCGTAACGACTGGCAAAGATTTACGAATGACAGCCGGGACCAACGGCTGGACGTGCCATCCACGGTAACCTATCCACGGACCACTGTTATTATTTAGCCACGAGCTGATTTTACACCGTGTGTTGTCATTTAATTTAATAAAATGTAATATTTAATGTCACATTGATCTTAAGACATGCAATAATGCAGAAATTATACAAGATTTATCTTTATATTCCATCTTTATTAATAAAGTAGGTACAAAGGCATTGTTACACGGCCATCAGCATATAATTATGTCATTTATAGAGTAAATTAAACCTATGACAACTTAATGCATTTTATAATAAACGGAAGACATCATTACAACCTCATTTTATTCATCTAATAAATAATAAAACTACCCACCATTATCAGTTTATGAACCGTTAACTTTATCTCCAATAAACTTCTTTAAAACCACAACAAAGAACCAATGTTTAGACTCGGAACCATTCAAGGGGAAAATGCACAGAAATTCCCATGGTCTTCACAAAAGCGGGGTATTAAATACCCCGTTTTAGGGTTAATCGGGAAGTGTTAACCTTTCAGCGATAACCCTAAAGAGGTGACGGGTGACAATTTAACAAGCACGGATCTATTGACGTGTTGGTACATTTTGGATAATCTTTTTGTCAAAAGATTTCGGCGGTGGCAGTTTAGGGTTGATGTCTCTGATTCGGTCCCAATTAAGTGATACAGTGTGAATAATGCTTTTTGTAAGTGATTTTAAATGGTGTGATGGGAAAAACATGTGTTCGCTGTCAAATATTGGATATTTCTTCATCACTTTCATAGATTTTTATCAACAGTTTCAATGTTCGCCTTGTCGTCAATGATCAATTAGTAATTGGTGACGTCTAAAATAAGAGCCAAAAATTTCAATCTCTAGACAACATTACAGGTTGCAGGATATAGGTCCTTATAGTGGAACTTTTATGGTTCATTTTGAGTCGCATCAGCCTTGGTTTGCATCTCTTCTGTAACGTACTTATATATAATAGTCATAGTATCTGCTTACCAAACAAAATAAACAGCAAGGTGATACCCCCAATCGATGACAATAAAATGCAACTCATAAATAGTCATGTCATATCCGTCACTTATCCCGGAGTCCGGGAAATATCCCCGATTCCCGGGGGACAGCTAATTTTCCTACTCGGGCACAACTCAATTTGTCCGGGACACATTAACAGTAACTACTGCGACACGGTTGCGTACTACGCTTTTTACGACCTTTCCCGGCTTCGAATCCCGGACTTTTTTTCTCCGAGTTTCTCCTATTTCAATTTGCAGGAAGATTCTTTTTTGTTTTTATTCTGACTTATGATTTTAGATTTTATACCAATGATATAAAGCTTAGATTCGTTTGACGGATTCCGGAGATATGTCCTTGTTGGAATATCGCACTAATCATCACTGACCAATGGAACGATTCAAACGTGTGTCAGATTTTGAACTCTATCTTAAGAAACCAAGGTTGATTTTCAGTTGTGGTTTTCAAGGGTATATTTGTGGAGGGTCAAGGCGTTAGCTGCGTATTGTGGGTTCGATTCCCAGGTGTGCAGGGTGTCGAGGCACGTACACGGACACTTAAAGACGGCCACTTCTAAGATGAAGGGAGTTTCGTCATAAAAATTGGGACAGAACAAAAAGCATTGGAGTGTCTGGTTTTTATATTTATTTTGGTTTTACTTTTGTGTGTTGATGAAATATTTTATTTTTACGAATTGAGTAATAGAAACTAGTCCTGTACAAAATATTGAGTATGGCTTAAATATTTTTAAAATAAATACCTAACACAAGACTTAATAAAAAAAAATAGTTAGGTAAGAATTCATTAAAAATCAATCTTCTAAAAAAAAATATAACCATTTTAAACATGGAGCTCCCAAACCGCTCTCTCTCTGTCTCTCTCTGGCAAGCTCTAATGGATTGAATGTCACATTCACGACTTTTACAGCTAAATGGATAAGTAGACCTCTCAGCTATCTTACTATAAACCCTTTTTATCTACCCATAAGTTGGGTTGGTGGTGGAAAATTCTGTAAGTTTCCATTTCGGTAAAATAAACAGTCTCAAAATAGTTTTTTTTTTTTAACTAATAAATGTATTTTTTTTTTTGTTGCACAAATGACATAATCAATCTGCCTAGCCTTTTCCGAACTATGTTGGGGTCGGCTTCCAGTCTAACCGGATACAGCTGAATACTAGTATTTTACATGGAGCGACTGCCTATCTGACCTCCACAACCCAGTTAGGTACTGAGTAACACGATACCCTTTGGTAAGGCTGGTTGTCAGATTTTTGGGCTTCTGGCTACCCGTAACAATAATGACAGCCGGGACCAACGGCTTAACATGCTTTCCGAGGCACGGAGGGGTCTTAATATGCAATGTATGGTGACCCATCCACGAACCGACCGCGACAACCGTAGCTTAACCTTGTTATAATTTAGCCACGAGCCCCTTTGCACACATAATCATTTTTTAAATGTGTTTAGCATACCTGTGTTTTGTATTTTATTAAGTAGGTAGGTACTGTTATTATATCATGATAAGAGTCGTCTCGTTTTTTAATACGGTTGCAGAACCATTTTGAAAATGGGAAGTAAGGAAGTACCGTTTTTTAAATGGACTTAACTGTTTTTCAAAACGTTGTGACTAAATATGAAGAAATATACAACGAATACTTTAAAGGTTTTAAATATAATCATGATTTATTTAACACTAGCAGCGCCCCGCGGTTTCACCCGCATTCGTTTCAATCCCGTGGGAATATCGGGAGAAAAACTATCCTATGTAGGTACTTTCTCGGAACTCAAACTATCTCTATACCAAATTTCATCTAAATCGGTTAAGCGGTTTAAGCGTGAAGAGGTAACAGACTGACAGACACACTTTCGCATTTATAATATTAGTATGGATATAATTTACGATCACGCCTGTATTCCCGGACAGGTTAGGCAGAGGTGCACTGATAGTACACCCACATTTCGCCAGTTATGTTTAAGTCCCATGTAATAGGGACCGACCCTATTGCCATCAACCGGGCATAAATCCAGCATTCCGGCTGATACTGAGAAATTCCGGATAGAAAGCCCCAATAGCACTGACCGACCCGGGTGTCGAACCCAGGACCACAGCAGTAGCGCTTGCAACCACTAGACCAACGCGGTATTCAGTCATTTAAGTTTATTAATAAAATGTAGTGTAACACAAAACCATTTAGCATAAAATTATCCAATCAATTATATAAAAAAGAAAATTCTATCACGTCCATAATTCACCCTAATCTTGGGGCGGTCAAGACAAGGGGGTGTTCAACCCTCACTGTAAAGTTATTTTAAACAATGTAATACCCCTAACTGACCATTGCAACCCTTGGTTTAAATCGGACGTTAGGCTTGGTTTACATGACATGCAATACAATGAAATAATTATTTTTTATAAAATTTTAAAAATATTTGAAAAAATTATGTATTATCTCTCTTTCCATTAAAGATTGTTTGGAGGTAGCCGCAGCAGTTTTCAATCATAAATCAGAAATTCTGCTTGCAATCACAGACATGCGAGAACTATTTTAACATATTTATTAGGAGACCCTGATAATTTTCAACCAGGCTATCCCTTTAGTAACTCCTGTTCATATTCGTTCCTAGAGATTTTTTATTTGAAACTGTACGCATCATTATTTAGTTATATGCGATAAGTTAAGTAAGTATGAATTTTACCCTAATTTTACACACTTTCAATCACCATCCGGAGGATTTTGAAGGAAATTGTTAATCTATTGTTTCATATGTTTGAAAAAGTCCATTTGCTCGACAACGTTAATGACGTCATTAACGTTGTCGAGCAAACGGACTTTTGATGATGATTGATGTTGTTGAATTGTCAAAATGAAAGGTATTGCCATTATTAGTGTGTTACGCCATTACCCCGCAGGTTTAGATTTACTGCGACACACTTTACTTACTCACACATACAATCATCAGTTTTACCATAACATACCCACTGACCTCATAATGACTCAAAGGCTAATATTACACCTCCTATAATCCTCCTTGTTATGTGTCAATTATGCGAATCAATTGACCACATATTTGCGTATCGATTAGCATATCAACTTATTGTTTTGTTCATCAGTTGTACTACAATGACGAATTGTCTAGACAAACTTTTTGAACTTAAAACTGTTGTAATTGTTAAAACAAAAGGCATTGACAGATTGACACGCAATCCAACATAAATGCGTCAGTAACTCTTCAGGAATTTAATCGATCAAGTTAGCTTCACTCCACTTATAATAAAAGAGCTAGAAAGTCCAGACACAATCTTGGCCAAATCATGTTGTCTAAAGTACTTGATTAATTGTCTTTTAAGCAATGGTTCAATCGTTTACATTTTGTACTTAAATTAAATAACATCATGAAACAAATAACAAAACAAGTGTTTATATTATTCGAAAATTAATACCTATTTCCTCTCAAACTGACCAGTTCCATGTATCCTGCCCTTAACTCTAACAGTTTACTATCGTTTATCGGAAAATCAGATTTACGAAGGGTTGTTTCACATTTCTTTATATTTTTAATGCTATTAGTCCCTTAGGCGTAGTTATTTAAGATAAGGGTTAAGAGTTACGTTTTAAAATACCTTTAGTTATTGTAATCTTGATTGGATAAAGTTCCTTCTGAAACGGGAGTATTATAGGTTGTTTTTTTCTTAAAACCGATTGGCCATTATTTTTAAGTTGCTGTATACAGGATGGCAGGACATCGACGTGCAATCCGGCTCGAAGGACCATAAAATTTACAGTTTAGTGAGATGTACATTATACTTGTTTGTAGGTTAGTTAGTTGTGAGTGTGACTAAGATGAAAAATACTCGTACAGTAAAGCAAAAGATTTATTGATCACTGCACGATAAAATGTGGAGATTCTCACATACGTCTGTTTCGCGTTGTGGTTAACGTGCACACTGAGTACAGTTTGTTAGAATAGTAATTACCGCGGATGGGAATCGACCAATTTGCTAGATCAGCTACATTATATTAATACATTGTACGTAAACAGTACACTGTAACCATGAATTCAGTACAGACGCCAGCACATCAAGCTACCCGAAACTGTAAAATTTTCCCAATAAATAATAATAATAAATTGATTTATTTCAGGTAAATAACACCCATTGCCACACGAAATTAATAGAAAATTAATAGAAAACATAATGAATAAATAAAATAAAATCAAACAAAAAAAAACCAAATTAGAGCAAATCAAATCAAATAAAATTAAATCAAATTAAATATTAAAAAAAAAAACACAAATTAAATCAAAATAAATCGAATGAAATTAGAACACATAAGTAATAAATACACAAAGATACTATTCCAACAATGTTGTAGACTTTGCACTGAGAATCTGAGATGAGAACAAACAATAGAAATAGAAAATATTTTAATGTCCAGGTAATACAGTAAGCAGGTTTAATGGTTAACAGCAAGTTAAGACAATATCAGTAGCTTAAAATATTACCTACAGCTAAGTTAAAATATATTATTAACTAATGAGCCCCAAACTAGACAGTTAGTCTGTATCTTGGGGCTCGGAGTACGAATTCCAATGAACCTTAAACCCTTATGTTGTAGCGACAAAGCTGAAAATCTATTGAAGAAATTTGACAGATTGTAGTAGCGTGATGTGCTGGCGTCTGTACATGATTCTAGAGTCGAAATTTTTAGTCAACCAAAAAAGCAAACAGCTGTTTTATAAAAAGTGCAATAACTACGCGGTGAAAATGTATGGAACAGCATATTTTCTTTTTAATAATAGGCCAAAAATTTCAACGCAGGAGGTGTCAGAATCATTTAGTGAATCCATGGTTGCACGTCGATGTCCCTGAAAATATAAGCTACCTTGGTCGAAACCTACCTTCTTAATTCCATCGCACTGCAAATATATTTCCACATGTTTTTGCATAAGTGAAGTTTCCAGTCAGAAATATATTTTTGTCAAATTACAAAACAATACAAAAGCGAATTCAAAAAGTTGCAAATTCTAGAATAGAAACATTCGAACCCTATTCCTTTTTTAAAAGCAGGTAATAAACCTCGTTAGAGACGACCATTCTAGAACATTCACCTCAGACCCAGACTCTCCACTCACACAAAGAATGGAAAACCTTTAAAAAAAAATCGTAAAAAGGCGCCAATTTTCAAATGGCCTTACTCAGGTGACGATAAAGCCGAGGTCTCACGGGATGGTCGGTAATCGGGCTCGATCGTAAAACGGACACTTCGCTTAGTCCGCACCTTCGGTTTAGACCCGGTTGTAAAGTTTCCGCTGATGTAGACTGAGCTTAATGTTTCATTATGGGTCGGGGTTTTAGGAAAATGTAGCATGGTTTCTTAGCGTTTTTCGCTAGGGTTATTTTATTTAGAGGAAACTTCAATTGCAATGTTCTACTCATTCTAGCGAACTCAAAACTTTGCAATGCAAGAATGTTGCTATTTTATTTTATGCTGAGTTTGTTACAAGTTATTTGGAATTGTACTTGTATTATGTATAAGATATTATACCTTTGGGACAATTCAAAGCACTTTGTTATTTTTAAATTACTATAATTAAGATAGATGTTTAATACTTATCAAACACTGAAAACTTTCTATAGGAAGTTTACCTAGGAAGGTATGTGAAACTGAAAATAGAATTGTACTTGCCTTAGAAGGCCTCATATTCTGCTTACCTCTTTACAAAAACAAACTAATGAACAAACATAATATGTAGGTATGTATTTAAGTACTATTAAGGTTTTAAATTAACCTAACTTTATTACCAAACCAGTTAAGTACCAAAAAACTCAACTTTATTACCAACTTTTATATGAAAATTTTATACAAAAACATGTAAATTAATTTAATTATACAGAAACATCTTTCGGTTCTAACTTAAATGCAAATGTCAGAGTTTTAAATGTACCTATATGTAAGTATAACGCGTTCATTAGTAACTCCGCCTTTGGGCGGGTAGTGGGTGTGTTCGGGACACACCCACAGTTGGGCAAGACATTTGGGCGGATTTTTCTTTATTAAATATATAAGGATATATTTTGAGTATATTTTTTGAGGATACAGGAAAACTGTTTGATTTTTTTACACCGGAAAAGGTTTTGTAAAGCAAAAGTTTTAAACCAGGCGAAGTTGTAAAAGAAGGATTTTGCCTTGAAAAATGCTATTCGTGAAGTTACTTTTACACAAGGAGGAAATGTGTTACTTATTGTAAACAATGCCGTGTTATAATAAAATATCAACACTGATGAGAAATTCCTAAAGCTTCTGAATAATGTAAACATTATCTCTAGACGTATCCGAATTCCATTATTCTTCGTCTTATCGGTAAAAGGCTAGGCAGATGATGATGACCTATACCTAGAACAAAACCCAAATCCACCCTGTTACTACCACCAATCTAACACCAATCTTTCTTTACAGCATCCTCGAGCTCCGAAAAGAAAAGAGCAGAGACGCAGCTCGCTCAAGAAGAGGGAAAGAGAACTACGAGTTCTACGAGCTGGCGAAGATGCTGCCCCTCCCTGCGGCGATCACCAGCCAACTGGACAAGGCTTCCATTATAAGGCTGACTATAAGCTACCTCAAGTTACGGGACTTCTCCGGACATGGCGATCCTCCGTGGAGTCGGGATGCGCCGCCGACGAGTAAGGCGCACATAAAAGGTATGCAGGATGTTCTTTTTTAATAGTTTTTTGGCTATAGATTAGCTTTAGCACTTAATATTTCCATTTCATATGTTAGATACAGTTTTTTTTCTTCCACGAAGCGTCGCGCGCTTTACTTGTGGTAAACAAGTGTACAGAGGCCAGCATATCAAGCTACCCCAATCTGTCAAATTTCTTTGATAGATTTTCAACTTTACTGCAAAGGAATAAGGTTCATATTCAATTGGGAAAATTTGACAGATTGGGGTAGCTTGATGTGCTGGCCTCTGTATAAACACGCTGTGAATGTGAGCGTGAAGGCGAGTAGCTATTTACTCTCTACTTAGGTACTTCGCCATTGTCTCGGTATCGACAGCTCCTGCGCTTATATAGCTATGAGACCAAACCTGAAATCGCGAAAAAAAATCAGCTGTTCCCTACATTTTGACGAGTTATACGAACATAAATGTACAGCTGATTTTTTTTTCGCGATTTCAGGTTTGGTCCCATAGTAAAAGTTGTTTGTTATCATGACTACAATCACGTGTTTAGGTATCGATCACTAATTACCAGTCACCCTATATACACACATTCACTGCGTATTTTTACACTTAATAATCACAAGGAAAGTGAACGTCACTTCGTAAGATAAAATATTTATTTATTTATATATAGATACTTTATTGTACGCCAGAAAAAACATAACAAAAAAATGATTATTAACATAAAACATACAATGGGCGGCCTTATCGCTTTCTGCGATCTCTTCCAGGCAATGGGAAAATGATGGGAATGGGAAAATGGGGATGGGAATGGACAGTAATTGCGTGGATATAAAAACATGGGGTTGTCAGTGGTGCAAAATAATATACTATAATAGATACATAAATACATATATAATGCTGTATAATAGATACGAAAATAAATTATGACTACAGATTATTGCAGCTACGAAAACAAGATCACAACAACAAGTAATGCTCCTTCACGAGTCTCTTAAATACAGCTAACGATTGCTACGAATATTATACCCGTTAGTCCTATAGGAGGAGATATAGGTACTTACTTATAATATCCTCAGAACTCATTTCAATTAATAAATTAATTACGTACGTCGTCGTCGGATGTAATGAATGCTACTGACACAATTGCTGGTACAATCCCGGATCTACCGTCCATCACTACCTACCTAAAGTTGAAACTTTCTTCTCTTTAATATTATGAATGAATCAATACGTATGCGAACTCAATGTACTGATCCGTGAAAAACATCCGGTTTTGCTTAGTTTTTAAATGTTCAATTGTAACTAAGAGTCTTACGTATTCACCTTGTCCTTTTTGTTGCTTAGATTAGAATAATTCATTAAATGGCTTCTAACTCGGATCCTATTTTGACGTCAATTTTTTTTTAAGTTGGTTGTAATGTTGAATTTGGGACCAATAGACTGATATTTTCTCCAGTAATCCTCGCGAGTTGTTGTGAAGATAGTTCGACTGAAGCTGAAAATTTAGGAGAACCCGCGGGGAAATTGCGTAATACACCATCAATCGGAATCGGTTTCATTTTGACAGTTCAACAACATTCATTGCGTCTTTTACGTGTTGAGCAGTCAAATTTTTCGAACTTATGAAGCAATGGATTAGCAATTTGCTCCAAAATGATTCAGATTCCGATTCATAGTGTGTGTGCAGATCATGATACCCTATAGGTACCTAATTGTTAGACTTTGTTGTCGCTCCATGTAAAATACTGATTTATTCATCTGCATCCAGTTAGACTGGAAGCCGACGCCAACATACTCGTAGTTGGGAAAAGTCTAGGCTGATTTTTTTTGTTAGCATTTTTACAATTTCATCCTTCCTCTACACTGCGAATATGATTTTTTATCGTGCGCGTAATCATTTTTTAAGTTTATGATACAATTATTTAAGAGAGTGATGTGAGTAATAGAATTGACTACTCAGCAATCTTACAATATTGTTTAAAACATTATTCTTACTAGTGGTTGCAAGATGGCTTTATACCATTTATAACAATATCTTGATCGACTGAGTAAAAGTATCGAGCCACCCAGTCTGATCATTTCCAATGTCAATAGATCAAATACGTAGATGGCCTATTTCGTTAAAAAATACCTATTTAGAATTATTGTGATTCATTACAAATCCTCAAAAGACAAAATACCCTCATTTAAAGCTAACCAACCAGCCTTAGATAAACCATAATCCTTTACAATTCGCATTAAGTTTATACCTCTAAACTTGTACGGTAAATATCCAATTGTTCAACCCTCTACTGCTATGCAAAATGACAGACTAGCTTTAAAATAACGTTGGAGGGTTCGCAAATCTGATTTGCCTTCGTCAAGTCATTGTCTGGCTAACCACGTTACCGCGCCCCTTGTAGTGACAGCAAAACAAGTGGTAGGTAGGTTCGTCAGTACTGTCGGCAGAATAGATTGGTGATTGGTGGTTATTAGTGTGGTAACTTCGTTTGGGATAGTATTTACCTTATTCTCGTATTTAACTTTAGGTTTTGAGAGATCTCAGAACTGAAGTCTATACTTAGATGTTTACACACAAAATAACACCTACAGATTTAGGTATTATTTGACTATTTGAAACAGAATGTATAAAACAAATGATGTCGGACTTTTTAAATAAAACTAAAATCAATTTAGCTTAGGTGTTGATTATTCAATATCACATTTATAATAATTACTAGCAGCGCCACGCGGTTTCACTGGCATAAGTTTCCCGTGGGAATATCGGGATAAAAACCTATGTCCTTTCCCGGGACTCAAACTATCTCTATACCAAATTTCATCTAAATCGGTTCAGCGGTTTAAGCGTGAAGAGGTAACAGACAGACAGACAGATACACTTTCGCATTTATAATATTATATAGTATACATAGATTATAATTACCGGCAGAAGAAATTGAGAAGGCCTATACCCTGCAGAGGGTAATTACGGGCTAAAATGATAATTATATTGCCAATACAACTTAACCAGTCAAATCCCATATTTTTATATAGGTATAGGTAATTAAAACAGCATTATTCGAAAACTCGCACAGTGTGTCAAAATCAAATCTGTTTGGCCAAAAAACGCCACCGCGCGTAAATCAAAACAATGAGTAGCGAGGCGTATTCACAAATAAATGCGCCTAGGGACACTGATTCACCGCGATCTGTCAAATAAATGCTTCGTATGCGCAGTCGGGTAAAAACGTTTGTTCTCGTATATACAAACATTTGTTTGAATGATCTAACGTGCACATGTGGCTCATTGCAAATGTGAGATGGTGTGAGTTTTTATTTAGTAGGTATAGGTACGATTTTTTTTCAGTGTGTACTAAGAGCGACCTAGACTTTCGAGTTGCAGCGGGGCAATTGCGTTACACATTATCAATTGGAATCGGTTTCATATTGACAGTTCAACAACATTCATTGCGTTATTTACGTGTTGAGCAGACAAATTTTTCGAACTTATGAAGCAATGGATTAGCGATTTGCTTCAAAATGATTCAGATTCCGATAGATAGTGTGTTACACAATTAGGGTGCTGGTCGTAGGTTCGAACCCAAACATGCACTTTACTACATGTAAATTAATTAATCACCAGTGCTCTTATACTTAACTGTGACTGTGAAGATCAACCTCGAAAACCATCAGACATTTTGTGACGTACATCAACCCGCACTGGGCCCGCGTGGTGCATTACGGTCCACTCCCTCTTACAGAGAGGAGGCTTGTGTCCTGTGGTCCTAGCAGTGGGAACATCATAGACATGCTATAAATGTTATAATTTTTTTTAACAACAAACACATAACACACATACAGATAGGCTTAAAATGTGGGTGTCGAAATGTAAGGTCCGGCTGCGCTAAATTTACCTAAGATGTAAACAATAATGGCCGCTCGAAATGGAATAAAATCGATATATACCTACATATACAAGAACATATTTTAAAGTAATGTTTGTTTTCGTTTATTTAGCTCGGAGATTTAGACGAAAACAAACATTACTTAAAATAAGTGTTCTTGTATACTTATCGATTTTATTAAATTTCGAGCGGCCATTGTTGTTAACGTCTTTGGCAAATTTAGCGCGGCCGGACCTTAGGTGTCCTATAGGCGCATCACTGCTAAATCTGGAATATAGGTGTGGTGTTACGAGTCACGTATGTTATTTTTTAGCACCATATCTGTATTAGATTAGGTTAGGTAGGTAGGCCTAGGCTTCACTAGCATCTGCATCGATTTGAGTCTTTGAGATGAGCATTGAGAATCCTAAGTATCCAAGTGTTCATTCACATTTTTTGAGCATACAGGCATTAAACAAGAACGTTCTAAATTTAGGACGAATTTCACCAATGAAACTGATCGCGATCAGGACATCTATACTGCGTTCAAGAGCTGTCAGTTTCATCATTGTGGAATATTGACACTGACAGCTCTCGAACGCCGCAGTTTAGATTGGCTGATTGCGTTCAGTGTCATTGATGGCATTCGTTGTACAAGTATGTAAATAATATATAACTATGTAAATGTTTGTACAAGTATGGCGCTTATTCTCACATCACTTACTGATATGTCGGTAACTAATTAACAAGTTGATAGTAAGACAATATTAAAATATGCAAGGGTTACATTAGAATATCGTCTTAGAAATAGAAGTGAGCTAGTAATCACTACGTGCATTGAATTTGTATTTAATACATGGCATTGTACAGACGCCAGCACATCAAGCTACTACAATCTGTCAAATTTCTTTAATAGATTTTCAACTTTTTCAAAGTTGGTTGGGAAAATTTGACAGTTTCGGGTAGCTTGATGTGCTGGCCTCTGTACTTGGTGACGTTCAGGACACAGTTCATGTTTGATAAATTACAGCAAAAGGATATACAGCAGAGATTTTTAGAGGATAGTTTCACAATCTTCAATGTTCAGAGTTCCTGAGAATTATTTCATTAACATATTATGTGAAATATGTTGGAATAAAATATGAAAACAAGCTTTGTAACATTATGTACTGCTATTGTACCTATTATATGAAGTTGTTGGAGTTTCTTGCCCGTTCTTTTCTAAGTATAGAGATCTACGTTGTGGAATGGGCAACTAGCTTCAACTTTCTGACTAACTGGCCGATTCGCTGACAATTCAAAAGTGCCTAACCAAATTGTTTAATTGAAATAAATGCTTGAAGTGTTTTTTTTGTATTTCAAATAAATAAATAATGTCGGTATCGCTATTAGGTATGATGCAATAACAAAAATCGAAAATATTGCAAAAAAATAAATAAAATAGAGGGTCACAAAATTTTACTTATTGGAAACCAAAAATTTTCCAATATAAACACAACACATACCGTCACATTGACAAAGAGCTTTTTTAACGCACAGTGTTCCTAAATTCGTAACAAGTGTACCAATAAAACGCCCTCGACAAATCCAATTTTGGCCCCTAATACGCTTAATGCGACCACGGGGCGAATCACTACGTATGCCACTGTCATTTTAACTCAATTTTGAAGGTGGGTACTACGCATTCAAATAAAAATATTCAAGACAATAAAACGCAAGTGTTTAGGGGTGTCAAAATTGTCTTACAAAATGTTATTGTAGGATGAAATTTTGTAGTTTGAATACACTTGTGTATGCAATAAAGATTTGGAAGGGAATTTAGGAAAATATACTTCGTGTCGTAAAAATTTGTGCGTTTTTCTTTGCGTTGCGCCTCATGTGTTGCATCTGAATGTTACAATTTATTGGGCACATACATCACTTACGTGTTTAGTCTTTTGGGAGCTTTAAGAGCTTGCAGTGTAATAAAATCAGGTGTATTAGTATCAGTCAAGAGTATAGCGATAGGAGGGGTAATTTATGGGGTAAGTTGAATTTGTCTGACTCTCTTTTGGTAATGCTCGGCAGAATTTACATACTTATTTGTCTACCATTGTAATATAGGTACCCAGTGCAATAAATGCGCCTATATTAACTTAATCGATACTAACATCAATCATAATCGTTTATTTGCTAAGAAAGTAGGTTCATAAAATAAAGGTGTGCACAAAACTTTGTGATCCCTGTGCAATCTGCCTTAAATTAGCCATGCAAACATTGAAAAATAATGTTTAATAAAAAAATAAACAACTAACTATAAACAATAAATTCCTTGTGAATTCACTTAGAGAACAACAGAGTAAGCTAATCAGTTAATAATTATTAAACTTACACGATATAAGTGCCTACTCAAGTACTCACAATGATATTTTTGTTAAATATTTTTTATAATAGTGTCACAATTTTATCGAAATTATGAATTTATGACACTTCATAATTCTAATCAAAACTATGAATTTAAGACACTTCATAAGTTTATTCGAAATTATGACACTTCCTTGACAACGTTAGGACTTCTTAATTGGAAACTTTATCGTACACTATTTTCTTCCCAACAAAGGCTTTAATTACACTTTCCGTCTAATCAAATTTTACACCTCACGCTATCCGTAACATCAAACATTTTACCCCACAATCACGTAACAAGATCAAGTTTTACTCCACAAAGAAAGCCAACAGGCTTATCTAATAATACATCTGTCAACATCCAAATTGTAAAATACACCTTTACCATTAAAAATAACTAATTAATTCGTTAGGGCCGCCCCCCAATGTAACAATACGCGCCGAATTGGGACAAAATTTTTAATCTAATCAATTAACAATCAGTGCAAGCGATATACCGCTTGTTACTGCTGCTTATTTGGCGAACGTGACTTGTGTATTCAAATTTTGTACTGGGGTTCGTTTGACGATTTTGTCTGGCCCGTTTAATTGGTGTTACCAGTTTACCACTGTGCGTCTTGCGGTTTGGATTAGGAAATTCGGTGGGTTTGTTTCTTTTGAGGATGACGTATCCATAGGTAGGTAGTTATTTTAGTGCCCATTGTGTGATTTTCACTTTAAGGTTGCTCGTGTGACGCATTAAGTCTAAGCTACTGTACCTTCAGATTTGTATTGTATGATGTAACACAGCGTAACGTTCTGCCAATGAAATTGCATCCATAAGGAAAATAGACGTTGTGATTTCAAGATAAAAGGGATTGAAAATTTTTATATGGAGCCTGGCATATACATACAATGTCCGCCATTATGTCCTTTTTTTTCCAAAATTGCGGCCGCGCATGAAACCTATATGAATCGGTAGTTTTAACTGTTCTGTGGGTATAAGTATACCACGGTTCTTCAAAGCCCTTTATGATCACTTAAGAGTTTCTGGAAACAGGAACCCGGTCAAATTAATATAACATCAATGTTTTAACCTATGGTTTTAACCCTATTATTGCAAATAATACGGCACCTCTATCTCAAAGGTCTACTGGTTGATATCCTACTATCCTCCTTCCTACTAATATTATAAATGCGAAAGTTTGTGAGGATGGATGGATGGATGTTTGTTACTCTTTCACGCAAAAACTACTGAACGGATTTTGATGAAACTTTACAGCAATATTGCTTATACATCAGATCCTGATATTCCCACGGGATCAATACCTATGCGGGTGAAACCGCGGGGCGCAGCTAGTTCTTAACATAAATGAACAGTCCCATAATTACCGGTGTCTATTTAACATTTTGAAAGTTTGTAATCAACTAAATAGATAAGTAGGCAGAATCATACATACATAATATATAACAGACCAAGTTCTGCAATTATCCACTTTTGACATTCTAATTTATTCGGTTGACATGGCACAAAATGTCAACGATGTCAATTTGATGCCAATTAACAACATTTGATGACGATGTAATCGAGTGATAGGCATTTACTGACGACCGGATATGCTTGACAAATCGATTGCTTGATATATTTATTATACCAGTAAGTGTTTGATTTAGGACATAAAAAGTTTTGGCAAGGGCGTGGCGTTAACGGAGGAATGTTACTATAAATATGGGATATAAGTAGGTAACTGAATCCGTTGCGAAAATCTATTAAGTTCAAGTCAATTCTTGTGTAAAACTATGTGAGCATTCAGTTTCAGTGAAATGTCACAGATTAGGCTTTTTGAAACCGACAAGAAGTCTGCTTATGGACGACTTCGACGAATGACACTTTTCATGATATTTCACCCTGTGACGTCGCCCATACATAATAATTATTAGTTGATAAGACTTAAATGAAATAGAAAGGAAATGAAAAAACAAATAGTTAAATTTTAAATAGGATTTAACCCTTCACCTGCAGACTTCTAGTCTGTCACATACTTATCAAACATCCAGATAAATTATATTTTGAATCTAAAAACACATATAAATCATCTAATCGAAAGCGTAAGAAACAAAAC
This sequence comes from Hydraecia micacea, assembly GCA_914767645.1. Lineage (NCBI taxonomy): Eukaryota > Metazoa > Arthropoda > Insecta > Lepidoptera > Noctuidae > Hydraecia > Hydraecia micacea. Next base: position 11,580,033 of record OU611795.1, read on the forward strand.
ACAACACGAAGCAATATTTCTCAATACGAACACAAGACAAGGCAGATAAATTCGACAAATTAACTTCGGTGTAAACACATGTTTCGTTCCCCATATTGCCGTTTGGTGGCAGCACGGTTGATTTATGGCCATAAGGGCGTTGGATCTCGCGGTGAACAGACGTGTGATTTTAACTGGTTTTCGTTCGATGTTAATGTTTTATGAGGTAGTATATGGTTTTGTATGGGTGTTACATAAAGCATGAATTTTGATTGGTACTTAAAGAGGACTTGTAAAATTTATGATAACTGTAATCACAGCTCATTAGCTGAAATAATAACCAATAATAAAAATCATTTCTTAATAGTATTCTCTAGCTAGCGAAGTTCATCTTACGCATTTTGGGATTGGAACTAATTTGATTAAATTTAATACTTACAACATAATACAATACAATTTCATAATCAGCCTATAATATTCCCACTGCTGGGACACATGCCTTCTCTCGGTGAGAAATAGTGGGCCGTAATCCATCACGCAGGCCCAGTGCGGGTTGGTGGATGTCACATGTCTTCTAATTTTTGGTGACATGCCGGTTTCCTCACGATGTTTTTAACCGACTTCAAAAAAGGAGGTTCTGTATTCGACCCGTATGTATGTATGTATGTATGTATGTATGTATGTATGTATGTATGTATGTTTGTTTGTCCGCGATTTTCTCAAAAACTAATGAACCGATTTTAATAATTCTTTCACTAATGTGATCCACATACTTTCAGGAAGGTTTTAGTATATAATACATTATATAATTATTCTTATGTACGATGTTATATGCATAAATGTACTGCATCTCCGGCATTTCTATGCGAATTTTGATGATTCTTCTAGTCGGTGTCTTCAATTCCTCAATGCACTAGTGTTATTTGAATTTGTGTGGAGTAGGTACAACTAAAAAGTGAAAAATAAAAACTTTTTTACAAAAAAAAAACAACCGACTTCAAAAAAAACTACAAGGTGATAAATAACTTTAATTTCGGAAGTCGGTGTCAAGAAACGAAAATGCGGAACCAACGACACCGACTTCCAAAATTAAAGTTATTTATCACCTTGTAGTTTTTTTTGAAGTCGGTTGTTTTTTTTTGTAAAAAAGTTTTTCTTCACCGTTTTGAGAACAGTGGTGATGAAATAATTTACACAAAGTAAAACGCCTGTCTGAGTTCGAACCTACGACCTACAACTCGTAAGTCGCGGCCGTTACCACTGGGCCACCACTGCTCTCGAACACACGAATAATTTGACAACTTTTTTTTTATTAAGGTTAACATCCTTTGAGAATTGAGAACTATTGTTTAACACTATACTTATACGTATAATACGGTGCTCACACAAAAGTAATTTTGAGGTTTTAATTAAAAACTCTTTTCATAAAAACTCATAACATTTCACCCACACTCGACCAATAAATCCCCAGAAAAATATACTTTTCACAGTATAAAATAAAGAAAACAAGTTTTCCCTGACCAGTAGCGAGTTGGCGTTATAATTCACGTCCGTTCCTTAATACAAGACGACCGTAAATCATAGCGCGGCACATCTGCCGGGGAAATAGAAAAATAACAATAAATAAAGAAAATAGCACCGCGCGCGACACACGGGTTACTGCAGACTGATATTTTGTTGTAGACATTATTGTTTGTGTTTTTGGAACGAATATTTCGTGGATTCGCAAAAAGAAATATGTGTTGTATGCACCTATACTCCATAGGCTTAGGTAGTTAAATAAAGGTACTTAAACAAAAAAACCACGTGACTTAGTTAACCGACTAAACGTAATACCAGTCAATTCAGATGTCATTGTACGTCACAGTTGTACTCTTCAATTTAGCAACGTTATAATAATGATGCAAAATTGCTTTTTCGAGAAAATCATATGTTCTATTTCGTTAAGTAACTAGGTACCTACTTATACGAGTTATATGCTCACATCACACACATAGGCCCTAGATTTTCCTGTCAAGTATAACATACATAATGCCTTGCCAAAAAAAACACATACTTAGGTAATTATCCACCAACCCGCACTGGGCCCGCGTGGTGGATTACGGCCCACTCCCTCTCAAAGAGAGGAGGCCTGTGTCCCAGCAGTGGGAAGATTACAGGCTGATTATGTTATGTTATGTAGGTAATTATCATAATTTTTTATAGTTAGAGTAACCCGCCGTTGAGAAGGGTACATTAGAGCAGGAGTCACCAAATAGCTGACCGTCGACCTATTATGTGCAAACCTTAACTGAAATGTAATCTAAAAATATAAAAAAAAAATGAGTTTTATCTTGTAACACCTTAACTCCAGGCTTCAGACAGAAAATAAAACAGGACACTTTAACTCAGTTTTTTTTTTCTAAAATCTTGGTTGTTCAGACGATTACCGTCTACCAAATGAACCGCGACAGTCATATATTATTATTTTATTAAACGGGACCCCAATGAAACTAATTGGTGAAAGAAACCAACCACAATAAAACTAATTTTACTGAAGTCAACACCTATATCAACAAAAGTAAATAATAAAACTTCCACCTTAAGAAAAACGTATCCCCTAATATCCTTGCCCGGATCTTACCCGCTCAATAAGTTAACCCTTCCACTAATCCGGGCAATAATGAACTGCGTGCTTGCCCGACACCGACAATACCGGGTATAATTAAATGGATACCGGCTTATTAATATGTTAAAGACTTTTGTATTGAACTCGTGATGTGTTTGATGATTCGATTGGATTGTGAATGGAGTTATTAAGTTTTATTATTGAATGGAAATTAAGTTATTAGAAGGTCATTACTTTCTTGCCGTGTGAGCTGTATTTATATTCTGAGTTTCTCGTTTATTTTTGTAAAATTATAATTTTTTGTAAATTATCTGATATTTTTTTATACTGACAATTAAAAGTACTTAGGTACCTATTTAGATTTTTTTTTATATGGCAAAGAAAGCTTGGTTAAATTATCAATTTAACTATTCATAAAATACATAAGCTCACGCTTTGTTCTCATGGGGGTAGGCAGAACCTATAGAACGCCACTTACATTATTACACACTTTTCCATTTAGTTTCACGGACATCATTTTGACAGAGTCTATGCTAAGCGCATTACTAAAAGCGTATTCAATCCTAAATCACACAATGTTTAATTAAAATAAAGAAACTTATAGACCAACCTGTAACAGAGCAATATTAAATCATAACGAATCATAACTTTTACCAACACAACAGAACCTCCACTAAACGAACACACCATTACTTTCAATCTATAATAGTCACCAGCGCCATTTTTGTTCGTCCCTCAGCCGGTGCATCGCAATCATCACCCAGTACTATTCTATATTGACATTACGTGTCCCGAATGTCAGATCGTTTTCCGGGATTTTGTAGCTATTTTTATTTGGTATCGACCGTTTTCGGACTGTCGGGCCTTTTGGACCCCGCGTCGCGAATGAAGGGTTGGCCGCCCGTGTAATTCGCTAGTTACAATTCATTATTGTTTCGAAATTGTGATTTTTTTTTATATTTTCGGGTCGTTGTGGCCGATTTGGCGGATGGATTTTTCTCTCAGATTTTCGCTTGTGTTGGTTTGAAATGTGGGGTTTGTAATGTTATGTTTTTATGAGTTTTACGGATACATGGAAATACTGAAGTTATTATTAATAAGTACACTTTTTATGATTTTCCATTTGTTCATTTTAAGAATGGGTGTCCTTGTTATTTACTTACTATCGAGATTATCGAGCAATTTTCAATCAATTGAATAAACTTCTACTGCATACTAAACTTGACGCTGTCAAATAAAGAGGTTCAAGCACAAAGGGCGGTAATTCTTCATTAGAGGTCCCAAGTTCCGGTCAAGTGGCGCCCCCAGGGGTTGGTAATCAACGCTTCTAACTTGTGTTATTTTTGAGGGAGCCTGCAAGGCATTTGGATAAAAGTTGTAGATGGTGTAGACTTGTAGAGGCTATTATTATTTTCTAAATGGATTCTTTAAGATTCTTATTGGGGGCAAATTTTGTCAAATAAATAAACCTCTGTCATCATTATCTGCCTAGCCTTTTCCCAACTATGTTGGGGTCGGCTTCCAGTCTAACCGGATGCAGCTGAAACCAGTATCTTACATGGAGCGACTGCCTATCTGACCTCCACAACCCAGTTACTGGGTAATAGGTACGATCACCCGTTGGTAAAATGAAATAAATCTCTTTATAGGTCCTAAAATCATAGAATTCTTTTTAAATGTAAAAAAAACAATAATCTCTAAGTATTTTCAGCCTCAGCGAACTTCACATTTCAGCAATTTTGCTTGTTACGTGCATGCACATTATTAAAACAGAAAAAAAATCTAGATTTTCTTCTTCAAAGTCACTAAGCTTAACTTAATTACATTATTATATGAACTTCCAAAGAAAAACTGAGAAAAAAGGGCCTACTTTTACCCTTACGACCCCTACAATATTAGGCGTGAGTTTTATTTAATTTTGGCTCTGTGCTAACACTCCAGTGTCAATGTTAGTGGTCGACCGCACATGTCCAAACGGGCAAATACGACCAAATAAGACCAAATTATTGGTCTGCCCATCGATAAATATAGCCATGAGCATTTGCGGGTTAGGATTTGCACCGTGACGTATTTGTAGAGTGCGTTTTAGTAGTGGACTTTTTATTACATTTTATCGTGTTTGTAGGGTAGAATTTTATGACTTCGTTGATGATTTTTGTGGGAAAAAGAGCTTTTCGGATAGTTCCTTCGTTTTTTTTTTAAATATTATATTTATGTTAGAAAATAATTTATTGTATGATAACAGGATTTGAAATATTTTTAGGAAATAATTTTCTAAGTTTATTTAATTATTTATTTTAGTGTAAGTAAATAATTTTCAGAGTACTTAGGTTACCTATGGTTTTTTTTTTCCTGAAATAATAGATATTTTTCAAGCCCAGCTTCTAATCGCAACAAAATGCTCGCTTCACTCCTAAAAACACTAATAACTTGTACTACGCGTCGGTGTGAAATCGCCCACGTCTTTATTTCGTATCAAATCGATCGGTTGTAAGTGTTGACCATCTAAGGGTGCTTATTAAATTTACCCGACTGGACGATGCGTTTTACTGAATTAACAGGAGGGTGCTTTCTCTTTTACTTTATTTTGGTAAAAAGTCTTTTAGTTTTGTTGTTGTGACAATCTGTTTAAAAGGGTTTTTCTTTGATATACAATTTTTTTGCCAGCAAATAAGTCTTTTTCAGTCTTTCCATTACTAATAAATGCCCCTTTAATAATAAATAGGTACCTACCTACCTAAGTTTTTATTCACTAAGAAATTTATTGTCGGGTACTAGGTATGGTTTTTTAAATTTTTTATTGCTGAATGGGCCCGCTCTTGACCTCGATCACGCCTGATGGAAAGCGATGGATGAGGTCTATGATGGAACGAGCGTGCCAAAGGATGCCTAAGGTACTGGAACTCCCACGCATCGACGAAACACAGCAGGCTGCTTGACGTGGTCGCAAACCAGGCGGGCGTTAGTCCTACCACCGCAAGGGAAGAATTGGCCAGTCAAATAGTGTGTTAGGTGTGACTGTCCGGGATGCGCCGAGGGCTCGGTTCAGATGAGTAACTGGCGGAACAAACTGCGCTACACGAGGAGGCTTCTTTATGCGTCCCAAAAGGTTTCTTAGCGTTTCCGTCATATTTATAACAGACGTCATGAGAATGTGTGAAAAAACGCTGTGTCAACACTCTGCTCGGAAACCGTAGAAAAGCCAATGATTCGGTCCAAACATCGGAACAAGACATAATCATATAGGTAAGGGCTGATTTTTCCCACGCCAGATAATTTTATCGGAGGAATAATTTTGAATTTTTGACAGTTCTTCCATACAAAAACTGTCAGACGTCAATTTTATTCCACGTAGATATAAAAATTATCTGTCGATTGAAAAATCTGCCCTAAGTATATATGATTATTTACTAGGTAGGTACCGTTCCTATTTGTCCTCATTGGGTTGATACTTAGTATTACCTAGGTACACAAGAAAGCTCTGAAATAAATTGGTACCTACAATGGCTGCAGACATTATTAAGTCGCAAGCCACATTATCGAAAAAAAGCCAGCATTAAAAGCATATAACCTAACTTTATTAACTGCTAATGCCCTTACAAATTACGGTCGTGATGGCGACAATATCTGACTTAAGGGCGAGGCGGTATAATGAGAAAATTATACGAAGTCTTAGAGGCGTTAATAAAAATTTGTTCTCCTGGGGTTGATCAAGCTAAATAAATGGCGGCGACGCTACGGTATATACAGGGTTAAGGTATCAAAGTAGATTTATTTCTGCAGATTTTTTTAAAGGAAATCTATAAATTATTATTGACGACTGCCTATCTGACCTCCACAACCTTGTAGTTACTGGGTAACACGATACCCCTTGGTAAGACTGGTTGACATAATTAACTAATTAATTGCAAATCTGCTGAGTAGACGTTGCACTTTCTTTACATATATACTACTGTCTCCAAATACGTAGAAACCTCAGCCTTGACTCCTATAATACTCCTATTGCTGCGATAGAAGTATTATAGGAACTACTTGAGAGAGGCCTCACCTTAGCTCCATAACAGCAGACCTTTGTGTAGGCTCTTCATTTAAGGGAAATATTTATTGATCCTGTTAAAACTTACAGAACTTCTAATAATGAACATTTTTTAAAATTAATGAACCTCTGAGCGCAAAATCCAAGTCAGTCGCAGTTCATAGAGCTATTTAGTTATTATTTTTGGATCCCGAAAATAAGAACATAATATTAGAGGTTCACAAAAAGAGGCTCATTCATTATATTAGAGTGTTCAATAATATTTATAAGAAAGCTAAATGGGAGTTATTTGAGATTCGATTAAATACATGCAATAATTGAATTTAAAAAAGATAATTATTTTCTTCGGAGTCCTTCAATCGGGCAGTCCTTTAAGAAAGGTTTTCGTTACTTTAACAGCAGATTACACCAATGTACTAAGTTTTTTGTCCCACAGCAGAACTATTCTCACAAACTAGTATTTTCACATGGTCAGATTTTGCCGGTGGGACATATTTAACCCTGCGATGCCGAGCCGAGATAGCCTCCGCGTGTTCTTTATTACGATTTAATTCAACAAAACTGACTCGAGCACGCTTTGATATGCCGACTTGCATGATGGTAGGGTGACTATAGATAGCTAGGTATAGCGAAAAATAAATGGAAATTGCTCTTTTTTTTGCAAACATTTAAGTACATAGAATTCTGAAAAAAGGTGTACTTTTAAAATGTAGATATTGTTTTTTTCACTCTTGTAATAAATTATTTAATTATATAACATACTTTAAAAAGCTAACGGTTTTATAAAAACAATATGTTTAACTATTGTTTGTGTTTACGTCACTGAAATATTTTTGGACTTACTTGTAGTAACTTAACGTATATGAACTAATGTAAAAGTAAAATTATATTTCAACAAATACTTTTTTGCAAAGAGCAAAATTCTGCTGCAGATGCAGAAAACTTACCTATTTAAAAAAGACCTCTGCTCAGCAGTGGGATGATGTAGGCTAACAGTAACAGTGACATTATTTGTAAAGCACATTTTGCCTTATTTTAACATTAAAATAAATAAAGCAGCGCGTCAAAAGTAGCCATGACATTTTAATCCAAAACAGATAAACGAAACCGATACACTATATCTTTTTTTCTTCATAAAACCACATCTCATTCTCATTTCACTTCATAAAGATACCAGTATTCTGTCGCATATATAGTACATTATACAAAGCTCCTATCCCTATCTTACGGTAGGGCCCGGTAGCTTTGTAACTTTACCCGGGACAGTCCGCTGAAAGCGTTGAGTTATGGGCACCCTACAACTGTATATAGTTGTAGCGGAATAGTTTTTTGTTTTTGTTTTCTTAAGTTAAGTTACGATCGTAAGATATGACAACGATATTATTTTATTGTATTTTGAGTTTAATATAGGAATATGAGAAGGTTTTGGTAGAAAGGAAAGAGCGTTTTTAATATAAATGAAACAAGCGTCATTGCAATTAATAACTTTTTAATAATTGTTTACCTTTTTTCGATACATAATCAGCCTATAATGTTCCCACTGCTGGGACACAGGCCTTCTCTCGGTGAGAGGGGAGGTTTCCGATAATGAACTGAAAAAGTTTAATTCAATGGCTTGCTAAGTACAGTCACCAAACAAAAGAGATAAGTGACCAGGGTCGTCGGATATAGTTGAGGTTTAGTAAGAAACCGATTAATGTTTTCGAATTAAATTTAATTTGATAAATCAACTGCTTGTATTCTATTAATTAAATTTTATTTTATTCGAAAACATCCATCGGTTTCTTATTAAACTTCAACTACATCCGACGACTCTGGTCACTTGTCTCCTTTGTTGGTCACCAAAGATACGCATACGGTTGTACCTACTACATTATTATAGTCCAAAATCTATACGTAAGTTATACCTATGTAGGTTTAGTTGAATAAAGAGGTTTTAACAATTGTAGGTTGAAGCGATATCAATTATGTAGGTACAAACTTTTGTCAAGGTGGAACAGTGGTGCCTCAGTGGTAACGGCCGCAACTTACGAGTTGTAGGTCGTAGGTTCAAACCCAAACAGGAGCTTTACTGTGCGTAAATTATTTCAGCAATATGCTCTCAAAACGGTGAAGGAAAACATCGTGAGAGAACCGGCATGTCCTAGAAACAAAAATTCGAAGACATGTGACATCTACCAACCCGAAGTGGGCCCGTATGGTGGATTACAGGATTTACAGGCCACGCCCTCTCATCGAGCCTGTATCACTGTGTCCCAGCAGTGGGAACATTATAGGCTGATTATGCAAACTTATGTCCGCAGGAATTGATAGCATGCGGAAGGCAGAGATGACCCTAAGGTAGACTGGTAGAAAATGCCCAAGGCATTAAGTCCGCCTTTGTACAGTTTTTACTTGTGCATAAAGTTTTAATAAATAAATAAATAAATAAAATAATAAAAAGGATCCATGTTCACCGATAGTATACGTCCTAAGTGCCATTTCCCAACCAAAAGCCAAGCTAAACCAATATAATCATAAGAAAATCCATTAGTTTGCACTAACTCTCCGTGCGTGCGCAATAAACTGCGCAAACGCCGACAGATAACGTGTTCAGTCACGAGCGCCATGTTTCCGTTACAAGTATATTACAATGAGGACTCATCACTCGTCAATCAATGCGACAAATTACCTTATGTTTTATGTCATTTTAAAAATTTTCTTGGGAAAAGATATTGGTAGGTACATTACTTATAATTTAAATATGCAAGAGGTAACTACGGTGGTATGTCAGTTTATTTGAAAATCTATTAAACCTTCTTGTAGTTTTGAAGTTAATGAAAGCTTTTTCAGTAAAACTGGAATATAGCAGTCCTAGGTAGAGCAGTGGTGGCCCAGTGGTATCGACTCCGACTTAAGAGTCGTAAGTTGTGGGTTCGACCCCAGGTAGGCACTTTATTTTGTAAATTTAATTTAATAACCATTATAACGGTAAAGGAAAACATCGTGAGGAAACCGGCATGTCCTAGAACCAAAAATTCGAAGACATGTAACATGCGCCAACTCGGCCCGCGTGGTGGATTTTGGCCCACTCCCTCTCACAGAGAGGAGGCCTGTCCCAGCAGTGGGAACATTATAGGCTGATGAATGTATTGGTAATCATCGGAAAACTGAGTTCCCACGTCCTACGCACAATACTGAATTCATTTTCAACTACTTAACGTTATTTCAGTTCATGATCTAACTAAACATTTACTCACTCTAAAAACAATTAACCACTAAACAAAGACAGTGTCCACAACCCAGACACTTTTACGACACACGAAAAGTCCACACATCCAAAAAATAACACTCCTTGTTACATAATTTGCAACTCACGAATCACGTTCAATCACCAAATTTTTACACACTGGCAACCTTGCCTTACGCAACTCAAACATGCGAAAATTTCCTCAGCGCCTCTGAACGAGGCGGTCGTGTCTGTCCGTCTGTCTGTATGTCCGCCGACGTCACGAACTTCGGTCACGATCGGGTACGCGTGTCCTTGCACGGACGGGTTGAACACATTGTGGAGATGATCACCACTTTCGTTTGGTAGTTTAGAAGTTACAGGATTTTTGTTGATGTCTTGGCAAAACAAATAATGGTTTATTTATTTATGTACACACAAAATACTTAATAGAAAAAAATATATAGGTAAAGATAAAATAGGCACAATGGTACTGCTTATTTCATTAGAATTTCTTCTAGCAGTTGAGTAAGAAACGTAGACACAGTATGTAAAAGAGGATATAAGAAAACTTAAACAAGACCTTAAGAATAACCATATTAAAGATAAAATATGATGTAAATTAATCTCGCATTAATCCGACAAATATGTTCGTGTCCATTCCGCCAGGGTCGTATATATACGACCAAATAACACAGCTCGTTTAATCTGTATTATTATTACATCATCACAGCTCGTATCATTGGTATTTATTTTTGGTTTTTTTTTTCTTCGGGCGCTGGGGGCATACTCCAAAATGCACTACTGGATAGAAACTACTAACGCTACTGCTGCCAAGTTCATAATGAGAAAACTGTTTTACTCTTCATTTCATTATTATAGAACTATCCATTGAAATATTGTTTCGTAAGTAACAGGGGCTGAATTTTTTTGAGGAGGCTGCAATTGCTTAAAAAGAAAAGCCTCAGACAAGTTTACTTATTTTATTTATGGTTCTCAAGTTGGTACCTGTAGCTCGACTCAGCCTATCGCAGTCCTCTGCTGGCCAACACCCAGTCTTCCGCCTTTCGCACCCAGTCTGTCCCAGCCTGCTTAAGGTCGTCGGTCCATCTAGCTAGGGGGGCATCCCACACTATGCTTGCCGATACGCGGTCTCCACCACCACCAAGTTCTCCATCTGTACCTAGCTGTGACCTATCCATTTTTCAATATCTCTGAACAATTTGATATATTATTCTTGCTACAATATTAGCTAGCTCACACTGTGCTCGTTTAACTGAAACCACACAACGCATTGTCAATATCTTTATTTTGCAATTCGTCACACTTTTTGACTGAGTCATTGCGTCTAGACAAAACATTGTTCTTTTTTGTCCTAGAACTAGTACCGGTGTACTAGTTACATATTAGACTATTAGGCTAGTTTTCCCTTAGTGACTTGTTTATTGTATACCTGAAGATGGCTATCTAACCATTATCGGTGATCCAAATTGCTATTTGTTGCAACTCTGGTTGACTGACCTATTCAATTAATTGTTGATGAAATGTTTCAAATTAGAAACTTAAATACTCGCATTATTGCCCCTGGCTGCAACATGAGATCTTAATCTTCAACTTTTTACATTGACGTTAGTTTTATAAACGTGTTTATATTAATACTAGCTTCTGACCGCGACTTAGACGTGAAATTTCTTGTTTTAACATAAAATATGGATATAAGGATTTATGACACTCGGCAATACTGTAGTTTCCTATTAATGAAAGAATTTTTGGAATCGTATCTGTAGTTCCGAAGATTACCCCCTACATAATATATGACCTCTTTATAATATTAAATAGTATAGACAGCATCTCTGGAGATCTTATTCTGGTAGAAACATTCAAGCTAAGTTTCATAGTCACAGGTCAAACTAATGAAGGTGTGTTGACAACAGATATAACAAATAAACTTACTGACAGCATTTCAGATAATCATGATGATATTCCCACAAGGAAAAGCCTTACCAAAATAACCCACAATCTATCAGTCCCTGATGATTCACCAGCACAATAACCTCAGGACAATACCGCAAATGACTCAAAACCATTCTCAACCATAATTTTACATCTTCATTTCATCCAGTTTAAGTTTAAAGCGGATAAACGTAATAAAACACATGTCTACGTCATCGTAAAGCAGTCGCAGGCGCAACCTGACACCGTTGATACGATCGCAGGGACCCAGACAACAGTAGCTACGAATAGAGAATTATTGTGGGCTGTAGGCTTGTCTGAAGATGGTGTAGTAACTACTGGGCTAGATTTAGTTCAGGTTTTGAGAAGAAATTATGGTGGTTTAGCTGCTTTAGAAATATGAGTAGTCAGCAAAAACTAGAATATGATATATTTCTTCACAAGGATCAACAGCAGCTACGGAATTATTGTGGGAGTACGTTTCTAATGAGCTCTAGCCACTATGTATATCTATATAGTTCAGATTTTGAGTATGATGGTTTGCATGATTCAAACGTAAGTATGAATAAGACCAACAATTATTTGTTCTTACAAAGAAGCTTTAGCTTTGTGGCTTTCTGGCTTTGTCTATCTTACTGACGGTTAAGAGCTAGCTTTATAAGTAGGTACTAAATTGAATACACTGTCGTGCCATCGACACGTCGAAGAAGAAGTACTAAACACTATAGTCATAGTTGATGCTTCAAAAATGGTCTAGATTCAGTCGACGAAAAGATGTTAAGCATAATTTTATATTGATAGGACTTTCTGCGTTATTTATAGAAGTATCTAATCGGAGCTAATATTTTCGGGACATATGACTGGGCGATAGCTGTCAATGACATTACATTCAACTCAGTTTTTTGGGGCACTTGTAGAAAGATCAGTTACTTACTTAATCAGTTTATTTTTAGCTGATCCAGATTTATGTCAGAGCTCTGATAAAAACAGCTACTCTATTTCGAGTATTAATTGGTTCATAAAAAGAGCTAAAACGTGCGTTGACAGACAGCATGACCTCATGTCAGGTAAACAATAGGCGGTTTGACTATTGTTTTTTATTCAGATACACTGACTATAATATATATTTTTTATGGTTGCAATGGATATCAAAACGACTTCTGGAATTGTTTAGATATATTCTTGTCTTACCAAAGAAAATGAATTTGTTCTAACCATAGTTCCTAATGGTTGAGACCATTGATCAAATCATCATCAAATTGAAACCATTTTAACTTTTAGGGGTTTCTTTATAAACGTCGCTTAAAGTTAAAAGACGTTAAAACGTCAAAAATGTATGGTTAAACAGTCGCTAATCATAAGTTTAAGCATCTTTTATATAAATAAAGTGCATAGTCTACAACTTAGCGAAACCGATATCAAAGTAAATTGGGAAAAACTTAATCTTGCTTTTTTCTACCTTGGAGGAATTCTATGCCATGGAGTCAACATGGAGTGAACAACAGAAATTAGCTACAAAATTATTAGTCTTCTGAAAGTAATGACCCGGACCCAGAAGCTGAAATAAAATATATATAAACCACAAATATACCTACTTTATCATTTTTCCTAATTGTTGCAGGTGCACAAAACAGACGGACGGCGATAGGGCTGGCCATGGAATTGTTCGAACAGCACCAAGGAACACATATATTACAGGTAAGAATAAATTATACATGTACTGTTATCTAAGGTAGCGGAACCGCCTATCACTCGCTTATCTTGAGACGTAAACGTAGTAAATACTTTAGGCTGTAACAAGGACGGTTTTGTACCTCCAAAATTTCTGTGGTCTTGGTTTCAAATTGTATTTCGATAATTCCAATGCTTTAAAGGCCAATCAAAACTGGCAATTCTGAGGTGCCGAATGAATTCATATATCTGTCTGTAATTCTAAGGTCCGTTAATTTGTCGTTATACTCCTAACTAACTCTTCAAGCAAGCTACTAAACGCAATAGGTTGCTTGAAGCTTATTTCTTCTCCATAGGAAACTACCAATTGGAACCTTGCACCTAGTTTCTGACGTTTCATAAGTGCCCATGTAGGTTTATGGGAATTAAATTATTTAAATTTGAAGGGTATGTTATTATCACAATGGCTATCAAAACCGGATTCATTAGCAAAGTTCGTGAAAATGAAAATGATCCAGTTACCTATCATTATGAAAACTCTAACGACAAAGATAACGCTAATGATTTAGAATTTTAAATCCTTAATGTTATGAAATGTAAAGAAGATTCAGTAGTAGAACTTTTACTCTGACTAAAACAACAAACAATACAAACATATCGACTGCCAATTGCCAACGTTAATGATGTTGATAACAATGACGAACAAAGCTCACTATAAGAATCAATGTTCGAAAACTGTTAACAATACAACAAAATTAGTCATCACAACCTTGCTTTAGAATCAACTTACATAAATCTATCACTTGAACTGATAAAAGAGTTGACGAATCTATAATATGTTTTCGACAAATTGTAAAAAACTTTAATAGGGCGCCTCAACATATTCAAACTTGGCTTTCCATTGAGCAATATCTTGGCCGACTTAACGCTTTTTTACTAACAAAACATACAATGGAAAGTATACAATAGACACTGCGACACACGAGACAAATGAATTTGAAAAAAAAAACTCAATTTAATATTTCACAGGTTTCACGAAATTTCATAACAGAATTAATTGAACATATACTTTGTCGCAAGCCGAGAGGGTTAGGCAAAAAAACTTGGTCAAGAACGAATTGATGACAATATAGCACGTTCCGTATACAATAATAAAGTATTATTTACAATTGATGACAATTTGAGCGTTATATTTGTGGCAAAGAAATGTTTTAACAAAGTTGATAGCTTAAAAGATGTTGTTGATATGCATATATTTTGACTCTTCCATTAGTACGTCGGGTCGGGCTCAGTAACAGCCCGGAGTTTGGACGTTGGTGGTGTATACTCCCGTGTCTCGGAAAGCATATTAAGCCGTTGGTCCTGCGCCTGATCTCTCTCCGGTCGTGTCGGATTGGCGTCCCATCAGACTATGAGAGAAAGAAGAGTATACATATCCAAGATGGGAAGAGTGAGTGCACCTGTGTCTGCGCACATACTCGTGCAATATAATATCTCCCGCGTAGATGGCTAGTCTCCGCTGATATTGGCTGCCATGGCCGAAATTCGGTCTGGAGGAGTTTTTCTATTCTAATTTAGGTTTCATTGTTTCCAAGGGCAGCAGTATTTTTATGTTTTGCCAGACCTGAAGCCTTATAATTTCGGTTCGTTCCATTCGCATTGAGCCCTAAAAATTCAATTCTACCTATTCTATCACGTAAATTATCATTTTGCAATCGATTCTGCGTCATTATAATATTGTGGGCATTGCGGTTTCTACTCCCAGCTGTAAAATAGCATTGTACGTGATGCCTTGTCTGTTTTTTTTCCACATTATGTAGAAAATCAACTGTTTTGCGGGACTGTTTGTACGTTTTTATGAAAAAAATTAAGGACGGACATGAAGGAACGTAGGTTTCTAACATGTTTTGTTGCAAAACGTTGAATTTGTTTCATAGCTCGTATTGAATCAATTTCGTGGTTGTCAGTGTAATGTTTGTTGACGAGAGCTTGAGGTCAATAGGTTTGGAGATTGGCTTTTAAGAATTTGGTTGATGGATTGATGTCTAAATTTATATCTGTACTTGTACCACTTCTGTGCTCGATTCGGAGACTTAATTATGCCATTACACGACTGACTTGCAGCATTGGTTGTGCAAGTTATTTTTTAGCCTGGACCTTTTTGTTATGTCGTTGCTCTGATGCTCTTGTTTACCTTTCCAACGTCTATGTATATTAATGTCTGAAGCTGTTTTGGTGTAGCTCGTTAGGAGTAGAAGACGTTAATGCAACTGGCCCTATATTCTTTATTTGATTGGACATGGATTAAGTAGTAATTCACTGTCATATTTTTTGGTATAGTTACTTTGAAACTTCGATCAACAAAAAGTACCTATATTATCATTACTTAACTTATACTTTCTCCAAGCCCTTAATTTAAACCCATCAAAAACTTGAAAATACCAACAAAAAATAATCATTTGAGAAGCACCTTTAAAATAACAAGGACCACGTCCGAACACTTTTCAAATAAAGCTTGGAACACACAATGGTCTATTAAGTTTATAATCCACTCTTTTTACTGCCCAGTGCCGTTTAGGCGCGGATTTATAATAAAAAGTTATCCATCACGATGTATTTTGTCAACCGTGCATCTCATTATAATCTTGGATTGAGTTTAGATATAAAGATGCTGGAAGAGACATTTTTGGTTGAGTTTTTATTAGAGCTAGTATCACCAATTGGCATTCCAGGGAAGACGCCCAGTTAAATTATGGCATTTATATTACTTTAAAGTGTCGTGAAATTTTTACTATTGTTTTCCAGATTTTTTCATTGGATTACTACATGAAGATTTCATTACAAACGTTACACAATCTCCTCTCAATAGTGTGACCAATTTTTTAAATAACACATAAGTACCTAATTGATAAATCAGTAGTTGCTGAATTATAAATGTAGGTATATGTTGTTCTTTGACTCTTCTTTGCTATAATCATTAGGAGAGAAATACTTAGTAGTGGATTCATCATTGATGATATGAATAAGGTCACTTCTAGTATAACTATAATCAAGTTGATTCGTTCATTCATTTTGGCTCGTGGAGTTTTTCATCAACAAACTTCTGTTTGTTTACTTTTTTTGCTGACCGTCACAAAATTGATGTGGAACTATTACTTTTGAAGGTATGGTGTGCAAAAAATTGAGATCAATTTATTCTTTATTCTGGCATGTCGAAGGTGTAAATAGAACACTTATGGGCTCAATCTGGTAGTGTCTGATTGTCTGTGATAGATTTTTTTCTGGTTCCATACTGTTACTGGTTCATTTTGTCTTTTTTTTTGACGTGTGCTTAGCGTGAATAATCCAAGTGATTGGCAATATACGTCTTTGGTTCAATATGTTTCTTTTTTCCGCATGCATCGTAACTTAATTTAATTGTGGATATGTCGGATGAATGAGTCTTTCTCTAGTCTAATGATAGTTGTTATTCTTGGTTAAAAATAATGATTAACTAGCTGTGATTTCGTTCGCGTGCATGTCGGGAAACAAATTGCATTTCATGGGTTTTATTTTTTTTGCGTGGAACCCTAATTCTTTTTCTAAAATAAAAGCAGCCAAATTACACCTTAGGTATAACATCAGCTATGTTCCAGTGGAAGTCCCGTCAAAATCGGTCCAGCCATTTCGGATATTAGCCGGAAAAAACAGACAGACATATTGTTTAAAATTGTTTTTTTGTTATAAGTACCGTATATACTTTCATATGCATTTAGTAAAAAGCTGTTATTTTGAGATTACAAACAGATACTTCAATTTTATTTATTTGTGTAGATAAAATGTGTGTTCTCCAAGTTGATACACTTTCCATAGACGTATCAAATAATATTTAGGAGAAAATATCTAGTGTTCAAAAATTTTGAATAGGTACCTACGTCAATATTTCAATATGCTACCAAGTTTCGCCACAAGCCTAATCGATAAAATTATTATATTGTGCTATATTGTATTTCTCTGTTGACCGTACTTGTAAAGTTGTTTCACGCCTGCGCCTGCGCACAAACCGTGACCATTTTTAATACAAAACTATTGTTTAGCTATAATAATGAAGCGTGGTTTTTCAATACATTACACACTATTTGTTGAAATTAACGAATATTTCGATACTACTGTCAATTGAAATATTGCCTAAATGACAGTTATTGTGTATTGACATGTTCGACAGCTTATCTGTCAATGTCAAGTTATTTATAGTATCGATTTCAGAACTTGCGCAAACAATCGATTAAACTATTATATTTACGTGTCATATGCGCAATTTTCAATTTAGCATTTAATTATCTTTATAGTAAAACAAGATTGATATACTATTAAGTACATTTGCGAAATATGATAGACTTGGTTTTAAAATGTCTTTTGCTGTAAATCCTTATATCTACCCTAAGTCAACATACACGGTGTAAGTAAAGGAATTCAGCGCGCAAACTTTAACATGAATTCATGATATCTACCCCCCAGCGTGCGAAGCGACAAAAAATTTCAACGCTTGTAGGTCTAAAATCATTGACTGTAACAGTTTCATATATGCTGTATAAAAGGTATAACTAAAATGGTGTTGGACCTGAAAAAGGGTCATCATTATAAACAACTGTTACTGTGGGTTCAACCCTGCAATCGCCAAAAAACAGTTGCTCCATAACTTTATGTTGTTGTATAGGACTTTCTGTTTAATTGTTCTTTTTGTTAGTTTTTTTTATATATAATTTGGTTTTTTATTAATGACTGTGTTTAGTTTACTTAGTGATCTTCCTGTACGAGTCCCAATAAATACTTTTGCTTTCTTTCTATAAGCTGCTATTTTCACCCTGTTTTCCAGTCCAACATAATTTTGATTACACTTTTTAAATTGGTTACCTCATTCTTTGTCACAAAATATCAGTCTGGTATTATTATTATTATCATAGGATAATAATAATACCAGACTGATATTGTCCCACTGCAGGTCAAAAGTCTCTTCTCATATAGAGAAATGCTCAATGGAATTATGAGTATGATAAATTGTATTAATTTCCGTATTCTTTTGTTTACAGTCCTTGGATGGGTTCGCGTTATCGGTGGCGGCAGACGGCAGGTTCCTGTACATATCTGAAACTGTTTCTATATATTTAGGATTATCACAAGTAAGTTTATCATTACCATCTTCTCCTTTTGTTGCTTCTTCTACTTTAGTCCTTACTTCTTCTATTACTTGATTGTCACTAACACTAGGTATGTGAAGAGCTACATACACTACATGTACTACTAAATTTAATTCGATTTAGTGCAATGACTTTCAATCTAGAAAGGTTTACATGACTAAAGTAGCGATTTTAAGAAAATATTATTTTTAAATCACAACTTTTAAACTACTGATTTTCGCAGAACTTATGTTGCGTTTAGGTGAATCTATGGGGATGTCCTAGACACAAAAGTTTTTGGACCAGTATAAATGGACCACTCTGTATAATATAAACTCGTCAAGAATGACGAGGACGTACAGTCTATGCAATTCAATGTGTTTAACTCACTAACAATAAGATACAAGAAATACGAGATGTACGGAAAACCCCCGTTTTGTACGTAATCTAGGAAAAACTAAAAAAAAAAAAACTGACTCAGGGACGATTTTGAGAGTTTTTGTTTGAATGGCATTGATAAGATCCAAGGAAAATGTACATGGAAATTACCGAGAATTAGGCAAGCATATTCCATGACTAACAGAATCATAATCCCCCGAAAACTTATAAAACCGTAGTAACAAAAATTTCTTGCACACTTCATAGATTTCACCGCTTCAACATACCTTAAGCCTTCTTGATATTCTACCCACCTCTTAGGCAAAGCACACAGCACACCTTGTGTGTACAAACACACAAACAAACTCATTCACACGTGCACACATACACTCAATACGATTTAATCAGTTGATATTCGGCGCCGCTAGAAAGACGTTACTGTACTAGATGGTAGATAAATATACACGTGTCACGTTATGTCTAATACGTGGCCAGGTTTTTATACTTGACTATCTATTTTCGGACCATCTCTAAAGGGTTTAGTTTCTTCAAAACTTTTTTCGATGAAAGGAATATGGTTTCGAGTTTAGTCGGTCAAAGTTCTTTTGTCTGACCGTACTTTTTTGCAAATTCTTTGGTTTTCGTTTCGATTTTGTTTTTTTATGTAAACATGTACTGCGAAAATCCATTACAGTTACGATCATCTTCTTTGATGTAATGGAATTTCGCAGTAAAACTTTCGTTTTAATAAAAAATATTGGAAATAAAAAAACTTTTTCAGTGATCCATTCAAGATCCATTTCAGATTGTTATTATAAAAAGTTGCTATAATAATAGTCGCGATTATTCTCAGATAATGATAAAAGTCGAAACCCGTTATGAGAAAAAAATAATTTACCCTCAAAATAATGAGAATTTTGAAAAGCACGCTCATGCTAAACTAAAGTAGAAAATAACAAATTCGCAAAAACTGGCTCCGAAACAAAAACATAAGCAAAATTAAATAACATTACAAAATTAAAAGGCGCTACGAAAAGAGCCGAAAACTGGGAAATTCGTTTCCAAAATGGCTGCAGGGGGTGGTGCGAGCGAGAAGGCAGATGGGGGGAAAGGGACGATACGATATGCCGGTCACGTCGCGGGTAAGGCGCGCGCGTGCTCTTCATTCTAATGCCTAAACACACACACCCCCAAACACACGCACACATAGCCGAAAAAACGTCGAAACACTTCATATACACGTGTTCGTACATCTACGCGCGTGTGTGTGACATAAAATACATAAACTTCCTGGTAAATAAGAGTAGATACAACTTTCTTATAAGTAAAGCCCGTGTTAGACGTTTCGGCTATATTAAATTCTGTCTTTTTCTCTTTTACCTTCACAGGCTGATAGCAATGGGAAATCATATTTTCCTTTTATAAGCAGCTTTTTTGTTCATTTTCGTTTATATTAGGAAATCATTTACGTGTTACGGTTTTGGTAAATTGATTTCGTGCACCTGAACGCAGATGAAACTTATGAGTACTTACTGAAAATATTGTTGATCAATATTCATCCATCATACTTTCTCATGTCTACTTTAGCTATATCTTCATCGCCAAAATACAAAGCGACTTGTCTAAAGTAAAGTTCACTATCTGTCATACATTTGTTATGATTTCTAGAGATATCAACAACTACATTGTACTATACCTACTTCATCTTTTCTATAAAATCACCTACAAGGCTGATAAAGTTAGTACTCAAAACTATCAAAAATTCACACTTCATTTCCATAAACTTAACACGATCATGCTTTCCATCTCTCTCAACAAAATTTTCCATCATAAAATTCAAACGACGAAAAATGTGCTGTGTCTCATCAATCGGCGAATCGGTAAATACCATAAAATCCTTACCATCATTCCAAGAACCGACCACCATAACGTCACCATTGTCTTAGACCATTTACATGCAAGCCCTGACTGCGGATACACGCCTCCTGAATGTGTAATACGGTCTCACAATTATATTTGATAAATTTATTTAAAGATGCATTTAAATAACCCGTGAAAGGGTCATCGTGAAAGTTCTGTTGGCACCGTTTGGATTTTGGATGGATTTTTATTGTTTTTGAGGGTTTTGTTTATGGTTTGTGCTTAGGAGTTTGATTTGTTTATAATGTGGTTATGTTGGCAATACTTCAGAAGCTGTTTTTTCTTCTTCGTCTTCAATCACTACTTAGTTATTGTTATATGTATACTAGAAAGGAAATATTTTGGGTTGATAGCGCTTTTCGTTTACAATTTCATTATGCCCAACGGATTTTTTTACTTGAATGTTTGTTTTGTTTATTGTCCTTGCTTAATTTTCCTTATCTTAATCATCAAAATAATCCTTACACACTCTGCTTCCTTCCACACTATCTCTTTAACACAAGCCAACAGAAGCCCAGACATCTTCCCTCAAGGCAATAAACTCAAACGATAAGACAGACCTTATCAACAACTTTACAACCTTTTGTCATCACACACGTCAGCAACATCTTTTCCTAAGATAACCACATCTACGTCCCGTTCACCATCATTGTCATCAATCGTCATGTAAACACCGTCTCGTTAGCCATTTCTATGAAAGTCACCTGCTATGCGATGCGAGATAACTCTTTCATTCATAACGATACTATGTACGTGACAGGCCACCATTCAGCCTTCTTCCTTGGGTTTGGAAGACTGGTTTTTTATTGGCTAACAATTTTGTATACGTGTAGCCTGTGGTTGAATGAAAATCTGCTTCATAAAAGTTTTAATAACTTTTTGGATGCTTTGTTTTATTATCTTCCCTGTAAAAACAATTTATTATATAATGTGCTTTTGCATAAACATGTTTTGTATGTTCTGCATTTTCATTTCTTTTAACATCGAAAACACTTGTACAATTTGTATTCCTATTGTTTGTTTGTTTTGTATTTTTATACCTTATTATATTCCGAACTACATATGTTGGAGGTGTTTCCAGTCCAGCCAACGAAACATTTGTTCGAAATTTTAATTTCTGCAAAATTTTATGAAACTCAGACCTAACTCCATAATTTTCGCCCACAGGTAGAGATGACGGGTAGCAGTATATTTGACTACGTGCACCAGGCTGATCATGCGGAAATAGCGGAACAGCTAGGGTTGTCCCTTACTGGAAGACCAGGTCAAGCCGGATTGAACAGTCCAGCTTCTGGGAGTGAGGAGGGAAGCCAGCATGGAACGAATAACCCTGATGGTAAGTTGAATATAATTCAAACTTAAATAATGTAGTCTTCATAAAAAGTCAAGTAAAGTCATTGCTGAGGATGTGATATAGATTTGTGTTCTCAATTACAGGATTTTTATTTTTTTACCGCGAACTTTTGTTATATGAAAATCTTTCATGAAGAAAAGTTAATTTTAGATTTTATGCTGCGGCAAAAATTTACTCCGTTTTTATTTAAGCTATTTTTATAAGCGAGATCATGTTTTATCTTCCTAAGTTTTCATCAAAGCTAATACAATTCTCTTGATTAACTAAGAATAAAGAAGTGTACCAAGTAAAAAGTTAATTTTCTATGTCTCAATCAAAACAATTTTTGTTTTATTTACAAATTATCTATCAGATGGCTGTTCCACTTTACATTACTTGTGATACCGTTTAAATTCATTTAATTCCAGCCAATGTGGTAAAAACTCTTTAAAAAAGCCACTGAAAACAGTAAAGCGAAGGCTTTTTACCGTTGTTCATTCTAAACAGGTGTCACATTGGAAACGAGAAGCAACAAGAATTATCGAATCTTCGTTTCTGACAAAAACATCGGTTCGGAATTCAATTAAACTCGACTTATTTCGGAGGCCGTTGCTCCATCGACAATCGGCGACAATACCGATCTTAAATTTCACTCGGTATATCGAATCGCCCAATGCTGGCACTAATAAGTTGTGGATCAAATTGAAATTAGATTATGGCGCGTTCACGCCGCGTTGGGAGCTTATGAAACGGTCAATGGGGTGTCAGCACAAACCTTTACAGAACAAATTATAATTTCATTTCCAACGCTATGGGAATGTGGCAGGGCGATGATGATGATGACAACTGCGCATCAAATCAAGGCGCCGCTGACGGCCGTGCCATTAAATCAGTCATCTGTTTAATTTTTTAAAAATATGTGGGTGCCGACTTCAATTAAACGCGAAGATAGGCAAAAAATTCATTCGTAAGTATAATAATTTTCACCGGCAATGTTATCCGGTCGAATGAATTCAGTTTTTATTATTGTTGTGGCTTCGCTCGGTCTGATGAAAAACTTACTTTAAATTCACACAATTCCAATTCAATATTTTCTTTTGATTGTTTTGTGTAATTTTTTGGATTCCACGAATGAAATGGAATGGAACGAAATAAATTATTGTTACAACCTTTGCCAGAATTAATAGAGGAAGTAAAGTAATTCATTATAATGCTTTAAAGAATCAGAAACGATTCTTTTTATAGGTACTTAGGTATATAACCTTCAACGCGTCTATAATATAACTCGCTTGTATGAAGTGAAACGAATACCTGTGACCAGATTTTTGTTACAAAACCCTTTTTTCATTCTTAATCGTTAACGGTTTAAGGTTCCAAATTTTCGCCACCACAAAACTACACCAATTACATCAAACAAAAAAACTGTTAACACATCAGATATTTTTTCAAAAGCCATCATCAATTTCACATCGAAGGGCTAGAATCGATTTCAATTTACACTGCGATGCTAAAAAACTCGATAAAAAAATCAATCAGGATCGAGAATCGAGATGGTTTGACAGTGGACCATTGTGTGGTGACGGGCGTGGTGAAATGAGTCACAGAACAGTGGCCCATGTTGAAATCGCCACATTGTCACCGTGATGACCATGGCTTGATGTTTTCTGAAGTGACGGACCTATGGTTCTAAAAGTTGAGCTTGGTTAGGGGTTGTAGGTGGATACTTTGAAGGCCACTACTAAGGCTGCAAAGCCAACTAAGTCATGTCAAAGTCAAATCATTTATTTCAATTAGGCACACTTAAGGCACTTTTGAACGTCAAAAATTATAATAAAAAGAATTGATTCTAGTCGCTCATTCCAAAAGGTAGTTTTCGTATGGAGAAGAATGGGCAAGAAACTCCACTGTTACTCTTTTAAAATGTTTTACAAGTTTTGTATACATTAATTATATAATTATATGTGAAGACGATGCATCTAGAATAAAAATTAGTCTGCCAACAAAAGGTAAAAAGAATTAAAAATAAAGCAATGACAGGTAAATTAATTATGTGATAGATACATGGTGCTCACATATTTACAACTATTGTTAAAGTTGATTATTTTTATATAATTTTGAATGAATGAATAGTTTATCAACCTTGGAAAACATCGGTACAGGAAGGGTCCGCGTGGGTCTCACAAAAGACAATTGCAATATCGATATTTAAGCAACTACACACGTGTAACGAGTGATTGATATACAATAGTGATGACATTTGGTAGCAAAACAACAATCAATGGCGGTAGAATGAAACTTATTTTTTATGACAGACATAATCAGGTTGTTTTGAACATACTTTTTCAAGAAACACAATGGGTTGTGCCTTCATATTCAAGTCATCGAGCGTCAAATCATTAACTAAACATAGTAAAACTGAACAGTGATCGGTCCAGCAGTTTTCAATAACGAAATCAACATATCTACCAAGTAGGTACTCTCAATATAAAAATTCAACATTGCAGAAAACGTTTTAAACCAGAAACTCGAAACGTCTGCATAAAGCATGAATATTAAAGAAGTAATAGAAATGTTGGAGCCATTTAGATAATATCAGGCAGTAAACGTTTTGCTGAGTATGCGACTCTCCCACATACCAGTACAATGATATCTTGGGATATTGCCATAATCTGCCGTTTAGCTGTCGCGGAATCGTAGGTGGTAGTGACGTCAGAAGTATTAGGTAGGTACTGATATTGTTCTAAGGAATATGCATGTAGTTTACGTACATTTTGGAGTTAAACTATTTCATGGAAACAGCTAAAATCCCATCATTTTATTTAGAATGAGTGCTAGGATTGAATTTTTAAGAGACTACTAATGAGAATGAAAGTAAATGATATAATTACAAAAATAGATAGTACCAAGCGTACACTCATCTTAGAAATTACGGTATCAACCAAAATAATTGCAAATAAGGAAACTATATCAAAAATAGCCAATAAAGAACATATTGATACGTAAGATAAATGAAAATCATCTAATTCCACGAAAATAAAGACACTTGTTTTGTTCCACCTTAACGTAGCCTGATATATATCAAGGTTACACAAATATTTGTTCGCTGAGTCAATCCGGTTAAGTATTACAGCAACTTGAGACAAATCAACATACCTTTTGTCCACTATAATGGTCATTGTGCCTATTGCCAAAGATTAAACTTGCAACAGAACCACATGCGAGTTGAATTTAAAGTTGGTTGACAGCTGTTTATTTTTGTTCTTGTCTTGTCTGAAAAGTTCACTTGTATCAAAGAGGAAATTGATTTATGCTGATTCATTGTCTTTATCGTCCATTCCAAGATGGGTTTCTACTATTTCATCATCCTTTGCACCTATTGATTCTATATTTTCTGGTGCAGCATAATCATCATCAAATTCGTAGCATTTGTTTAAGAAATGTTAAATTTCAATTTGTGACTTTTTACAGCCCTTATGTGTTCATCATTCTAGAATTTACCACTCTTCGTCTTGATATTTACAAAGTTTAACACAGCTTTCATCATATATATGCTTATTTCTATTATCATTTTCAATTTGATGTTATCCTCACATCTTTTTTGTTCACACTATGTACAGACACCAGCACATCAACCTACTACAATCTGTCAGATTTCTGTAATAGATTTTCAACTTTATCGCTGAAGCATAAGGTTCAATGTTGATTGGGAAAATTTGACAGTTAGGTGTAGGTTGATGTGCTGGCGTCTGTACACACTAAGCACTAGAATAGATCAACTGAAGCTTTGTTAAACCCGAAAATAAAAGGAAGACGATGACAGAACTTGTTTGTGCTAGATTGGTCCAAGGAAATAAAGGAACTGATGTATCGATCTATGACTAATAGTAGCAAAAAGCTACTGAAACAGAAACACAAAAAAATATATAAAAACCGCAGTGTGATCTGTTTGAAAAGAATGACGTAATATATGAAATAAAAAAAATCTTCAATAAGTAGATATAATGCTTATTTTCCTTAACCTCGCATTGAACTTTTAGGCTCTTTGAACTTTGAATGCTTTGAACTGTATCTACATTCTTGTATTTTGTGGTCGTCTATTTTTTTTGCAAGAGTTTTTGTATCTATCTGAAAGAAATTTAACATTGCATAGTGTAGCGAAAAAAAATCACTTCACTGCATGGAATAAAAGCGTAATTTTTTTTAGGTTATAAACAATTTATATATAAAATGTAAAAAAAAAGAACTAACAAAACGGTTACAAGACAATATTGCAGCTGTAAAATAGGAAGATGAGAAATTAGTAGAGTCTATCAATTTCAGAGTATCTTCTAGGATAAAATTTTATAACGAATTTCACGAACTAGCGAATCGATTGCAATCGGTTTTTAGGTTCGTTACCACTCATTTCCACAGATTTTAAAAGGAATACAATCTAAAATACCTACATAAGCTAAGTTGTCCTGAGATAAAAAACAAAAAAGAAAGAGCTTAAAGTGTTCACAATATTAGTTGAAATCGTAGTTTCCTAAACGGAAGCGAAGGTGGCCTCGAAGTTCAGCTGCCCTGAATAGAATCGCTGATAACTTGACAGCCACGCAACGTGGAACAAAGTCGTGCTGGACTCGAAGTACAGGAATACTCTGCAGCTGAGTTGATGAATGCAACACCTTAGACTCGCAAGCCTGTTAGATGATCCGGTATCCGGGAAAAGGGCAAAGAAAGCCCCTTTTGACCGGCTCTACACCTACGACAAATAAAATAGCGAGTTACTCCAGACAAAAAAGGGAAAGGTTGGCTGAGAGAACAGAGGACTGGAATTTAGAAGAAATACCTAATTACCAGATTTGAAGAAATTCGAATACCAGTCCGTGTGGTCTACTTATGATTCGAAGATCAACATCAAGGACATCGCACGTTGGCGTCAGTGCATGCTTGTAGAACATGCAGCAATTTGGATCTACTCGTAGATATAACGAAAATTATTTATTTGATCTATCAAATATATTTGCTTCTCTTATAAAAAATACGAATTCCGTTTAAAAAACATTAATGACCAGACATTACTCTTGGTGAGGTTTTAACCGCAGATGTAAATACTGCAATATATATTATTTTGTACATGTTATGGCCAAATTCACAGGTTTTGAGTGGTTATTCTGTTTAAGACAATTATCTTCAATCACAATGTGCAAAATTGTTATCTTTAACAGCCAAAACCTTTCAAAAGTCATACAATTTTTTTCCACCAGGCTCTCAAAAACTTTTAGAACCATCGTCAAATAACTTAGTGGCTGGTCCAGAGAAATCAATTACAGCGTAGTGTCGATCGTCCCGGTCCCATCGCCGCACAAATCTTATAATTAGCTACACGTCCACCCAATCAATCAACTCTCTCACTGATTGACTCGCTTTTTAACTAAAAATCGACTCTATTTGTGTTAAAATTGGGTCTATTTTGAGGATTTTTTCTTTCCTTTTTTGGACGAGAAACGTATGTGTTTATTAGGAAAGGAATCAATTTAAAGTTTCAAGAATCACATAATGAAAAATTGGAAACGATTTCAATTCTTCGTTTCCGATTATCTGATATAATTAAGTAGTTTGCAGTGAAAACATATGAAAAGTAACTAAGACATCTGATAAGGAACGTGATAAAAATAGAAATTGTGCAATACCAAAGAATGCAATTATCAGCAGGAATTTATCTATCTTTAAACAGTTTTTATTAACATACATTACAACAGTTGTTACGATTGAGACGTAGGTATCATGTTGATTTCGTACTACGCATAGACATAATATTGTGAGCATAATATAGGAAAACTACAGTAACTCACTCAATGAAAAACTGAAAATCAAGCCCATACTTACATGAGAACAGATGACAAATGTTATCAAAAGGAGAAAGTAAACGTAGAACATAATATCTAGATCAGGGACGTAGCTACCGCCGTATTAGCCATATCGGAGCCCCCAAGCTACAGCTTATGGCCCCTGACGTATGAAAGAAAACAAAATGTAAAATATTGTCTAACACCTCAAATTCTTATTGATAAGAGGCCCGTAATTAATGAATTTGTGTATGGTTTCCAAAGGCTTCAAACTCCAGGCGCGGTCCAACTCTCAAGCTCAAGCTATTGTATTCACTTGAAGTCACACGGAAAATCTATCCTATCTGAGTCTAGATGATCCATTTTTCAAGCTAGCTTTTGCACAGTCTTGGTAAAATGACAATTATAGTTTAACCTATCAGAGTTCGTGTACTCCAATTGTCTACCTCACTGCGCTCACTCTTGCATTCTCTTACTAAGGCCACAATTACAGCTTAACCTCAAGACCTCCGACTCTGGGGGTTATTTTTTTATTTTGTAAAAAAAAAGTCCTCCGCAGTCGGGTACGAAGGGCCCCAACAAAACCTGAAATCGCGAAAAAAAATCAGCTGTTCCCTACATTTTGACGAGTTATACGAACATAAATGTAGGGAACAGCTGATTTTTTTTTCGCGATTTCAGGTTTTGTCCCATAGTAAAAGTTGTTCATAATGATGAGTACAATGACCTCTTAACAGGTTGTTAGTGTTTTTTTCAATAACCCTGTATATTATTGTAGTAGCGTTAATATAGCATTCAAGCTCATAAACAATACTACAGAACTGTGTTTTCAATTGTTAACAGTATCGGCACAAATGACCCTGGCAGCGAGTGGGTCGCTATACCGGGGGATGGACCGGGCATTCTGTATAAGAATGAAGAGTACGCTGACCAAAAGAGGATGCCACTTCAAGTCGTCAGGATACAGGGTAAGTAAACCAGCAACTACGTTGCTGTGTGAAGTGAAGATGAAGTAGAATATAAAACAATATATATATCATACACATTTGAAGATTACAAAGGAGTTGCTTATCTGGAGAAAATGAATGATAAATGATTCAATACTTAGAGCATCATTATTTTAACTAGCATTAACAAAATAAATTATGAAAATTCTGAAACAATAATTTTCTAAAATAATTTATTAACCAAGAGGACTATGAAAGTTTGTGAACATTTTTCTTATCTAGTAATTTATAGAGAGAAATATATGGACGCTGAATTTTCATTTTCGACTCTAGGTTGGAAGAGGCAGGGAGGGTGAACCAACGAGGTCCGAGAGTGGTAACTGGCGGGTGGGTATCTTGTAGAAAGAGATAATTGGCAAAACTAAGAATGATTTTTGTGAATAAATTCAGCATTTCCTTTCAGTATTAGGTTCTGTACTTAAACAAAAAGTCGATGCTAAACTTTAGTTCAAAAGTCACCCTTTCATACTGTAAATCATCTTTTTCTCCACGTATATCCTGAAACTGTAATCTCATAGCTCCATATCTACACAGCGAGTAACAAATGGATTCGAACGACCTCTTTATCCGTCTTAGATCACAAATATTATTGGTTAGAATTATTGTTAGCTTGGGGTGCCTCAAGGCAGCAATATACGGCCCCATAATTTTTGCCTTAACTCGGTGCTAGGTCATAAAACGTGATTATATCACAAGCGACTTGCGAATACCGCAAAAGCTGAGCGAAATTGCCGGTAGATTGTTTTCGGGGTGTAAATTCTCATTTTATTTTATAAGCAGTTTCTTGGTCACTTCCTTTTATGTTTAGGAAGTCGTTCATTTCTTTATTGCTTGTCGATTGCTCTTTTATACCTATTTTAAAGGGTTGTTAGGTACTAAAGTAAAAGTAACAGCCATAATTCGTTTTATCTTCATCTTAATGGGTAATATAGCTCAATTTTAGAATCAGTAGAGCAATTAATACTGGAACGTTTTCGAGTGTATGTTACGCCGAAGGCTACGGTTTTATTGGGAAAATTGCAAATTAGTTGGTCCTCCTTACATTTGATCTTCGAATTCGATTACCTGGTAATATGTATTATACGTGCCTCAGAAACATTACGGTGTGTAACAAATAGCTTTTCAGTTTCTCGTTGTTTGAAAGTTTAATGTTCTTACATGAGACACGTTCCGCGTTTTCTATTTTACGAAAACGAAGTAAATGTGAAAGTTTTAATGATGTTTTTTATTTTGTTTTTGTTGAGTTCGTTTCTTGTTAACATTTTTATAAAAGATGGCCTAATCTTATTAGGGTTTGGCAGACACAAAAAGTAAAGTTTATTATTAAATCTTTTCAGAAATCAACATTGAAGAAGAATTTTTATTGAATAATTTTTTTTTTTATAATCTTCCTCTTTAAGTAGAAATATATCAAAACTATCGTTATTAAACTTTTCTATGAGCATCTTTTCAACGCCTATCTCTTTCTTTTCAGGTGGTTCTGATGCTGTGCCGCCTCCGACCCCAGTATTCCTTTTCCCATAGTCGCAAGTCTCCAACTGTACTCCTGGGCATGGTGGCTTTAGCCATAGCATTACCGCCACCATCGGTTCACGAGATCAGACTGGAGTCGGATATGTTCGTCACAAGAATCAACTTCGACTTCCGAATAGCACATTGCGAGCCCAGGTAAGACATGATTATTATCAACTTAACTAATGTAAATCATGAGCAGGTTGTTTGTATTTTATAAATATTTCTCGGAGAAAACGTGAATATTTACTTCCAAAGTTAATAAAAAATATATGTATATAATGCTGGCAGCTAAACCAACTAATGTAAAATCAGAATTTTATTATTTTTCTCAAGTTAGATTTTTATTCAGCTTCATAGTTTTTATATATTTTCGCTGATAAATGGTGTATTTTATTTCCAGTCGGGTATCAGAACTCTTGGGCTATACTGCTGAAGAATTAACGGGGAAGAATCTCTATGCCCTCTGCCATGGAGAAGATGCCAACAAACTTAGAAAATGTCACGTAGATTGTAAGTGTTCCTTCATTATTTCTATCTTTATCTCATTTCCTCCTTGTGTCATTATATTCAACTGTTAAATCAGATTCAAGATCTTGATTATGGTCATAAATATGCGCAGTATTATTACTGTCGTCTTTTATACTATTATCGCCATTAAAGGGTTTATTATTTAAAATTATTCTATTTTACGGTAGTCGATTATTTTAGGATACGGTTTTCACCATCTCATTAACAGTCTCCAGATGGATCCTGTTTACGACTTCCTATTATTGATTACACCTTTCAACATTTCTTTCAACAATAAATCAATCCAGTTAGGCAACATTAATTGTCCCTCTATTTCTAATTAGCCTTGCGAGTATCATCAATTGTCTATAAACGATGCGCAGTCCACCCATGACCCAATATATGTGGTGAAATCCTTCGTAGGTTAATGTCGTAACTACCGATTTGTATTCAGTTTGTGGCCTATAGAAATCCATGTCAAGAAGACAGGCAGCTCAAGGCGCAAAGCGTTACGAGGAAAATTTACGAGTCCAACGTTTTGTGGGAACATTACTTTTTGTAATGATTTTCGATGTTACAGTTTGATAGGATGTGTTTTTGCAATATTGTTATTCTGGTGGAGAGTCTAAAGGAAAATTCTCGAGAAAAAATCAGGATTAAAAATTCATTCAGTAGGTACCTACAGTCTAGGATGTCTTACTACAAAATAAAATAACGTCAACGTCTGTCACGTATGGCGCACAAAATTCAAATTCAGAGACTAATATTTTATCGAATTCAGAATTCCTCCGGAAATATATTGTCATGTTGCTTTTGCCGCCTTCATATTCTTTACTGACATTTCGCACAGGATCGTAAGTATACAGAGAAATTCCTGTTCAAGTAATGTAATCTTCTCGTATTTGATATTATTACTTTCCTGCGCATCCGTCAGTGGAATACAATTTAGGCCTAGCGCCACGCCGGCCCGTCTCTACTCAAGTTGTGATTTGAATAATAATTTTTATACCACCGTTTCGGTTTCCTCTCCCTTTACGTAGACGTGGGAAATGTCATGTCTTAATGTCCTACAAGATGGCTTTTTTCTGTTTTATGGTTATTCCTACCTGAATTATTTTGTGATTCATAGTTTTTGTTGTTTTCAACTTCCTCGGTTCTTTTAAGTTTTCTTGCATCTTTTAAAGTATCAATTTCCTTATTGAATTTTATTGCTTCATAAGTTTCATTAGTATTGTGCGCATGTACTGTTTTATTTAACTTCTGCGAAGCTGCTTCTATGACATCCTTAGTATCGACTTCTATGTTGAAATGCTTGAATGTCGTATCAAGCGCCTATGTTAATTCACCGATGAGGAAAATTCGTGACGACCTCAATGTATCTTCGTCATCTGAACTCAATCCGATATAATGCGATTGCTCCACTACAAAAATACAAGACATCAAGAACAAAGATGACATGAATGGAAGGACTCATAATCCTGACGTAATCATCCAACCAATCATCGTACATAACAAGATGGCTGACATTTTGAATGCCAATCACGGTGTAGCGTTAACGTCATGCGGTTCTAGCACCTTACCATTTGATAGCTTTACGAGACCATCAATTTGAATTTAAAATGTACATCTATGTAGATGCCGGTCAAATGTGGACATTCCTGGTCTGGAATAACAATTGTAGATATTAGCATAAAAGTCCGGGTGTTTGTTAGAAAGCGGGTAATTTGGTTACAACTGTATACGCGGTTTGGTTACGAGATGACTTTATTGACGATCGCGAAGCGTATGATATTCAAATTTTGTGCATACGTCCAATAAAATTAAATGATTATGTTCGGGACTTCCGACAACTGTGACGCTTTGGCATTTGCTTGGTGTTCACTGCCTGAAAAACGAGTTGATTTATTATTTATTGTGTACGATTAAACATAATGGCCCTAAGTCTGCTTTAAAGATGTTGTCAACAGCTAATAATATTATAAATCTGGTTACGTTTTATTTTAGGTAGACATTTATTATTATTTAAACAGCGCATAGATTTGACCATGTGCTATTGTACTCTCTTTTACTCGCATTTTTCATAATCTGTTATGCAGTGAATAGTTCTTATAATTTCTCATTATTTAATTATTTGTTTTGTGTTCTGGTCATATTATCACAATATTCTTGGATGTCTTCTTCTTGATTTTCCATTGCATTTAAACTTTCTTAAGTAACATCTGGATGAAAGTAGGTATCACCACTGGGTAATAGAGTATCACCTTCTCCAATCAACCATTAACCATTCATCAACCATTAATTTTCTTCTAGCTCAAACAAAATAGACAACAAACACTTCATCAGTTTCACTTATTGGCTCTCCTCCAACATCAAATGCATCATAATTAAAAAATCCGTTGCCAATACAATACATCAACAATGCCAAAAACCGTGTTCGTATTAATGACTCACGTACCACAAACACGTGTTCACTATGTCCTTTGTGTAACAAATCTATTGAATATAATGACGCTAATACTTATACGTTTACATTTTTGTTTGTTTAAAACCATTGTTCTAATGATTAAGCTGAAGGTCAATAGGTTTAAGTGATCCTAATCTTGTCTACGTCGAAATGTTAGAAAAGTAATTATGATTATTATTCTTCTTATAGAGTGAAACTGCAGCTCCGAACGCGTCCAAAATTGCTTTAGTATCCTATAGTTTCGGGGAGGTGTGATCAATCAGCCAGTCATGATTAGACTGAGTAAAATCCCAACTAGTTACTGTCTATACAAATTGTAATTTTTCTATTTCTTTTCCAAAACCCGTCAGTCACATCGCCTCTTCTACAAAAAAAAAATTGAATCCTATCATACACCAGACCACGTACCAAACATCGCCATAATATTATGAATTCCAATCCTCGTTATCCAGTTTATGCGTACCTTTATATTTAAAATATTTATTCCTGAATGTTCGTGATAGCACCTACCACTGTTTGTCTCTGCATCACCCAAAGGTTGACTGGTAGAAAATGCCTATGGCATTAAGTCCGCCTCTGTACATTTTTGTGCTTCAAGTATTAAATAAATAAATCCTCTTTTGTTTCAGTAATGAACAAGGGTCAAGTTCTGACGCACTACTATAGGATAATGAACAAACTTGGAGGCTACACCTGGATGCAAACCTGTGCCACCGTCGTCTGTTCCTCCAAGAATGCTGAAGAACAGAACATTATTTGCGTCAACTATGTTATCAGGTAAGTTTAGTATTGAAAACATGAAATCCTCCACCAGCGATTTTTCTCTAACTTGTGAA
Organism: Hydraecia micacea; assembly: GCA_914767645.1. Classification (NCBI taxonomy): domain Eukaryota; kingdom Metazoa; phylum Arthropoda; class Insecta; order Lepidoptera; family Noctuidae; genus Hydraecia; species Hydraecia micacea. The sequence goes on from OU611795.1 coordinate 11,614,435, forward strand.
ATCTTAACCCGAAACATTTCAAAGACTCGGTACTCAAAATTCTTATGGTCACAAAATTAATTCATATTTTTTTTTCCTTTCAGTGGGCGCGAATATCCGAACACAGTAATGGACTGCTGCCAACTAGAAGAAAGCGTTCAAGGAGTGAAGAGAGAAGAAACAACTGGAGATCCAGAAAACGGTCCACCTGATACCGACAACTCTGGAGCCCCGCCACCTCCGCCTCGTCACCAAGCCGAAAGAACCGAACCTCCGACGAACACAGACTCGGCTTCCTCCGCCCCTCCAACCTCTGACGTCACACACCTTACAAGACTCAGCGACGCACAACCATTACCTGTACACACTAACACAGAAAGAACATCACCAATGCCAGCCAGAAGACTGAAGAAACGAAAGCACACGACTGACTGTGATGAGGAAACGGACAGAGACGAAGAACGACGAAAGGCTGCTTCCAACCCTGGAGCTGCAATTTCGCCGGCTGATCGAGACATTTCCAAAACCAATCTAGCAATACCTGAAGGTGGTTCTGATGCGACGTCAGTTAGAGACTTAGAAAATGCAATGTCGAAACACTTACCGTCAGTAGCGTTGGACGGAAAAGAAATCTCCCATAGGCCAACAGATTTCTCTACTGATGCCCTCTTGAAACAGCAGCAACAGAAATCGACGATACAATGGATAGGAACACAGAACCATCACCTGAACCCTCTAAACAGGCAGATACCTACAAACCATACCTCTACACCTGCATCAGCTTTGTTGAGACAACTGTACGCAAATAGAGAAAGCGTCATCCGAAGCAACTTCTTGGGTGACGGGAGAACTGGCGGTTACTATTCCGGCGACGGCCAATCTGGACCGTTACCGACCCCACCAGGCAGTGAAGGCTCGGGCTACGGCGAGCAATTAGGACATAAGGGTACAGATATAGGATCTTTAGCTTACGGAGGATACGCTGACTACCATTCGGCTATGACGCCACCAGGTTCAGTATCCCCAAGAGACAAGCAACAATATGCATTGCCGTACGATAATAGTGCTTATTCCGAGGCGTTAAGGCACTCTTATTTAGGCGAAGCTCCTCTACCGCTGAAGCCTCAAGCCTATTCAGCGGTTCCTGGAGCGTTAGATTACGCATCATCATTAGACCAGTCGCAGTTCTTCCATCCACCTTCATCTTTCCATTTGTATCACCCTCAGGCGCATTCTGCTCATGCATCACATTCGCACCAGCCTGTAGATAAATCCGCGCCACCAAACACGAACTGGTATTCATCAGGCTCATAGCCGACTCTTCGGTAATCTTCGTCTTTCGTTCGCAAGCTTGTGTTACACCGATCGTTGTTAAGTTTTCACATTTTGTTGTTTCGGGGCTCAATTAGAATTAATGGGAATATCCCTGATGCATTATCATCATCGGAAAATGTATACGGTTAACAAGACTTCCAAAACTAAAATACTCAAAACGACAGTTTAAATGGAGTTCTCTATTTTTTTGGAGTTGATATTTTTGAATACTCTTAGGGGATGTGCCAAAAATTGTGCTCCAGGCACTGACCTTGCATTTATATCAATCACATACACTCACATATTTTTAAAGACAAATCATTTTCTAAGTATATCGATCTGGATATATCGATATATACAAATAAACGATTTTTCCCTTCATATGGATTTCGATTAAAATATTTAATCGATAGTTCACAATTGCAGATCAATCTTTATCGATAGAATATCGGAAATGTTGCGTAGTACTTAATTTTAACAAAATTAAATAGTTTTTTATTTAATAATCCTGTGAAATCATGAGCTATATCAATAGCTTCTTGCATATCATTTATAGTTAAGCTTTTTGTAAATTATTGTACAATAGTTTATCAACATGACTGTATTTAGGCGATAATATAATCATTTAACATTGTAAATTGTAGAATCTAAGTATTGTATATTATTTTTATTAATCAGTATAAGATTTCATTGTACATAACTACTTGTCATCTACACTTTTAGAATTAAATCGAATTTCAAACAAAATATCGATACAATTTTAATCGATACGTTATTTCTCTTATTTTGACAGTTGAAATTCACGTCGCCATTTTATATTTAAATAACGTCACATTTTTTGGAAACCAGTAAAGATTATCATCTCATTATTGTCATTTATATGATCATGACAAAATAATTTATTGTAGCCAAAATACTCAAAACATTCCAGTTTTTTTATTATATTCAAGCCAAATACAATTTATTTTTTTATATAGAAAATTGTAATTTTATATTAATTCGATTAGGTGTTATTACAATAATAATAATTGGTAAATATTTATGCTATTTTTAACTGTGCAATACGAGTGGAAAAGTTGTTCATTTCAATTTTTATAAGGCTTCGTTAATGTATCGTAATTATAAGGTAATAATTATTAAAATTGTAATAAAGTTGTAATTATTATAATAAAATTGGGATAGGCTTGTCACGCAATTATCTGTTATGTTTTTTTTTTTATATTTTCTTCTGAAAATTCAACGTCATGTATTTTTTCTCTGAATCATGAATGAAAAAAGAAGTTTATTTGTCCGAATAAATAATTAAGAATTTTCAATGGTTTTGTTTTAATTTTTCCCTGTTGAGTCGAGGTGTTGCTGTTGGTGTGAATTTCTGATTCACACCAACACCTCAACTTCAAGTGCAAAAACAGTACTGTATCTTTTTTTTTCATTTGCTTATATCTCGAAAATGGTGTGTCCTATCGCAAAAATAATGAAAATTTCGACCCCCTTTATAAAACCCTTAAACCCCTAAAACTCAACATTTTGAGGTAATAATTTTTCCTATTTTCCATACAAAAAGTGAAAATTTTTCCCAAGGCAAAAAAAAATTACGGGGTAGGGCAAACAAGTACCACGAGTCGACGAGTCGCGATTGTTAAATTCGATTTTAGTTGTGTCAAAATTATTTTTAAAAGAGAATCTTTTATGCAGAATAGCTGTAAGATTCTCATAGCAAAAAGTAAGGAATTTTAGTGAAAGTAATATAAATATAACTTAAACTGCTAAGTAAGTTGTTGTCCCAACTTATGATTTTTGAGCTAGTAGCACCCCCACCACTGCTTTTACTATACTAGAATGTGTACTAGCTTCATGTGACAGGCGTAGCTAGTATTCGATTGGCTAGTGTGTAGACTACGCGTTTTGTTTTTTTAACCGCAACAACCTGTTGTACTGTAGTAACCTATACCGGCTTTAAAATTATCTGGCATCATGTATACACAGTATTATAGTCCGCGCGGAACTAGTTGGTCGCTCAGGTGGGACAGGGGTGAGGCCGGGGTGAGGCCGCGGTTCGCAACGCACGTACTGAGTAATGCGCCCCCGCCCCGCAGTCCCACCGCTCCCATACTTAGGCGCGGCCAACTAGTTCCGCACGGACTATGTGCCATGCCAGGATAGTATACAGAGGTTCCAGCTTACTATCCTAGCTTTAAAAAACTAGCCTCGTGTATCCCGGGCATAAGACTGGGTAAGTAATGCTAAGTTTTATCTGTAGGATCGCTTCTAGAGGAGAAACGAAACAAAAGATCTTTGGTTTAAATTATTGTTTTTTTGTTAGCTTATATTGTGTCCCACTGCTGGGCAAAGGCCTTTGGTGTATAAGTAAAAAAATAAAAAGGTATGTATAACTTCATTTATTTATTCAGTCATAAAAAACAGCACAGTCAACGATCGGAATGATAATTCTAATAATTTTATGTAACATCAAGCTGAGAATTGGTAAAAACAAATATCGCTGCCTCGGAATTAAATGCGGGAACTGTAAATATTATCTTTACAAAAGAAAAGCTAGTTTGAAGCTTGTTTTCTTTAAGGAAGGATCACGTGTTTTATTATTATTTTAAACGTTTTTTTAATGTTTCAAAATGAAAGGCACAATCTTCAGTTGAAATAAACATACATTTGCAGAATTAGTTTATTAATTTCACTGCTAAGAAACTATTCACTGGTCGCATTTGTCACGAAGAAACGATATTTAAAAAGTACAATACATCTATTAATTCAATTGATTTAAAAATCCTTGTAAATAATATAAGACGACATCATAAATACAAATACTTATTCAATAATATATAGCAAATGCAAAAAAAATTGTAAACAAGATTCATAAATGTATAATAATAAAAGGTTTAACATTTTAGTATGATAAAGTCATTGGACGGATAAAATTAAGTCAGTTCATAGAACTAATGACAGAAACAAAACAGTATGGTGCGGCATCGCAACATAATATAGCATAATCAGCCTATAATTTTCCCACTGCTGGGACACAGGCCTCCTCTGCGAGAGGGATTGGATCTACCACGCGGGCCCAGTGGTAGATGTCACATGTCTTCGAGTTTTTAGTTCTAGGACATGCCGGTTTACTTATGTTGTTTTCCGTCACAGTTTTGAGAACACTGGTAATTAAATAATTCCCACCGGCTTCCCTTCGAAAATTCAGAACATAGCCACTCTATAGTCAATTCATCATTGAAATTTTCTTTTGGAATTTTTTTATGCTCCGAACTACCTCTGTCATAAATTCACCCTTCGCCACTGATGTACAGTCAGCGATCAACTATTAATATATGGATCTCTTTTACTTACACCGGACCTAAAATCTTTTGTAAGTTTCTTGAGCGAGAAAATCGTTGATAACTAGTCACTTCCTCGTCGGGACAGGTACCGTCTACCAAAATCGATGCGCAATTTTGCTCACGTTGCGAGGGGCATTATTATCATAAATTGCGTTGCGTTTGCACCATCAATTTTGCGTTAGGTCGTCACAATTTGATGCAATATGTTGCGTTGCGCTGCACCTGACTGATTTGTTTTTGTCTAAATTAAAGCTAAATATACTTAAGGTAGGCACACGTTATATAATTAATAAATGCTTCTTTTTATGACAGCTGCTACGGTTCCAGTTTTATAATGTTCATAATATTTTAAAGACTTAAAATAACTCTTTTAAATAGAAAAGTTTAAAGTTAAAATACACTTAATCATAAAATAACACAATATGTTACATCATTTTGAACACAATAAAAATACACATCACCCAGGAGTAGGACAGCGCACAAGAGTGACAAATCGGCCAAGTGCGAGTCGGACTCGCAAACGAAGGGTTCCGTACCACAAGGAAAAAAAACGGCAAAAAAATCATGTCTGTTGTATGGGAGCCCCCCTTAAATATTTATTTTATTTTAATTTAATTACTTATTTATTTTTAAAGTGAATATACAACTAAATATTCTGTGAATATTTCGAGCATCTACTTGTTGCCATTATTAATGTCGAGCAAATAACGGCAAAAAAATCACGTTTGTTGTATCGGTTCTTGAGATACAGCCTGGTGACAGACAGACGGACGGACAGACAGCGAAGTCTTAGTAATAGGGTCCCGTTTTACCCTTTGGGTACGGAACCCTAAGTGTCTAAAATTCGAGACTTACAAAGAATTTCAAATACAGCAACTTTTTTAACTACTTTAGGCACATTCGACGTACAATACAGTCAATGAACAAATCATAGCCAGTCTGAACATAGGCACTAAGAACCTTCGCGCATGTTCTCTCAATCACACTCGCCTTATGGGAACATCGAGGCAATTCAGCTGTTAGACCAAAGAAATATTGTGCGAAGACTAAAACGAACAAAACCTTTTCGAGTTAGTGTAGAAATAATAGTGACACACATAATAACACCATTATGTCATCAGACTCCAAGAAAATGGAACGGGCTTGTGTAAACTACAATGAACACTATTCTAAGTTTTAAAATAATTATCAAGTAAAAAATTACGTTAGATTAAAATTGGTTTTATTATGTTCTTGTTAATAAATGATTTTTAAAAACTCGCCTCATGTCACCATTTGGTTCCAAAAAATGTTTTTTCGTTCGGACCGGCATTGAATACTCGGCCGTACTGTATGTATACTAACTACTTACACAAATATAACAAATATATAAATCTATGTAATAAAATCTACTTGTATATTAATAAAAGTTGTGCAAATCCAATGGTTAAGCTTTGGTTTCCTAGAAGCGGTTCCGTCATACTAAAACGGCCATTATGAAAATCTGTCATTTTTACCAGTATTTGACATTATGTCAAACCAGAGATCGTCGCTGCCCATAGTTTTAAATCGCTAGATTTGCTCTTATCTTTCTTATCAACGCGAAAGTGTCCATACTGAGAAGAATGAGCCCACACATTATCCTTTCGCGTCCGGCCCTAGTTCAAGCCATGGTCCGGGGCGAGAGGGAGTGGGAGGCAGTCACCTCCTTCTGCGAAGCAGTCATGCTGGCGAAGGAGGTGGCGGGATGACTGAGGGAGAGGACCTCACGTCCCAGCCGCCGCGGCAGACGCTCCGGGCGTCGGGAGCCGCGTGACGACTCCCGGCCACCGTAGGCGCGGGCCTGCGGACGGAGAGTAATGGGTAGCTCTCCGTCCGATCAGGACCAGGCCCGTGCCGGACGGTAAGTATGTGTTCCACGCGCGCCTCAAAGTTATGTCAGATAGGGCCGAAGCCTGCCGGGGTAGCGGGATCGTCCGAAAGGATTACCGCTGACCCGGACATAAAGGGCTAAGGAAGGAACACGGGTGGGTTTTAGTCTGTAAGAGTCTGACACTCCCTTCCGCTCCACCCAGACCGAGAGGAGTCATTAGATGATTTCCCATCAAAAAAAAAGCCCACACATTATTAAATACCGTTTCCTTGACAATCAAGTCATTGTGTGAGAGGTGTCATAACGAAACAGAAACACGACTATTTTTTGACGCGGCAGGGCGAATCTAACGATTTACATCTTTGTTGCTGGCATAATTTTCATGACATGCGTATCTACGGCCGTTGAATGCGGCCACTGCTCTTTTCGGAAACCGTAGCTTTAGGCAACAGTAATTTTTATTATTATTTTTATACTTATACTAACTTCATTGAGTTCTGATTTACGTAAATATAATACTTGATTATATGTGCCTGATTTTTCTATGGAAAATTCATTTGTTTCTAAAGAGTGATTTTAAAATTACCTTATTACGAACATTTGTGCAAACATTGGTTCTAATATTCCACTAATATTTCTATGTTGGGCGACTGCATCTCCAATATTATTTGATATTGCGAGAACACACAGAGCCAGCAGTAGATCTGGAAAAATAAAAGAATAATTAGTACCCATCATTGTTCGGAACAAAAAATTACGAACTTTCATCCCTCATCATTAACCTCTCACACGTTTGCCCGCCTACCTGTCGACACACACCATATGTCGGAGTAGTTGAATGGACGCAGTGAACTCATTGTTTTCACAATGACAATAGAACAATAACAATAGTTGTGTACGCTTGGTGTACCGTTGACATTTGTACACTTGGTGTACAGTAGACGCTTGGGGTTGAGATGAATTTCCAAAATAAAAGCGGCTAAGTGCGAGTCCGACTCGCACACTTAGGCCACAAGTGCAAGTTCGACTCGCACACGAAGGCCACAAGCCCAACCCAACTGTATCTATTACGGTTCATGAGTCCGCTGACAGACGGTCGGGCGGACAGCGAAGGTTTAGTAATAGGATCCCGTTGACTTCCTTAGTGAACTTTTTTATACTTCTAAGGAAATCATGTGCAAGATTTCATGCTTCTAGGTCCAGCGGTTTAGGCTGTGAGTTGTCTGTGAGTGAAGAAATGAAGTAAAATTAAAGAAAGTCAAAAAAGAAAAGAAAAAAAAACAGAAAAGAAAGAAAGAAAAAGGAGGAAGAAAGGAAAGAGAAAGAAAGGAAGAGAAGAGAGAAAAGGGGGGTGGGGAGAGGAGGAAGGAGAAAAGTAGTATGAAGTAGTAGAAGTTCAAGACAGCACATTATTTACATTAGTTACTTACTTTCCTTTTTCAAAGAGAAAAGAGGTAACCACTCTAAAGTCTATAATGATTAGTGGATTGTTTTAAAACGGTTAATTATTTGAAAATAATTATTCCAAATACTTACATTGTATGCCATCCACAAGAAGTCCACCAGTGCAGCAAAGGTTGCATCCAACTGGAATAATGATTTAAAAAAATAAGCCTTTGGAATAATAATAATGCAGCAGTTTGGTTCAGAACCTTAACTGTGTGAGCCCAACTCACTCTTTGCAGGTTTTTTTACGTTTATATAATTTATATATAAGTTTATATATCTTAAGGGGTCATTCATTATGAACAGTTGTTGATAGTTATGGGACCAAACATGAAATCGAAAAAAAAAATCAGCTGTTCCCTACATTTTGACGAGTTAAAGCGAACATAAATGTAGGGAACAGCTGATTTTTTTTTTTCACGATTTCGAGGTTGGTCACATAGTAAAAGTTGTTCATAATGATGAGTACAATGACCCCTTAAGAGGAAAACGGTGATTAAAATTTCACCCTGTATTACGAAGGTATGAATGAGCAACATTGTTTTGACAGCCTGCAAATTAATTCTACTACTGCAATTAATTATCTGCAACCTAAGCACCAAGCTATTAGAAATGCTCTCAATGCTCCCATGACCAGTATCATGTTTAGGCTGCCTGTCCATTGCCGCGGAGCGAGGCTGCGGAGCGGAGAAATATTAACCAATAGAAAATGTCTTTGATATTTTATGCAATCCTATTGGTTAATATTTCTCCGTTTCTCCACTCCGCAGCCTCGCTCCGCGTCAATAGATAGGCAGCCCTATGCACAGATAATAATAATTTATCTTGCTTTCATAATTTTGCCGCCATTTTTTCAGTGTATAATAAAACATTGATCAGGAGGGGCCAATAGTCCTTCCATAGTTCTAGGTAACCAGTCCACTTTAGCCATTTTAACACATATTCTAATATTATTTGTTTCTATATCCTGCAATTGCATAGTTCGTACAGAAAAAATCGGCAGTTAGTGCCTCATTTCATTCTTAATGTCTAACCAGCCAGGAGTTGGCTTCGGCCCCTCGTACGCCTTCCAAAGGTCTGGGACCAAAGGGTTCGAGATATGTCAAAGACACTTTAAATTATGATAAGAGCTACAGTACTATGATGTTGATGAAATGCTACTCACATAAATATAATATCCTCCAAGAAGCCAGAGTCCGAATAACAACTGGAACACGATTATCAGCCCCATGGTAGCCAGCCATGGCAGTATGAAGCCTCGCATCCAGATGTTGATGCCGACTATCTGGAAATTGTTAAAAATAAATATTAGAATTAAGGTAACAGCTTAAGGCTTACTTTTCCATTTTAGGGTTCTGTATCCAAATGGCAAAAACGTTTGGCAACAGCTAGGTTAGTATGCTTTGCTTATTTCCATAGTCTTACAGCATTCTGGTATGGTGATTGGCAGCTGTTGTAGATTCAATTTTCATATTGCAAAAGACGCAAAAATTCCTTCTACACGTGGCTTCCTGGTATTAACGACATAATTGTATAAATGTCCATTACATAATCAGCCTTAATGTTCCCACTGCTGGGCCACAGGCCTCCTCTCAGTGAGAGGGAGTGGGCCATAATCCACCATGCCAGCCTAGCGCGGGTTGGTGGATTGAATGGTCTATTGCCTGCTTCCAAATTACATTGTTTATATTACATAATTTTATGACATAATCTTGTAATGATTTGACACACTAGTGTAACTATAATTCTTCATGAGTGGCTTTTGTGGACATTAAATCCATATTAGATTTTGTAACAGTTGTAATAAAAATCATGTCACTTGGTTTATATGTATAGTTTATTTCTATTCTTTTATATAGATACTTTACTATTTTGTGAATGTGAGAAATTTAGTAGGCCTTATGGACTCATAGATGCTTCCATTTGTTGACCATTTTCTATTTTGTAAAGTGCCTGTTGACAGGCCTATATACTACAAGTAATTAATACAGGATTAATTACTTGCATGGTAAAATCCAATTATTTTTAAAAGAGTAACCATGGAGTTTCTTGGCGGCTCTTCTCTATAGGAAACAACCAATTGGAACCGCGCACCTAGCTTCTAATGTTTCTTAAGTGTCCATGTAGGTTTATGTGAAACAAAATATTTTGAATTTAACTTTAAGTGCCCTCAAAAAATATTAAATAAAATGTTCAAGTAAATTACATGCAATGACACCATTATGCATGATTACAATGTTATGCGGACTTTAAAATGATTACTATAAGTATAATAGTTTAGTTTTATTTAACTTACCATCAATATAGAGAAGATGATCAGCAGTATTAATACTGCGATGAATATTGCTCCAAAAACTAGCAGCGCTGAAATGTAACAAGTAAATGGTTAAACTCGATAATTTTTTCAAATTAGCAACTTTAATTTGTTACACTAAAATGGAGTTGGACAGGCTGGCAACACTTAGTGATGACAGATGGAGTAAATCAGTGACCGAGTGGAATCCAAAGATTGGGACACAAAGTGTCGGACCCCAAATAAATTAGGACAAGGGCAGGAGAATGAGATTGATGATGATGATACTGTGTTTTGTAAGTATGAGACTAATTAAGAATTCAGGATTCACAAATGACACTTAAGACATTCTATGAAATATATTTGTCTCTATAATACACAAAAAAGTGGCAGTCATAGCTGGGACCAAGACAGCATCTTGAGACAAGCATTAACCTCTCACACGTTTGCCCACCTAGCTGTTGAAACACCCGACGCGTCAGAGTAGGTGAATGGGCGCAGTAGTCATTGTTTAACAATGACTACGACAATAGAACTGACACTGCTGTGTACACTAGGTGTACTGTTGATGTTTCAAGTACTTTCTCTTACGTACACTTGGTGTACAATTGACGCTTGAGGGGTTACACACTTACAAATACCTGTGTGCAGTCTATCTGTACCTGTGTATAGTCTAGAATGCATTCTTTCTATGTCCAGACTGTAGTTTCCTTCTTCACTTGCATTCTAACATAAAACTGAAGGAAAGGCAAAGGGATTTCGACTGTGAATGGTTGATTTTAAAGAAACTCAATAACCATTACTTAAAACTTAGTTTCAATCAAACAACTTTAACACGTTCAACCCCATGTCGGACAATGCTGGGCGACACGTATTTTCCCTATAAGCCACACAAAAAATTGAAATGGTCAAAAAATCGACTTTTTTGGTCAAAGAATCGACTGTCGGACACCATTGTCCCCCACAGCCCGAACGGAACATACTGGTGTCGCCCAACATTGTCCGACATGGCCTGAATGGAAATTTATCATTTTGTTCCGTGGCGTTGAACGTGTTAAACTAGTTTAAAGTAAATATGCTTGAGTCTTGGGATAGGTTCTGTAATCTTGGTCAAAGGGGCATCTTACAGCCCAAAGAGTGCCAATCTATGGGTTCACTATGTGCCTAACTATGCAATGTATTTCAGAAATAATCTATCTCAAGTAGGTACGTCTATGGAGACCCCTATGGTCCAAGGTACCTAACTAACAAAATATAAACAAGCCATAAATGATTTCAGTGAAAGTATTATAGACCATACTCACATCCTCTAACATCAGCTTCAAACAGCGGGTTCCAGAGCTGCGTGGAGTCTCCGCCAGCCATTTGATACCCAATAAATGTAATAAGGATCACGCTCATGGCAATTGTATACACGGCAACCGCTCGGCTCCCACTCTTCACGCTCGAAGACCAAATACACGGCGACCAGCATGATTCCAGTAAAGGAGCCATATTTTGTGCTTTTAGAACACTCTTTGGTACTTCTTTATTACGTTTTTGTACCGATTTCACGCGTATTTAGCGAGAAATTCACGCGAACAATAGCCACACCTAGAAATTAACAGTTATTTGCAAGTAATTTTTTAACTGAAAACTTTGACGAATTTGAATATGTCAACAGGTATGGTGTTTTAAGATGTGAATTTCCAAGATTTTCTTTTAAAACGACGGAAAACTAATATTTCCTGGTTGATTTATACGCCCAAACAACCACCAAACAACTTCGTTGTCGACATTCGACAAATTTTCAAGTTAGAAAGTGCCAAACTGTCAAAGTTTTTGGATTTGGCTTATATTACTAGCATTTATATTAATCTTTCTCGTTCTAACTAACGATTTTGGATGAGAAAGAGCAACATGAAACCGCTCAATATGTGGCGTTTTCTGAAGCTTTGACTGGAACGCGTCAAAGCCACAGGTAATCTATTACAACGTTTCGTTCAACGAATGGAATTATTCGATAATTTATTATTATAAACTCTTATAAAGGTCCGGACAAAATTAAATTGATTTATTTAAATACTCTGAAAGAGTCGGCAAGAAGGATAAAGACTCTCAAGCCAAAGATCTATAAATATTATTCAATGTTTTTCCAAGAGCGCGGCGGCAGTGCCATCTGTTGAGAAAAAAAGTAAACTGCTATCTTCAAGCCTTACCTAGATAGTTACTGAGAGGGAGCACAGAGATGACGGTAAAAATTCAACTTGTTAGTTGAATTTTTATCCAGTAATACACTACGCTTTAACACAGTCTTCATTCTTTCTAATTTCCTTAGCTAATTAGCTAGGTAATTTGCTATTTATAAGGTCTGACTTGAGTGTGTGGAGTTATTAATTTTATGAAAACTAGCTGCGCCCCGCAGTCTCACTCGCATACGTTTCGATCCCGTGGGAATATCGGGATAAAAAGTTGCTTATGTGTTAATCCAGGGTGTCACCTACCTTCATACCAAATTTTATCAAAATTGGTCCAGCCGTTTGTGTGTGAGGAAGTACCTAACAAACATACAAACACACAAACTTTCGCCTGTATACTATTAGTGTGATTAGTTGATACCTATCCAATTATAATATTATCACATTGTTATTTAAGACTTTCAAGGTTTTCGTTGATTGAAGGTATTGAAGAAACAATTCTAGTTCCTTAATATTATGATCATCGAAATGACACAGCACATTCTTCAGGAATTCCCAATGCACTTAAGTACTAGCTTATTATATTTGATTAATTTGCATTCAATAGACATGGTCGTGACTTACTATCAATAAGATAGAAAGTTTATAAAGGATATCACTCCTATGATACTTACCTTGGTATACCTAATTACATATGAGGTCAATGCCCGTCAACATGCTTGTAAAAGTAGACCCTTAGAGCGGTTTCGCACTACATACCGTAAAACGGGGTGAATAGGGATGCAGGGGTGAATCGGGACGAAACTTTGAAATGGATTTTAACATTGAAATAATATTTTTTTTGCCAAAAAGGACTCTAATGTGTTTACTATATTATAATTAACGGTTAAGTGTCCTTATTGGCAACAAACTATATTACTTACATCAACGTTGAAATCCATTTTAAAGTTTCGTCCCGATTCACCCTTGCATCCCTATTCACCCCGTTTTACCGGTACCGATCCGAATCCGAATTAAAGATTCGACATCAATCCGAATTGGGAATGTTCTACATTCTGACGGATAGAGTTCGGATCTAGTGCGCAGAGTTTCGCACTGCGCCCGATCAATATCCGATCCGAATCCGAGAAATAGTCCATCCTAGTCCTACTTGTTCGGGTCTAGTGCGCAACCCCTCATACAAATAGGACAATGGTCACTTCGGACCGGCATTTCTCGGATTCGGATCGAACGTAGTGCGAAACCGCCCTTAGACTTTCTTATGTCATACCTAAGGTACACTATAGCCGGCAGGTAAAAAAAAAGGTAGATACAGTACCCGGTTGTATGTACCTAGATTAATATGACACACCTCAAAGCAAGAAACACAAGAAAGGAAGTAAAAAAAAAACAAAATCAAAATCGGTTCATCCGTTTGGGAGCTACGATACCACAGACAGACACGTCAAACTTATAAGTAACACCCCGTCGTCGTTTTTGCGTTGGAGGTTAATAAGAATTGGCTTCATTTATCCTTTACCTACCCAACGACCATGGTGTGAGTGAAATGGTCGTTATTTCACTCCTCAGATAAATAATCTCGTCTCTAATTTGTTACGGTCTTTACTACGATGCAATTAACATCCCGACACTCCACAAACACAAACCAAACCAAACCATGCATGAACTAAAAACAAAAGAAAACCCAAATTTTCTCTCTCCATCAGTCACAGCAATCCGTCGATCAAGCAGAGCCATACAGCATTCATCAAAATAAGCCTATGTACCTACACTACCTACAGTAGGTAATCTGTTAAAATAAAACAAACAAGACATTACAAAAACAATGACCACGCAACAACTCGGGAGTTTCTGAGAATCGAAGAGCCGTTACGATGTTCTGGTAAAGTTGGGGTATCATTGAGAGCGAGTTTATAAGGACTATAGGTACGGTGGCGGGGTTAGAGATTCTTCGTTTTATTGACTGTCTGTTTGTTGTTGTATCTTGATCGAAATATGATTCGCAACTATAACAGGTACGTATTTACTGAATTACTTAATAATTAGAATCACAACCTGACACTGACCTACAAATTGCAAAAAACGTAAGAAAATTAAAATTTCGCGGTCTACCACTTCGCATAAACCGCGCAAAACTATCAAAACGAACAAACCAAACTATGAATGTCAAATTGTTACAGTTTGTGTCGGTTGACTGTACGTGCACGCGGCTACACATCAAGCTATACATTTCCAGTTTTAGCTGACCTCGCATTGTCTAAGGCTCTAGACAGACGGACTGCAATCCAACCGCAAATTGCAGTTCGGATGCAGTTTGAATGCAGTTGACACGACTGCAATAGAACTCAACTCATTCAAACTGCATCCGAACTGCAATTTGCGGTTGGATTGCAGTTGAAATGCGGTCCGTCTGTCTAGAGCCTAAGCTTTTCGAACATTCAGTAGTCAGCTTATATTGGTTATGTATAGCTTGATGTGTAGCCGTGTGTACCTACAAGTTATTTCACCAGTGGATGGATCAAATCGCATCACGAATGTGACGACACAGTGCCGTCAGTATTCTAATATGGATTGATAATTTCGACTTAGCCTTCGCCAACGTCCATACTACGTTGAATACACCGGTTCTCGTCCGATCACCG
The DNA here is from genome assembly GCA_914767645.1 of Hydraecia micacea. Classification (NCBI taxonomy): domain Eukaryota; kingdom Metazoa; phylum Arthropoda; class Insecta; order Lepidoptera; family Noctuidae; genus Hydraecia; species Hydraecia micacea. Next base: position 11,629,482 of record OU611795.1, read on the forward strand.
AAGTTAAGCAACATCGGGCGTGGTCAGTACTTGGATGGGTGACCGCCTGGGAACACCACGTGACGTTGGCTTTTTGCTTTTATAATATTCTACTTTTTTTATAAATATAAAATTATACAGTTTTGTGTGGTGATCCAGCTGTAATAAGCAGATTAGCGAGTAGGTACGGATTTTTGTTTTTTGTTGATCAAACCAAACAAAATTATTAGAGGTACGGTTTGTGATTTACAAATTGTTGAAAATATATTATTATCGTGAACGATGACGTCACTATTTAGATAAAGATGATTGTTTTATTCGAAAATTTATTAACTAAAACCAACTTGAACAGGAAGAAAATCTCCGGAATTGGGCGTACTAATCGTCAAGGTAGGTGATCAAGGTAGGTAGGTAAAATCAACCGTATCTAAGTGTAAGGTAAAACGGTAAAACTGTGAAAACCGCGCCAAAACTGTCCTCTCATATTTTAATAATTGTTAGCACTGACTCACGGTTGACTGTACCGACTGTACGAGTTATTTCACCATTCTATTAGGGCTGATTTTTCCAAATATTATCTGTGTATTGAAAAATCAGCAGGCGTTAATAATAGGTGCAGCCAATGAGCCACAATTATTAACTTATCGCGATAATTATCGGCGTTTCCCGTTGGTGTGGCCCGGGCATATGGAAGAGAAACGAATAATGTAATGCTAAAAAAAAAAATTATATTCTTTGGCAAATATGACGAAATTGTGACGTCAGCATTTAGATACGGATTGATCATTTTGACTTAGCTATCGCCAACGTCCATACTACGTTGAATACACCGGTTCTCGTCCGATCACCGAAGTTAAGCAACATCGGGCGTGGTCAGTACTTGGATGGGTGACCGCCTGGGAACACCACGTGACGTTGGCTTTTTGCTTTTTTTAGTTTTTATATTTTTATTAATGAAAATAGTTTTATGTGGTAATCGAGCCTTATTAATTAGTACGAATTTTCGTTTTTTCACTGCTCGTAGGTCCAGTGGTCGCAAGCGCTACTGCTAAGGCTGAGATTCTGGGTTCGATTCCCAGGGCGGGCAAAGTGTTAATGGGTTTTTCCGTTAGGGATTAGTCAGTAGCAGCGCGGAGTCTGGATTTTTGCCCGATTGACGGCAACAGACGGGGCGACAGAGCGACTTTATAGCTTGGAACTTAAACATAACTGGCGAAATGTGGGTGTAATGTAGGTACAGACGCCAGCACATCAAGCTTTCATATATCTTTCTTTATTCGATTTCAACTTTATCGCTAAAGCATAAGGTTCAAAGTTGATTGGGAAAATTTGACAGCTTGATTTGCTGGCGACAACCTCTGCCTAACTAATCCTTCGGGGGGGATTACAGGCGTGATGTTATGTTATATATTGCTTCTTCCTTACATAACTGTAGCATGCGAACCATCTTCCTTTATCAGGCCATGTCAGCCGAAGAGGAACTCCGAGCAGAATACAATGGCGTGAGCAAGAGAAAGCAGTTCATGATGAACAAAACCGGTTTAAAAAAAAAAAAAAGCTTTACTTGGCAAAGACGATGTAGAGCCAGCTGCACATCACGCTACCCGAAACTAAAAAAAACGATAAAAAAAAAAAACAAAATAAATTTAAAACGATGCAGTTCATACAATACGGAATAGGACAGCTTCGTGCTTGTAGGTCCCAAAAATGTCGGCTGCGAACGTGCTGCATCCCACTCGCAATGAGACCACACGTAAAAATATAACCGAACGAGATTTCTACTTCATATTTCATTCTATAATGCGCATGAGTACCGCAAACATATTCAATTGATACAACTATCCATGAAATATCAATAGTCAATATTTTAGTCATCTATACTTAGGTACTTTTTTAGTTTTTGCTGCTATGAAGAAATCTTCCTGCAACATATTTATGATCAGCCAGTAGGTACGTTACCTTACCTACCACATTATTGTTATTGATGCATGCTCTTTGCATGGTCTTCTGTTAATTAATGATGTCCTCTGATGTGGGTTAGATACAAGGGCTCGTGGCTAAATAACAACAACTACACGGGTCATTCTTCAAGGTTAAGCAACGCTTGCCGCGGTCGATCCGTGGATGGGTGACCATCAATTATATACCTGCCGAAATACTTCCGTGCTTCGGAAATCACGGTAAGCCGTTGGTCCCGGCTGTCATTTGTACATCTTTGACTGTCATTTCGGGTAGTCAGAAGCTCGAAAGTCTGACAACCATTTGACTTACCAAGGGGTATCGTGTTACCCAGTAACTGGGTTGTGGAGGTCCGATAGGCAGTCACTCCATGTAAAATACTGGTATTCATCTACATCCGGTTAGACTGGAAGCCGACCGAAACAAAATTGGGAAAAGGCTAGGCAGATGATGATGTGGGTTAGATGCAGAGGATTTGGCCCATCATTATTTTTAGCCAAAACTTATGCGATCGCTATTGTGCTTTTTTCGTCAGCTTCCATCATTCTACAGTTTGACATAGAGCTCCACTGTGTCTATGTATACGTGTCAGTCTTACTTATTGACTGCCTTAAAATAATAATTGAAGTATTGGTCTGTATAGTTTAGCGCCACGAAAGACGAGACTTGACCCCCCTCCCGCGCTCTTTCCGCCACCCCTATGACGCCCGGTTCCGTCCCGCGCTCAGACGTCATACCGCTAAAGATACCTAAAATGGTGTACTGCGCATGTCAAACCACGTGGTGTGTCAAGTCTCATCTTTCGTGGCACGCATTATACCGCCTATTATATAATTAGTTTATTTTAAAACAATAGCCATTTCTCAACATTGTACACGCATGGTTTAATTTGAAAGTGAGTAATGGCTATTGGGATAACAATCCGGTTTGAGTTCAATTAAAAGTTGCAATTTTTACTCTTTGTGATTGCGTTGTACGTTCTAAGGTTTTATTTACTGCGTAAGTAATTGAGTTTGAAGATAAAAGTAATAATCGTTTTTGGGACGAATTGGATGACGTAATGTAATAAGGGGCTTACAGGACCTAAACGCAAAAAACGCAAGTTTTAGAAACAATAAAAGTATATGATCAACTACAGTAAACAAAATCAAAAAAATATATGATATTCTTCAGGATATATGCTAGGCAGGTAGTGTGTTGAAAACATAATACAACTTCGATAGAAAAAAAAACATGAAGATGCCTCTAAAAACTTTCTTTATACAATAAAAACCATACTAATATTGTACATACAATCATTATTATTTTTTGTCAGATTATTCTACAAGCATCATACTAAAACTGTAGTGTTTTAATTGTTTAGACCAAACAATAGATTTTTTGTAAATATATAGATTTGCTTCATATTTTGCAATACATTACCAGCGTTGTGTCATCGCGCTTCTCTTTCTTTTCTATGCAGTATTTTAGTATTAGATATACATAGATATTATACTTATAGACATAAATAGTTAATTTTATTTCAATTATCTCCAATGGCGAAGTCGGAAATGTGTGTGTGTGTGTGTCATTCACAGCATGTTTGTACACTTGGTAAATACAAGTAAAGCGCGTGTCGCTTCGTGAGATAAAAATACTACACGTGCAAGCGTGCAACGGAGAAGCAGTCGATGTTTGTGGAAAGATTATGTCCAGCAGTGGACGTGTTTTAAGTTAGCCTATCAGAATTCGGGATACTCCACTCCACCTTAGAACGAATAAAAAAGAGAAGAAAGCTATTTTATATTTTTAAAAGAATATAACTATTTTTAACGTAGGTTTAAGAATATGAACAGCTACTTGTGTCACAAATCTCCAATCTCAACTCAACTCAACTTGTTATTATTTTTTTCTTTTAATTCCATTTTCAAAAATAAAATGTTCTTCTTTTTTTTAGGAAACACTAATAAGTCGAGTCTTTATTCATGATAATTTTACTTATGAATGAAGACTTTTCGTTTTTGTAGGCTCGTTGGTAACAGACAAAAATAAAAAAAAATATCTATACCTAGGTACTTTTTCCTCTGGAGGAAGAAATGCTATTTTTTCCTCGCTCTGGTCTTTTTAAACAAGAGGAGAGAAAACGTACATTCTTTCTTCTTTTCATTTTAATCTCTCAAACAAAATTCGACATGATCAGCGAACATAATATAGCTGTCTAATAGCTATGCTAGAAGCAGCATTTTTCTCTAATTCCGAGTCATATAAACAAGCCATAGTAATTAACAAGTGGGCGTTTAGATCGAGATGTGGAAACGCGAGCTATTCTCAGATGTTTCCGCTATCAAAAACTACATTGACCTATTTGGTGCTCCACCTCATTTTCTTTCTCTAATCGGAATTAATCTGTAAATACTGAAAAACGAGTAACCCACATCGTATAGTGAATTAGTTACTGAGTTTTATAGTCCAGCCGATCAGAAGTCCAATTCCCGTTATTAAAAAACATTCAAAATGTAGTCGCAATTCTATATTAGGTCGGCTTAGTCCAAAATGTCAGATACGTCAGTTAGTTAGATTAGCGACGATATGACTCGCACTGTCAAAAAGTTATCTGAAGGCCAATTCTGGTAATTTAAAACGTTCAAAATCTAGTCGCAGTCTCATCTTGGCGACATACAAAGGACAATGCCAACATGTTAGAACAACCGTGGCCTACAGTGAACACTGATAAATAGTTTATGCAATTATAGTTTAAGTTGTTATGAACATCTTCTAGTACTTATCAGTTAAGAAAATAAGTCGCCATTTGGAAATAAAACACTTTTAATTTTTTTTATAACATTTATTTTTTCATAAGCACAGACATATTATATACACTTACAAGAAGAAGAAGCCATTGCTGTACAATTGATCGTACTTCCACAATTTCCAATTGATGAGATCGCAAGCGCCTTATATCCACTCTACAATTCGCACAGCGAACGTTGCTTGCGCCGGTTAATCCCCGCAACGACGTGCTCGGGACAGCAGAGCTGCTCAGATCCATAGCGGGGCGGGAGTCCAAATGCGTGCAAGGGTCGTCATTAGATGCGGGGCCAGAAGTTTCCACATTCACATCAGGGTTGTCATTCAAAGAGGATCCCGGGTCCAAGTTCGCGCGAGGGTCATCATTCGGGGGAGGTAGATCGGAGTCCATTGTCGTAAAAAGGGTCACAAAAGAGCACAAACCACGGCAAAAGAAAACTACGATAGCGATACACAAACCACGATAGCGAGCGCGCTAATGAGTTACTCATTATTTAAAATTCAAACTACTCATTATGAGTAGTTTGAATTTTGATTACAGTTTGCTGTCAAATCTATCATTCTGTCAAAGAATAATGTTGCCATATTTTAAAATATAATCGATAAGTTGCATCGATTGTTGGTCTTGATCAATTAATTTTTATCTAACTACGGCAAAGCCTTAAAGAATTCAGTGACTTTACCTTTTTATGTTTATGTATGTGTGGACTATGATCTCTGGTCTGAGGTGTTTATGAACATAATTGTTTTGTCATAAGGTCGAGTACGTTTCGTTTAAAGAAACTAAAATGACCATGACATCAGAAAATCTTTTTGCTTACCATAGAAATACATAAAATCATTTCTATGGTAAGAAAAAACTGAAATCCAACTAACGTATTTAGTAATAGTTCCAGCTTCCCGAAGTCAAGAGCATAAATGCCCAAGTTTTAATAATTAGTAGCCGACAAGTAGCTTTATTTTTCCCTGTTGGGTTTTAGGTTTTAAGTGATTATATTTAATTTTTTTATACCAGTGTTTTATATCCTTTATTTCATTATTTACATATAAATTATATTTTTAAATATTAGCATAAGTATAAAATATAGAAAAACATTTAAAAATATAAAAAATAGTAGCCCACCGGTATCGGGAACAGGGTCCAAGCTACCGGCGGTCAGGGCTCCAGAGAGAGGAACCTCCGGACAATGCGGGCCGTGTCCAGAAGTACCGCTTTCTGAATCAAGCCCTTGATCCAGCTGCCCAACGAGAGCCTCCTTAGGTGTTGGTCGAGACTCTTGGCTATTAACCCATTGGCAGTCACGACTATCGGCACAATGATCGCTGAGTCCACATCCCACATGTCGACAACCTTGCGAGCCAAGTCAAGATACTTGATTTGTTTATCTTTTTCGGCTTTCACGAGGTTCTCGTCATGTGGGACGGTTATGTCAACAATCATTGCACGCCGCTCTGATCGATCCACCACCACTATATCAGGCTTATTGGCAATAATAGTCCTGTCAGTGATGATGGATCGATCCCAGTACAACGTGATATTACCATTTTCGAGAACTGGGTCGGGCACATACCTGTAGTACGGCACCTCCGATTCCACAAGGCTGTATTTCAAAGCAAGTTGCTGATGAATTATCCTGGCTACAAGGTTGTGTCTATGCAAGTACTCTCCATTAGCTAGACGAATTATTATTTCTCTCCATTATTATTAATTAATCCGTAATCGATTAGATTTATTAAATATATAAATTGAAGTAAACTGTCCATATAATGGCAACCCTAAACTTCGTTTGACAGTGAAACTCGCATTGATATAATAGTTAAATTACTTATTAATTTGCTAAAATCACGGCGTCTTTGTTAGAGATAGAACTTAAATGGAAATTTCCTATTTAAAATACTTATAATTTTTGATTATCGTTCTAAATGTGTTTGACGTGGGCCATATCTGGGCATTATCCTTTCAAAAACTTATCAAAATGTAGGGAAATTAGAAGTATTTTTGGCAGATTGAGACTGAGATCAGAATATGAACGTTCTTAAAATTACGAGAAATGCCCCTCAGATCTCATGTAGAGCCAAGCTTCTACCTCTACACGTCCTAACTCTACAAGCCCTAACTTCATAAACACTACACCTTAGTCAAAATATGTGGCTTGGCCGTTTCGCTACCATCACAATATGGGCGTAAGTTCACTGTTCATTACTTTTCTGTTATACAATAGTTCTTGTAGTAACGAAACGGCCAAGCCTTATATTTTGACTTTTGACAGTGCGAGTCATAATTATGTGGTTTCGTCTTGGCAACATTTTACATGAAAATGTTTTTGGTGGTATATATTAATATAAATCATAGCTACGCATATTACACCTTCCAATTCCTTCCACCTGTTTTTTTTCAATCCTATTTACATTCTATACACATATAATATCTTAACCTATTTCTCCAAAAGCACCGCAAAAAATATATGTCACCATATATATCATCATAATGACTACAAAATGAGACCATAATATCAAAAACAGATTAGATATATATACAGCGGCACAGTTTAATTGTATATTATCACTTATCATTATCACACATATTGACATTGCATCGGGTATTGTCGGTTGTGTTCTTATCCTTACGATATGCGCACGATTGTAAGTGATAATATGAGGAGATAGCGATGTTTATCGGTCAAATGTGTTTATAGCGACATCGATAGGTCTCAATTTTCTTGGCGAAGGTTTTGTGCCAATTTCGGAAGTAAATAATTGTGTTTGTAAAAAATATAAATTCAGCCTATCGCAGTCCGCTGCTGGACATAGGCTTCTCCCAGGCTGCGCCACAATACCCTGTCGTCCGCCTTCCGCATCCAGTCTACCCCAGCCACCTTCTTTAGGTCGTCCGTCCATCCAGCTGGGGGCGTCCCACACTACGCTTGCCGATACGCGGTCTCCACTCCAGGACTCGTCTGCTCCACTGGCCATCGGTCCTTCGAACTGTCAGTTTGCTTACTCTGCAAGCTATGTCGGTAACTCCGGTTCTTTTCCGGATAATTTCATTCCTGATTCTATCCTTCAAAGAGTCTCCGAGCATAGCTCGCTCCATAGCGCGCAAAATTTTTATTCCTTGTTGTCGATATTTGATCTCTACAGGAAAGGTTTACTAGATGGAGGCCATGAATCGTATTAGTGCGTTTTGCAGCTTTATTTTGGAATTTCTTTTGTTTTCTGTTATTTTATGAATTTCATCTCTTTGGTATCTACATAACAATCATCATCTATATCAGTTGTAAATTGCACCCTGTTCCTCATACCTCTGTAGTTTTGTAATCAATGATGACTGCGTATTTGCTCTGGTAAACCTCAATAACAATAAAATGTCTGATGACTTTAATTACTACAATAAAACTTTTATACAACAGTTCTGCTGTTCTTGAGCAATACTTGTGCAAACAAACCAAAACGTTTTGTATTCTATTCATAGTATCTTGTAAGTTTTATATCTTCATTAATTAACTTATAGCCGTTTATACCAGAAATGCAAGCTACCATCAATTTAATATCTAATTAAAATAATGTCCTCAACATTACAAAGATTGTACTATCTATATTTTGAAAGCGTCATATCGTAAAATAAGACATTATCTACATACAGGAGCTATTTCAACTAATTAGGATATAAACGCAAGCGACACTACACAAAATGACGGAGAGAGACATATCTAAGAAGATAATAATGATGACGTTTGCAGCTGTAAGGACAGTTGTCTTATTAGATGAAATGTTTAAGAAATAATACATAACAATGATTAAAGTAAGAGCAATGTTAACAAAAACTCACGTACACAGTGAAGTGAGCGTGTATCGGCTCCAATGGCGGCCGGTCACGATCCTTCTTTCGGAGACTTCACGACGACGACCGGTTCGGTCAGTTTTAGATCGGCCTGCGCCGGCGCACCGCACGGCGACGGTTCGCCTTCCACGCATCATCGAATCATCGTTTTTTAATCACAAAAACATTCTGTATTATAAATAAAACAGTGTACCAGTGAGTTTGTTACGTTTTAAAACAATCGTGTCTACGATTTTCAGTTGATGTTTTTTCCGCTAGTGACTTTTTGCATTGCTACTTTGCATCCTGTGTTGTGCTAAGATTCGGTACGGTGAAATTGGTATCGGTACTGGTCCCAGCATCTCGTGTCGATTAGTACAACGATTTATCTTGATTCAACAAAAACTGGTAAGTCGATTTATACGTGCGTTTTCTTTATTGTTTTCGTTTTGGTCCTGCTGTGTTCGTCTCGGGTCGCATTATGCATACGTACAAAAATATAGGCGTTGGTGAAGCAAAGACCTCTTATATTGGAGTCATTGTGGCTTAATTTCCATATCTGATATGAACGCGGTTGAATAAGACTTTCTTGAGGGTTCTCGTTTTGCTGTTTTGTAACAATGTAGGTAAGCTGGAGGGAAATAGTAACTTGAATTGTAAAGCCATGCTTAAAGTTATAGACGTGTTAGATCTCTCAAAGCATTGTTAAAGTTACGAGCGGTTTAGGACCAACAAGAAAAAAAACAATGCGCGTTCAGAGATCAAATCGTTAAAGTAGAGGTCTGTGTGAGTTTTGAACTCATAACGTGGTAGAGTTTATTGACTATATTGAGGAACTTTAGAATGCTTATATGAATCTGCTTCTGTTTTGAGGTCTTTGACATTAAAAGTTATTTTTTTGTTCAATAAGCTAATATTCTTATAAGAATCCTAATAGTTACAATAGGACCGAGTATGTGCCCACATGAAACTTGGGATTACAGACGGATTTGATCTTCAAGTTATACCTATCAAATAGGTGATACCATAAAATAGATACTTAGTTATATTTTTGAACTTACGAAAAACCACAATTTTAATTGGATTACCTATTAGACTTCCGAAGATATGAACTAAAATAAGCAATTAAGCTTTAAGATAATAATAAGGGAGACCTATAATCATATGGGTAGGTAGGCTCTTTAACGGAAAAGAACACAAAATCAAAATATTTGGCGATTGATTGATTGATTGATTTTTACTTGAGTAAATCTACTTAAACTCTGATATTTAAATTTGCTAGACTAGATGACACTTGCAATCGACCTTTTTTTTGTCAACATGACGTTATGTAGTATATGCCATAACCTATCAGCTGTAATTTTGGTCTAGCAAATAAAAAAAACAGAGTTTAGGTGTTTATGTACCTACTCTACTCAATTTTGATAGATCTTAAAGCCTTTTTCAAAATATCATTCATGATTTTGCTTTAGCTGCATAGACTTTGAAGCGGATTGATTAAACTCAATCAAGAAGAATAATAGATTAATGAAAACCTTGTAGCTTGATTGACTTCTAAATACAGCGTTAGCTATAACGTTATGTACATAGAAGTATCTCCTTCGGATTTGAGTTCATTGACCCATAAAGTACTCGGATTCATTCATACTAATCTGATGCCAAACATTACACTGATTAAATAAACAGTGTTGGATTTTTTTAGTTGGTATGGCTATTAATTTTAAGGAAGTTCTATTATATTCATGGGGCTATCAAGATGAAGCAAAGATCGTGTACATTGCATGCACAAGTTAGATAGAATACTCTTTATTATGTAGGTACACCATAAAAAATACAGACATGAATGTAGAAATTTTACAAGAGGTGACACTGTGAGCGGTGAATTTCGCTAAGACAATTTGAGCAATTTGAGTAGTGGTAGCCCAGTGGTAACGACCGCGACATACGAGATATAGGTCGTAGGTTCGAACCCTGACAGGTGCTTTACTTTGTGTAAATGATTTCATCACCACTGCTCTCAAAACGGTGAAGGAAAACATCGTGAGGAAACCGGCACGTCCTAGAACCAAAAATTCGAAGACTTGTGACATCTACCAACCCGCACTGGGCCTTCGTGGTGGATTACGGCCCACTCCCTCTCACAGAGAGGAGGCCTGTGTCCCAGCAGTGGGAACATTATAGCCTGATTATGTAATTTGATTAAACAAACTCTGAAACTAGAATATTGTTGACATCGATATATTATGGGTGTACTTTAGGTAAACTTCTGCCTAATCCTTTGGGGATTACAGGCGTGATGTTGTGTTATTGCTGATATTATCTTACGCACAGACGCCAGCACATCAAGCTACTACAATCTGTCAAATTTCTTTAATAGATTTTCAACTTTATCGCTAAAGTATAAGGTTCAAAGTTGGAATTTGACAGTTTCGGGTAGCTTGATGTGCTGGCGTCTGTATCTTCTTAGTAGGTGTAGGATTTCAAATCCAGATGTTCTGTTTCAAATCATCATCTTCATCCTCAGGCCTGTGTTTTGTATTTCCAGGTAATAAGCCTTCTCTCCTTCGACCAAATTTTCACTTGTTTGCGCCAAATCTATCTATAGTTTTCAAGAAAAAAAGAACGCTAAGCGATTTCGAAAGCACGGGCTGGCGATGCGATGCGACGCGGTGGGTCAGGGGCCGAAGGAGTTTTATAAAATGTGGCTATTATTTTAGTAAATGTACTAAAATAATAGCCATATTTTATAGATACACAATGGTGTATCTTACGACTTCCATACAAACGAAGTCGCGGACAGAAGCTATGTATTGAGAGATATACAAAACTACGTAGTCATCAGTAGATAGATGTCCCGTATATAATAGTCACGTTCTTAGAATTAAGTGCATGTTGACATGCAATCGTTTTGTTCATAACAGATATGGCAGTGATTTACGAAATAAATTAAATTGTGTAATCTGATGTTATTGAACGATGCGTATAAGTATAAAGGTTATGTCTAGACATGGTTAGTTAAGGAATTATATTTAACCAAGCGTTTGTGGCAGTGGGCTAGTCATGTTTGTTGAAGGAACGATGGATGGTGGAGTAGACGAGTCCTGGAGTGGAGAACGCGTATCCGCAATTGTAGTGTGGAACGTCCCCCAGCTACAGCTAGATGGACTGTTGTCCTTAAAAAGGTGGCTGGGACAGACTGGATGCAGGAGGGGGAGGACAGGGTGTTATGGTGTAGCCTGGAAGAGGCCTATGTCCAGCAGTAGACTGCTATAGACGTGAATTGATTGACCATTGATAGTGGTAATGATCACGAAGACGATTGTCATTGACGCTTTAAACGTAGGTCACGTTAGTAAGGTATTGTTTTCCACCAAACAATTAAAATGACAAATCTATATGGCGTTAAAGTAAATATTTTAGAGAGGAAGGAAACATCCTAAGAATCATCCATAAAAAAGTATTGAATTCAGCAATGAAGCTGCAGATGCAATAAAAATGCTCACAGATCAAGACAAAACACATACAACCAAATATTCGAACGAAAACTTGAGACGTATTCAGAATATTGAACCTAAGGGGTCACAAACCTTCGGAGAGGCCTAGATATTATCAGTCGAGTGAGTTATATACTCGTACATGACAGGAGATTAAAGGCTCATTCTTGAGATCATCCATGATTCATTATTATTTGAGTACAGACGCCAGCACATCGAGCTACCCGAAACTGTCAAATTTTCCCAGTCAACTTTGAACCTTATGATTTAGCGATAAAGTTGAAAATTTACTAAATAAATTTAACAGATTGTAGTAGCTTGATGTTCTGGCGTCTGTATATATACAATATAATTTTGAGTGGTACACCAACGCAGAAATACAAGCCCTTTGCCATTCTTTTACTCCAATGGATAAAAAGAAAAATAAAAATGAAAAAAAAGATGAAAGTAAAGAGAAAATTTAGAGTCGATGTGTAAACGAAGGATATAATATAAACGTGCTTTTTGGAAGAAGCATGTGTTTTTTCCTAGAACCAAACATTTTAAGACATGTTTTGAGTGTTGTGACATCCAACCAACCAACCCGCACACCTACGCCCGCGTAGATTTAGTGGCAACGTTATGGGCGGATTATGCTATGCTTTTTTTAGAAAGAAAGAAAACACATTAATTGTGGTTTGTCTTTTTTAAGGTAACGTATCCAATTACTAATCCATGTCTGTTCGTCTGTCTGTCATAGGTAGTTTTTTATCCGTACTTACCTAATAGGTAGCCAATTGTCTCTTTTCTTAACTCTTTGTCTATTGCATAAGCTTAATCAGATTATAATGTTCCCACTGCTGGGACACAAGCCTTCTCTCTTTGAGCGGGAGTGGGCTGTAATCTACCACACGGGCCCAGTGCGGGTTGATAGATGTCACATGTCTTCGAATTTTTTTGGTTCTAGGAATAATTTGTGGTTGGTAATCTTTGGTTCGACCTAAATAAGGTGGATGGGGTAGACTGGATGCGGAAGGCGGAGGACAGGGTGCTGTGGCGCAGTCTGGGAAAGGCCTATGTCCAGCAGTGGACTGCGATAGGCTGAGTTGATTGATTGATTGAATCTTTGGTTCTTGTCTATTGAGTCGGTGTCAATTACGGTAATAATTAAAGAACTATTATGCCTTGTAAGGTCTTGAAGTTTGGCAACGGGACTTTATTTTATCACTATCTTCAGGATTATTACATTACTTGATTACTTGCAGTTTATTATTATTGTGTGCTGTTGTCACGACTATATCTCGTGTGCTGTCCTCCTGGTCATTTTCCTTGGTCAGTCTTCTTATGATGATCTTGACGATGATGATGTAGAGATTTTACATTAACAAAAATAAATCAATCAACGCAATCTATCGCAGCCCACTGCTGGACATAGGCGTCTTCCAGGCTGCACCACAACACCCTGTCCTCTGCCTTCCGCATCCAGTCTGTCCCAGCCACCTATTGAAGGTCATGTATTCCTGGGACTGGCACATTGTTATGTAAAAAAGATACGCTGCTTAAAACTTGTAGGTACTTAAAAGCAATCAATAATCTTTCTATTCTATAAAAGCTTAAAAATATCAGTTTCGACTATCAAATTCGCTCTGCCTCCTTAATGACACTGCGTGAGAAACAGAAAACTCGCTTACAACGTTAAAACCACCAATGAACTAATCAAAATATAAACCGTAACGGCCAATTAGTTTTACACACAAAAAATCTTAGACGTATAAACATATACAAATTGAGACAAATCTAAATCAAACATTTGGAATGATATACGATACGTGAGACGTCATTTTGAGGCTATTAAAGAGGCACATGTCTAGAACGTGTGGTTTCGAGATTATTGTAATGACTTGGCGCTTGTGGTCCACGAACATTAAGAAAAAAAAAGAGTTTGATTAATAAAAAATATCAGTAATATAATTACTAGGTAACCTGTCTATCTACCCTTTTCGATGGACCCGAGCAGTCGGCTTAGATATAGTGGAAATAGCTGCGCCCCGCGGTTTCACCCGCATAAGTGTCGATCGCATGGGAATATCGGGATAAAAAGTAGCCTATATGTTAATCCAGGGTGTCAGGTACCTCCATACAAAATTTTATCAAAATTGGTCCAGCCATTTGAGCGTGAAGAAGCAACGAACACATAAACACAGACACACGCGCACACTCACAAACTTTCGCCTTTATAATATTAGTGTGATTCTATTGGCGATAACGATGCTGGAACCTGGAACAGTCTAAAATACATTGGATTGATATAAGCTACCGAAACGCTGTGGCAAATTGTCAATCCTGTTGAAAATCGTTGTAGAAAACTTTTTTACAAAAAAAAAAAACAACCGGCTTCCAAAAAGGACATAACTTTAATTTCGGAAGTCGGTGTCGTTGGGTTCGCATTTTCGTTGTTTGGCACCGACTTCCGAAATTAAAGCCACTTGTCTAGCTCTAAGGTCATTGAAGAAACAATATCATTAGGTTGAGATCATCCATCCAACACCATAGAAACAAATGACAGAGCACTCACCAAAGCTTACCTTTTATGTCCACCATCGACACCCAGGACTTGATTGAAGTAATAAAAAGACACAAGGACATCAAATACATGGAACTGGCAATTACTGGTCGAAAAATTATAAGTTTACTAGCCTGTAGCCACATAAACAAAAAGAGTACACACGATGAGCTAAAATTACCAGTATAAGCTGATCTTGCATTGTTATAGGCTATCTGTACATTATGAGGTCAGGTTATACTGGTGAATATCTATAGCTTGATTATGTCAACATTGTAACGTGAGAGATGTCCTGCGCTTCCTTTTACTAATCTTTATAGTCGTAATTTAATTAATAATGGTGCTTAATTAACATAATGTGCCATGTTTTTATTACATCGTAAAATGAGTGCGGTCTTCGATTCTTGTTACACACTCGTTTTTTATGTTCTTAGATGCCAATATCGTATTTAGCAGGATATTTTTATATGAAAAAAGAAATGGACCGTAGCCAAATCGGCATGGGAGTCTTCATCACCATTCTTCAGCCCTTATCTGCAACGTGTCTTATTCTTCATTTCTCTATTAGTCGTTATCTCTTTAGTACCTTTCTAGTCTATACAATTTTTTTTTATATGAAAATAAAACGTTGCCTGTCTCGGTCTTCCGACATGCATTCATCAATCCATTATACACAAAAAAAAAAAAACCTTTTTATACTTGCTACTCTTACTGTTAGCCTGCATCATCCCACTGCTGGGCAAAGGCCCCATGACTTCCAGTAGTTCCAGTTCTTTCGATCCAGGGCTAAAGTGAACCACTGGTCGTTTGTTTTGTCAAGCTCGTCCCGCCATCTTCTACGGGGTCTGCCGTGACGTCTTCTACTTGTGTCAGGGCGTGGATATAAGTTTTATATATTTTAGTGTTAGATTGTATATGTATTGTATATAAGATTTGTTATTAACCATGTAAATAATAATTGGAATGGACTTGGTATGAAATTATCTTTAAAATAAGTTAACGTAAACATATCCGGAGGTGATAGGCTTTAAATGAGTTAATGTGTGAATACCAGTAAAGTTACAGTAAAATGGGTTAGAACTAATATCGAGAAGTCCGTTTGTATGAGTCTATAATATTCTCGTAAAATGCTGGCTTAATAGTACAGTGTTTGGTTACAAAGGAAGGAACAGGAAACTTTAAGTCATTATATTTTTATAGCGATCATATGAGAATCTGATAGTTGCTCATAAGGAAACGCAAGACATGAGATTATATTACTAGATAATTGTGATTTTAAGTGTTTTTAAAAGACTGTACCCAGAAGTGGGTGCACTAACTTTAAAGCTTTATTGTATTGTTACTTGTGATGGTGCAGGTCAATGGTGCATACAGTACAACGGGACTTGAAGTATGAGTTGAGGAAATATGTTTTCTTTTGTTTTATTGTGTTTAGATAAAATTGATACTTCTGGAGCCTGTATTAAATTGCATAAGTACTTACTTAATTTTTATTCAAGATTTTCATATCAAAAGTGGTACTGTGTTCCTAAAACAAATCACTGAACAGTTGAGGAAGGAAATACGGATGTTAATAACAAATCAAACGCTGAACGAAGTTGTTAGTTTATTTCTTAGAAATTGTTAATTTGCAATCTCAAGAATTCTTAGAAAGATAACGCCTACTAATACAATGGCGCTACTTTAAATTGACATCAGCTAGACTATGGTTGATTCTTTTAAATCAGGCACATCTTATCTTTAAAGAGAAAAGATTTGTTTTTTTTTTCTATTTTGTGACTTAAATATCGGCTATGAGTGTTTTCTATAGTTACGTTTAAAGTAAAGGTCAGTTTCCATTGAATGTCCTGCGACTCTGCGATACACCAGTAGGCCTAGCACGAACGCGCGGAGCAAACGCAACGTAAAAAAAGAACGATTTTAAAATGAATATACTCGTTTTGCACTTAATTTTTTTTTTTTTTTTTTTATTCATATCTGTGGGTGATGCTAATTGTGCTTGTCGCAAAGTTTTAACCTAGATGCTGTAAGATAGTTAGTTTTTCCATTAAAAAATCGTTAGAATTTATGTAACTTTTACGTTTTTTTTCTGTAAACCATCTACACAGTTCCAATTTAAAAAAAATGGTAATTCCTTTATGATCTTTGGTAACTTGTTAAAAATTGTAATTGTAAACATTATTTTTAATTAGAGTTGTATTACAAAAAAAAGAAATTTCAAATAAAAAAAAAAAAAAATTGATGTAAGTACCTAACTCTTAAGGTGCTCCCTTTTTTTTATGGGAAATCACCTAATGACTCCTCCCGCTCTGGGTGGAGCGGAAGGGAGTGTCAGACTCTTACTGACTAAAACCCACCCGTGTTCCTTCCTTAGCCCTTTATGTTCCGGGGCAGCGGTAACCCTTTCGGACGATCCCGCTACCGCTGCCTTAGGTCAAAATAACGTCACATAATTTTTGCGTAGAAAAACAAGCAAGACGAGTCTATACACGATTAGTGTCGAATGTAGTTTATTGCTCTACTGCGGACGCTCGGACGAGGTGGTCCACGTTTACCCCATGTGTGTTTCCTCACAATTTTGGAGAAGGCCTGCAAATAACGGCACTCTGTGATAGACTGACTTGATTGATTCAAATTTGGAATTGAGGAAGCTCATTATTCCTGAATTCTTATCCTCAAAAAGACGGCCATTTTTATTCTCTACTTCCAGAGAAGCTCAACTTTTTCCTTGTACGGTCAGCCGCGAAAAGATTTAAACATTGATAAGAATTTATTTGATTGTCTACAATTTGTGTTCCATCATCAATGTTCAATCGATGTTCAATGTGTATTCAAATACTCAATCTAAACAAATACATAAAATTGAAGTGTCTGTTTGTAATCTCAAAATAACAGTATTTTACTATTTGCATATGAAAGTATACACGGTACCTACATAGCAAAAAAACCATTAAATTTTTTTGTCTGTTTGTCTGCTTGTTCCGGCGACCGATTTTGACGGGACTTTCACTGGCAGATAGCTAATGTTATAAGGAGTAACATTTTGCCCCGGTAGCATGTTCCCGTGAGATAATTTGCGACATCCACGCGAGCCAAGCCGCGGGCAACAGCTAGTGTATACATTTTTGTGGTGCACATTAATACAATATTATTGAACAAAGATTGTAGACAATTAAATGAATTATTGTCAGTGTATACATATTTTTGAGGCTGACTGTACATTATTCAATACTTTAATAACCAGTCGAGTCTAAAGATTGATGACTGACGTTCAAAAAATTACATTTAAGTGAAAGTTAAATGAAAACGGGACATGTTAATCACAATTAAATGCCAGTAGTCAGTTAAGTATGACGGTGACATTACTTAAAATGTGACATGGCGGAAGGTACGGTGGGCGTACAAAGTTGGTAGCAATTTTTAATAAATTTCTTTCAGATTTTTACTTAACTATACTTATAATTAACATTGATTTTTGCAAAAGGTTATTATTAATTTCATACACTGAATGCTTGTTGGCGAGTTTTTTTGAAGTGAAATCTTCTTTAGGCGCTTTGGACATTTTTTGAGATGAGAAATAAACATTGAATTCGCGCCACTGTTACCGTAAGCGACACCGTTTCTGATGTGTTCGGGTGTCCTCGGGATGTACTCGGTTTTAATGTATATCCGATATATCAGTGAGCGATGGCAAAGTATTCTGTTAGTGTTTTGTTTTCACTTCTGTCGGCACTCCTGGAGTGCCACTGTTTTTTTTTGAAAACGGCATGTTGTATTTTTTGTAGTTCTGGTTAGTTACAATCTTAGCATAATCAGCCTATAATGTTCCCACTGCTGGGACACAGGCCAGAGAGTGGATCAGTGCGGGTTGGTGTGGTGGATGTCACATGTCTTCGAATTTTTGGTTCTAGGACATGCCGGTCTCCTCACGATGTTTTCCTTCACCGTTTTGAAAGCAGTGGTAATGAATTAATTTACATAAAGTAAAGTGCCTGCCTGGGTTCGAACTCACGACCTACAACTCGTAAGTCACGGCCCTCACCACTGGACCACACCGCTCCATGTAAAAGTACCTACGTTGTATATACAGGATCCCATAAAAATTGATGGACAAATATTTCAACACAGCACTCAGTACGTCTTACCAATGATATCCAAGCAAAAAAAAAAAAAAACACTGATTAAAGTGATTTTATTTTAAATTAGTATATTTTCGTTAGCATCTAATGCGTTTTTCTTATATATTTTTTTACCATCGTCCTTATTTGGATGGTCTGAATGATTTCTAAAAGTTTGTCCATCTATTTTATTGGGACCTTATACAATAAATTCCGGCCTAGAATGAAATACTCTCTCTATCTTACATGTGGGTGTTTTTAGATAGAACTTATCGTGAGGATGGACGGCAGCGTCCGTTCTACAATATTTGTACTTAATTAAATTAAATGCACGACACATTTGCATTTGTACAGGGTGACAGAAACATCGACGAACAACCTGTATAGATTCAGTACATGATTCTAAACCGACGAAAAATGGCCGTCGAAAATCAGCTGTTTCATCGAAAAGTGCAATATCTACGTGGTCAACACGTATGGACATTTTGACCACGTAGAAAGTAAATATTGCAATTTTCTACGAAACAGCTGATTTTTTTTTGATAACCGACGAAAAACTTCTACGTCTGGAATCATGTGCTGAATTCATTGTTACAGCACCCTGTATAAAATATATATTCCTAGTATCATACGGAAAACTGACTGGAAGTCATATTGGCGGTTTCCTTCCCCTAGAAGAGGGAAAATGAATGCTGACATTTGACTTACATGAAAGGCTCCTCATCTATTTGTTCCCGCAACGGTTTCGAATCCTCATATTTTGATGCCTCCTGCCTGACCAGTCACTGTGAAATCAAAAAACAAAACTGAGGCCTTGTTGGTTGTCCGCTATACAATATTATTTTAGGTGAGAAAATGTGGTTGCACAGACCACAAGAGTAGACATTAAGAAAAAATCTTTCGTGACGTCACGGCGGCCATGACAGTGGGAGCGGTTGAAGCTGTCACAATAATTACTACAAATAATGTTATAGTGACAGCGATATGGACAAATAGACACGGTGGAATGTATAGAGTTATGAACAGTTTAGAGTTGATAAAGTGTCATAAAATTATCAATATAATATAATTTTATTTTAATTTAATTATTTATTTTTAAAGTGAATATACAACTAACTACCTATTCTGTAAATATTTCAAGCGTCTAACTGTTGCCGTTATTCATATCGAGCAAAAAACGGCCAAAAAATCACGTCTGTTGTATGGGAGCCGCCTTAAATATTTATGTTATTCTGTTTTTAGTATTTGATGTTATAGCGGCAACAGAAATACATCACCTGTGAACATTTCAACTGTCTAGCTATCACGGTTCATGAGATACAGCCTGGTGACAGACAGACAGATGGACAATGGAGCCTTAATAATAGGGTCCCGTTTTTACCCTTTGGGTACGGAATCCTATAAAAGGAACATTTTTCATATTATAATTTTATTTTGTAATTATTTATTAAAACTTTATGCACAAGTAAAAACTGTACAAAGGCGGACTTAATGCCTTGGGCATTTTCTACCAGTCTACCTTAGGGTGATGCAGAGACAATACACAGTAGGTGCAATAACAGAAAAAAAAGAAAATATCTATAACTAAGATATAAGAATAAATACATACATTTTCATGTAGATATTAAAAATATATTTTCCTCCCTAGGGACACATTCCTCAATACATTAGCAGTTACGAGTAGCACGTGTTTAGTCTTAAAAATTTAGGTCATTGTCATCTAATATTAAAGCTTGTTTGTTTACACAATTAGAATGCTTATCCATGTTTATAAAACAAGCACGAATGTCATGTAATTAAATTATGTTGACAACGACAATACGTAGTGACGTCATAGATTTATTAGTTGCGAATGTTGCGATATCAAATTATTCCTTAACCACTGGGAGACCTTAACCACTGGGCCATCACGAGAATCTACATTAAATTGTTAATATAAGGAAATTTTCAGTAGCAGTCCTGAGTCTGGATATTTGGGACCAACCTGTCCCCTATTTCATGGAGTTACAACTTACTGGTGAATGTTGGTGGCTTGGCAATCAATCTACCTAGCTTTTTTCCAACCATGTTGGGGTGGGCTTCCAGTCTAACCGGACGCAGGTGAATCCCAGTATTTTACATGGAGCGACTGCGTATCTGACCTCCACAACTCAGTGACTGAGTAACACGATACCCCTTGATAAAACTGGTTGGAGTTTCTGTTTACCAGTAACGACTGTCAAAGATCAACGAGTGACAGCCTGGAGTGCTTTCTGGCATGGAGGGCACACCTCTTTTTTTTTTTTTTGTTGCGCGTTGGAAATCCTCATGGACTTCCTCCATCGTGGGGCATGCCGGACTCTTACCGGCTAAAACCACCGCGGTGTTCCACCTCTACCTATGGCCGGGGGTGCGGGATTCGCATAAGGATTCACCATCTAGCAATCATATTTTAAAATCTATTACAACTATTACAAGACTATCTATCAGATTCCTAATTCAACAACACATCTAACAAATATGCAGATTAGCATATAGTTCACGATGTATGTAGAGTACCGTCAACAAAAAACTCATTACCAACACTCGCTCGACGTAACGCGGGCACTTTTTTGCTAACTGTACAAGTAATAAATTAAATTATTAGCTATTACAATCATTTAAGATAAAGATCTCGCATATTGATAATGAGTTAAAAAATTAGACGAATGCCGTGTCAAACATTATTTGTAGAGGCAACATTGCCTATATAAATGTGGAAGATCGAATGAAAGAAATGTGTAGGTATAGAGGTATATTTGTAACTAGCTGTGCCCGCGACTTCGTTCGCGCGGATGTCGGATGTGTCTCTTTACTCATTCTTTTCTTTTTCTAAAATAAAAGCAATTTTTTTTCTAATATTACTCCTTACAACATCAAAGGGGCTATTTCCATAATTTTCTGATCTCAGTCTCAATCTATCACAAATACCTATAATTTCACTACATTTTTGACAAGTTTTTGACATTGTTGTTCGACTGTGACTAGGTTTTGATAGTTTTAATTTAATTGTAAAATTGGCCCTCAGCTATCTGCCAGTGAAAGTCCCATCAAAATCGGTCCAGCCGTTTCGGACAATAGCTGAAAACTGGATAAAAACAGTCAGACAGAAAGACAAAAATTTTAAATATTGTTTTTTTTTTTTATAAGTACCGTATATTATAATTTCATATGCATTTAGTAAAAAGCTGTTATTTTGACATTACAGACAGACACTACAATTTCATTTATATGTAGCAAGTATAGATTTATTTTGACACGTTTGTATAGAGCATAAAATTAAATAATTATTTAATTTGCGGTTTTAATAGTTTTGTTTGTAAATAATAATAGCTTTTTTTCTTCAGTTTTTCATAGTTTTTTAAGCAGTGAGGAATTTAGTTACCTTTTTTTTAACTGGCAAGAAACTTTTCTGCTGACGTGCTCAATGAGATGTGCTTCTGTATTTTGACAAACCTACCGGATTTAATGCAGGTACCTTATGCATAAAGCAGTGGTGGTCCAGAGGTAACGGCCGCGACTTACGAGTTCGTAGGTTCGAATCCAGACAGGCGGATTACTTTGTGTAAATGATTTCATCACCACTGCTCTCAAAGAAAACATCGTGAGGAAACCGGCATGTCCTAGAACTAAAAATTCGAAGACATGTGACATCTACCAACCGGCACTGGGCCCGCCCACTCTCTCAATGAGAGGAAGCCTGTGTCCCAGCAGTGGGGACATTATAGACTGATAATGCTTTATGCTATACATATAATAGGAATGCAATGAATGTGATGTTATCAAACAATCTCTCTAATGCTACCACTGATAACACGTCCAATTATTTAATATCAAATCCAAATAGACTGCATTTCTACAGAATTGTATTATCTAAATCCTCACCAATTATCTTTTATATAATTACTAGCTGCCCGGCGCGACTTCGTTCGCGTGGTGTCCTACTAATACCCCCTACCCTACTCCTACCAATCCTACCCCTGCCCTTCTCCTACCTTACTCCTACCCCTTCCCTACCCCTTACTCCTACCCTACTCCTAACCTACTCCTACCGTACCCCTACCCTACTCCTACCCTACCCCTTCCCTACTCCTACCGTACCCCTACCCTACTCCTACCCTAACCCTTCCCTACTCCTACTGTACCCCTACCCCTACCCTACTCCTACCGTACCCCTACCCTACTCCTACCCTACCCCTTCCCTACTCCTACCCTACCCCTTCCCTACTCCTACCGTACCCCTACCCTACTCCTACCCTAACCCTTCCCTACTCCTACTGTACCCCTACCCCTACCCTACTCCTACCGTACCCCTACCCTACTCCTACCCTACCCCTACTCCTACTCTACCCCTACTCCTACCCTACTCCTGCTCTACCCCGAGCCTACTCCTAGCCCTGTCATTTGCGTTTTGTTATTCCAAGTCTGATTCTTCTTTTTTTTTTTTTTTCTGATTTTTTTTAGTATCTTATGTCCGTCTCCTGGCTCTAAGCTACCTCCCTACCAATTTTCACCCAAATCTGTTCTGCCGTTCTTGAGTTATAAGTGGTGTAACTAACACGACTTTCTTTTATATATATAGATAATATGTACACACATACATTACACACACACATATATTTTAATAAAATAATGTTATTAGCGTTTCATTAATAGGTTGATGGACAAACTTCTTATACTAACTAATTATTTAAATATAAATATAATATCCTAACCGTTAAAACAATAAGGCGTCGAAATATACTAAAATAAATATTTTCTATAGTTAGTATAAGCTATTTTGCGACTGCGACATTCTGGCAACAGGCTGCGGCCGACAATTGTCTTAAACAGGGTCAAATTAAATTAACTTTTTTTTTGGGTGCGGTGAAAATCCTCATGGACTTCCTCCATCGTGGGGGTGACAGAGGGGATGTGGTACCAATATCTAAACAAAAAAAAATGGGGCTACGACCGATGCTAATGCAGTGACAGTCACTTCAAGTATGAGTTTAGAATCTGTTTTTTGTTTGTTTAATCGTGTCTAGATATTGATTCCCATCACGTATGTGAAGTTTACATACAAAAAATAATAATTTTCAATACTCAAACTGGCAATATCTGCGGGTGTTGACCCAAAAAAAAAACATCAAAATATTTTATTTTTTTCTTTTTATCATGTTTAAATATCGCAACCCATCACGTCTGCGAAGTTTCGCTAGCTAATTTATTGTGCTCCTATATTTTGTTCAAAACGCCGAACAATTGGCGTTGAGTTTCAGAGTCGCAACGACAGGTTAGGGGGGTCGCACGCTCTCGCTACTTGTCGCAGCGTCTAGACGCAGCGACAAGACGCACAGTTGGCGCTTGCACTAATAATAGAGTCTATATTTACATATGTCTGTACTTTAAACTCACTAATAAGTTCATATTTGTCAGCCTTTCAGTAAGACACGGACACCCACGGTGTTGGGAAAATAACCAATTTGTACCAAAACCAAATATTGGTTTTGGTTTGTCGCCGTTTGCTTTGTAAAGATTTCGCGGTATTTTGCACAACCTGTGAGGTAGGAGAGACAGTTGTCGGCCATCTGAAGGCCAGTTCCCGTAATTAAAAACATTTAAAATCTAGTCATATCTCATCTCGGCGATAATCGACGTCAAGAACTTGTCAAAAATGTAGGGATTTTTGAGGTATTTTTGACCGATTAAGACAAGATGAGACAGTGAACGATCTTAAAATTGTGAGAATTGCCCCTTTGAGCGTAAAACTTTTAGTGCTTATTAGAATTAGATTAAAGACATTACGTAAACAATGTGATATGTACTGAAACAATATTCGATCCTCTACAATTTATCATTTCATCTATACAAATTATAAATTAATGTCGCTTTTCGTGTCTGTCTGTGTGTTCGCGTTGTTCTTCTAAACTAAGCTACGAATTTTGATGCAGTTTTCACCATCATTTAGAGAATTTATTCCGGAAGGTTTATTTGTATAATACATTAATCACTGTCTATTGCAAGTTTGTGTTTGTTTGTAATAGATCGCAGAAAGCGATAAGGCCGCCTATAGTACCTATATATTTTTTAGTTATGTTTTTTTTTTGTTATGTATTTATTGTGGTGTACAATAAAGTATAGATAAATTAATTAATATTAAGTTAATAAATACCTAATAAAGAAATTTCGATGTTTTCTGTAGTCGCAATAAAAACCGTGAGAACCAGAGGCGGGTCGCTTGTTTAAAAAAAAAAAACAAATTCGTTGTTAGCTAAATGGACAAGACTAGCCTGATAATATCGAAATAGAAAGATAATGTCAAAATCATTTATTTATTTTTTATTATTATTTGTACACACAGTAAAATACTTAAGATTCATATCATATTCGTGAGAAACTATGACTTTGTTATATAAATAACGATATTATTTTAAGTTAATTAACAAACGATTCAGTTCCTAATTGACATTTACGATTATTTTCAACTCATTAATTAAAATATTCATAAATCAAGTTTCCATATAAAAATATTATTTCAAAAGGAAAAAAAAAACCTTCAATATCGACAATTAATTTCATTATCATAAATTAAGTTCCGAAAACACTTAATTTTCGATTTTAATTAACCAATAAATTGTCTTCGTTTAATAATGAGTCGACAACTGGATACTTTACCTGACTTGTTTGACCAATAATCTGAACAGACATAAGGTAAATAGATCATAATGTCTCAGTTATTTTTAGTTACTTTTAGGTAAACTGCTATACTGTGTTTAAGTTTAAAGAGACATCAATGGTCTTTTAAGAGGGCAATGTCATTTACCTACTATGTTATTAGCTATTAATATGTGTACTTTGAATCATCGGCATCTGTAGCTACAATGAATAATAAGTAGTTATAGTCCGGCGTTTCTAAATTTGCCAAAGATGTAAACAACAATGGCCGCTCGAAATGAATAAAATCGATATACTTACAAGAACATTTATTTTAAGTACCTAATTATTTTAATTTGTTTTCGTCTAGTTAGCTCGGAGAAACTCCGAGCTAACTAGCCGAAAACAAAAAAATGTTCTAGTATATCGATTTTATTCAATTTCGAGCGGACATTGTTGTTTACATCTTTGGCAAATTTAGAAACGCCGCCGGACCTTAGGTAATCGTTTTCATGTGAAAAGTAAAATCTTTTTGGGATATCCTCAGTAAACTTTCCCTATTCCTAATCTTATGTATAACTAGCTGTGCCCGCGACTTTCGTTCCACCTTGCTGACCAGCGTGGTACACACAAACAGTAGAAATAACTTTCATTTTGACAGTTCAACAGCATTCATTGCGTTATTTGCATTGTTGAGCAGACAAATTTTTCGAACATATGAAGCATGGATTAGCAATATCCGTCAAAATAATTTAGGTTGTAATTGATAGTGTGTTATGCAATTTGGTTGCTGTTATTATTTTGAAAACAGCATCATTCAGTTACTCATAAAAGTTCGTGGAGACAAGTTGAGCACTTTTATCTAATCTGATGGATATGGCTTTAGATGAGTTTAAATCTGAGATATTTTTACAATATCTTTGCTAAAACATTCTAGAAATGTGTTGAGCCCAATCACAATTCTAGTATCCTAACTTTAGTGATTACGTCAACTCTTAAGGTCATACACACATATCAACTCGGAAAGGGATCGTCACCGTATCAACTCGAGCCATTCAGTATTCTTTGTATGATGAAACTCCCTACTGCATCGCACACTAATCGGAATCGTAACGTAATCGTCTCGCCTCGGGACAGGCTCACGAACCGCGGTGCGGTGCAATAAGGTGTAGGTAAAAAAAAAAAAAAAAAAGTACACGGGCTGTAGGAATAGGGCATCTTGTTGGCTTATCCATAGACCAGCTTATGTTCGCGACTTCGTCCGCGTGAAATTTATTTTTCTCCAGACTCACCTCGGCGCATTAAAAAACAATTTTGCTTAACGTTCTTTTAGACTTTTTTTGTCTTTGCTCAGCGTGATGTTAAGTAGCAGTCCTAGAGTGACATTAAGGGTCAGTTCACACCCCTACGCGACGCGGCGCGCAGTTTTCAAGATAGCAATACAATTATAGACCTTATCTACTACACAAAAAGGTACACAATTCAGTGAGGTGGGCTGCGCGGCGTAGCTCGACGTAGTAGACACCACCTCACTGAATTGTGTACCTTTTTGTGTGTGTTTGATAAGGTCTATAATTGTATTGCTATCTTGAAAACTGTGCGCCGGGTCGCGTCGCGGTGTGTACTGACCCTTTTTTTTTTTTTTTTTTTGTGGATGGGAAATCATCTAATGACTCCTCCCGCTCTGGGTGGAGCGGAAGGGAGAGGGGCGGTGGAGTGTCAGACTCTTACTGACTAAAACCCACCCGTGTTCCTTCCTTAGCCCTTTATGTTCCGGGGCAGCGGTAACCCTTTCGGACGATCCCGCTACCCCGGCAGGCTTCAGCCCCGGCGGGCCCCTTCCTTAATGCTGACATCTCTTTGAGGCGCGCGTGGAACACATACGCGCCATCCGGCACGGGCCTGGTCCTGATCGGACGGAGAGCTACCCATTACTCTCCGTCCGCAGGCCCGCGCCTACGGTGGCCGGGAGTCGTCACGCGGCTCCCGATGCCCGTAGCGTCTCCCGCGGCGGCTGAGGCGTGAGGCTCTCTCTCTGAGCCATCCCGCCACCTCCTTCGCTAGCATGACTGCTTCACAGAAGGAGGTGACCGCCTCCCACTCCCTCTCGCCCCGGACCATGGCTTGAACCAGGGCCGGACGCGAGAGGTCGCCGCCGTTGCGTGTGTACTGACCCTTAAGGTGAATGCGCAGTGGTAGACCGCGAAATTCAAATTTTCTTACGTTTTTTGCAATTTGCAGGCCAGTGTCAGGTTGTATCTTGATCAAAATTTGATTCGCGACAATAACAAGTACGTATTTATAGAATTATAATCATTAGAATCATTAATACATCTTTCTAAGTTAGATTTGTACCACTAAGCAGTTTTCCATAAGAGATTTGTTGTCGTGGTACAAATCTAACTTAGAAAGATGTATTAATGATTCGAATGATTATAATTCAGTAAATACGTACCTGTTATAGTCGCGAATCAACTTTTGATCAAAATACAACCTGACACTGATCTGAAAATTGCGAAAAACGTAAGAAAATTTGAATTTCGCGGGCTACCCTGGCACTTCCCCCTTAAGTAGCCTATCCTCTAGAATTGGGCTATCAAATGAATAAAGATTTTTTCAAATCCTACTAGTTTTTTCAGAGATTGCATTCAAACAAAAAAAAAAAATACGACGCATAATTAGCACATCATTTCAAATGTCTGAAAACACCACTAAAGATTCTTTAGAAACATTCCTATTTACTCGACTGCAACCACAAAAGGGAGAGTAACGTTATTAACACCGTTTGACCGTCCTACATACAAGAATGCGGCTATACAAAGAAAAGGTATGATTTAATACCGAAAGTATTCGCAATGGAGTTCCTTTGTCAGATACTGTTTGTACTGATAAGAGATTGTCATGTTTGTTGAACATAATAACTGAGAAACTGTCATGGCCGCGGATTTACTCTTTTGTTGCTGTTTATAATTGAAAAAACACCCAGAACGTTGGTTCTGGGTGTTTGTAAAAGTGCAAAGTGCCTGTCTGGGTTGCCAGGCAGGTACTTTACTTTGTGTATTAAAATTTGATTTCATCACCACTGCTCTCAAAACGGTGAAGGAAACATCGTGAGGAAACCGGCATGTCCCAGAACAAAAAATTCGAAGACATGTGATACCTATGCACCAACCAGCACTGGGCCCGCGTGGTGGATTCTGGCCCACTCCCTCTCACAGAGAGGAGGCCTGTGTCCCAGCAGTGGGACCATTATAGGCTGATTATGATGATGTAACATCTTTACTCTTGGAACAGTAAGGCTGATTGGTGGAGACGATAATGTGTGGGTATTGGGTCTTGCTCTTTAATTTGATGTGATCTACTAAATGTGTATCGTGCCACTTTAAATAGGTCATCATCTGCCTGCCTTTTCCCAACTATGTTGGGGTCGGCTTCCAGTCTAACCGGATGCAGCTGAGTACCAGTAGGTATTTTACATGAGCGACTGCCTATCTGACCTCCACAACCCAGTTACTGGGTAATACGAAACCCCTTGGTAAGACTGGTTGTCAGACTTTCGGGCTTTTGACGACCCGTAACGACTGTCAAAGATCCAGGAATGACAACCGGGACCAACGGCTTTACGTGCTTTCTAGGCACTTGTAGATATGTCTCCAAAATATCTTCTATTGATATAATACGAGTAACAATCTTATCTCTAAAATGAAATATTACGATAGCCTAACTATTTAGGATAAACCCAGCAATTTAAAAATAAAAGGAGGGCCTGCATCTAGCTAGACAGCATATTTTTGAAACCAGAGCCTTGGTCATCATTTTGATAGTTCAGTTCCTGATATTCATCACGAGTAGGCCTTAAAAAGAGGAGGGGGAACATTTAAGACCTCAGCCCTTTTAAAACTTCAATCATTTGAACATTTTGAACTACTATATTAAATTCCGGAGTCTGGATTTTTGCCCGGTTGATGGCAGTAGCCTCGCCCCCCACTATAGGGGACTACTGGCAAAATGTGGGTAGGTATATAATAATAATGAATATAATTTCATTTATTTTAGGTACCACGTATGAAATAATATCAGAAAACATCTTTAAATTCAATTCAATTCAATTATTCAATATTAAATACAAAACACATATCAATAAATTCAAACGAATAAATACAATATAAATACAAATAAAACTATGTCTAATTACACCTCTGCCAAACCAAGCGTGACGTTACATTAAAAAAAATGTTCATCCGCATTGAGAATCTCCTCTTTTTTTTAAGTTGATTAAAAATTAAATAGAGAGTAACGACCAATAAGGTCAAAGTGTCACTTTTTGCAAAACACTCGATAAAATCAATATCCCACTTAATTGATCATAATACAACACTTAATGACAACATAAACATAAAGATACATTCTACCACAATAAAAGATAGTTATCTTTATGAAAAGAAATTAAAAGATACAATAGAACGTGAATGAATGCTTGCGGTTTAATTACACGTATATTTGCAGAGTCAGCGCTGCGTATGCGCATTGAATAGCGCTTAATTATAACGTAATGATGTTTTATAAAAATATGACAGATTGAGGTACTTAAGTAACTGTGGGTTGAATTAGTGGAAGGTATAGTTAATGTTCATTTTCTATTTGACTTTATACAGGGTGAAATTTTAATCACAGTTTTCCTCTTAAGCGGCCATTGTACTCATCATTATGAACAACTTTTACTATGGGACCAAACCAGAAATCGTGAAAAAAAAATCAGCTGTTCCCTACATTTATGTTTGCACAACTCGTCAAAATGTAGAGAACAGCTGATGTTTTTTCCCCGATTTCAGATTCGGTTCTTGAGATACAGCCTGGTGACAGACAGACAGCGAAGTATTAGTAATAGGGTTCCGTTTTTACCCTTTGGGTACGGAACCCTAAAACAATTAATATTGCTGTCAAGTTCAACTTGACAGTTGTGGCAAGTTATGATTGAGCTTCCATGGACGTTATTCTTGGCCTCCACCGATATCAACAGAAACTTGGCACAGATACAATGTGTCAATATCAGTTACATATAAAGTGCATTACGACATATCACGCAATATAGAAAATGAGACGTTACACCGAGTTGGCAGCTTCTTCAGCCGCATTCTGTCTTGGACAGGAGAAGTTATTATTGGGTAAATATAGGCGGAAAATGTAGGAGATGAAATGGTAGGAGAAAAATTATCCCGAGTGAGGAAAATGAAATAAGTCTCCTACGCTAGAAAGGTCCTGGGAAGGTTTTTGTCAAAAAGCATCGTGCATTCTGATGTGCATAAATAATGATGTTTTCGAACAATTCGCTGATTTTATGCATGTATGAGTATAATATTTATATTTCCCTAGGAAATAAAGATTTCCTTTCAAGGAGTTTTAGTAATTTTAATCTAAAATAATATATTATTATAATAATGAGATAAGATTTGATTTTTTGTAGGTTTGTAACGCTTTTGCGCTTACCTGTAAAAAGACATAGACTACTTTTTTTTTTAGACGAAGTAGCGGGCAACATCTAATTATTTATAATTATAATTTAGGTGTGGTACAACTATGCTGTTACCTATTAGTTATTGCAAATAAGAGCAATATGCTTACATTTTCTTTAAATGATTAACACCTAAGCAGCGTCTAGTAAGGTGCTCAAAACCTACAAATCTATCTAGAGTGTGTTTCCTATTAGATGATTACACTATCTCAAGGGGTCCGTGGCTAAACAATGACAGCCGCACACGTCGATCGCCACTTACCACGTTTGGTCTGTGGATGGATGACCAACTTTACATACCGAGGCCCCTCCGTGCCTCGGAAAGTACGAGCCGTTGGTCTCGGCTGTCATCCGCGGATCTTTGGCAGTCGTTACGGTAGTCAGAAGCCCGAAAGTCTGACAACCAGTCTTACCAAGGAGTATCGTATTACCCAAAAACTGAGTTGTGGAGGTCAGATAGGCAGTTGCTCCATGTAAAATACTGGTACTCGTATTCAGCTGCATCCGGTTAGACTGGAAGCCGACCCCAACATAGTTGGGAAAAGGCTAGGCAGATGATGACTATCTCATTATTTCTCATTATCTATCACACATTTAAATATCTTTTTACTAGGTAATTAGCCAACAAAAAATACCTACTATTTTAATTTAAATCTCGCTAAAAAAGCAGACACTCTCATAAAAAAAAACTTTGACAAATAACTCCCATTAGTTCCGCACTACTAGAAATTTGAAACAAATCAATTATTATTCCAAACTGTTCACCTGTTATTGATTTTTGTACAATTTGACCATCATTTGACCTCTACTTTCGCACATTAGTGTTAAATTTGTGATCGATGGTCATTTTTGCGGTTATTTGGCGGTTCCCTTCACATTCATAATGAGAGGTTTATAATCATTAGTACTTTTTTATCTTACTGGGGCTGCCTCAATTTATGTATGACACAATGTGTAAGTTGAAATAAATATTTTTGTATTTGTATGTTTATCAGCATTTACTTGATTGACATAATCTAGTAGACATATCGGTTCACATCTAAAGTGAAAGCTCGAGAACACATACACAAGAAGTTGGCAAATTCGTCTCAGAATTGAGTTGTCGTAGGGTTTCTTGTTTATGTCTCATAACTTTTTTTTTATATTTTGTTGTAGGTATGTATGTATATGTATTTATTCTTGTATCTTTTATAAATATTTTCTTATTTTTTTTATCTTATTGCAACTGCTGTGTATTGTCTCTGCATCACCCTAAGGTAGACTGGTAGAAAATGCCCAAGGCATTAAGTCCGCCTTTGTACAGTTTTTACTTGTGCATAAAGTTTTAATAAATAATCCCCTCACTTCCATGCAGCTGAGT
Organism: Hydraecia micacea; assembly: GCA_914767645.1. Classification (NCBI taxonomy): domain Eukaryota; kingdom Metazoa; phylum Arthropoda; class Insecta; order Lepidoptera; family Noctuidae; genus Hydraecia; species Hydraecia micacea. Next base: position 11,661,707 of record OU611795.1, read on the forward strand.
TTATTTTCTGGGTTGAAGATGATCCCAAAAATCACCCTTTAAAGTTTTGACTGGGTATGCTGTAACTTTTTTTTTAAGTTTTCTTCTTACTACTTCGACATGCTGCAGGTGAGACGACTGACTCTCATTTGAATGAATAGCGAATCATAAACACCTACTAGAAATTACATTTATTCAGTATAAAATTGATCACAATAACACGATTTTATTAGCTTCACTTGTTTCAGAGTTATTTCATACAAACATCAAGTTGATATTAGTGTTGACGTTCTTCTAGTCACTAACAATGCCTTTCGTCACTCTGCAATCGAAAACATTTATTGCGTTGTTTACGTTGTCGAGCAGACGATTTTTTAAAAACAAATGAAGCGATGGAATAGGAATTTTCTTCAAAACCCTTCAGATTATGAAATAAAGTGTTGTACGAAATTGGGGTGTTGGTGAATATTGGCAACAGAATTTTATTTCTGTGTTGTACATTTGTATACTTTTCTTTACTTCTAGTTAAGTTCTTTCCATTCCAATATTATGTTACTATTTTTATCGATAGATAGGTACCTACTGTGGCAGATAAAGATATCCGAAAACATTTTTACTGTCGTTATTTAATAGATTTGGATCAAGAATTGTGTTTTATTATTTTCTTCCGATAACTGTTAATAAAAACAATAAGAGTTCTCATACATCACCAACAGTTTAATTCTTAGCCAATAAAACACAAAAATCTTAATTAATTACGACAAAACGTTGAATACATCTTTAAATTATAGTGATCATTAGCAGTTACATGCATAATTTATATACCTTAAAAAATATTCTAAATTTACTATAACTATGTAACGTTCTTGTCATTTTATTGTATTTTTATTATAAAAAGTATAACATTAATTTAATTTGCCTAATTTTTAGTGGCGACAACGCTGTGGGGCGCCCATAAGGCATTAATTGTCCAACCGCCGGCGATTAACGAGAAGCGAGTAGAGCTAGCAACTAAAAACGAGTTGGCTAGCAAAGAGCAGCGAGTGCACGATGGCGGCCAGCGATTAGGCCCGGTGTCCCTCAAAGCAGAGAGGAGAGGAGACGAGACATGTGTTTTGAATAACCAATCAGATTTCGTTATTTCCACATCTCCTCTCCGCTTAGCTTCGGTAGAAAAGGAACAAGCGGAGAGGAGAGGAGACGTCTCATTTTTCTATAGAATTTTGTGCCGGGAGCATGCAAACGGCAGAGCGGAGGTACCCGCGTTCGCGCGCCCCGTTCCCCGCTGCTTTTTCCCCGCGCCTTACATACCCGAGTCATTCCCATAGATATATTTTTTTACATTTCTATGGTCATTCCCATGACACATCTCCGCTACGCACAGCTTATCTCCTCTCCGTTACGCATCTCCTCTCCGCTTTGGTGGCAATAACCTGCAAGCTTCGCAGCACATCTCCTCTCGTCTCCTCTCCTCTCCACTTTGGTAGATACCGGGCCGTACTCGCTTACTCGATGCACGAATACCAAGCGTGAGTCTCTCAGCGAGTGTTCTGCCCGCCAAGCGAGCATCTCTGACCGAGTACTCACTTTGATAGGTCTTGTCGCTGCGACAAACGAGTACTCGCCGGCGTTGTGAACAGTCACCGATCAAGTATTAATGAATGTATTTCTTTTACTTATACTTACTTAATGATCTTATGACTGCGTCAGTGAGCGGAGTTCGCGCAACTGAATTTTGGGCCAAAGATGTTTGAACTTTGTAACATCGATACGCTAAGAAGACTTACACGGGATCTACAATATTTTGGTCCTACAATCGTTTCTTGAGCGAGAAAATCCTTGATATACAGGGTGGTCAAAAAGTCGTGGATCAAACGACATAGAGAGATAAAGGAGGTAATTTCCAACAAAAAATCTTTCTACAGCCTGGCTATAATTAAATTGCCCTAAAAGTTATGAATATTTTTGTATAGCGAGTTCTTTTACAATTAGAATAATTTAAATAAAAATGTGATTAAATGTATCAGCACTACAAAAGTTCTATTGCGGCTCTCTGCAAGAGCAATTCATTTTTTTCCAAACATTTTGAAGCGTTAGTTCTCACTTTAACAGCGTTGGAAATTACCTCCTTTATCTCCTTGTTTTCGTTTGTTCCACGATTTTTTGACCACCCGGTAATAGTCGCTTCCATGTCGGTGTGGGACAGGTGCCTTAGTGAACGAAATGAAATAGGCGATTAAAAGTGACTGTTGAAAATTATTATTACAAAAAAAAAAGTGTTATTTACTTTAGAGCCATTAGCATAAATTACGGCTTGTCCGAATAACTTAAAGTTTTTACCTACTTTACTTTAACCATCTTACTTATTTTATTATTGTTAGCCTGTGATGTCCCACTGCAGGGCAAAGGTCTCCCTACTCTCTTTCCACTTCTCTCTGTTCAAAGCTGCTAAGGACCAGTTCTTGTTGAAGGAGTCCAGCTCAACCTCCTAACTCCGTCTGGGCCTGCCACGATATCGCTTGCCATTAAGAGGGACCCATTGGGTCGTAAATTTGGCCCTATTTTTTACCCAGTAATTTTTTTCTGTTTAAAAATACTACGGTTAGGCAGATATGTAACCTATATTTCGTACACCCACATTTTGCCAGTTATGTTTAAGTCCCATGTACCTAATAGGGGGCGAGCCTATTGCTATCAACCTGGCACAAATCCAGGCTCCGGGCTGCTACTGATAAATTTCAGATGGGAAAACCCAATATCACCAAGCCCGACATGGAAATCGATCCCAGAACGAGGCAGAAAAATATCTAGTTCCAATACCGTATGTAACACTTCGAGATCGATCGTATAAAGATTTTCGCTAAGTGAAACAGCACGAGGATAAATATTTACGTCTCTATTTATAGGCATAGATAATCTTCATCGTAAACTAAAGCGTGAAATTGTGTAGTCACGCTGTCGTGATGGCACTGTGGATAAGGCCTTTTATCCACGAGGTTGTGGGCTCAAATCCGGACAAGTACCAATGTAACTTTTTCGATTCATATGTAGGTAGGTACAGACGCCAGCACATCAAGCTACCCCAAACTGTCAAATTTTCCCAATCAACTTTGAACCTTATGCTTTAGCAATAAAGTTGAAACCTATTAAAGAAATTTGACGGATTGTAGTAGCTTGATGTGCTGGCGTCTGTACATACTTTCTGAGTTTATCTTGGAGATTACTGATGTTGGTGATGGTGAAAACATCGTGAGGAGGTTTGAAATATCCATCGCGTTTTGAGCAAGCATGGTGATCAGTGCTCGTGCCTTCTCTGTATGAGAAGAGCCCTTTGCTCTGCAGTGGGACAATAATAGGCTGGTATTATTATCCATACTAGATAATATTATCCATACTTAATATCGATACCTTTGGGTAGAAAGGTCGTATAAACCAAAACCCGACTTTTCAGGAGAGCAGAAAAACTATTTTTTTTTTATAAAAAAATTCATAACTTTTTTGTTTTTGAAGTTATAAAAAAATGTTCTATCAGAAAGGTTCTTACAATTTGCAAATGAAAAAGGTTAAATCATCAAAACCTATCTATCTTCTTTAGTTTTAAAGTTAGCTTGGATTTACGTCTTAGAAAAAATCCATTCTTGGTTAATACACCCCATGAAAATGTACTTTAAAAAAACTGTATAGGTCGTATATCCATTTTTGGTAAGCTTATGGTCACATTTACTGTCGTAAAAACCCATATATGTAGTTTTTTTTTGTATTAAAAACCATTTATAATCATAGATCAATTGAATTCTGACTAATAAACAATCCTGGAACTCTCAGAATTAGTAGGAACTCAATTATTATTATTCTAATACTCAATGATGGTCGATTCAAATAAAATAAAACTACCCGAAATACGAAATCAACACTTATTAAGTATTATAATACCTTCTAATCAACATTTACTATTATTTCAATAATGGTATAGAACATACCTAACGGGTTTAACATTTTTAAATTGAAAAAATAATTATAACAACTTAAGGTGAATGCGTAGTGGTAGACCGCGAAATTCAAATTTTCTTACGTTTTTTGCAATTTGCAGGCCAGTGTCAGGTTGTATCTTGATCAAAATTTGATTACGTACCTGTTATAGTCGCGAATCAAATTTTGATCAAAATACAACCTGACACTGATCTGAAAATTACGAAAATCGTAAGTAAATTTGAATTTCGCGGGCTACCCTGGCACTTCCCCCTTAAACTGAAAAGTGAAATAAAAAAATCTACTTAGTCATAAAAAAACAAAAATTATTCAAACTTCTTCTAAATTAAAGGTTAAGGTCTAGTTAAGAACGTTATGTGCATCAAAAGCGGGTAAAACGGGATCAGTTTTGTTCATCGAACTTAGGTCAGTATTAATGTCAACTGTAGGAGATAAGCCTGAACTTGCAGCATCAACATTGTACAAAGAAGTATCTAGGTGAGTATCTAGATAAGCTGGAGTAGACAAATCTGGGTCTGCAGCATCAACATAGTGTGTCAAAGGTGTCGCAACATTATGGTCAGATACAATTACTGGAGCTAGTGTATTTGGTTCTGTGTCGCTGACAACGTACATCGAAGGTATAACGGCATTAAGGTCAGTATCGACATCCACTGGGGCATTGTTTTCATTAGCATTGCTCTTGGATAAGGTGACATTTTTATCCTGGGAATTATTTACAATAGTTATAGAAGATGAAGATACATTTTCTTTGTTACGTTTTGTACTTGACTTTTTAATAATTATGTTTGAAATTATGTTATTTTTTTTTATTTGTGTCAGCTTTTACAGGACTATTAATCGGTATAGCATCGTTGTAAGGATGGGATAGTGAAGACGTATTCATAGACGTGCTAAAAGTATTGTCACTATGACTGGTGGTTGAATCCATAATATTATTGTTTGTGGTTTCTTGGCACGTTTTGCAGGTCGTTCAGTCACTGTCTTCTATAACGTCACTATCCGATAAAATACTCTGTTGTGATATATTGTGTGGCATATTAACTGCGGGCTCTACTTGTTGGGTTGAACTGAAAATAAGAAATAAAGTCACAGACAATAGTCATAGGAAAATAGAATAGATAAAAGTTACGGTTACTATAAAGGTTTAAATCATTTTGCAATAAAATGTTTGTGTCGAGTCCTTAAAAATGTTTATTGTATTATTTTAAATTAAGCTTAAGTAAAATTAAAACACTATCTTACTACATTTTGAAATTCCTTTCGTTATCTTCACCGCAGAACCAAAATTTTATGCCATACAATATTGAACCTTATTTTTCATAACAATACGCGTTGTTTTTACTGTGCTCTGTGTCTGCCTTTGGATTTACGACGTCGAATTTAAACTATGTTTAGGTAATGCATTTAACACGTTAGGGCGTATAAACCATTTACAATTAACGACTATTTTTACGCCCTGAGTTAATATAAATTATGGTCATTACATCATAACAAAACTACAAAAACAAAACAGTCGGCTTTTACGTTTAAAATTTACCTTTTCTAAGAGGCTATGACCGAAAATTTCTGGGTCGTATTAACCATTTTTGTGCGAATTTCTGCATTTCGTATATACAGATCGATAGAGAAAAAAATTCTGAGAAAAACTGTATATATAACTCAATTTGGCCAAAATGGTTTATACGACCTTTCTACCCAAAGGTATCGATATTATAAATGCGAAAGTGTGTCTGCTCTGTCTGTCTGTTACCTTTTCACGCTTAAACCGCTGAACCGATTTAGATGAAATTTGGTATAGAGATAGTTTGAGTCCCGGGAAAGGACATAGGATAGCTTTTATCCCGATATTCCCACGGGAAACTTATGCGGGTGAGACCGCGGGGCACTGCTAGTATTATATACATACCAGCTTCTGCCCGCGACTTCGTTCGCGTGATATTTAGAACCACCCGCGTCGTTGCGCATCGAGCGCTTTTCATTTTCGCTTAGCGTTCTTTCTGTTTTTTTTTTTTCTGTTTGTTCGACTCCTAAGGGCCGTAACTTGATGTTAAATAACGCCTATAACCTTCCACAAGAATTCAGCTGTCAAATGCTAAAAGATTTTTTCAAATCCGACAGTTAGTTCCAGATTTCAGCGTGTTCAGACAGACAGACAGTCAGACGCGGCCGGCGGGGGGACTTGGTTTTATAAAATGTAGTGAGTGATCATGATAGGCAAGATAATCTTCGCAGTAAGCTAAAGCATGAAATTGTGTGACGTCACGGTTTTTTCGGTATTGACATCATTTAATCACGTTAATTAGGGCTTGTCGCGTGCTGAATCTCGTTTTGAGTGAAGAATATTTTGGTACATGAATTATAGAAGAAATCTTTCAGTAAACCTACCAAACCGAAGAAGAGTCGAAACTGAGGAGGACAATGTTAATCTGACCAGCCATTTACCAACTATTTCGGGACAGATTCCAGTCTAACCGAATGCAGCTGAATACTAGTATTTTACATGCCTATCTGACCTCCACACCCCAGTTAATGAGTAACACGATACCCCTCGGTAAGATTGGTTTTCAGACTGGGCTTCTAGCTACGTCTACGGTTGTCAAAGGAGGACCTTTCTATTAAATGACTAGGTGCACCCCGCGGTTTCACCCGCATAAGCGTCGATCCCGTGGGAATATCGGGATAAAAAGTAGCCTATATGTTAATCCAGGGTGTCAGCTACCTCCGTACCAAATTGTATTAAAATTGGTCAAGCCGTTTGAGCGTGAAGAAGTAACAAACATAATTATAAACACACACACACACTCACAAACTTTCGCCTTTATAATAATTCTCGTATTAGTGTGAAGTGTGATTTAAAACCATTATTGTCACACTGCAGGGCAAATGCCACTGTACCTACTCTTTTCACTTTCCTTTAATAAAAAAACCAGCCTTTATTCGTGGAGCTCGAGCCCCAATTAAGTAAAACACATTCGAATGATTTTGAACAAATTCCTCATTCATTGCTTCGTATGTTTGAAAGATTCGTCTGCTCGACATCGTAAATAATGCAATGAATATTGTCGTATAGTCAAAATGAACGGCATTGCAAATTGTTAGTGTGTTACATAGTTACCAGCAATCTCCGGTGTGACCTTCAGACCTATAAAATAAGTAATAAGTACAGACGCCAGCACGTCAAGCTACTATTTAATCTGTCAAAGTTCTTTAATAGATTTTCAACTTTATCACTAAAGCATAAGGTTCAAAGTTGATTGGGAAAATTTTACAATTTCGGGTAGCTTGATGTCTGTACATGTCCCGACATATTTTACCAATATGAAACAAGGAAGGTCCACAAAATTCATTTGTCTAAAACCAGCAAAATAAAATTGTCGCCACACTTAAAACAGTATAGCTGAACATAATTTATATCGTTCATAAATTATGCCAAATATAAATCAATATGCTTTTCATATTAATCCTCAACTTTTAATGTGTCATGCTCTCAAAATTAGTTTGCTTAATGTTATAATTTATTGGCATTTTTATTGAAAAGAACTCTATTAGCTATGGTTTAAATTTTTATGTAAGTGTGGAAACATTTGTTATGTTAATTTGTCTATTTCAACCTAACAGTTCTATTTTTCATTGCTCATTAGGAATTTGATGCTGATTGGTATTCCAATTTTTGGTAATAATATTTTTCTTTTGACATGTTGACCATAGTTAATGAAGACCTCTCTATGCGGACGAATTTTTCGACGCTATATTTTAGTTTCTGTATAGTTTTACTTAAGTTAGGATTTAATTTTTTTATTTTTAGTATTAATTCAATTTAAGATCTCTTCCAAATATTAAAAATATCGTAAAAGAAAAAAATATCTTCCTGAATTCATTTAGATTTGAAGCGACTTATTAAATCTATGTCTAAATGAATAAATATGTATAGTACCTAATTGCGATTATATTCAATTAATATTCATTTAAAGTTTTTATCAGTAAAATATGCTTTTAATTAACTGTAAACTTATAATAAACAAGCTTATCATTTTAAGAGATAATTTTGCTTTAAAGACCAATCAACTTACAGTAATCGGATCGATAAATAAGTAGGTATAAGTTTTTTTCTCAAACCCCCTTACTAATAAACGTTTAATAGCGTCTGTATAGTTACACAACGCTTTGTCTTCTTCTTTCGAAAGTCAAATTACTGACGACTGAAAGAGTGAAATCGGTGTGTAACTATTCATCTGAAGGAGGTAAGCCTAAAATGACTCACTGCTGGGCAAGGGCCATAATTTCCCAGGCACGAGTCCAGGTCATCTCGCCATAAAAACCGCAAAAAAATAAATACCTACATAAAATTTTCCTGGTTACATTAGCCGTTTAGTTAATCGCCTGGCCCTTGGAAGTAGTGCTCGCCTCGCTTCGCTTTCTTAGCTCGCACGCGGTTGATTACAGTTCTAATCTAGAAGACAGAATACAATTCAAGGCTACTTTGTCAGTCTTTTGTTTATTTCACTCCAATGACATTTCAGTAATGTTGGAGATAGCTTTCTATTTACATGATTATCTCTCCAGTAGGTATAGTCTAGCGGAAAAAACCTAGGTAATCAATATAAACTAAGGGTTTGATAAGATACACGAAAATAATGATTGATATCAAATCATACGATATTTTGCTGATTGTAATGATATAGCATAGCACTAACCAAGGTATTTTCTTAGTTAATCTAAAACAATTGTGGCTTATTCGCAAGAAAGCTAAAAGCGTGGTGATTCTTTGCCCTGCAGTGGGACAATAATAGGCTGGTACTATTACTGCAGGGCGAAGGCGTTTTTGCCCGACTACGGAGATATGATTTTAACGGGTCTAAATATGTATGTATGTATGTATGTTCATCTGTTCCCTCATAACTTCAAAAGTATTAATAATAAGTAATTTGACAAATGAGGTATCGTTACAAGCGTCTTGTCCATCCGCTGGTTATAGGCTATGTGACGTCACACTAAGTTCAATATGGCGCCCTCTAGAGGACATAAAGTAATGAATTTAAAAATAAATGTTTTGGAATGGTGCCTTGTTGGATATCAAATGAAAGGACTTAATTAGCACATTTCAAAAATATTAATATTATTGAAATAAGCCTCAAAATAATGAAATAAAATATAAGTTTAAGAAGAAAGTTTGTTACACAATTAGGTTTTTACCTAGTTTGGGGTTCAGACGCTTCATAATGATTACTGTAACGGCATAATTATTATGTCAAGAAAAAAATATTTATTATTATTTTATTTATATTCTCAATCTAAATATATAAAAGAAGAAACTGACTGACTGACATATCAACGCACAGCCCAAACCGCTGGATCTAGAGATTCCACATTTGGAACGTAGGTCCCTTACGAGGTCTAGGGGTGCACTAAGAAAGGGTTTTTCGAAATTCCACCCCTAAGAGGGAAATGGGGGGACGGTGAAATTTCACGCGGACAAAGTCGCGGGCAGAAGCTAGTTTAAAATAAACTAATAGTAACGCGACCTGAAAGCACAGTAAATAGGCTCCATAACATTCGAAAACTTGAAACTCTCGCAAGATGTAGATAAGTAATTTGAAATTTCTCCTGAACGCTCTGCTAAAACCAATCGCTAGTTGTAATTAGATTAAGTCCTAAATCATTGGTATCGGAATACATTTATCAACATGTCCAAACATTGCCATTGGAACCGGCTTAGCTCTCAAACGGCCATGTTTTACATAAAAGCTTAATGTACTGCGTTTTATTTAATTTGTTGTAATCTATCTCATAATGTAAAGTAGCCTTTTTGGGGTAACACCGTCATTTGTTAAGAGTTCATTCATTTCATATGGGCAGTTAATTATTTGGATTTAAGTGACAGAAAAGTTGAAAGGAAATCGTTTGGCTTGGTATGGCCATGTGATAATAGTCCTCCAGACCGTATTTCGGCCTCAACGGAGAGTAGCCTTCAGCGTGGAAGATATTATAGTGCACAAGTGCGCGCGCAATCACGGGTGCACTCTCTCTTCCCTCATTCTCATAGTCCGATGAGACGGCACGTAATCCGGCACGACCGGAGAGAGATCAGGCGGAGGACTAACGACTAAACATACTTTCCGAGGCATGGGGGTACCACACGCCAACATCCAAACTCCGGGCATTTAATTTCACAACAGGAATTTCTTAGTACTTAAAGACTAAGAAATTTATGAATAATGCCTGGAGTTTGGATGTTGGCGGTGTGGCACCCCCGTGCCTCGTGTATATGTATATTGTATAATTGATATCGCTCAAACATCACACACATGTTATGACGACTTGGCAAAAATAATGTCATTTGATTCCATACTTCTTAAATTATGCTTGCTAAGCACCCTGACCCCTCATAAGCAGTATTTAACTGTTTCAAGATAAGAATTTGACACCTTCCTCCGCAAACAATCTCTCACGCAGAGAACTTCAAAAAAATATTCACTTAAAAGCTTAAATTAATCATTCAAGAACATGACTCCATAAAATCACAGTGAGAAATAAACTACAGAATCATCAACATGATTCGATCGTAGAAATCGATTCATCATTCGATGCTAATGTATTCGATTGAATCGATTTTAAAAACCGGTTCAATCCGTGACCGCGCGGTACTTTTTTAATAAAGAAATTAAGATGATTTTTTTCTTCAAATATTGTACTATTAGAAGTTATAATAATGTCATTAGCATACATTAGCGTTATCATTATGGTAATCGTGAATCGATTTTGTGTAATTTATTTTTATGGCTCCGTTTAGGCTGTTCTAATTTATTTTTATAAATTGTGTGGTTGTCTCATTTCTGTAGGGTGTCCTGCGGGGTAATTGCGTAACACACTATCAGTAGCAATGGGTTTCATTTTGACAGTTCAACAACGTTCATTGCGTTTATTCGAAAAAGATCGAATCTGAGGTGTAGTTACTTTTTTAAACATTCACTGGTGCTTAGGTGCATAGAAACATATTTAATAAGTACTATTAAAAGTTGAATTTATAATATTCCCAATTTCTTAAATTTTCTAATATACATATATTTTCAAACGGATCTTGTTTCTAAGCTAACAGACATAAAATAATCATTACGCACAGACGCTAGCTCAGCATATCAAGCTACTACAATCTATCAAATTTCTTTAATAGATTTTCAACTTTATCGCTGAAGTAGATATAAGGTTCAAAGTTGATTGGGAAAATTTTACAGTTTCGAATAGCTTGATGTGCTGGCGTCTGTACATGTTTAAAAGGGGAAAGAATCATGAGGCATAAAAAAATTCGTCTGCATCATTGACAGGGAAGTGTAATTGCAATAACAATTGCCACGTTGTGGCGATGCTGCCTATTTGAACTACTTACCTAGGTAATTGAAAAATTGTTAGTAGCTGGTTGTTTTATGTATTTAGTCTAGTACCAAAAAAGTATTTTGTCCTAGTAGTTTTTTTGTGCCGTTTTAATTAGTCCAGTCTCATAAAATAGCAGTTTCAGAAGGAATTTGATAATTATACTAGACAGTTAGATCCTATTTGTATATTTTTATGGTCCTTCGAGTCGTAAACCAATTTCGTTGCCAATTTGTAGTCAGTAAACGATGTTTAAGAGACTATAAACGTATTATAAATATAAACAAGCTTTTCCGGTAGCTATTAGTTATGGGTATTAACCAATTACCTACTAATAACATTATTTTGCCGACTGGATAGCGCAAAAAATATTTACAAAAATCGAATGAACTTTTCATTCGATTTTTTTAAATATTTTAACCGCTGCCTCTTTTTTTTGCAGAATGGATCTTATATTGTGGTGGCCTCGAAATATTAAATTCTCATTTTCTCATACAAATAATCTGATATTTAGGTGGACAAAACCGGGCAAGTAAATCCTCATCGTTTTGTTGCCCTTACGTTCATTATATTTGGGGTAGGTACAATATATTTATGTGTCTTATTCTTCCATGCTTTGATTAGTCGTCATCCTCGGTAATCACCCTCTTTCTCGCCAATAAAGTTTAAAAATCCTCCACCAACCAACTTCTTGAAGAAATCTAGGATAATCATCTAGGTTAATTTTGAACGTATCTTCGTGATTTTTCCTACAGAGGTAAAGATTTAAAGGATCGACATCATCTGCCTAGCCATTTCCCAACTATGTTGGGGTCGGTTTCCAGTCTAACCGTTTGCAGGTGAATACCAGTATTTTACATGGAGCGACTAGGGAGTCGCTAACTGGGTTGTGGAGGCCAGATAGGCATCTGACCTCCACAACCCAGTTACTGGATAATACGATACCCCTTGGTAAGACTGGTTGTCAGACTTTCAGGCTTCTGACGACCCGTACCGACTGTCAAAGATCCACGAATGACAGCCGGAACCTACGGCTTAACGTGCTTTCCGAGGCACGGAGGCACAGTAAATATATATTTATCTACTGTGACGGAGGGGTCTCGTAGCTTAACCTGATCGATCGACCTTTAAAGATTTAAAGGAAATACTCTTGAAACCGTAGATTATGCTTTAGTACCTATAGGTAGGTGTAGAAAGGACCCTCGTTGGGATGTTCTCAAGACTTGAAGCCTTGAGAACGTCCTATTGCCTCTGTAAGTATCATTTTTAATCATATATAAAAGTATTTTAGTAGGGTCCGTCCTCTTAGAATCTTCATGAACTATACCTACCTATACTGAATCATTATCTACGGTTCTAGAACAGAAGCTGTTCAAATAATCACTAACCCAGATGCGCTTTTTAAAGGCGACGATTTTTTTATCGCGCACTGGATTTTCAACTCTTGGTGCGGAGACAAGCATTGCAAATCCAAAAATTTCGGCAAGTGTGTCCCAGCGCGTTGAAAAAAATACACTGCTGGATTTTCGATTTTCAACTCCTGGCGATTGCTTGGCGGTAAGCACTGCGTTGAGAATCCAGTGCTAGATAAAAAATATCCGCGTTAAAAAATCGCCCGTGGGTACAAGGCACAAAAAAGCGCCGCGATGATTTCCTTACAACCTCTTCCGTCGTTATTGGCACACCATCAATAAAAAAGTAAAAACAAATTGCAGGTACTTCATATATTAAACAAATGTAAAGGTCACACCGCAAGTTCATTTAACTCTTGGGGCCATACATTGCGGTTTGGCTCTTAAGTGATCACAAACTCGTTTTTGACAACCCTAGAATTAACCGTCAATTGATTTTCAGCCTAATTCATAACAGTTAAGATTCAATTTGAATTAACCATTACTTGTTCCAAACGCAAATGCGATGCTGTTTCTTATTTTTAGAGGAGTCGGTGATAATCGAATTTGAACTTAATGTTGTGTGAAATAAAGGTGTTAAAACGGTGAAGCTAACTCTGTGATTACGCGAACATTAATTATATTATAGGCAGTTGAAAAAAAACTTCTAATAAATCATTTTGTTTTGATGGCAGTCGATAATGTTATGGATGACAGTTCGGCTACCGGGTTTTCTTTACGTTTATTTGTATTCTTGAAGGAGAAGTAAATAATTAAATATTTTCATTGTTTATTTCCCTTGGGTGCTAAAGTAATGTTTGTTTTCGTCTAGTTTAGCTCTGAGATTTAGACGAAAACAAACATTACTTAAAATAAATGTTCTTGTATATCGATTTTATTCAATTTCGAGCGGCCATTGTTGTTTACATCTTTGGCAAATTTAGCGCGGCCGGACCTTACCTGAGGCTTAAACATAACTGACGAAACGTAAAGTAAAGGTACACCCTCTGCCCAACCCTTCGGGGAATAGAAGCGTGATATTATTGTATGTATAGGTATTATACACACATACAGAAACCAGCAATAAATTCTACCACTATCGCATTTTATGACGATTTCCAAAAAATGAACGAAATCGGTCGCGAAAAAAACTCAGTTGTTCCCTACATTTTGACGAGTTATGCGAAGATAAATGTATACAAAATGTTAATAAAATAATGTAAATTTAAAAAATGTGAACAAATGTTTCAGGTTCTACTAGTAATTTCAAAAACTGAGGAAGAATCTTAGTAATTGAAAAAGAAAATCAACTTTTAATCGTAAGAACTCACTATCGGGTATTATATTATCTGTGCTTTCGATAAAAAAATTGTATCTTTCACTAATGTTAGGAAGATATTTTTTTTTTATACTTACATGAAAGGGTATTTTATGGCAGTCCCATCGCAAAAAAAAAAAAAAACATAAAAAGAGCTTGTCGAAAAAAGTTATAAATGTTTAAAGATGTAGGTATGAGGTACTTATCTAATTTTTTTTTATTGACGTCACCATTTGGACCACCCTGTATGTGATTTCCATACTGCATACATAATCTATTTTTTTGTCACTTAAAACGGTGGATACTGTTATTTTTTTTTGTTAACAGGCCGGTTACACTACGTTGCAAATCATCTCATCATCTGCCTAGCCTTTTCCCAACTATGTTGGGGTCGGCTTCCAGTCTAACCGGATGCAGCTGAATACCAGTATTTTAAATGGAGCGACTGCCTATCTGAGGTCAGATAGGCAGTCGCTCCATTTAATTTATTTGTGGAGGTCCACAACCCAATTACTGGGTAATACGATACCCCTTGTTAGGACTGGTTGTCAGACTTTCGGGCTTCTGACTACCCGTAACGACTGTCAAAGATCCACGAATGACAACCGGCACCAACGGCTTAACGTGCTTTCCGAGTCACGGAGGGATCTCGGTATGTAAAGATGGTCACCCATCCACAGACCAACCGTGGCAAGCGTAGCTTAACCTGTTCGATCGACCTGTGCGGCTTTTATTATTTAGCCACGGACCCCACAAATAAATTGAACATCTGAGTGTTGTGTTAATTACTCTGTAACAGTGCAAATTAATATGTCACATTCCTTGAATTACAGAATGTTTATGAATACTGACATTTATAATGTGATGTCCAATAGATCGCGCTGATAATGATTATATTATTATTTTAGCTGCAATATGAGGTTGTAGGTTTCTTATTAATGTATTATTCGAATCAATCCGCCTCGCCTTTTCTATATTTTGTTGGGGTCGGTTTCCAGTCAACGAGATACTGCTGATTACCAGTATTTTACATGGAGCGACTGCCTATCGGACCTCGACAACCCAGTTACTGGGTAACACAATACCCCTTGGTAAGACTGGTTGACGGACATTTGGGATCCTGACTACCGACCTAATCTTATATATAAAATTCTCGTGTCACAATGTTAGTTGCCATACCTACTCCTTCGAAACGGCTGGACCGATTTGTATGAAATTTTGTGTGCATATCGGGTAGGTCTGAGAATCGGCTACTATCAATTTTTTTTTTGCAACACGACGTTTGCGGGGTCAGCTAGTATATTATAATAATAAAATCAACTAGCCAATAATATCGAGCACTTACATAAGCTTAAGTATGTGTAGACCAGACAAAAGAAAAATAACTCTGAAAAACTGTAAATGTGCGCCAGGTGCAAAATGTTAGACAGAATGAATAATCAAGTCTTTTTAATTAACAGATAGGTAATTTAAGAATAGATTCTCGCGTTTTTTCTTACTGTATTATTTTAGACCGTGGTATTTCTTGGGACGCTCTGCGAATACATGACACAGTGTTGGAAATAAGTCTGAAAAGTGTGATGTAAGTACCCGTTCTTATTGGTTACCAGTTTTAGCAAAGAAACCGGAGTAAAGAATAACGATATAATTTACTGAATCTTAAAGATATGGATAAATATTGGCTGTCATGGTATGGATATGTGATGCGGAGGGATGAGGAATATGTCGTGAGGAGAGTTTTGAGTATGAATGTGGATGACTATCAGAGTGGGGGAAGACCAAAAAAACGATGGAAGGACTATGTGAAAAATTATATGGTTAGAAATGGGAGTGGCTACCCCAAATAAATTGGTAAGGGCAGGAGAATGATGAAGAAGATTATCTATTGTAAATGTGATATTTTTAATCATTATCTGCCTAGCCTTTTCCCAACTATGTTAGGGTCGGCTTCCAGTCTAACCGGATGCAGCTGAATACCAGTATTTTACATGGAGCGACTGCCTATCTGACCTCCACAACCCAGTTACTGAGTAATACGATATCCCTTGGTAAGACTGGTTGTCAGACTTTCAGGCTTCTGACTACCCACAACGTCTGTCAAAGTTCCACGAATGACAGCCAGGATCAACGGCGTCAAAATATTTTTAATGCGATCATCAAATCTTGTGCAGACACGAGAATACACAGCGTTCATTGACTCCTATAATAGGTACATATCCTACCTATCTATAGTGTTAATTAACTCTCTATAAAACGATAAACATCTGGCTGCTCATCTAATTACCAGATCACCGTAAGATGTATCATATTACTGACGACTATATCGATTAT
This sequence comes from Hydraecia micacea, assembly GCA_914767645.1. NCBI lineage: Eukaryota > Metazoa > Arthropoda > Insecta > Lepidoptera > Noctuidae > Hydraecia > Hydraecia micacea. The sequence goes on from OU611795.1 coordinate 11,678,087, forward strand.
CGATTCGATAGGTTTCCGCTCTATAAGTAATCAATGTGGAAACTTGAAATTAATCACAATCACCACAAAAAATATAGGAAACACAAAAATTATTATCAATTAAGGAGACCCCCCATAATTTAAAACCGATTTGCATCTAATCAAGACATTGTTTAACATAATATAGATATTTATATGTTAAATCGATGATAATCGAGTTTTAAATTGAATAATCCGTCGATTTAGAATAATCGATTTTTGTTAATTTTTCACACCTATAAATCAAGATGTTATAAATCTAGGTTTTTTGTGTCAACGATGAATTGGATAGCGGTTTAATATACTTTTTTGTTGATTAAATCTTTTTCTAACACTTTTTTTCTTTTTTTAGGTGTTTTTTTTTGGTGGTTCTTGAGTTTTTCATTGAATACATTATGATAGGTACTTTTATTTTCCAGTGATCTCTTTCTAGGTACTAATTAAATTGACAGTTGGTCTGGCTCACTCACTAGCTACAATTCTAATTTTTTGACAGTTGTACAGTCACGAACATAAGTATTTATACACTTGGCTTTTTTCAGAGGCTATTTTCTCCTTTATTTTTGAATTAAATGTTATGTTATTACGAACATAGTATTTTCGAACCCATAGGTTTAGGTAAAGTGTCGTATTTCATCGGTGCATTCGTTATTTCACGAAAAAATCGCAATTGAAAGTTGCCAAGTGTTGACATATTAGTGCTCGTGACTGTATAAAATGGTTACTCCACGTGGTGTTTCAATTTAAAACAAAATTAATTTCTCTGTCCTTACAACAATACTTTGTTAATAAAAATTAAAAGAAAACTTACCTAGTACTAGTAGTGAAATCAAGCCCCGGCTACATTGAAGAAGATTGAACTTTAATCTACCAAAAATAGGGTTCTTTTTCGGTCTCCTGTACGCTACTTACGTACTCGAAAAGCGTCTTGCTGTCTAATTTTAAGCACTCCAACACTACACTTGACGTCCAATGCCTCACTCGCTAAGTACCGTGTTTAAACACACAGATTTAGACGTCAATAATCTTGAAACTTTAAGAGCGTGTCAAAGACAATCTTCAACGCCCAATGAGTGTGTTGTAACTACTATAAGTAAGTAATTCTTACTTCCTTGTTTTATTTTAGTGACGTTATGGTTAGATACAATTTGTTTAAAATCTTGCAGGATCTGTAATTAGACAAAATACCAAAAAATATTCTAATTTTAATGCAATGGTGTACTTATTACTTAATGAATATTTCATGTTGTATTTATAATACGTCATTCGAGAAAACTCAGAGTGTAGGACATGACGTAATACCTTGGCGTATTAATCACTTCGCCATCAGGTGGGTAACTGGACTGATAGCCAAACTATTGCAGAAAAAAAAAATGCAAATGAATTCTTGAATAAAAAAAATGCATGCAAATGAATTCTTTATTACATAGTAGCAAAGTATCTATTCGTGTATCAAACAACAGCATAATAGAATAATCAGCCTATAATGATCCCACTACTGGGACACAGGCCTCCCCTCTCTTTGAGAGGCAGCCCGTAATCCACCACGCTCGCGCTGGTCCAGTGCGGGTTGGTGGATGTCACACGTCTTCGAATTTTCGGTTTTGGGACATGCCGGTTTCGTTACAATGTTTCCTCTACCGTTTTGAGAGCAGTAGTGATAAAATAAATTAAGCGCCTGTCTGGGTTCGAACCCACGACCAACAAATCGTAAGTCGCGACCGTTACCACTACATGGACCATCATTACTTTGAAACCAGTACCCCATTTTGCGTAACACACTATCAAGCACTATCTGAATGATTTTGAAGGATATTGCTAATACATTACTTCATAATGTTCGAAAAATGTGTCTGCTGAACAACGTAAACAACGCAATGTATGTTGTTGAACTGTCAAAATTAAACCCATTGCTACTGATAGTGCGTTACGCAATTAGCCCGCTGATACCACTGAGCCAACACTAGGCTGCTATCAAATAACAATAGAGTTCAAAATAAAGGTGAAGGCCGAATTCATATATTTTTTTGGCTCGATGACTAATGCCTCAGTTCGTTAACATATTATTATCCTCCAAAAATATACATTTCAGAATTATTGTCGACACGGAATTATACTTCATTTCAATATTAACGACCCACATACATTTTATTTGAATAAACACCCACTTAATTTATTAATAAATAACGAAATGATTTATGTTTGCGTAAATCTTAAGTGGTCACCATTAATCAAGTTATTCGTAAATCATTAGTTTATTTATTTTAATTTTTCAAGTAATAAAACATTAAAATTTTGTAAACTGTAGTGTTAACAAGAAAATATGTTTTTTAAATTATGTCGAAGTCATTTTCATAATATCTATTTGTATCCTATGTCGATCGTTATTATTGTTTTGGCGTTTGCCCAAGTGTCAAAAATGAAACTATCTTTATGTTCTTGCAGCTCACTTTAGACATTGGCAGAATAGTCGACATCGGCTTTGCTTGCCATTTATTAAAAATAGAATAGAATAGAAACTATCTTCACAGAAATAATGTTCAGGTTAGTATTCGAATAAATAAATACGTACTTAGCTAAGTAGATCCTAGTTGTCGGGCTGGTTCACAAATTCAAGGTCGCTCGGCGCGCTATGCAGCTATGCACTATGTGCATTGGCGGCCAAAATGGTAACGTCCGTGACTTACGAATTGTAGGTCGTGGGTTCGAACCCAAGCAGGAACTTTACTTTGTGTAAATAATTATTTAATTAACACTGCTCTCAAAACGTTGAAGGAAAACATCGTGAGGAAACCGCCATGTCCTAGAACCGAAAACTTGGAAACATGTGACATCCAGCAACCCGCACTGGGCCCGCGTGGTAGACTACATCCCACTCTCTCTCACAGAGAGGAGACCTGTGTCCCAGATTCCCAGCAGTGGGAACTAATTATATTTATGCTTGTTCTAGTCTGACGTCGCGAAAGCACAAGCTATGGCCCGCGTGGCGGATTATAGCCCACGCCCTCTCACAGAGAGTAGGCCTGTGTCCCAGCTGTGGGAACATTATAGGCTGATTATACTGGTGCCTACCTCAAATCAACACAACAGCACGTATTCCCAATATTATATTGAAAATCATTTAAAACTCAACGCATACGTTCTACTGTAGTTCAAGTAAATATTTCACAATTTTACTACGGCCGCGAGTGACACCCGGTGGGCGGGACCGTAGGACGTCTGGCCAAAATATAATTAATCTTCACGACTATCGTAAAACAATAAAACGTGCGTTGCGTTATTGTGGGTAGGATAACTGTTGTGTGTACGTACGTACTAGATTATAATTTTATTGTGAGTGATTTTATTTGATTGGTTTTTTTTTTGAGAATGCAAAGTTTAATCATAAATCGATGTGAGAATGCAAAGGTAACATTATTCATTCTAATTCATTTTACCGTGTGAAAAATTTCGACTTGTATAGTACTTAATTAGTAATTATTACTATACATAGATATGGTACAGTCAACTGCACATCAGTAGACGTGGTAACATTAGCACTACGAAAACTGCCTTTACTACCTACTACGACAAAATACGCCGCGTTAATGTAAAATTGTTTAGTAACAATTGTTGTAATTGTTGTTTAGAACATTAGCAATATTTTGACATATTTTAGCAGCATTTTGACAGTTCAAACAACATTCATTGCGTTATTTACTTTGTTGAGCTGACAAATTTTTCGAACATAATTATGAAGCAATGGATGTTGTTGAAAGTTAAAACTATGATGGAAACAATCGCCACAAACCTGAAAATTCTTAATTATGTTTATATGTATTGTTGGCAAAGATTCTACATCAATTATTTTGTACTATTCCCTTTATTTGTTTTCTCATTAATAATTACTAATAAACCTATTAAAATGAGCAGTAATTAGAGCGTACACAATTGCTTTCTCCAGAATCACAGGTATACTCACAAAAAAAAAACAAACCAAATAAGTACTACCATCCCTCGAGAAAAGCCAAGTTCTACCAGCCCTATATCAAAGCGACCACTCAGCCACGTGTAGCCACGAGCCACTAAAACAAGACATCAATAGGTTGCCACTCTGTCTACAAGCTCAGCCATAACTCATTTACCTCGGCTCGTTACAGCGTGCGCGTGCGACGAAAATAGACAACAATTACATGTTAGCTTTATTGATGTGTTCTGAAGTAACAAAATGTAATGTGTTGTGCTAGAAATGGCCTGGTTTGCTATTATGGCTAGATTTATGAATTAAACCATTATTCTGGCAGATTTATATGAGGTTTTTTGTAAGAGATTATACTTGTTTTAAAGATGTCGGTAGTCTTTACCCAGTAACTGGGTTGTGGATATCAGATAGGTAGTCGCTTCAAGTAAAATACTAGTATTTAGCTGCATCCTGTTAGACTGCTAGCCATTATCTATTTTTCAGTTCGGTCATGGAATGACATTCTCTAATCTATTTATTTTTCTTCTTTCATCTCTGTCGAGCGACTGGACTCAAGAGCTAGCCACAGACAAAAGCCTTCAGTTTGCTGATAGAGCTTTCAAGAACAACAACAAATAGGTCTACCTGTAGAATCGAGCCATAGATATACTATAGAGCTACCGAAAGGATATACGTATCTCCAACGATTGAAGAAACCTATGTCCAGCACCTATAAATTACTGGCTGATTGACAAATTTAAAACTAGGAAAAAAAACCAAAAAGAAAGGATAAAAATAAGAGATTTGGAATTTGGAACCTACAAATATAAACTCGTAAAACCTCGATTCTTTTATTATATAAACTTAAGTACGTACATAAAACGTATTAGATGTCCAGATACTTATAAAATTTTCTTAAATGTATCAACGTATTTTCAATTGACAACCAACTCAATTCCCTCCTTAATGTGGAGAAAAAAAGGTTGACATTTGTTTGGAGGAGTGTGTAGGCTAAAAATTTATTTTTAAAATCGTGTTTAAAAAGAAAAGCAATGCATCCTCGCCCACGACTTAAGAGGCCAATATTAGACAGTGAACACGCTTTACTACGTAGGTACAGAAATAAAACGAAACAAAGTGTAAATGAAAATGCTGCTTCTTCCGCCATTTTGTTTCAAACGATCCTTTTTTGTCCACATCGTGACGAAACTGCACACGGTGCATTCATTTATGTGTTGAGGATATTTTTGTATTTTTTTAGAACTTTTTACTCGTAAATTATTATTATTGGTAGTAAAATATTTATTTCTGTATCTTAATAATTTAAATATCGATAGGTATGTAAGAGGATTATCCTCCTACGCAATGTCGATTTAACAGTTAACGCAGAGATTCGAGATGTGCTTGTAGGCGACTTATAAATCTGTTAATAGACTATTTATATAGGCTTTTAAACTTCTGGAACCTCATAAAATCAACAGTGGGTTGTAGAACTCCAGCTTCTTTTTTTTTACTTATTGTGCTGTGAAGCGGTATTGCTATGTTCTGCACTAATTGCGTAACACATTTCAATCATAACCCGAAAGATTATTAAGGAAATTGCTAATTCATCGCTCTATTGTGGACCTGACAAAATGAAAAACATTGATATTGTAAGCTCAGTAGTCTGTAGGGAGTTTGCGCAGGTAAGTCGTGTACACACGGCTACACATCAAGCTATACATTTCCAGTTTTCGCTGACCTCGCTTTGTATAGGTTTTTCGTACAATCAGAAGTCAGCTTATACTGGTTATGTATAGCTTGATGTGTAGCCGTGTGTACGAAATAGTTATCGTACCCATAACACAGATTACTGAATAGTTACTACGTACCCATAATGTGTATAATTATCTATTCAGGGATTTATCGATAACGATAACATTTAGATAAAAATTCTTAACAATATTATAATATTTATTACGAAATAATAAAGTTTAAGATGAAAGTCAAATCTCATCTTTCGTGGCGCGTGCCACACTCTGTCTCGCTCTCACTCAGCCCGCGAGCAGTATCGTGCGAGCGAGATAAAAAGTGAATTTTAGCTGAGGTAATATGGGCTCTTAATTGCTGGCACCTCCAATCAATCGACCAACAGTAGAGCAGCTACTGACCCACGCTATAATAAACTCCGTTTCTTCGAATCCGCGGGACAATTGCGTAACACATTATCGATCGGAATCGGTTTCATTTTGACAGTTCAACAACATTCATTGCGTTATTTACGTGTTGAGCGGACAAATTCGAACTTAAGTTATGAAGCAATGGATTAGCAATTTGCTTCAAAATGATTCAGATTCCGATTGATAGTGTGTTACGCAATTAGGGTGCAGTTTATTCTAAACCAGTCAAACGAATAGCTCAACAAGTCGGAAGTTTTACCTGTTAACGACATAAATTCGGTCTCCGTCTAACCAAGTCGCGATACCGTGGACTCTTGCCAAGTCTTGAGTTTCCGCGAAGGAGTAGTTTATTGGTCCTTTGCATCTTTTCCGAGTAGTCGGTTAAATATTATATTTTTTCTGGGTAACTATCTCTTTAATTTTCGTTGTTCAGTAGTTTTGAGCTAATGGATGCTGTATTGTTTTAAAGTGTTGATAAAATGGTTGGGTGATCTATTGCGTGGGGTGCAGTTTGGCCAAAACAATGTTCTTTTAATTAAAGAATACGAGGAACACCAGTCTTATGGCTTTCCTGTAACTGTGACAGTGAAATATTAGATATCTATTGGTATTGCATCAGTAAGATAAAAGTTAGGTACTACTGACAAACGTCAAATCAAAGACCGTATTTTCTGCCTGAATAATTCCGAAATGAAACACTGAAAAATTACGTAAAGACTAGCAGTATAACTGTTACATTTTTGAACTACGATAATTAACTAGAACTCAAGATACCTGCTACTGTAACGAGAAACCCACTGATTGTTCTGTATGGATGGGTTGTGTTACAATATTGTTATTGTCTTATTATGCATACAAAGGAGATTTCTTAGTAACATACATATAAATAGGTATACCAGGTATATTGTTAGTAAATAATACGTCCGATGTGATAAACTATATGACCTTTGTGCGAAAAGCTAGAAAAAATTGATTTTCGGATAATATATTATGTTGGGGTCGTTTCGGAATGTAATCCGTACTATAATATAAATGCGAAAGTGTGTCTGTTTATCTGTTACCTCTTCACGCTTAAACCGCTGAACCGATTTAGATGAAATTTTGTATAGAGATAGTTTGAGTCCCGGGAAAGGACATAGGATAGTTTTTATCCTGATATTCTAACGGGAAACTTATGCGGGTGAAACCCCGGGGCGCTGCTAGTATTTACATAATATATATTATAAGCTAACAGCCTTAACATAATAATAATATATTGTATATGAAAAAAGAGGGAGAAGAATCATAGGGCAATCAAAAATTCTTCCGTATTGCTGTCAACAGGATAAGTGCCCCAAAGGCTGGCAGTATTGCCACGTTGTATGGCGATCGATGCTGATTCTTTGGCCAAAAAATAGGTCAGCCCTCTGGTCACTTGAAGAGTCGACTGCAGTTTAGAGGACATAAAACGCCACAGATATGATTAACATGCCTACTAGGTCCAAGTAGAAAAGGATTATAACTCGATTCAAAAAACGAAGAATTCGATTCTTAGTAGGCCCGCGGGGCAATTGCGTATCAATCGGAATCGGTTTCATATTGACAGTTCAACAACATTCATTGCGTTATTTACGTGTTGAGCAGACAAATTTTTCGAACTTATGAAGCAATGGATTAGCAATTTGCTTCAAAATGATTCAGATTCCGATTGATAGTGTGTTACGCAATTAGGGTGCTGGTCCAAATCCCTACACAGAGTGCTTCAAATTGTATCACTTCACTCACCTAAATATTCAAACTCAGTAATCAAACAAACTCGAAAGAAAAAAAATACTAGTTCAACACTAACTACTTACATCAATCAATCTTATTTTTTCAACGCGTTTATAATGAAAATAGATCACTGCTACCACTACTCCTAGCCATTATTTTTATTCCCTTTGAAAACTAAGATTGAAAAGTGATCAACTCTTTAAGTGTCCAGTTTAAAACGGTACGGGGCAAGATATTATAGACCTAAAAAACAGGGTGATTTTCACTAATAATAGCCTAGTTGATCTCGTGACTTCCATATTTTTTAACCTTGCTTTCATCTTGTTGCTTAGACGTTAGTAATAATCACGCTGAAAGTTTAAAGTAATCAAACACCTATGCAAAAAACTTTTTTCACATTAATGAAAGAATTATCAAAATTGGTTCATTAGTTTTTGAGAAAATCGCGGACATTCAGACATACATACGGGTCGAATACAGAACCTACTTTTTTGAAGTCGGTTAAAAAGATGTAAGCAAGTTCAAAAAATATAAATGTTACGTGATCAACTTTGAAGGTAAAAGGTATAAGTATCAGAAACGTGACACTTTATGGGGTTTGGTCTGATTATGTTTTGGGAAATAATAATGGTTCCGAGAAACAAATTAATCTCCAGCGATCTGTGGCCGACTAAAAAAAAATGGATCTTCGAATAACAAAACTAAACTTCCGAATAAAATACTGAACCTCTGACAAAATTACTAAGTTACCGACAACAGAGGTTTTATCAAAATAATCATATTAAACATACGCCGGGCTACCTCGACTTAGGATGCAAGAGCGAGCGAAAGGCACCCCGAGGTTCGGTTTGGTTAGGTTACTTTAAATCCTTCACATAGAAATAGGAGCCCCTAAAAACTATCCTTTGCCCTTTCCCGGGACTCAAACTATCTCTATACTAAATTTCATCTAAATCGGTTCAGCGGTTTAAGCGTGAAGAGGTAACAGACAGACACACACACTTTCGCATTTATAATATCATAAGTATAATTTAACTTAATGTTCTTTGTCTCGTAATGTTAATTACTTTGCATACCTACCATTTGTATAGAATCATGTTATTCTAACTGAACAGACAGCTGTGCTGATGGGGATTTTTTGCGCCACATTTTCCCAGCGAAAGCACTATGAATTCGTGAAGGGCGGGTCGTGTCGGGGTGCTGCGTCAGTACTGTGTTATGTAATTTTGACGTCTGAGAAGTGCTAATTCTTAGCCTAATTTGCATAAGTGACTTTTGACTCGATTTTGAATTATTTTGTGTTGTATATTCAACTTGATTTTAAAGTTAGCATCACCATGAAAGGTCTAAATAAACTGGACAGTAACTAATCGGATTCACGTTTATAAACGCTACACGTCAAGCGGAATTCTTTTAGTGGTTCCGTATGGATATTTATTATAGGAGAACGATGTTCTAAATGGGTTAGAATCATGATTTTGAAGCAGTTTTCGAGGTGATTGATGTTTTGTATGTTTTTTTTCGATGTTTTTTGAGAGAAGAGTAGCGATAAAACTTTCGGTTATTATGTTTTACGGAAATGCTTGTTTATTATTTGTGTTAATATAGTTTATCGTGTTTTAGTAGGTATGGGTAACACTTTAGTGGATTAAAATCAATCAATCAATCAATCAATCAACTTTATTGTGGATCATAGGTAACATAATACAGGTGGCAGGTACATAATAAATTGTGAACAGCTATGTCCCGCCCGTAGGGCATACAATAGTTTTTTACAAATTATTAATAATTATAAAAAATAGTTAATTAATTTAGGTACATGTCAATAGGTCACTGAACGCATCACGTCTGAGTGGGATTACTTGTATATTGTAGCAGAGATTTATCTGATAAGAAGTCTTTTATAGAGTAATAGCACTTGTGTACTAGCAGATCATGGAGAGTCTTTTTAAATTTTTCTAATTTTTCAATCATTCGGATGGGTCCCGGAATATTATTAAAAATACGAGAAGCTGTACAAAAGATGCTCTCATGCATTATATGCGTCTTGCTAGCTACTGAGCGTAATTTGTCCTTGCGTCGTTCACGGGTGTAGTAATTGTACATGTCAATATTATTTTTGACAAACACTGCGACCTCAAATATATAGACACATGGCAAAGTTAAAACCTTCATCTTTGTAAAAAATGGCTTGCAGGAATCAGTTTGAGATAATTTAAATATAGCTCTAATGCACCGTTTTTGAGCAATAAAAGCACGCTCCTTGTCTGTACTATTGCCCCAGAATATTACGCCGTATCTGAGAATGGAGCTAACATAGCCGTGGTAAGCTGTTAGTAAAGTAGACTGGTTTGCTATTCTAAATCTTACTATTCATTACTGGTTTGCTATTCTAAATATAAAATCGAAACTTTTAATTGATTGAACAACGAAACATGCATTTTGCAACTATAGGTAGTCTCATTTTAGTCTTATCACCTCCGATGTGTGTAAACTGTGAAGGGAGTAAGACCACAAACAATAACAAATTAATAAAATAAATTATAATAAAAATTAATGAATTCCAAGAGAACTACCGTACTTGTGTGGTAACGGCCGCGACTTACGAGTTGTAGGTCGTAGGTTCGAATCCAGACAGGCGCTTTACTTTATGTAAATTATTTCATCACCACTGCTCTCAAAACGGTGAAGGAAAACATCGTGAGGAAACCGGCATGTCCTAGAACCAAAAATTCGAAGACATGTGACATCTGCCAACCCGCACTGAGCTCACGTGGTGGATTACGGCCCACTCCCTCTCACCGAGAGGAGGCCTGTGTCCCAGCAGTGGGAATATTATAGGCTGATTATGTATGTTATGATTATGTACCGTACTTAATTCTCTTGGAATTCATTAATTTTTATTATAATTTCGTACATACTACGGAACCCAACCTATCATTCAATACTACCCAAGTAAATCAATCATCAGTGTAATATCGAAAATGTTAAACATGTTACAACTGTTGCAAGCTTTTGATGTTTTGTTATTATTAGTTTAAGGAAGGAACCCTGTTTATAAAGGATGTTGTTTTATTATTAGATTTGAACTGCATTAGCTGTTGTTTAGCTTACGTAGGTAATCTAGAATTGGAGTATTAACTGTGGTGAATAAAATGAGTGTTAATTTGAATGAAATTATTTCTTGCCACACATTTTCCTATTTCTAGTTTCTAGGTACTTATTATAACCTAGATCAGCAAGAGCATAATCAGCTTATAATGTTCCTACTGCTGGGACACAGACCTCTCTATGAGAAGGAGTGGTCTTCGAAGTTTTGGTTCTAGGACATGCCGGTTTCCTCACGATGTTTTCCTTCACCATTTTGAGAACAGTGTTGATGAAATCAAATACACAAAGTAAAGTGGGTCTGGGTAACCCTACGACCTACGTGGTGGTCCAGTGGTATCGGCTCTGACTTGCGAGTTGTAGGTCGTGAGTTCGAATTCGAACCCAGGCAGGAATTAGCATTGAACATTCAAGTGACATGATTTTTTTTTTTAATGAGAAATCATCTATGGACTTCTCCCGCTCTGGGTGAACCGGGAGTGTCAGACTCTTACTGACTAAAACCCACCCGTGTTCCTTCTTTAGCCCTTTATGTTCCGGGGCAGCGGTAACCCTTTCGGACGATCCCGCTACCCAAGGGACATGATGAAGCTGACATCCAATTAATATTGCCTTCGCTCCTTCAGATGATTTAATCACTCAAGTCGCACTAACCCAAAATACTCATAGGTAAACTAAAACATCAACACTTGTCAGGTCGATATCATAGCTATATACATACATTAGATACTAACATAATGTGCGGTCTGCAGCCGCAGCGCAAGGCCGCTGGGTCAACGGACAGTGTTGGCTTACAAGTGATCTAATGCAGGTGTATGCTTACGTTGTATTGAATATGGGGTGGGCTGAAGTCGAAGTTTAGTGTTTTAAATGGTAGCGGGATCGTCCGAAAGGGTTACCGCTGCCCCGGAACATAAAGGGCTAAGGAAGGAACACGGGTGGGTTTTATTCAGTAAGAGACTGACACTCCCTTCCGCTCCACCCAGAGCGGGAGGAGTCATTTGATGATTTCCTATCCAAAAAAAAAGCGATAAGGTGGTTTTTTGAAAAATCTGTATTTTTTTTGCCTATCCATTGAGTAGGTAATAGTAGGTATAATCAAACAAACCCATCCATTGAGTAGGTATAATCCTTTTCGTACTCTATCTTTATCGTCAAGGATCATCAACGTATTTTTCTTTAGTGATTGTTAACAATTTGTAATCGCCACCAAAAAAAATATATTCCATACTAATTAATTTAAACTATATAATTTTAAATAAAAATATATAGAAATCTTGAAAAAAGCAAAAAGCCAACGTCACGTGGTGTTCCCAGGCGGTCACCCATCCAAGTACTGACCACGCCCGATGTTGCTTAACTTCGGTGATCGGACGAGAACCGGTGTATTCAACGTAGTATGGACGTTGGCGATAGCTACGTCAAAATTATCAATCCGTATCCGAGTGATGACGTCACTGTTTCGTCGAATTCGCTAGTTTGTTTTTTTTTTGTTTTATTCTGATTCTTTTCACGTCCACTGGTGGAATAACTGATACAGTCATCAGCAAGTGAGTGGTAACAATTTGACATTGGCAGTTTTACGCGGTTTTCGCAGTTTAAGTAGGTAAGTGTTTGTATTTTCGAACCGATCGCGATGATGTAGGTAGTCGGTACCTACCTACATATACAGGGTGGCATGGCAGGGAAATCGACGCGCAACCTGTTACCATTGATACAGTGTATGATTCTGAACCGTACTGCGTTGAAACTTAAAATTTTCGCCGGTTATTAAAAAAAATGCCATTCCATGTATTTTGACCGCTTATTATCTACACTTTTCTACGAAACAGTTGATTACCTACACAAAAAATAACAAACTTGGCGATTGTGACGAAACAGTGACGTGACGTCATCATTCAAATAGGGATTGATAATTTCGAGTAAGCAATTGCCAACGTCCATACTACGTTGAATACACCGGTTCTCGTCCGATCACCGAAGTTAAGCAACATCGGGCGTGGTCAGTACTTGGATGGGTGACCGCCTGGGAACACCACGTGACGTTGGCTTTTTGCTTTTTGAAGATTTTCTACAATTTTTTACATAAAATTGTATAGATTTTTGTGGTGATCCAGCTGTAATTAGGTAGTACGCATTTTTGTACGCACGACGACATCAAGCTATACATTTCTGCTCATTGTACCTACTAAAAATATTACTTACAATGCGAGGTCAGCTAAAACTGGAATTGTATAGTTTGATATGTCGTCGTGTGTACGGATGTTAGGTGAGTCGAATAGTTTGTTACCTTCTTTTTATCGGGGGAAGTCCTTGTGGACACCCTTCGTCTGGGAAGAACGGAGGGTTATGTCGGACTCCTACGGTCTAAAACCCCACTGTTCCTTTTAGTAACATGCGTCGGGGGCCCGGGAAATACTTGTATATTCACCGCACCCCCACCAACCACAGATATGACCTAGATTGGCGATTTCGCCCAATTCCAGGGACCTTCAGAATTCCTTACAATTCCAGGGACCTTCAGAATTCCTTACCGTTTCATCTCGAAGTTTCGAGGTTTTCAGTTAAGTATCGTCGAAAACAATATTTTGTGCACACCATTACATAGTTTGTGATATTGCCAGATCGATTTCACCTTTCCACAATATCATTGTTGCCATGACCTGAATAAAAAAAAACAGAACAATGAACTCCTGGTTTCAGGGCATAAAATCGATCGACAGAATGATAAAGCAAGCCTAGATTAATCACTAGATCACATGGGCAATTAACCAGATGGCATGATTAAGAACGTAGGTAGGGACCTACGCACGACGACATATTATCAAGCTATATAAAAATGTATCAACTGTCCCATAGAAAACTTGAATACCTACTCGACCTCAACATATGGGACGGCTGAATTTTTATTCGCGATTTCGATGTTGGTCCCATGGAGAAAGTTGTTCAGTTTGATGGTCTGTACTACACCCTTAAATTTGGATGGGTTTTGAAGACTAACCCTGTATAAAGACCCCTTGGCCCATACTACAATCCATAATTTGCTGAATTTGCTACCCACGAGAACAGCGAAACGGATGGTCAATTATTCACAAATAAACATTGAAACCTTTATTTCCATAATACCCATAAAATTGTCAGAATATTGCCGTATTTCATATTATTATTACCCTTCAAGTTAATTAATTGACCAATAAATACCAAGTCTTGTGATCTTGCTAAATTGTAACGTTTGAATATAATTTTAACATCTGGAATAAATCGGCGAGAATTGCAACGAAGGCCGGTTGTACAGACGCCAGCACATCAACCTACACCTAACTGTCAAATTTTCCCAATCAACATTGAACCTTATGCTTTAGCGATAAAGTTGAAAATCTATTACAGAAATCTGACAGATTGTAGTAGGTTGATGTGCTGGCGTCTGTACAAAAGTGCAACATTGTTAATAATTATTATTAATAATAAAGTGTTATTGACTTGTTGTTTATTGAATACTTCGTCAGCGGCGTTTTATTGGTAATGTTTATATTTGTTTTTGCTTCCTTGTTAGGATGAATCAATTTGTGAATGAAACAAAGAACGGTGCGAATAATTTTCTTCTTCTTAGCGTGTCGATAGCAATCTGAATGGACTCGGCCTAGAATTCGGCTACTTGTTTGGCGCCATCATTTAAAATTAAATCAATCAAAATATTTTATTTCCCATAGACCTATGTCAAGTGTGGGTTTTAGTCAGTAAGAGTCTCACACTCCCTTCCGCTCCACCCAGAGCGGGAGGGTTCATTTGATGATACGCCATCCACAAAAAAAAAAAAAAAAAAACGACTGTCGTAGGTTATGAAGGGAAACAACCAGCACCCTAATTGCGTAACACACTATCAATAGGAATCTGAATCATTTTAAAGCAAATTGCTGATACATTGCTTCATAAGTTCGAAAAATTTGTCTGCTCAACACGTAAATAACGCAATGAATGTTGTTGAACTGTCAAAATGAAACCGATTCCGACTGTTAATGTATTACGCAATTGCCCTGCAGTTCGAGACGCTAAACAAACGGTACTAACTTTATTTCGTAAAATAAAAACTGGATACTAACACATATTCTTAAAATAACAAAATACAATAGCGGGCACTTTAAAACCCTTGCGAGTGATAATGATGCAGCTACACCTACATGGGCACTTATTAAACGTCAGAAGCTAGGTGCACGGTTCCAATTGGTTGATTCCTATGGAGAAGAGCCGGCAAGAAACTCCACTACTTACCTACTATTTATTTGTTAACCACCCAAACGATGTCAATAACCAAATAACTAATACTTATCTAGTTATTACTATTATATTATTAAATTGGGTTTTCTACTTTAGAAGTTGAAAGACCTTCAATTGTCTTTAAAAAAAAAAAACGTTATCTACACCAGCGACCTCTATCGAACCAATAACGTAGTATCTTCCCGCCCGCCCAGTTAACACCATAAGATGAACGGTAACCGATCGCACTTGCCGCCCGCCCTGTAAAATAGTTCCGATAAAATCCGTCAGATGTCGGGTGTAGTTGAATCGTAACTATGCAAGTGAAGGGCGCTGACCATACGCCGATCGCACAGTGGCGCCCTCATGTTTTTTTGGTTATTTTTTTTATTTTAGAATGAAAATGCAAAAAATAAGCACGTTAAGTTGTGCTCCACAAGATTATACGTTAATATCATTACATACGGTAGTTTTACATTGTTTAGTTTTATCATAATCACTAAAACGGATAAAAGTGGCCACTATCACTTATCTATTATTAAAAAACGATGAGGGCGCCACTGTTCGGTCGGCGTATGGTCGGCGCCATCTTAATATAGCTTTAGAAATCAATTTATTGAGACGACATGCGAAAAAGATAATTATTTCGCGTAATTGGCAAAGTGTAGCAAAGATGATGAAGTCCTAATAGATGAGCAGCCCCTAAGTATCTACAGACGCCAGCACATCAAGCTACTACACTCTGTCAAATTTCTTTAATAGATTTTCAACTTTATCGCTAAAGTATAAGGTTCAAAGTTGATTGGGAAAATTGGACAGTTTCGGGTAGCTTGATGTGCTGGCGTCTGTACCTATTCTGTTTTCACATTTGCATTGTGTGTACATCTCTTCTGGGGAGTCGTTTTGTAAACCTTTCACTTACATAACATACATACATAATCAGCCTATAATGTTCCCACTGCTGGGATACAGGCCTCACTTTTGTGAGAGGGAGTGGGCCGTAATCCACCACGCGGGCCCAGTGCGGGTTGGTAACATCGCTATGAGAGCACCGTTTTGAGAGCAAGGTGATGAAATAATTTACATAAAGTAAAGCGCCTGTCAGGGTTCGATTCGAACCTTAAGTCGGCTTCCAGTCTAACCGGATGCAGCTGAATACCAGTTTTTTACACAATTCAGTGAGGTGGGTTCTACTATGTTGGGCTACGGCGCGCGGCGCCGCGCAGCCCACCTCATTGAATTGTGTACCTTTTTGTGTAGTAGATAAGGTCTATAATTATATTGCTATCTTGAAAACTGCGCGCCGCGTCGCGTCGCGGTGTGAACTGACCCTCAGTGGTGGCACGGTTGTCGCAGTGGCTAAGCAAGGCTTCTGCGATTTTCGATTTGATTCCCGACAAGACCAAAACTCTTATTGCATAACGATATTATTTCGATTCTGGATTATTTTGTATTGTGAGATTTGACTGTAAACTCTACAAGAATAATCCCAAGAGTGTTCCTTTGTGTGTTGCAAGAGAATTCCTTTTACATCCATCCTTTTATTATAGCTCATCCCACCATCTCGATCTCCATGTTCAGTAGGTAATAGGTATTTATAGATGTAAATAAAGACCAATGCAATAGTGCGAATAACTAAGCTTACAAGTTGTTAGATCATTGGCTCGGTAACAATCTAGGAACTTTACAGTCACTTGCCTACAAGCAGACATTGTCAGCACAATATAAACACAATTTTATCACCAACCAAAGTCCAGTACATCCACCATACTAAGCTACATATTATTATTGTTGCAGAGCGAGTGACGCAGGCGCAGTATGCGCGGGGTCACGTGACCGCCCATGGCGTCAGACGCGCGCGCTAGCGAGCCCACAGATGGCGCCAGGAGACGAAGAGAATACTCCAGGTATAAGATAAAAGATATATATTTTTTATATGAAAATGTCAGGGATTATAAAGGGGAGGGTTTATAGAGAAGTGGGGGGAGGTATGGAGGGTTTTGGAGAAGAAAAAGTAATATTGTTGGCTGGAATATTTTCAAACATCACCCAGAGCAACTAACCAAGAAAATTGTAAACATTGCTACGAGGTCGCTATGTCGCCAAATCGCCAACGTTCGACTATTTATAGTGCGCGCGTCTTCCGTCTGTCTGTCCGACACCTGCTCTTACCCAGACGCTTACTAATGTTTGCACTACATCGTTAGTAATGTGGATCTTTTAACGCGCAACTGTCAATTACACCAAGCGTTGTTCGCTTCAAAGCAACACGTCTTCAGACACGAGTCATCTGCTCCGTTATAACTGTTGAACCGTGGCGGAGTGGGTCGCGGGGAATCCTCCCGGAATTCAGCGGCGAGTCGCGGGGAAGCTCGCGCACTCTAAATCGGTCGCACTTGCCGCCAAGCTTTTCGGCGAGTCGCGCGCGCGGTCGTTCTCGCATCTAAAATTATATCGGCGTCGTGTGCGCAGGTCCCCGTACGTGACGCTGGGCGCGGTGCGGTACGCTGTCCGCCGCGCACCGCCGCCGCGGTCCTGCCCCTGCCGCTGCTGCTCTGAGGAGGCGGTGGCGGCGTGCCTCGGCCGTGCCAAGCCCGATCGACGCACGCTGGATCGTATCCAACGCCGGCTGGGCCGCGGCGCCCGCGACGAGCGGCCCTCGCGCCAGCAGCGCCTGCAGGCCCTCACCGAGCGCCTACTTCCGCGCTCGCACCCCACGCCCCCCCCACCTCCGCCGCCGCCGCCGCCGCACTCGGCCCCGGTGTTGCCGCCGGTGCCGCCGCCCCGCTCCCGGCACCGACACAGCCCACCGCGCGGCGTGTCCGTGGACCGCTGTGATGACTTCGACACCGACAACATCACCCTCGTCCGCGTAGAGCCTCGCTCTATCGTCGGATCCTACGCCCAAAAAACTATACCGTACCGTAGCGCGTCGTTCTCACAAGGTGATTTCGCACAGGATAAATATTATCGCGGTCCGAGGAATCCGTCGATTTTTGATTTTGGGAAGCGCCCCGCAAAAACTGTGTCTGAGTGCGCGAGTGCAAAGCGTCGCGATGCCGAGACCGTAAGTCTAGCAACCGATGAGAACACGACCGAGGGCGGGTCAGTGGCGTCGGTTGACTCCGCGGTAGGTTCTGACGAGGGGTTGCTTGCGCACGCGTCGCCAGCGCCAAGGTCACCACCGCCAGACACTTCACACAAGCAGCTGGGTACTCGCTCGTTGACGCACCCGCTGCCGCGTCGCATCCCTCCTGTGCGGGAGGAGGGCCCAGCCGAAGCTGGCGGTAGTCTGCCAGCTTTGATGGCACCGCGCGTTTTACACGAACTCCGCGAAGAAAGTGACGGCTCACAAGCCGACAGTGCACAAGCTCACAGTGAAGGTACTTCGCCGCTAGAACCCCAGCCTTTTGCTTTTCCTCCCCTCCCTGAACCCCCTACGAACGCGTGTGCTAATGTGGACTGTGATTGTACGAATTTTCCAAGTACGATAGAGGAGTGTCCTGAAGAAAATCTAATCCCTGTGCCTGTGTATGAGTGTATAGTGAAACAGTGGTCGAAGGAGTTACCGCTCGAGGAGCCGCATCGGTCGGATGCCGCGTCCGATGGGTCGTTGGATCGCGACAAGGAGGATGAAACCATAACGAGTGAACAGGTTGCCCACCTACTGGCTGCGGTACAGAATCCTTGCACACCTGCCCCTATTGGTGCTAGAGAAAGACGTAGGCCGCTTGACAAAACTAGAAGAAGGAAAGGAATATACATCACGACGCCGAGCGACGATGGTGGCGAAGAAGAAGGCCCACCTTCAGTAAACGGCTGTAAACGTGAGAGTAGTGAGGCATCACTACAAGATATGCGTTTGTCAGCTGAAACGCGGACTTCATCGTTACTCGGTGACAAATCAGACGACTCTTGCAATAACGGACCGCCAAGTCCGTGTGAAGGAGTAGCACCAATGTGGCCGAGGTCTGAAGAGTTAAAAGCGAGGCGAGCAAGGTTTTATCAACAAAGCTCGGACGAGAGAGATGATGACTCGTTCCGAGCGAGACGGAAATATGGCGACTCGCCTTCTGAAGCCGACAGTGATACGTGTTCCAGAGACAGAACAGCTTCGCCTTCACCATTTAGTCCATCAGATACTTCAGATGTAGAAGCAAGACGACATCACTTTACTAGAGCGCCGTACGGTAAAAATTTAGAGACACCGTGTTGTCGGTCAGTAGAAGTGGGCAGAAGGAGTTTTTCATCAGATACAACAGTACCTTGTCGCAAAACCAGTGTTGGGGCGATGACGTCACCACGGGCTACTGGTCATGGTCCGACCCACGTCAGGGCAACATCATCGCCTTCTAAGCTGGTTGGAGTGAAGCCCGGAGCTGACTTGCTGGCCGAGTTACTCCGAGGCAGCTCCGAGGCCCTCTCTAACTCATCCACCTTCGACAACGTAGTCCTGACGCTACATCAGCACAATGTGAGTACTTTCAAAACATCCTTTGTAGTTGCTATTGACCCCGATTACATCCGCAAAAAGAGCAACAAAGTGAAACACTGCAAATCCTGTTATGATGTTTATCTCAGCAGAAAATAGCATAAGAACAAACGATCTTGTGTTATTGCCAAAGTTTATTTGAGTTTATACACTGAGATTTTTGTCACTTATGCAAACGAATACTAGCGGAATATACGATTTCGGTCGCAGTTTTTGTTAATCCGCGATCATATTCATGGTCGTGTTGTATTTAAATATAATATATTCGTGTTCCCCGGCGTTCCTCGGGCCAATGTCACGTGAATCATGCAACAGCTGTTCCAGGGGCATTAAAAATCGTAAGGGCAATCGTGTTTATTTTAAATCACTGTCACTAAACTCGAGATTAATCGTAAAGGACGGATGCACAAATGTGCGCCCGGAATATTGGCCAGTTCCAATTCGAGACGACAAGATATCTTACGTGTTTTCGTCTTTAATTGTTGTGATGGTCTTAGGCTGTAAGTAGACTTGAGCCAAGACTGTCTTTAGACAGACTATTCATAGCGATGTTATCAAGATGCACTGAAAAACTGTTTTGAAACAACACAAACGTTCTGTATCTACGTAATAATTATGGTCACAACAGAATATTATAGTGTTTTGTGTGAGCACTATCTTAGAGAAAAAAATATTACTTAATTAAACTTCAATTTATACCTATTTTAACACCTTTATCACATCAATATATCGCTATAGGTACAAAAATAACAAAACCTTCCATAAAATCCTACTTTACGAGAAATTGGTGATAGCATTCAAATTAAACCCTAGCAACAACTTACCACCAAATTGAAATACACACGGTATTAAAGATCAAAATACCACATAAGAACATTTCTCATATTCCTCGTGATACTGAAATGTTTATAACAAACGTCAAATAGCCTGTTCAAAAACGTGGGTAATTTGGAAAGGAATTTTGACAGCAAATGCATCCAATGTATTTGCAATGGATGAATCAGTAGGATGCTTATTATATACATGCTCATATCAACGGTTTAGGTTTGAAGACGATTTGGCGTATCTTGGGAGACGCCAAGCGATTGCTTGGTCATTACCGTAGATCCTGGATTACAGGAATTACAGCTGTGGAAATGTTTTGGCTGGCAGCGTAACTTATTCCATTTATCATCTAAATTACACAATGGATTTTGATGTGGTTTTCATTTCACCATCATTTACAGATAGCACCATCCATCCACGAAGACGCGCCCCACTCTTCTTCCTAATCGCTTACAGTACAAGTGTGCAACATTCCGCTAGTGTTTTAGTTTTGTCGATACACAGTAATTACTTATTAGTGGGTAATTAGTGTCTATCAAAAAACTAAAACACCAGCGGAATTAACTAGCGATAAACACTAGCGATTAGTAAGAAGAGTGGGGCGCATCTTCGTGGATGGCACTATCTGTAGAGAGTTTATTTAGGATGATCTAGGTCTATAATTACATCACACTAATAGGTATTATAAAGGCGAAAGTTTGTGTGTGTGTGTGTTTATATGTTTGTTACTTCTTCACGCTCAAACGGCTGGACCAATTTTGATAAAATTTTGTATGGAAGTAGCTGACACCTTGGGTTACCATATAGGCTACTTTTCATCCCGATATTTCCACGGGATCGAAACTTATGCGGGTGAAACTGCGGGGCGCAGCTAGTACATATATTATATTACAACTTTTGATATAAGAACAGAAATCTTGATGTTTTGATTTGTCCCCACATCATTAGATTGCGTGCGAAACAGGGGTCTTCTCGCAAAGCACGAAATCTTTAGTTATGGCAGAAGTTCCTAATTCATTATCACCAACGGACATAAGATTCGTTTGAAGACTGAACTATGAATGAATGACAACATGATTTGACAGCAGTCTCTAATCGCGTTGTGTTTTTGCCCGTTCTAAAAATTGAATATGTCACTTGCTTTGGCGGATTCACTACTTTCGAACGGCGGGGCATTTGCGTAGTTAGCACATTATCAATCGGAATCGGTTTAATTTTGACAGTTCATCAACATTCATTGCGTTATTTACGTGTTGAGCAGACAATTTTTTCGAAATTATGAAGCAATATTTATTTTATTATTTACAAATCAAAATATTTACAATTTTTTTTTTTTTTTTGTTTGAAGCAATGGATTAGCAATTTTATTCAAAATTATTCAGATTCCGAGTGATAGTGTGTTACACAATTAAGGGTCCGTATCTGCGTTGACGGGCTTAGAGAGTAGAAACCAGGGGCATTCGCTAGTACGTTTATGAGTAAAGATTATGTTATGGTGCTGTTTGTTTAGGCTGAAATTGAATAACTGGAATCTTTGCCGTGTTACTGGTGACGTTTTTGACAATTTTAACACCGTTTTTGAGACTTCTTATATTCTGCTCTTTGATTTTTTCTTGAGATACGGATTGCAGCACAGGGGCGCTCTCGAGAGGGCGAGGTTTACACAGAGGTTTAGATTATGAGTGAAATTTAAAAGACTTTCATTTTGAGATCCTTTTGAAACCTTTACCTTTTTGTTTCAAAAAAAATTGATATGATTTTACTATGTAGTTAAATTCTTTTCTACTTTTAATTAAGGAATTTTTAAAAGCTATGTAGAGTTTTTTCTCTCCATTAGGAACATCAAAGCCTTGTGCTGTCCTTTGTCATGCATTTGGAACATAAAAATGAACAAAACGAACTAGTGATAAATTGTCGCTGCAGCTATCCATTTCACACTATATTTTTGCTTTCCTTTTTCATTCGCGCAATATGCAGTTATTTTATAAGGGTTCTGTACCCAAAGGGTGCCAACGGGACCATAATTACTGAGGCTCCACTGTCCGTTCGTCCATCTGTCTGCCACAGGGTTGCATCTTTTGAACCGTGATAGGTAGACACTTGAACTTGACATTAACAGATTGTGTACTAATGGACGCTATAACAACAAATAGTAAAAATAAAATAAAGTCAAACATTAAAGCAGGTTCTCATACAAGAAACGTGATTTTTCCTCAACTTTATTTTAAAAAAATAATCTCGCTGAAGCGATTTCACTAAAACTTACTGACTTTATACAGTAAGAAGAAATGTTTGTAAAACAGTAAAATACAAAACTGTAACTTTTAATGATTGAACATACTATTCACTGAAAAAACAACAAAAAAAAGGAAAACCACCATTACTGTAATGTAAGTAAATAAATGGTATGAAACGATATCACCAAATTAATAAAATAGTTAATTTTGTACCCTTTTAGCTACTTAAAACGTTAAAGTTTACTGTCATGACGATAACATTTTGCCTAAAGCTTTAACTGTTTTCGGATCAGTAAAAAATACTGTTTTGAACGTAAGGCTCATGGAACTGTTTAAAGCAGTTCAGATCAATGTTTTTTCATTTGTATTTAAAGCTTAGGTATTTATTTTCTAGTACTAGGTATTAAAAAATATAGTGTTAAATATAGTACTGTGGTACGGAACCCTTCGTGTGCGAGTCCGACTAGCACTTTTTTATTATCTGTTTCGTTGCGACTTCGTTAGTGAACATATTTGGCTCTCTATTTACTCAACAAATAGTACATAACGTCGAAATGTAATGGAAATTCTAGTTTGGAAACTAAAACTACTAACACTGAAGTTACGAGTAACTGAAGCTTATTTCGTACTACGCTTTCAATGTAGAAAATAAATAATATAGCTTTAATAATTAAGCTTTTAAACCTAGTGTATGAAACTAACTCAAAACTAACTGTAGTGGGTGAGACTAAATATTCAGTTCGGACTTTTGATACCGTAAAACGAGGTGAATAGGAATGCAGGGGTGACACTTTAAAATGGATTTTAACGTTATTCACCCCGTCTTACCGGTATGTACGATAGAATAAGGATTGAGTAAGTATACACAATTCATGGATAACCTCTTAAGGGTCATTATACTTTTCAAAAATACACGCAGGGAAACTCCAAACATACTCGTAGCTCTCCATTGCCATTTGGGTGACTTTTAGCCTTCTAATAAGGCCCATTGTGAGCGACCACGTTTTAGTGTCATATCATCACTGGCAACACGCACTGGTCGAAGACTTTCGTCTTGAGACACTGCTGTATGTGGGACGAAAAGGATTGCGTAGGGTAGGAATACTTACTTTACTATGGGACCAAACCTGAAACCGCGAAAAAATAATCAGCTGTTTCCTACATTTTGACGAGTTAGGTATGCGAACACAAGGGAACTGCTGATTTTTCTCGTTTAATACTTATTGCTTTTTAACACGTAATACGGCAGTTCCTATTAGCACGAGTACCAACATTGGTTATCTAAATAGTAAAGTTAGGTACAGTTATCGTGTCACCATCGAATTATAAGTCTGAAGGAGAAAAAAAAATCATCATACCTACCTGACCGCCATTATGATTTCTTTTCATAATCGCAGCCACGCATGAAACCTATAGATATAAATCGACAGATGACTTCAATGCATGAACATGAAGTTAATGCATGGCATGTGAAGAATTTAGAACTAGGTATTGTTTAATTTTTTTATTTTTTATTTGTATCTCATCGTATACTGCACCGTTTGACGTCATCACGTCAACGCCGGCTGTCGCTGAAAAGATTATCCCCTAAACCCCCCCCCCTCCATCCCCCCGCGATCCCCTGCTAGTTCGTCTTCTGTTTTAAACTTTTTCTTATCCACTATTATGCTTTCTCATTCCGGTTTGATCCAGTTTTAAACCAGCGTTGGGGCTCTGTCTCGCATAGGGTCGTAGCATTATGCTCTGCCATGACCGTTTTGCGTGGATGTGACGCGTATTTTCCCCCAAATCACTATTTTCTGTTTGTGTTCTCTGCGTTATGTTTACCCTAAATAAACGTATTTCCTTTGTTTACCTAAAATCCATGATGATGCTCTAGCCAAATACAGTGATGTTGTCTTCACAACAGAATTTCTAGAGAAACCAGCCAACCATAAAACTTCCTGTCATGCAGGACCACTTAACGACGTTAGTGTCGAAGAGAAAATTAAATTTTCGTCGAATCCCTGCCATCGATGAACGGCGTCAGCGAAACGAAATTAAAATCGCTCGTTATTGATTTTTTAAGGTTCAATGCACATAATATCGTGGCACTATCCGATATTGGATGGTCTATTTTATTTTTTGTATTGGCATGCCTTTCAACACCTTATAAAGGCTGTCCGGTAATTAACGGATAACATCTTAAGGGGTCATTGTACTTATTATTATGAACAACTTTAACTGTGGGACCTAACATGAAATCGTGAAAAAAAATCAGCTGTTCCCTACATTTGTTTTCGCATAACTCATCGAAATGTAGGAAACCACCTAAAATAAAATGACTAGGTATACCACAATAGGTAATAGAATTAAAAATGAAACCATGACATATAAATTAATTATCTGATAGATACATGGTGCTCACATGGGTATTTACAAACATGGTAAATTTGCATGGTAATTTGCAGTTTCATAAACTAATGTGTAAAATTAACCTAATTTTATTATTCTTCACTATTTTGCTAATTTCATGACGTATCACAACACAAAGCCTCTAAAATGAACTTCCGTTGCTTACAATGTCGCATGATGTCACGCTAAAATATAAAGCCTATAATAAATTGTGGCTATAATAAATTTAACCATTAGTAAGTTTTGACATAAAAGTAAATAGGTAAACCTTTTAAACTAATGATCAGTAATTTATTACGGAGCAGTGGTAGCCCAATGGTAACGGCCGTATTTACGAGTTGTAGGTCGCGGGCTCGAATCTAGGCAGGTGCTTTACTTTGTGTAAATCATTTCATCACCACTTTTCTTAAAACGGTGAAGGAAAATATCGTGAGGAAACCGGCAGAGGCGAGAGCTGGTTGTAGCATCTTTCATCCCTTGTCCTTCAAGCATTTAGATAAACAAGATAACCAACTTTTTACAGATACAGTTATTTTTTATAAAAACAAGTGATTGAACTTGGAAACGGTTAAAAGTAATCATAAGTAATAAAATCGGCGCCAACCTTACGACTTTATTTGCAGGAGAAAGCGGACACTTTCATTTGTTTTTAATTAATTTGGGTTTTTCAATTAAAATGGGTGCAGGTTAGTGTTTCAAAAGCAATCATTATGGTGTTCCTAAAAGTAAAAGTTTATTGCAAAATTCAACAACAAATCTCTTTTGGAAAAGTGCTTAGGTAATGGTACAAATCTAACCTAGAAAGATGTATTAATGATTTTAATGATTATAATTCTACAAATATGTACCTGTTATAGCGACGAATCAAATTTTGATCAATATAAAACCTGACACTGACCTGCAAATTGTAAAAAACGTAAGAAAATTTGAATTTCGCGGTCTACCACTGTGCATTCACCTTAAGTCTCATGTAATATGGGGGGGGGGGAGCCTATTGCAATCGACCTGGCACAAATGACATAAGATTTCGCCCAACTAGGGAAGTTTAGTTCATTGTTTCTTAAGATTTAAGAAAAATCCCTCCCCCAAATTATTAAGACGAATGATAGATACTACACAAATAGAACAACTTCCATACATAGCCAGGCATTCTCATACAAAAAGTACGAAATATTCTTCAAATATTTTTCTACATTTCACGCCGCAACCATAGTTTTTCACCATTTTCTATTTACTAGTTGCACAAAGTACGTTCGGTGTGACGACTACGTCATCACTACCTAATGTACCCAGAATGTACGTACACTAAAAACGAGAATTTATGATAATGACGTCACTAGTTAGGTATTCCGTGAACTTTGCGAAAATAGGTTTTATTAGTTGTGTGTTTACTGTATTTTGATTAATTAGAGTGTTAAAATGTATTTGAACAGCAATATTTTCAAAGTTTAAGATCTGAACACTAATTTTCAAACTCTTAGTGCTTGGCCAGAGTGGCAGCGCGGGGCGGGGAGCGGCGCGGGTGCTGAACACGCGCGGTCTGTCTGTCCGCAGTGGAGCTCGGCTGCGTTCTGTGTGTTGTCGTGTCCAGTGCTTGTCAAAATATAATATGGATGAAGAAGACTTATTTTAACTAGAAAAAAGCTCGAACTAGTTTGAGTACCCCGGTCCCCGCGCGGACCGCCCGCCCGCGCGCCCACTGCGGCCACTTGTATGAACGAGCTATGGCGTGAGTTGACCGCGCGCTCCCTGCGCCTGTGCCCACTATAGACATTCACAGGAAGGTCATAATGTTTGAGTTCGCCGCGCCGCGCCCGCCCCGCGCCCGCGCTTCCAGTCTGGCCAAACACTTAGGCCGCGTCCTAACCATCGCGATCCTCGCGCGAGTATGCGATCGTCACGTTCGTTTTGTAAGAAGTTAATATGAATGTAAGAAAACAATAACCAATTGGATACAGACACTTACACATGATGACATGGAGGCACTTTTGGAGCACATAAAGTAGTAGATACACTCACTTACACTCCCACATACGCCCTCATTTACTCTCTCACATACAGACGCACTACGCACAGGTATTCATTCACACTCGAATCATACTCTCACTAACAACCTTATTTTTGTTTTATATTTTAAGGATGCCTGCTGGGATTTGGGGGAAGCCTTTGCTCAAAAGTGCGACAGTGTCGGCTAATAAAAAAATAAATATGTACCTACGGTTTCGTTACTAGATTAAGTAATTATGCTGTACTATGGAAGAGCGGAGTCTCCGAACACAGGCATTGTTTGCTTAGGAGGATGCTCCAAACAATAAACCCTTTTTGTTAACTGTAACATAAATAAAACTTTATTTATTTATTATTTGTTCGGCGAAACCGAACGCGTGGTCGCGTCGACAGAGGACGCCTTCCGGTTTTCCGAACAAATGAGTGACACATGAACGCGACGACCGCGTATTCGCGCGACCGTTCTTTAAGGTTAGGACGTAGGGAAAATCAATGAAGTGGGAATGCTGTACTGAAAAGAGATGCTTTTGAAATTGGATAGGGGAAAACTTATTATTCTATATTTTTTTAATAAATATTAGTCAGTTTTTTATATGAAAATCATAAATAAGGTAACCTAATGAAAGTATGACTACTTTATTTTTAGGATACCACACAAATCTAGCTACCTAGAGAGGTTGCAGAACGCTAGCTGTAACATCTGTGGGGTCATTGCGTAACTCAAATAAAATGACAATTGATAACAATACTTTTCATTTTGACAGTTCAGCCATGTTCATTGCATTATTTACGTTATCATGCCGAAGAATATTTCAAATCTATGAAGCAATGGATTAGGTTCCTTCAAAACCGTCGGATTGTGATTGAGAGTTTGTCACGCAATTAGGGTGCTGGCTTGCATTGAAGGATCCTACATGGACCTTCATTTCTCATGTCTCTTTCCATTTTTTATTGTTCCCCTTTGAGCACCATGGTAAAATATTGATTGGTGCTCTAATGGGAATACCTTTGGTACTCTAAAAAAAGGTGCTCTGAAAATAGGTGCTCAAACGGGAATACTCCCTCTTTCCTACACAGTATACAGGGTGTAACAAGACTTTTCATGAAGCCGTCATCTACACGTTCTGTAGATAAAACAAAGTCACTTTATGCAACAATACATTGCTGGGAAATGACTTTTACTTACGACGTTTATTTTTGTTTTAAAAAATCCGCTTTTTACGGTAGTGCGCAACGTAACATTGTGCTTATGGGTCGCTGCAACGGTACAGGGATAGTGGGAGTATTTAAAGTTAAGTTAGGTATGGTCCAGCCCCTGCAATCTCGACATTAGACAGCGACAAAAATCGGTCGCTGTCAAATTCCTTTAATAGGTTTTCAACTTTATTTCGAAAGCACAAGGTTGAAAATGTATTAGAGAAATTTGACATCTATTAGACTTGACGATCGATTTTTGTCGAGACTGCAGAGCCTGTACAAAAAAATATCAGTCATAATAAGTGACTCTTGCCTTAGTTCAGGGTATTTTTACACCCGTTAATGTCTTCAAGATTAAACAAAACACAATCAACTAATTAAATACTTAATACACTTTTTAAAACAATCTTATACTCAAATAAACAGCAGTGCTGTACCGATACATCGGATGAATCACTGGGTCAAGAAACTATGTACTGCTTCTTTATATAGATCCTAACAGACTGTGTACGTACGTAGTTATATTAAGTATTGATCGACTCTTTAATTATGACGTGTTTTAGCTGTAGATATTTTGCAAGTATGCTGTTTTGTTCAAACTTTGCATGGAGTTACATCTTTTGCAGTGAAAGTATGAGGGAATGAGAGTTTTGTAGTGAATTTGATGATTATATACTTACAATTTGTATCAAACTCAAACTCTAAGCTAATAATTTCCACTAAAACATTTACGTATATTATGCACTTTTGAATTGTCAAGGCGTCCATTCCAGAACGTAGATCTTTATGGAGAAGAACGGGCAAGAAACTCCATGGATTCCTATTTTAAATCAGACATTAAAACATCCTACAGGAGGTTCATTTTTCTTGTTGCTTCTATAATATATCTATATCAGTTTTTATAAACTGGTACTTACAGTAGGTTTCAATAAAAATGGAGCTATCTTTGTCTAAATAGTTAAACAGATAAAAAATATTGGCGTAATGTGGGTGCACCTCTGTCTATCCCTTTGGGGAATACAGGCGTGATGTTTAATTATGTAATATACAGACGCCGGCACATCAAGCTACCCGATACTGTCAAATTTTCCCAATCAACCTTGAACCTAATGCTTTATCGATAAAGTTGAAAATCTGTTAAAGAAAGAGATGTTTCAAAATGGGCCAGGTCTATGTACAGTAACTCATAAAAAAGAGAAAAATCCGTAGAATTCGGGAAAAATACAGATAATTCAATTAAATGTATACTGTTCTGGTAGTGAATTTATGTTTATCAATTATATTTATCGACTTTCAACATGGCGTCTCACCGATTTAGTTACTCTGTGCTTAAAAACAATGACACTAAACCATAGATCGACCATTGATCATAGAAACAGAACTGTCAGCTGTCACAACAGTGTCACTTCTTCAGAAATAAACGTGTCAAACGTCATTAATCAATCAAAATGACAGCTTACGCATGACGGGTTTTTGTTGTGTGTTGCAATTTCAAGTGTAGTTTCTTGTGTTTACCAGCAAACCAAGCCATTTCAAAATAATTGGACAGTTGAGAACTATTTTAAATGAATTTCCCTATTTTTAAGTATAGTGTACAAGGACCTGGCCCAGGCTCCATACATTTTGAAACATCTCCTTTGACAGATTGTAGCAGCTTGATGTGCTGGCGTCTGTACAAAATATAAAGCATTGTTCTAAATAGAATAAATCGATATAAGACCATGCCAAGTCTTCTTCTGCTACCTACAATTGTATAGGAGCAAGTTTTTCTAACTGAAGAGACAGCTGTCCTGCTGGGGAGTTTGTTGCGCCATTTCTTCTTCCCAGCGAAAGCACTAAGAAGTGGTGAAGGGCGGGCGTTTTGGGGGACTGTTTTAAGTAATTTTGATGTACGAAAAGTGCTGATTCTCATCCTAATTTGAATAAATGACTTTTGATTCTGTCAGATTCCCGCTTTTTAAATAGGCCAGTCCAAAAAATCTCTTAATAGAAGATATCAGAACAAAACTATGGCTGCTCTTCTTGGGGGACTTTTCTACTATTTAAATAGGCCACCCTCTAAATGTTTATCCTAGCTGACCTAGCTTCAGGACGGCCTAGACTTATATATGTATTTGCCAATAAACACCATAGTTACAGCAAAAAAATAAGCACATAAAATACACAATAAATCAATGATAAACAGTTGGAATTTAATGTGTGTCTATATTGTTTTCAAATATTTTCACGGTGTCTTTTATAGCCTTTTTTTTCGGGGATTCCCAGTTCTAATCTTTAATAGTTCATAAAAAAAAACTAGAAACAAATCGATCAAAGTCTGAAACTTCTGAATTAATTATGTTTAGAATATTCGGACTTTCCTCGATTAATATTGAATACTAGGGTCATTGCTGAAGAATTTGGCGTAGGCTGGGTTACTCCTTTTTATTTTTATTGACAGGGTAATTTGAAACTTAAATGGTTACTTACAAGGTTTTGTTTTAGCCCATACTCAATAGAATTGCAGGGAGCACGGAGTAGTGATGGACAAGTGGTAATGGCAGCGACTTACAAGTTTTAGGTCGTAGGTTCGAACCCTGACAGGCGCTTTACTTTGTGTGAATTATTTCATCACCACTGCTCTCGAAACGGTGAAGGAAGACATCGTGAGGAAACCGGCCTGCTCTAGAACCAACAAAAATTAAGACACGAGATATCTACCAACCCGGCCGCGTGATCGTTTACGGTCCACTCCCTCCCACCGAGAGGAGGTATGTGTCCCAGCAGTGGGAACATTATAGGCTGATTATGCTCATGCAATAGCATTACATAACTTGGAGATGTAATTCTTTTATCTTCGCTACTCATAACGGGTAGTCAGAAACCAGTAAGTCTGACAATCAAGTCACTAATGAAATCGTGCTACCCACGACTCGGCTGTGGAGCGTAAGATAGGCAGTCGCTCCTTTTAAATTACTGGTGGTCAGTTGCACCAGGTAAGACTGGGAGCTGACGGCAACATAGTTGGAAAAAGTCTAGTTTTATGTAATTCCTATAGCTTTAGCAGTGCATATAAGCATAATCAGCCTATAATGTTCCACTGCTAGAAGACAGACCTCCTCTACGGAGAGGAGGGTGTGTGACTCCCTGTCACAGGACAGGGAGTTGGCCGTTATCCACCACGCGGGATCAGTGCGGGTTGGTGGCAGTGCAATTGCATTTATTTCTTTTTGTAGGGAGGAGAGGCATCTAATTTATTAGCGTCAAAGGGTTTGTTTGTAATAAATGGGCCTCAATAAAAGTTTAATAAAACGCATTGTGGATTGCCGTATTTTCTTATCAACAGACAGAAGGAAGCTACTGTAGCTTTTGCCTTTAACACACCCTCAGGTCTTTCTGTAAGAGTTTAAAGACTTGAATAGAACATGTTTTAAAACTGATGTTAACGTCAATTTCTTCAAACTGTGAGAGCATTTTAATCTGGTTTAGCGTAATTAAAATTATAAGAAAGGAGAAAGACGTTAATATGATTTATATAAACATTCTCATTCCGGTCTTATGGCTAGAAAGAGAGGTAATTGTAAGAGGTTGGTAGAAAATTAAGAAAGAAAAATAACGTTACGATGAGGTCTGATAGGCAGTCGCTCCATGCAGCTGAATACCATTAGTATTCAGTTGCATACCATTAGTATTCAGTTGCACCTGGTAAGACTGGAAGCCGACCCCTACATAGTAGGGAAAAGGCTAGGCAGATTGACTGCATAATCAGCCTATAATGTACCCACTGCTGGGACACAGGCCTCCTCTCCATAAGAGAGATTGGGCTAATAATCAACCACGCAGGCCCAGTGCGTATTGGCAGATATCACAATGTCTTCGAATCGTTGTTCTAGGACATGCCGGTTTTTTCACGATGTTTTCCTTCACCGTTTTGAGAGCAGTGGTGATGAAATAATTTACACAATGTAAAGTGCCTACATGGCTTCGAAACCACGAGCTAGAACTCATCGTAACTCGCGGCCGTTACCACTGGGCCAACGCAAAATGAATTCGAGTTATACCAGTTTTATTCCCTGAACCACCCACCCCTCCCCGGATCCCCTGCTAGTTGTTCTTCTGTTTTAATCTCTATCTTATCCACTATAAACTTTCTCATTTCGGTCTGATCCTCTATTTCGTTTGTTTTTATTCTTGACGGATCGTCAGCAACAAAATATACGTAAAGGGTTTTTTGAAATACATAATACGTTCGTATTTCGGATGAGGGTAGAAGGATGCACGTAGTTCAAAGTTCTTGGTTTCGTTAAGACTCCTACACGGAATCGCAAACAAGTCACTATTTCACATTTACATTTCTCTAGCATTGTTTACACCGTTCTAACAATGATAACTACTTACATGATTAATTTCCAACGTTTAGTCTGAATAGGCAAACAGTAATTGTTTGTTGAAATCTTCCATTGAATGACATTGAGAGATTGATTTTGTACTATCTGCTATAAATACAGTGTTTGTGTGGGTTTTCATTTAAACGTAGCCACCTACGTTTAAATGAAAACCCACACAAACACTGTATTTATAGTAAAAACTATAGATATCTAAACTCCCACGAGTTTCGTAAATCTACTAGCAGCACCCCGCGGTTTCACCCGCATAAGTGTCGATTCCGTGAGAATATCGGGATAAAAACTATCCTATATCCTTTACCGGGACTCAAATTATCTCTATACCAAATTTCATCTAAATCGATTCAGCGGTTTAAGCGTGAAGAGGTAACAGACAGACACACTTTCGCATTTATAATAATTTAGTATGGATAGTTTTTAGTTTCATAATCATCATCAATTCAGCCAAAAGACGTCTATTGCTGGACATACGCCTCTTCTCTGAGAGAAGGGGAATCCACTTTTGCTCATCAGTCAATTTAGTAGTCCGTTTTAAGGGTTGTTGGAGCACAATGTATAATCTTGTGTCGAGCACAGGGCAACATGCTTATTTTCTGCATTTTCATTCTAAAATAAAAGAAATAACAAAACAAACGATGAGGGCACCACTGCGCGATCAGTGTCGTCTTAAATTTTCAGTGAATAGTCTAGAAAACGAAACATTTTCACGAATACCCTCAAATATAAGATGCGTTTCATAAAAGTAGCCGTCAGCAACACCAGATTTCAAATAACGTCTTAAGTGTACAGACGGCACATCAAGCTACTACAATCTGTCAAATTTCTTTAATAGATTTTCAAATGTATTACTAAAGCATAAGGTTCAAAGTTGACTGGGAAATTTTTACAGTTTCGGGTAGCTTTTTGTCTGTACTTCGAGATCCGACTTCGAGTGCTCTCTAAA
Organism: Hydraecia micacea; assembly: GCA_914767645.1. Lineage (NCBI taxonomy): Eukaryota > Metazoa > Arthropoda > Insecta > Lepidoptera > Noctuidae > Hydraecia > Hydraecia micacea. The sequence continues at coordinate 11,711,798 of OU611795.1, forward strand.
TGTCGGAAAAATTTCAGAAAATCACATGAGACTATAAACGACAGCTGGTTGTTAGTTCGATCAAGCGTTAACGTGTTTACAACTTACCCATAAAATAATGTTTTTATGAGATCTAAGTGCATGTTCACATAAAACCAGTGGGAAATCCGCGTTCGTTTGGTTTAATGGTGTTGCTAGATGTGCCCGTGACTTTGTTGGGGTGGCAGGTCGGAAAATATGATTGAGTCATTAGTTATTTACGAGTACAGGTAGAAGGCGTCTTTGTATAACCCCGGATAAGACCAGTGAAAGTTGCATCTTTCTATAATGAATCATAAAATTGTCATAATCAACCTATAATGTTCCCACTGCTGTCACACAGGCCTCCTCTTTGCGAGAGGGAAGTGGGTCATAATCCTCCTCGCGGGCCCAGTGCGGGTTGGCAGATGTCACAAGTCTTCGAATTTTTGGTTCTAGAATGTGCCGGTTTCCTCACGATGTTTTCCTTCACCGTTTTGAGAGCATGATGAATTAATGAATATTGTTGGTTATTCTTTCATCTTGGGTCGCGTGGCCCTGTCTGCGTCAGCAAATAGAGTCAGCGATGCTGAGTAAAAAAAAAAAATTTTGCCCCTCTTTGAATTTGACACGTTAAAAAGAAGAAGTAGGCTCGGTCAATCCACTTTTGCTCATCACTAAATCTAGTTTTTTGTTACAAATATAATGCTACTAGCTTCTGCTCGCGACTTCATCCGCTTGAAATTGATTGTTTCCCCGACGTACCCCGTCGCATCGTATCGCCTGCTCGCGCTAGTTTTCGGCTCCTTGTAGTCCTAGTGTGATATTAAATAGGCTATCATCTAGGCTAAATTACGCTATCTAATACAAAAAGATATTTTTTAATCCGACTGGTAGTTCGAGATTAGCGCGTTCAAACAAACAAACTATGCAGCTTTATTATTACCTAGTATATACAGGATGTGTCGTAAAAATAGTGGTCCATTGTTAAGTTAATATACCAGATAATTTATTATAACATAATATTACAATTTTAACCATTTTAGTAGTACATTTGTTATACAAAAAAATCTCTTGAATTTGCATGATATTTTAAAAATTGTGGTTAAAATAGAGAAGAACTTTTTCTTCAAAAGCTTTAAATTTACATAAAAAACCATAGTTTTACACGATAGCTCTAGTATTCAGCAGTAATTAACAGAAATCAAAATGTTTTTTTTTTTAATGTAACAAAGGGTAGAAATTTCGTAAATAAAAAACAAAAATATATATTTTCGGAACCCTTGGGTAAAAATGGTTAAAATTGTAATATGTTATAGTAAATTATCTGAGCGGCAATTCTCGTAATTTTAAGAACGTTCACAGTCTGATCTCAGTCTCAATCTGTCAAAAAATACTTCTAATTTCCCTACATTTTGACAAGATTTTGACATTTGTTTGTCGCCGAGTTGAGACTGCGACTAGATTTTGAGCGTTTTATATTACGAGAATTGGCCTTCTGGTATATTGAATCCATAAAGGTGGACCACTATTTACTCCACACCCTGTATACCAGAAACTAGTTTAGTTTCCCTGTGCGTTGCCAACCTAACAAAATATGCTGTGAATCTTGTATACGACATAAAACTTTGATTAGATGATCCGAGTACACGGTACCTTCGCATCCACGCCATTATTAGATCGACACAGAAGTATCTACAGCTATGTAGTATACAGTATGTAGCTGTAGCTAACGATAAACATAATAAAACACATTGTATGAGACGCCTGTCGTCTTGGGAGCGTTATTAAGGTAGTAGGAAACTCGGAATTTAGGTCAAGGGCTTGCTTGGGCGTTAGGGCTTAAAATACTGTCACGAAGCAATCATGACGTTGATGATAGATTACCTACTATTAGTATTAATAAAAAATTGGGGAAATAGGCTTTCCAAATTGTTCTTTTTTATGAATATAATTCTTAAAATGGTGAGGAAGGCAGGTCGTCTATTTTACATGAAGCGACTGCCTATCTGACCTCCACAACCCAGTTACTCGGTAATACGTTACCCCTTGGTAAGACTGGTTGTCAGACTTTCGGGTTACTGACGACCCGTAACGACTGTCAAACATCCACGAATGACAGCCGGGACCAACGTCTTAACGTGCTTGCCGAGGCACGGAAGGGTCTCGGTATGTAAAGATGGTCACCCATCCACAGACCAACCGCGGCAAGCGTAGCTTAACCTGATCGATCGACCTGTGCGGCTGTTATTATTTAGCCACGGACCCCTCCTTATATACGTAACTTAGTATCAGTAAAAAATGAGAATCAAACTGAAAAAAAAAAAAAACTATGACAAAACAATGAATTCGAATTATGCAAAAGAGTGAATTTTGTAAAAAAGGTCAGTTGACTCTTTCTACTTTGCTGCCGTCGTACTGTCTACACGGAACGTCATCTTTGTCTATTCTTCCGTCGACAAAACCCGTTTCTATGGTGGTCATGCTATGCGTTCAGGAAGTGGTGGCGAGACCACCTAGACGCGTACTGCAAGGGTTGGATCGAAGTGGCTTTATAAAAGTATACCTGGATAGATTTGGGGGAGGCCTTTGCTCTGAAGTGAGACAGTGTAGGCTAAGTTAAAAAAAAAAGAATATAAAGAAAGAAAAAGTATTTATTGCGACTCGTATAGGAATATCAAAAACTAAACTAAACACAGTAAAAAAATAAAAATCCAAGTTACCTATACAAAAAAAAAAAGTAATAAAAAGAAAAATTAAACAGAAAGTCCTATACGAGGCCAAAATGCTCCTATCTCAGCTAATCTCAGTATAATGAAGGTTACGCGATAATTACGTTAATGTAGATTTTGCTTTACACGAGTTTCAGCGGATAGCAATAGCATGGTGGGCTTGACCAAACCAATCGTGCTGAACATTAGTCTCTCAATCATTTCAGCATAATCTCCCATTAAAGGGCCGTCACCACGAGTGAGAGAATCGCGGCGATATTATCGGGCTTAGAACGTGTCTCCTCCACACGGCGATATCATCGCGGCGAAAATTTGATGGCACGCCGAGACTATCGCCGCGATTCTCTCGCTCGTGGAGACGGCCGGCTTGAATCCATTTGTCGATCAGCCATTCCAGATACATAGGCAATATATGAATTGGATAACGTCGACATTGGCAATGATCTTAACTTGGCAGGCGCTTTCCAACAAACTAAAACAGTTGCTAAGGAAATTACCTCGCCCCCTCACTAGTTGAAGCATATTTCCGATACTCAACACTCTGTACACCATTTATTAGTACGTAGCCCACACGTAGACACGTGTAAACGTGGTAGGTCAAAGCTCAACATATTAATATATGTTTATTTGAGAGTTGTTTTATGCGCATTACATGCTGACTGTTGTCTATTGAGCATGGGGTCCTCGGTTTGATCTGTAGGTTGGGCAGTGTTCTTTGTTTTTTTTCATCATGAGGAATTTATGTAGTGAAGTTATTCAGCAATCTTGCTGGCTGGCAACCACCTGGTACTAGGGCTAATCGCTCAGTGTGTGTGTGTGAGGATTAGATGATGACTCGTGGAATAACTAGTCTTTATTATTAAAACAGTTTGTTTAATAAAGAACATTAATAGTTTTCTTTAGTTGGACAGACTTCAAAATGATAATAAGTTTTCTGTTGTCAAACTATAGTTTCACGACACTAGTTTTGCAATCTAAAGTTCACTTAGGCGTACATCACACGAGCTATTTTTGTTGAATATTATTTTTGTTAATTCCCGTTCGTCCCACGACGGGGACGAAGTCGGTGGGACGAACGGGAATACACGTAAAAATTGGCACATACAAAAGGCGTAAGTACGTGCCTTTGCGGGGTAATTACGTAACAGACTATCAGTAGAAATGACTTACATTTTGACAGTTCAATAACATTCATAGCGTTATTTACGTTGTGGAGCAGAACATTTTTTCGAACATTTAAAGCAATGGATTAGCAAAATTAGAAAAAAATGATTATGATTGATAGTGTGTTAGGGTGCTGATTCTCATTTTTCCCTTGACTGTTATATGTCAGTTAATGTTTTTGTTAAACATGGTTCTTTCGTTTCATTCGGAAATAACCGAAACATCTCAGAAATAGTCATTATTACCACGTTAAGCAGACAATATGGCGATCACACTGAACTGCTTATGTCAATTATTATACAAGACACCCTATATGAACTATGAACAACCTAACTACCTAAGAACCTCACTTTTGACCACTAAACTAGTGATAACAACACTTAAGAATCAGCGCTTTTAATATCTTTGCTCTTAATAACAGCTGGTACTCTCGTTAGCAGCCAGCCTAAACGTGTGATTCATCGGTGAATCAGGTCAGTGGCGGACTGCAATCGCTCCGCTTGTCTCTTGTTTCTTGGTTATGTAGGTAAACTTCGATGCATTCCTAGAAATTGGTCTGATTTGATTGGATGCTGCTCTGTTAGGTTGGTACTATTACAATAGTACTGTTAAGGCGTAGGTGAACGAAAACATTGTTGAGAGATTTACGGCGGATTTTAAGACGTGTTATTTGTATAAGTATTTAGATTTTGATTATAAGAAATATTTTAAAATAGGCAGAGAGAAAATACTGAAATAAAACTTGAACTCGTTTTGTGATACAAAGCTCAAGGTCAAACTTTTAAGGCTTTACCTACAATTATTATAACAACGTATTCAAAAGCTTAAATCGTCTAGATATTTCATGGCATTATGAAAAGTTGATGAAATGTGACTCAAAAGTGTGATTCTATCCTCAAACGACCATTTCAGGCACTAATCTTTACTGTCCTCACATGAGATCATGTGAACAAGATTGAGATGTTTGTTTGTTTGTTGTGATGTAGTTTAAGATGGACTTTAAAAGAGACTTTGACCCTCTTTTTTTTTTTTTTGGATGGGAAATCATCTAATGACTCCTCCCGCTCTGGGTGGAGCGGAAGGGAGTGTCAGACTCTTACTGACTAAAACCCACTCGTGTTCCTTCCTTAGCCCTTTATGTTCCGGGGCAGCAGCAACCCTTTCGGACGATTCCGCTACCCAGACTTTGACCCTTGACTTTGTTCCGCTCTTTCTTCTCAGGTGTAGTCAGATATGAAAAGTCGATATCCTATGTACAGAATAAACAATTTCATTTCATTTAAATAAAAAATTTGATTACTATTGTAAATATTTAATTATATGTTTTCTTTATGTATGTATTTATTGTATTACTAGCTGATCTGGCGAACTTCGTAGCGTCTCAGAACCGTTCCATACAAAATATATCAGAATATGAATTATCTTCATTATTTTTTATATCGTGAATTTTTTTAAGGGTGTAATAGCTATTCTCCTATTCGGGACGGAGACAAATCCAACAAATCAAAGATCTCAAAAATCGGTCCAGCCGTTCTTGAGTTATAAATGGTGTAACTAACCCGACTTTGTTTTATTTATATAGGGTGACTGGTAATTAGTGACCGATACCTAAACACGTGATTGTACTCATGATAACAAATAACTGTTACTATGGGACCAAACCTGCAATCGCGAAAAAAAAATCAGGCATTCCCTACATTTTGACGAGTTATACGAACATAAATGTAGGGAACAGCTGATTTTTTTTTCGCGATATCAAGTTTGGTCCCATAGTAAAAGTTGTTTGTTATCATGAGTAGGTACAATCACGTGTTTAGGTATCGGTCACTAATTACCAGTCACCCTATATAGTTAGATAGATATTACATTTGGTGTACACCACAGACTATCTGCAGTATTGTCTCTCCTTTCTCCCTTAATCCATACAAAGGTTGTCTTTAAAAAAGATCGCTTCTAGTGACAAGACCGGCCATTGTGTCCGCCCCATGTTTTCTACATTTATATCTGTAATATTTATAGTGTACATAATAAAGAGTATTCTATCTATCTGTCCATTTTGTTACTAAATACAACCGTCCCTTGTAATAAATCGGAACAGGGTGTTGCCACCCCACCCACATAAATCGTATGAACCAAACAGTTTAGTCGACTGTCGGCTCATTCTATTGATACATCAACGAACCGTTGCACCAATCATCTCAGGAACTGTATCGATCAGATTTTCCTGCTAGTGGTATAAACATTGCTATAGGGAATCGTAGTTATTGGAAGAACTGTAATATAAGCACCCTGGTTAAATAAAGCTCTGTAAACTTCGCAGTATTGGCGTTTCCAGAGAAGTGTTCCTCTTTATAATGATTCCCTGGTAGCTGTAGATCGTTGTAGTTCCCGTGGGAGAGAATATTATTTATTTGCTCATCAAATAACACTTTTACTGTACAAGATCAATCAATCGAATCAACTCAGCATATTGCAGTCCACTGCTGGACATATGCCTCTTCTAGGCTGCGCCACAACACCCTGTCCTCCTCCGCCTTCCGCATCCAGTCCGTCCCAGCCACCTTCTTTAGGTCGTCCGTCGATCTAGCTTGGGGGCGTCCCACACTACGCTTGCCGATACGCGGGTTAAACAAGATAATATATGAGCTAACAGATTGAAAATAACAATAATACTATGTACACACGGCTACACATCAAGCTATACATCAAGCTATAAATTTCCAGTGTTCGCTGACCTCGCATTGTATAGGTTTTTCGTACAATCAGAAGTCAGCTTATACTGGTTGTGTACAGCTTGAAGTGTAGCCGTGTGTACATGTATATAAAATAGAGGGGAAAGAATCATATAGCATCATAAATTCGTATCGCATCGCTGTCAACAGGAAAAGTGCCCTGACAGGATTGCCACGTTGTATGGCACACTGTAAGAGCAGTGGTGGCCAAGTAGTAATGGCTGCGACTTACGAGCTGTGAAGGAAAACATCGTGAGGAAACCGGCATGATCTAGAATCAAAAATTCGAAGACATGTGACATATACTTACCAACCCGCACTGGGCCCGCGTAATAGATTACATCCCAATCCGTCTCGAAAAGAGGAGGCCTGAGTCCCAGCAGTGGGGACATTATAGGCTGATTATACAGTTTTATTGACTTGCATCCTGATGAATACATTTCCCAATTTTGACAGGTTAGCGAAAGCTAACAGATGCAAATAATTAATAACAGCACTATAATCTGTCCATTATTTGAATGAAAACTAAGAATTCAGGACTGAAGGTTTCAAATGCTGTCCGAGGCACAAGGCTCTCATAAAGAACAGTCTGTGGATCACCCATCCAAGCTTAACCTCTTGGGTACCATACACTCAATAGCTACGCTCTTAGGATAGAAAATGATGTGCAACACAGTAACCTGACCTACCCTTTGTAGGACAGCGTGATGACGATTACATCCAAATAATTGCATCACAGCCGAACCAATTAAAAACCAACCCTCACTAAAACGCAATAAAATACAGAATCCTCCGCAACCTAGTTCTCTGAATAATTGAGCCGCATAACATTCATCAAAGTTTGTGCATGTGTGCATATTTACACACATATATGCAAGTTCAGGACACCTAGCAACCGTATTGATTCGCTCTCAGTTGCCGGCGGCATGTTACTCGGAATTTCAGGGATTTTGTAGGTATGTAGGGCGTATCTAGGTACTGTACTGCAAATTGGAATATTTGTTGGGGAGATATTTTGTTGTGTGTTGGATGGATGTGGAAATTTTCATGTAGCTATTTGGTTTACTATTTTTATGTTATAACATGCATTGTAGGTTTTCATAACATTATTACTCAAAGGGTTAGACAGAGATGTAAACCTAAGGCACACCCACATTTCGCCAATTCACACACACACACACATCACAAACTAACACATATTGGAACCAAAAAACGTTAGGTATGATTTTGCTTGTCAACAATTTCATAAAAAAAAAATTGTATGAAAATGGAATGGAGAAAAATGCATCTTCTAAATCCCTTGAACCTTGTAAATATTCAATCATGATCCAATAAGCAGCATATCAAACCAACTGTAGTGTATTTTGTGGTTCAATTAACCACCTTTTTTATTATTTCGCGAATTACATACCTACTTCCCTAACGCGATACAGACAAGATTGCCCGTCGTATTTATTTTTAACTAGGCGCCATTTAAAAATAATTAGACGTGCAATTGAGGACAGAAAAACGTATCTTATACTGGGAGCTAGTAATCCAAGTAAAAAAAAGTATTATTTATTTGTTTTGAGGAAACGCCCTAGGACAGCGATGGCGAATCTATATACATCTACGTGCCATATTTTCCAAATAAATATTTCATACGGCCATGACGTGCCAACAAACAATCTTGGCTTAGTGATTATTGGAAAAAATCGAGGTATTCCACTCAGAGCACTGATTTCAACCGTACTTGGACGAACAGCACCTGAGCACTTCCACTAACCGCACTGAAACAAAATTTTGTAACATGCGGTTCGGTGGAACAATTTATCGCATATACTCTCGCATTATTATTACAATTTTGAATCTCTCTTGGTTGACATTTCTCGGGACACTCGGGTCCTGGACCTTTGGAAGGCGTACTTGGCGTACGAGGGGCCAAAACCAAGTCTCAGAGGCCCTTTAGACATTTTTAATTAAATGAGACACCAACCGACGCTGTTCGTGTCCTGTTCGCACTATGCAAGTGCACCGAAGGACAACCCCCGGTCGGTGTAGGACTAATGTTAATATTAACAGTTTTTTATTTATTTAAATAAAATGACAAATTAGTGCGACTTCTGCTGTTGCAAACTAAAAAAAGAAGAAAGAAAATTTGGTTATTCTACACTAACAAAACACTGCGGCACGGGTGGATATAAACGTCTCGGGGAAAATGGCTTCTTTTATGCACTAGTTGTACAATCTACTATTATGTATGTATAGAATAGAATAGAATACTCTTTATTATGTACGTGTGTATGTATGTTTCTTTTTTTGTTGTATATATGTGTTATTCAAATAAAGAGTTCGTATCCTTTGTTCATTTAGAAGTCTTCTGCAAAAAAAAAACTTGGGATCTACGTAAAAAATTGGAATTAGAGGAAGCAGCAAGCCTAAGCATTCCTTAATGATTGCCTTTGATCTTCAAAATATATGGGCGACGGATCATTGAAGCAATTGATAATTCTTCACGATTTATGTAAGATTTTCATTTTCTCTCGTTTTGTTTGACCTTGGATAGGATGTTCGATCAAAGTCGAATTACATTGGTTTGAGAGTATTTTGTGGGTGCATAAGCATTCACCGCTCCCCCGACAGGCCTTGACTCGCTGTTCCTCAGCGGGTCCCACCTCCCCGTGAGCACTAAACAAGACCTAAAGAATACCACTGATGCCGTAATCAACATTTTTTATTTTAAGTGGCTACCTTCTGGGCCCAAACAATATAAAAACAAAGCACCATCGACACGAAAAGATGTAGACGAAGAAGTCTTACCATTTCACTAAGTGTTCACTTTCATTCTCATCTAAATCACACTAATATTATAAAGGCGAAAGTTTGTGAGGGTGTGTGTGTGTGTGTGTTTATATGTTAGTTACTTCTTCACGCTCAAACGGCTGAACCAATTTTGATAAAATTTTGTATGGAGGTAGCTGACACCCTGGGTTAACATATAGGCTACTTTTTATCTCGATACTCCCACGGGATCGACATTTACGCGGGTGAAACCGCGGGGGCAGCTAGTAAGGAATACTTTTTGCACACGACAGCCGTGCGAAGAAAAAATAAATAATAATATCGTAAATATCTAATACAATTATAATTGGGTTGACATTTTTCTAACTGGCGCGTAATTCGTAGCTATTACGCTTTCGTAATACTCAAATGGGGACGGCAGAATTAGTTTTACGTTTTTTTTGAAGTTATTATTTATGAGGTACAGACGCCAGCACATCAAGCTACCCGAAACTGTCAAATTTTCCCAATCAACTTTGAACCTTGTGCTTTAGCGATAGAGTTGAAAATCTATTAAATAAATTTGACAGATTGTAGTAGCTTAATATATACAAGAATATTATGATGTGGGGGATTCTATTTTTTTATTGCGTTACTTTTACCTTGCGATATAGCTGTGATTATTTCAGTACTGTAGTGAGATATTAATGGCAAACCATTTATTTTCTAGATCTCTTTTTGCAACAGAATCTGCACCGGCAATAAACCTGAAATTCTAATATACTCGTGCAGTATTCGCTTTCGACGAACATTTTAAAGATAAAGAGAAAGCGTACGATAAAAATAGTACAAAAATTCTTAAAAAAAGGGTGTCCTAATTTACAAGAAATATTTCTTATTGAACACTGTTGCTCTATCAGCAAAAAATGTCTCTTAATTTTCCCCATAAAAGGTAAACTGGCAACACCATCGATGTTCCCGACGATTTATGGGGCAATTTATATTTTCTATATTGGCAACTTTCAAGCCATTAGTTGGAAACCTGTCATGTAAAATGCAAAGATTAGTAAATAAGCTGCAGTTAAGTGGATAATTGCGATAACTAAGATATTACTTAGAAATAGGCTTTGATAGCGATTTTAATGATAATCAGGATTTTAAGCGAATTTAATGATAATGAGAATTGAGTCATGATGCATGGCAATCTGGATGTCTAAAGCTTAACCTTTAAAATTTCAAGGCAAAGTAAATTTTATCATTTGGTCTATACCGCATTGATCTGTTAGGTTAGATTGTAGTTGCTAGGTTAATCAATCTACCTAGCCTTTTTCCAATACGCCCCTAAACTTGCTAGGTTGCTTCGAATATTGTCTTACCTTGTTAGATGTTTGTTTTTAGACAATACCTTTTTCTAATTTAGTTTTGGCTAAACCATAGGATCCTATTTAAAAGCCAACCCCAATGAAATTGGGTTAAACTGTACACCATATTCTTAAAATTATAATAATGTTTGGATGCTTCCAACTGGGGCTGCGGAGGCTGAGGGGCTTGTGACTAAGTAATACCAGCCGCACGGATCGATCGATCAGGTTAAGCTACGCTTGTCGCGGTTGGTCCTTGGATGCGTGACCATCTTCACATCACATACCAAGACCCCTCCGTGCCTCGGAAAGTACGTTAAGCCATTGGTCCCAGCTGTCATTACGGCCGTTGTTACGGGTCGAGGTTATACCCCGAAAGTCTGACAATCAGTTAAGACTGATTGTCAGACTTACTGACGACCCGTAACAACCCGTATCCCGTATTAAGATACGGGATATCGTATTACCCAGAAACTGGGTTGTGGAGGTCAGATAGGTAGTCGCTCCATGTAAAATACTGGTATTCAGCTGCATCCGGTTAGACTGGAAGCTGATCCCAACATAGTTGGGAAAAGGCTAGACAGATGATGATGGTTGGATGCTTCCAATTTAATGTTATTAACTTTTTACTCACTAGCGCTCTTTTCTTAAGAACACAGTCTTAAAATAATATTTTCTTTCTGTCGTTTTACAAAGTTCAACTTTTCAAAAAGAGTGGCTAGTTTCTTTATCACATGATAGAATCTGACTGCTTCGTTGCAGAGCATGAGGTCCTGGGTTCGATTGCCGGGTCGGGATTGTTGGTTTTACCATCTGGAATTTCTCAGTAGCAGCCCGGAGTCTGGATTTGTGCCCAATTGAGGGCAATAGGCTCGCCCTATTGTGACAGTTCTACAATTGATCGACTCAATGAAATATAGAACGACTATTTTTTTTTTGTTCAGCAGCAAAAACGTGACTTAATGAGCTTGAGCATTTATTTCAAATAAACCAATTATAGGCGCTATTGAATTGTCAAGGGGTCGGTCAGTCAGAAAGATGAAGTTGTGGTCCATTCCAAAGCTTAGTAGGTACCAATGGAGAAGAACGGGCAAGAAAATCCACGGACACTCTCAAGCAAAGTTCAAAATAAAATCTAAAGCAGTGTTCATAATCTCAGATAATTACATTCCATCGCTAATTAATCAGTTATCTACTTTAGTGAAATGTATTTTAAGTTGATTTTTGAGTGACCATTTGTAACAAAAAGGTCCTAAAAAGTTTTTGGTTGCAATGGAATTTGAACTTTGTCAAGTATGACATTCGGTTTGTTGTTCCATAACTTGAAAATTATCTCAAATTCCTGGCTCTAATATAGAGTTATATCATGATCGTGTCCCTAGTACTCGGTCGTTATCGGTTTTTATTCGTCGATCAGAGCGGAAGAGGCGTTGGCAAACGTCCAAGTGCGGAATCGCCCGCACTACATTTTACCTCATATTTTAAACTAGTGATGATAGTATGTGATGCGAGGGGCTTGCGGCTAAGTAACAGCCGCACGGGTCGATCGGTAAGGTTAAGCTACGATTGCCGCGGTTGGTCCGTGGATTGGTGACGATCTCACATACCAGCACCCCTCCGTGCCTCGGAAAACACGTTAAGCCTTTGGTCCCGGCTGTCGTTCGTGGATCTTTGACAGTCGTTACGGGTCGTCAGAAGCCCCGAGTCTGAAGTCTTACCAAGGGGTTTCGTATTACCCAGTAACTGGGTTGTGGAGGTCAAATAGGCAGTCGCTCCGTGTAAAATACTGGTACTCAGCTGCATTCGGTTAGACTGGAAGCCGACCCCAACATAGTTGGGAAAAGGCTAGGCAGATGACGATGTAAACTAGCGATGCCCGCGGTTTTTGTCGGCAAATGCCGGATTGTATGTCCTTGCTTAGTTTATTTTGAAAATTCCGATGTTTAGATGGTAATCTATTTTATATGTTGTGATAATATTACCTAGGTATGAGCATCGCATTAGATACTTCATATATTAAAATCTTAATTTAACTATTGATAATTATTTTTGATAATATTTGTTTCTTTTTTCGGAGTTTTTTTTTCGTAGCTCAGAAATTTCATTTAACACTCTTTTTTATTAAAAATTCAATGCATTAAACCAGAATCTGTAAAATATATTCTTCTCTCGTAATGGTATACCTATTACGATAATTGATCATTTTCTTAACCACCTAGCTCCGAGCCTACGTTTGAAAGTCCATTTTATTTATTTTCTTCAAGAGATACAGTTTACTATAATAATAATAATTACATATTGAAAACATTCTTCAAAGTGAAATAATACTGAAAACAATATGTCTTCACTGTTTAGAAGATTATATTTAGAAAACAATTAATCTTAGCCGACGCGGCGTCTAAAAACATATTTATGAGTACGTAAATATTCTCAAGAAATAATGTTTCAATCTTGGCCAGTCCTAGGCTTCTTATACAGAAAATAATTCTAACAATGCCAAACTTCTTGTTAGCCTAACCTTTATTAGCAATTACAGAATTTCTAAGATGGTTCCAAGGTCCGCTGATGGTCTATAGATACACAAAAGAGCGCTTTTGCCAATAATTTTAAAGTTCACAGTATGTTCTTGTGTTTGCTGCCACTGTACTGCTGTTTTTGCGGATACAGCATAATCAGCCTATAAAGTTCCTCGTTCCTCCTGTTTTCTCGGTGAGCGGGAGTGGGCCGTAATCCACCTCGCGGGCCCAGTGCGGGTTGCTAGATGTCACGTGTCTTCCAATTTTTGGTTCTAGTACATGCCGGTTTCCTCACGATGTTTTTCCTTCACCGTTTTGAAAGCGATAGTGGAATAGTTTACACAAACTAGAGAGCCTGGGCTTGACCCTACGACCTACAACTCGTAAGTCGTGGCTGTTACCACTGGGCCACCACTGTTCCTGCAATGCTCTTGCAAATACATGAAAGCAGAAATCTAGCTATCGCGGTTCTTGAAATACAGCCTGGTGACAGACAGACGGACGGACAGACAGCGAAGTCTTAGTAATAGGGGACCGTTTTTACCCTTTCGGTACGGAACCCTAAAAACAAACTACAAACACGTGGACTTTTCCGATTCAAACAGTAGCTTCTACTCATGGTCATGGAACTCATGGACATCTGAATGTCAGACATGACTGACATTAACAGTTCTATGTCATATTGTAAATACATTAGGGTTATGACTACTTGTGACTGACGTCAACATCGACGTCACTGTACTGATGGCAATTGTTTTGCTGTTTGTTTTACTTCTATATGCGCTTACAATAGTCTGAGTGGTATTGAGATAAGTTTTACATTGTATAACATTTTAAATTATGTTTATTGTTTAGGTATACATATTTTTTTACAAAAAAGAGCCCTCCCTCTGTTATTGGGAACGGTATACAATCCAGAAAAAAGGTAACCTTTTGTACTTATTAAATTTGAGAGGTCACCGGGAATTAACAGCATGTATAGGCAGAAATCATAGAAGACATAGGATAGTTTTTATCCCGATATTCCCACGGGAAACTTATGCGGGTGAAACCGCGGGGCGCTGCTAATAAGGACATAAATAAAGAAGTATTTTCCAACTAAAAAATCCACCTACCTTTAGTACCCCCTCTACCTCTAATTAACGATATATTTTCATGACAAGACTTACAGAAAACAATAAGATTTCATAAGGAAAGCCTGTCAGGAGCGTTTGTAAGTGAAGGCTTTGTAATGTCCGGAACAGAAAGATGTAAAGTTCAGCGCAATGATGTGTCAGCTACACGTTTTACAGGGTCAGATATGCTTTTGTTTTAAATAATATTTCAGTTGGTTTGTGGACTAGAACGGGATAGAATTTATTCAAAATTTTTATTATCAGTTAGTATTAATTCCTGTACACACATAATTACAATATAACTATATACACTAGATACTAAAATAAAAGACTAACTAACCTACTATACAAATAAATAAAAAATAAAAAAAACCAAAGGACAATTAGGCGTCGAAGTACTCATCCGCATCGCTGTCATCCGGAAACGTGCCCAGAAGACTGGCAGCATTGCCACGTTGAATGGCAATGCTAATTCTTTGACCAAAGAACGACCCAGCTCTCTGGTCACGTGATTGTGAAAGGGATTGTGTTTTGTTTATAAAATACTAGCTGTGTCCCACGGTATCACCCACATAAGTGTCGATCCCGTGGGAATTTCGGGGTAAAAAGTAGCCCATATGTTAATCCAGGGTGTCAGCTACATCCATACAAAATTTTATCAAAATTGGTCCAGCCGTTTGGGCATGAAGAAGTAACAAATATATAAACACACACACACTCACAAACTTTCGCCTTTATAATATTAGTGTGATAGTGTGATTTGAGAAATTATCTAAATAAGGTTTTGCTTGAATATCGGAATCGAACCGAAAAACCCAGCCAAGTGCGAGTCGGACTCACCGTACCACAAGACAAAAAACGCCATAAAAGACATTTCTTTTATGGTTTATTTTTATTATTTGCTGTTATAGCGGCAATAGAAATACAAACTCTGTGAAAATTTCGACTGTCTACCTATTACGGTTCATGAGATACAGCCCGCTGACAGACAGACGGACGGACGGACAGCGGAGGCTTAGTAATAGGGACCATGGTCTTCCTTGCAATGCGAAGTTTTTTAAAAAGCTCCATTAATTCAAATCTTTTGCTTTTATTCTAAACAAAAGACAATCAAAATGTTTTCATCAGTTTGATTGGCCCAACAATGGATATAATTATACATGATTAGTAAGCGTTAATTTTGAATACTATAATAGCGTAATTATTTAATAAACCGGTTTAGTTCTGTTACCTATTGTCCCGTTTAGCGAAGCCACTAAAATGTGCTGGTTTGAATGAGAACTTTTTCATTACGAAGTCATGAAACTGAATGTGCAATTTTATAATCGCACAATCTTTTGATTCTAACACTGGGTTCTATTAGTTAGAGGGACTTGCATGCAAAACCTGAAGAGGAGGAGAAAAGGTGGAAGTTAATTTAAATTCCGCCAGGTATGATTAATTACCTAATGCCATCAAATTTCTATGTTTAACCCAATAACACTCTGCTGACTCATCCCTCTTGGGTTCCTCCTACGCATAGCATGGTTTCCTCTTCATGGTCTTATTGAAGTCAACATTCCTTTTGGTATTAACCAGTGCATAAGGAATATCCATATAATATAATATAACATTCTAACGTAAGTATATCTTTTTGATGGCCAATTCCCGTAATTATAAACGTTAAAAATCTAGTTGGAATCTCATCTCAGCGACAATCAATGTCAAAAAAGTAGAGAAAATCTCAGAATAATAACTTAGTTATTATTCTGAGGAGAAAATAGAGGTATTTTGACAGATTGAGACTGACCATTTTTAAATTGAACTTGACCTTCCACAAAATTTCGTCGTAAAATCTTCTAGGTTAGTTATTCTAAGCGTCATCTTACCGGCCCAGTCAGCGGGTGGTACGGGCTGGGTCCGTGTGACTCGGCTATAGTCTGTTGTTCTACTCGTACCTATAAGTACTATCAATGTGTAATTACCATCGATATTCTATGTCTTGGGTACATTCTTAGATAGATAGGTAGGTACATCAGTTTTGTAGTCACGTGGTTTATTAGGTGAGGAAGAGATGGAACTGTGGAAGTGACGGGTAAAATATTATTTTACTCTTCTGTTCGGTTCCATTTATAAGAACCGTGTATAAGAAAATTGTTTAGGGTCTACTGTTTTAATAGGCATGACTTCGTGCGGAATTTCCACTCTCAATTTAATAAGTAGAAAATGTTTTGTGTTTTCCTGCTTCGTTGCAATTTGTATACTAATGGACAGAACCTAGGAGATAATTATACTCATTCATGCCCCTTGTTGATTAGGCAAACTCCAATAACACTTTGCCCGACCTGGGCACCGAACCTAGGACCTCATGATCAGCAGTAGCGCTAGCGACCACGAGACCAACGGGACAGTTAGTAGGTAAAATACGAAAGTATAGACTGTGTTTTCCTTGCGAGGTGTACGCTGTGTTTATGCTAGTCCGTGCGGAACTAGTTGGCCGCGCCTTAGGTGTGTGAGCGGTGGGACGGAGGGGCGGGGGCGCATTACTCAGTACGTGCGTTGCGAACCGCGGCCGCCGCCTCACCCCTGTGCCCCTGTCCCCACCTCAGCGGCCAACTACTTCCGCGCGGACTATAGTCAATATTGTTAAAACCTAGAAGAAAACCATTTGACCATAGGTACGCTTCACCTAGTGTCCTTTGTTGATTATTTTCATATCGTGGTCTGAAAGTGACTAAATACGCCAGACATGTTCATTTAAATTGGTAGACTGTGACATTACAAAATAGTTGATTAAACAATTTTCCCTTTTAATCAAAACCGGTTCTTTCCTTATCGTATTGATAAAGCGATTATAAATAATTATGCATACCAATTATGTCGCTTTAATTGTGAGTTATGGCACTAATTAATTTAATTTATTTAATACTAGTTCATTATTTGGACGTGCTTACTTTTTATTTATGTAAAATACTGTTAACTGTACGGTTTTCTAAATGAAATAATGATAGACTATACAGTGAGTTGTGGGTGTCATACATGAAAGGTAACAAAGAGGATGGGCAGCTAGAAAGTTATGTGTCCATAATAACAACATACTTGTGTTGTTTACTTGGGAAAGTGCCTTTGATGCCGATTTTCTAAAAAAATAAAAACACTCTTTGAAACGATTTTAAGTTACAGAAACTTTTACAGAAAAGTGCATTATTGAACTCCAGACTCAGTCATATTTTTCAGGACACCTGAAAATGGTTTTTCTGCGAGTATCCTGATTATAAAATTTTGCCGCTGAGAAGATTTTTATTTTCAATAAACAGACTTGAAAACCAACTCTACATTTTATTATAGTTAATTAAATCTCGTTATAGCACGTTTATTGACGAAAACATCGAATCGGTTCCACTTTTAATCGATTATAAAATCACTGAATCGTGTTTTTTAGTTGTAGTAAAGTGTCATAATTTATTAAAATGTCAAATTTGATGTCGTAAAATGTCATAGTTTATTAAAATGTCAGTGAAACAAAACACTTTTTTCGTATAAAATAGGGTAGTGGGTCATGGTTTTTATTTCATTGTCTTCGCAAGGTTTGTTTGTACATTTGTCTGGTGTCTTTATGTCCTTAAATGGTTAGAGAGGATTTACGTTTTGTCTCTCGTAGGTACTTTGTGATTTCTTTAGACTTTTATGGGAATTCTTATTACGTAAGTCTTCAACAAGTGCCGTCCTTAGCACATAGGTCCTACGTAGGTTTTGCGCATTGAGGTGAGCGCCTGAGCACGTCTGTTAGACTATTTTATTGATCTTTGGAAGAAATAACCAAAAATGGTGCGTTAAAGCAACGTAAATCTATGATGTCTACATTTTATTGTTTATTTATTTGCGGTAGAATTGCCAAACTTAAGTGGCAGTGGGCAGGGCACATTGCTCGCAGAATAGATGGCCGATAGGGCCGAAAGGTTCTGGAGTGGCGACAGCGTACCGGAAGACGTAGCGTTGGAAGGCTTCCCACATGGTGGATCGACGACCTTGTGAAGGCCGCAAGAACTCATTGGATGCGAGAAGCACAAAACCGGTCGAAGTGGAGGTGCTTGGGGGAGGCTTATGTCCAGCAGTGGACGTCTTTCGGCTGAAATGATGAATTGCAGATTTGGCCAGTTCTTGACCTCGATCACGCCTGATGGAAAGTGATGGATGAGGTCTATAATGGAACGAGTAAGCCCAGAAGATGCATATTCACTCTTGCTTTAAAGACTGACGGGTTCTATGTGGTTATACAAAGGTTGTAAAAAATGAACCCGACAAACTTTAAGAGGTGCTTTAGACCATCGAACTGAACAACTTTCACTATGGGACTAACTCTGAAATCACGAAAAAAAAATCAGCTGTTTCATACATTTTGGTCAAGCAGGTATTGAAGTTTTGTATTAAACAGCTGATTTTCTTTTCGTGATTTCAGAGTTGGTCTCATAGTAAAAGTTGTTCAGTTCGATGGTCTAAAGCATCTGTTAAAGTTTGTCAGGTTAATTTTTTAACCCTACACCACATCACTAATACTATGTACACACGGCTACACATCAAGCTATACATTTCCAGTTTTCGCTGACCTCGCATTGTATAGGTTTTTCGTACATTCAGAAGTCAGCTTATACTGGTTATGTATAGCTTGATGTGTAGCCGTGTGTACATCTATGATTAGTTCGCTGTTCTCTAGACAAAAACGATCACTAACCAGCTATTAACATTCCAAAACGTTCAATTCCAAAGGGACAAAATCAAGTTTTTATAATATCAAAGCGACATAGACACGTTTTTACTCCCGTTTTTTTTTCTCCAAACCTTTGCCACCAATTTGTCATACGTCATAATCATCCACACATGTTCTACACTCTCATTCCCATCAATAATAATTCACCATAACCTCGCATATTAAAATTCCAACTTTCATCTTATCGCTAGATTTGTCTATGTGTCAGCGAATTGTCAAAATCAGCTGACGGCACTATGTTGTCTTAAGAATTGCGTCAAAAATATACCAGGGCTACAGGAATAGATGGTGTGTCTACGTATTTATTTCTCGGTTCTATTTTTATCGAAGTCTGAGTGAAATACGTTTCGTTTTGAGAAAAGTTCACGTGTTTCGTCGGGTATAGTTTTGGAGTGGTATTTAAAAGATTTGGATTAAGATACGGATAGTGGTTTGACTCTTGTGGGTAGTTTAAGGGCTTAATTACCTAGTACTTTGTAATCTATTGCTATAGTAATAATTGTAATAATAAATTCGAGATTTTAAGAAAGTTTTCTTTTATTAATTAGCATAATGCTGTAATATTAAACAAAGAAGCTATAACAAAGCTATGCATGCAGCAATGGATTAGTTGTTGAACTGTCAAAATGATAGCCATTGCTACTGATAGTGTGTTATACAATTACCCTGCAGCTTAGGTACAGAATTAAATATTTAAGATATACCTAAGAGTAACACTCAGACAGCGAATTTCTGACTGAGGGCAAATTCGAGCATACTTAGGTACCTATATAGTAATAGGTAATAAGTCTTATCTTGCAAACAAATTTTAAAATTTTGACAGGTTTTCCATACAGAAACTGCTTAGGTAAAACTAGCCTTTAATCTGTGCTAATCCTAAAGAACTGTATTTTCCGAGCTTTTATCGCAGGTAAAGTTGGAGGCACAGCTTGTGAAAATAATTAAAAAACTATTAAGCTGCTAACCTCCCGAGAGTAGAACAAAGTGAAATTACTTTGAAAAGCTGCTAAGAACTATTTTAATTTTAAAACAATTGAATTTGAAAAGAGAATTTGCATTAATGACTTTTTTATATCGCCAGTGCTTTCGTAATTCAAACGTATGACGTCACATTTCATAAAATAAGAGACAGTTTGGATTCAGAATATTTACACATTTCAAAGTTCGATTCGTTTAAATTATGAGTATTCGAAATTCGAGTAATTCCCGTCTAAATTATTCAAGATGGCATCTAAGTATGCACTATCTATTTTAGTCGAATGCCAATGCCAAGGTATTCGGCTAAAATATTGCGCAAGACTACTGAACGGTTTAAAATGCGGTAAAATGTTTTTTAATATATCAACAGTTGTGTGACTCATGATTTGTTTTACTTCTTCAGGTTATGTAATGTGACATTGAATGGTACTGAGGGTTCTTTGTTTTTTTGTTTTCGTAAAGATTATTTTTCCTTAGTTATTCTTCTTCGTGTCGATGGCAAAAATAACACGAAAAAATGTGTATAGTTTTTTAAATTTGTTTGGCCGGAAATTCAGTAACGCGAGTACTGTCCGCTGACGCAGCCATTTAAACGCGCCGTTGACGTGCGTTTTAGAAACGTGCGTCTGCGGCTATGTCTGACTCGCGTGCATATCGCGTCTGTATCGCAACAAACGCGTGTCAACGGCGCGTTTAAAAAACGTGGTGTGCACAGGCCCTAGGAAACCAAAGTTCGACTGCGGTACCATTGTTGCAGCGGCCGAGAAGCGATGGTGACCACTTCTCACCAGGTGGGCGGTAGCGTGTTTAACACCAAAAACAAAATACAAATGACTGCAAAAAACAGATGACTACATAATTCCATCACGACGATGATCAAATGATTTACAATGCTCCGGTGATCTCATTGTGGGGACGTCGTCAAGCCGGCTATATACCGCCCTAAAATATTTATAGTCTCCTAATAATGTACAGACGCCATCACAACAAGTTACTACAATCTGTCAAATTTCTTTAATAGATTTTCAACTTTGTCGCTAAAGTATAAGGTTCAAAGTTGATTGGGAAAATTTGACAGTTTCGGGTAGCTTGATGTGCTGGAGTCTGTACCTACTGTAATATTATTTTACGACGCTGTTGCGTACACAGCTTTATTAGCAAATTAAATTATAGGTTATGAAAATTATTAAAATTGGGTTCGATCAGGACATAGGGCGTGAGCTATTTTGAAACTTCCAGCTGTAATGCATTGCATTAATTAAAATAGCGGCCATAGCGATACGAGACATTATTACGGGTTGCAATACATAAATATATATATAGCCTACGTCCGTAACTTGGGCAGTCATCCCCGCTGAACCTCAGGTACTGGCTGGCTAATATTCTGATAATATTATAGTTTGTAGTTTTATGAGAGAAGTTAAAAAACCTGGAAACCTATGGTGTCAGGCTCTTTCGTAATTGGTGTATGCTTATCATATAGACAGCAAAGACTCATTGATCCATGGGCTTGGCCGTCATGATTCTGCACAAACGGGCGGCAAAGTACCTATATATTTTGCTTCAAGTGTGTAGCACCCTTTACGTAACATAGGTACATCATCATCAACCCAGTCTTTTCCCAATTATGTCGGGGACGGTTTCCAGTCTTACCATGAGTCTTTGGTCAACTGGACCCACTCGAACTGGACCCGCGGGTCCAGTTGACCAATCATTGATGGATCGACTGCATATCTGATCTCCACAACCCAGTAATAGGATAACACGATACCCCTTGGTAAGACTGGCCTTACATAATATACCTCTGTACAATATAAATTGTACCTTTCTTACCTGTAGTTAAACTACGGGAATTTGGCATTAGTTCGCATACAGTCAATAGGATTCCCAACATTCTGGTTCGAATTGAACGAACACCGAAGCGAAATCGATTTCGCACCATTGTCCGCAGAAATCAAGGAATAATTGTCTGGAAAACTGGAACATATTTGCTAGACTATCTTTGAATGTTATGGCATCTAACTATTTAAATTACGAATTAAATTGAATGACTAATTAACCGATGGCATGGAATGGAGATTTTTGGTGACTGAAAGACAATACACAACCTAAATACTAATAATAATAATTATAAATATTTATTCAAAAATTATAAGTCATAATTTTTTTTTACAGTTTTGTTTTATTCCTAAGACTTACGTGCCTGAATTGAACTAGGCAATTGTTTCTAAACTAGCAGCGTCCCACTGTTTCACCCACATAAATTCGATTCCGTAGGAATACCGGGATAAAAAGTATTTTATGTATTAATCCTGGTTATAAACCATCTGTGTGCCAAATTTCATCTAAATCCGTTCAGCAGTTTGTGAGTGAAGAAGTAACAAACACATAAACACACACAAACTTTCGCCTTTATAATAATAGTGTGATGTGATTACAAGGAGAACGTACATTAATAAAGAAATAAAAAGTTTGTAGAGATGCACTGATCAACATTATTATTCCAGCCGAAAGACATCTGCTGCTAGACATAGGCCTCCCCCATCGTTGAGCGACGACCGGTCCTGTTCTTCTTACATCCAGCGGATTCAACGACCTTCACCAGGTCACAAGATATACAAAAAAAAACCTTTCCTTTTGTCAGAGCGTGTCAAACGGCGAATAAATGTTTGTATGTAATCGAAAAAGCTGGAAACAGCTGTTTGTATCGAGACCCCGTCAATGCTATATAGGTTTTCTTCAATAGTTTTGTGGCATAAAAAGTAGGTGAAACCGTCTTTATTTTTCTTAAACATCCAGAAAAGCTGTTAACCTACTAGCGCATGTTGTAAAGTTCTCTGTGGCAAGTGATAATTCGAGCAGTTACTCGTGAAAGTATTATACACAATACAGTGGAAAATATCTATATCTACAGAGTACAATGGTATGCAATTTTTGAAATCTTATACGGTCGATCATGGCATTTTACAAACGCCTGAATTTCTCGAAAAGTGGGCGGTCACCTTTTCGAAATGTAATTTTCATTCATAATGTGTGCAATACGTTATCAAATCAAATAAATTAATAAGTGGCGCAGGTCATTCTTTCCTTGACTGTACCCACACGTAAGCGTTAAGCTAAAAGGGCTTATTTTGTGTTGAAAGGTCTAACCTGATATGACTGCCCAAGATGCGTTGAGGTGCACAAGAGTACACGTGAAAGGTTTTTATTATTCTACTAATTGGGCCCCGACCCTTACCTTCATTGACATGAAAAAAGTAAAGTGATAAGAATAAAACCGTTTATAAAAAAAAAAAAATATTAAGAGGTCCCAATATAATAATTAATATTGCAGTTAAGTACTTAGTCATTTTATTTATGGCAACCGATGTTGATTATTTCCTCATTTTGTAAACAGGATTACATAATGAGGAAATAATCAATCTATTTCAGTCCAAACCAAAACAAAGCCTCAAAATAATCAGAATTACTCTCCCTATCCCTAATTGCCATCCATTACTCCATCGAGCTCCTGAATCAAGAACTTCATTATCAACACAATGTTTATACAGCAAGACGTTTGACTGACTGCCAACATTTTTGGGTCATGAACGCATACAGTTAAGTATAACTAAAAGTTTAACGATACCCCGATTGTCCGCGGATTTGTTTCCAAGGTGATAAAAAGAACTATAGGTAGGACTCGTTGTAACAGTCGATATATTTTGTAAAAATCACATCGTGAAAGCTTGGGTGAAGTGAGCTCTCAATAGTGTCAATGCCTGGCATCTGATGGGCAATTCCCGTAATTTTAAGAACGTTCACAGTCTGATCTCAGTCTCAATCTGTCAAGAAATACCTCTAATTTCCCTACATTTTGATAAGTTTTTGACATTTGGTTTGTCGCTGAGTTGAGACTGCGACTAGATTTTGAACGTTTTAAATTACGAGAATTGGCCGTCAGGTGAAATGACAGCTCACTTTAAGCTCGCTCCACCTCAGTCTTCCCGGTGATATTTTTACAGAATACACCGGCTCGAGGCAGTGGAAAAATTAAGTGAAGTGAGCTTGGCTGCCCAACAAGATTTTCCTGCAAAGCGAAGAAAATAGCTTAGCTACTATGTTTTTAAATGGGGCTTGTGGCTAAGTAATATCAGCTGCACGGGTCAACCGACCAGGTTAAGCTACGCTTGCCGCGGTTGGTCCGTGGATGGGTGACCATCTTTACATATCAAGACCCCTCCGTGCCTCGGAAAGCACGTTAACCCATTGGTCCCGGCTGACATTCGTGGATCTTTGATAGTCGTTACGGGTCGTCAGAAGCCCGAAAATCTGACAACGAGTCTTACCAAGGGGTATCGTATTACCCAATAACTGGGTTGTGGAGGTCAGATAGGCAGTCGCTCCATGTAAAATACTAGTATTCAGCTGCATCTGGTTAGACTGGAAGCCGACCCCAACATAGTTGGGAACAGGCTAGGCAGCTGATGACTATGTTTTTTAATGGTTAATTTTAAGACTTGACTTGAATTGACCATTAAAAAGTCTAGTTAATTCTGAACACTGACTGGCTGAGTTTTGAAACGGTTAAAGTGCGCGACCTTTTTTATTGGTATTCAGCTTCAGTATTTTGGTTAGTGGGTCGTCTTAGGGGTTTAGCTGACCACGCATTGTATAGGCATTTCGTATAATGAGAAGTCAGCTTATACAGGATATATTTATAGCTTGTTATATCTGCGTGTGTACACTGACTTGTTTTGGCGGTATTAAAATCTACGCTATTGCTAAGATTTTAATGCAGGTGTTTTTAAAACTTGATTTCCTTTACCGCTTTCAGAGCAGTGGTGATAAAATAATTTACACAAGGTAAAGCCTGTCTGGGTTCGAACCTACGACTTACAACTCGTAAGTCGCGGCCGTTACCACTGAGCCACCAATGCTCCAAATTACAGTACACAATACTAATAATAATATTAAGACAGTTAAGATGACCGGACATTGTTACCTCTAAGACAGTATAAGGCTTATATCCTGAACGCCAGTCGTTATTAGATTTACCCCGAAGCTTTATTTGACAAGGGTTCCATACCCAAGAGGTCAAAACAGAAACCTTATGATGTAACTTCAGTCAGTTTGTTTGCATAACACTGCCATTTCTTCAGGGCCCTAATTCACTGACAATAACGATTCCTTATTTCGAAACCACGTCAATTCCTTAGTTAATCACGACATCTGCTATTAACGTATTCTCTATGACACAATGGCGTGGTTTGAACTGTCAAAATACATGTTGTCCGTACGTTTGACATTTCGATTCCTTGCCGTTAACAAAACACGATATCTACATAATATGTTCGATTTTCCCGCCCAGCTGTGTCGATTCATGAACTACTTAATGTGTGGCACGTCTGACACCAAAACACGTAATTTTATTCACAAATTTTCCCATACACCCACATAAAGGGTTGTTTACACCCACCCACACACTTGCATCATCTTGTTTACTAGTTACGTAGGAGTCTGCATCAATATCCTGTCATGTATCCGTTGTCTGATTGCTCTTAACTCTAAAGCTGCGGTTATACGGACAATTTTAGTCAGCGTTTTATTGCCGGAGGTAGTGGAGCAAACTAGTTTACACATAACATAACGTTAACTTGCCTAGCCTTTCCCCATTTAATTTGGCGTCCGGTTCCAATCTAACTGGACGCAGCTGAATACGAGAATTTTACATAGACCGACTGTCTATCTGACTTCCACAACCCAGTAAGTGGGTAAGATGATACTCGTCAGACTTTTGGGCTTCTTAACGACTGTCAAAGATCTACGAGTGACAGCCGGGCTTAACGTGCTTTAAGAGTCTTTGGTCAACTGGACCCACGGGATTACACGACTCAATCAAATTTTGAATAGGTCGACTGGACCCACTGCCCAATTCCATCATTACTACAGTCACGGAGTAAAGCCGAATCTTTTATTTAGTTTTATTTCTATGACTTAAAATATACTAATATTATTCAATTAGGTACACTTACTTTTTATTTACTTATTTTTACTTACGGACGGAGGAGTCTCGATATGTAATGGATGATCACCCATCCACGAACTGACCGCGCTATTCGTAGCTTAACCTTCGATCATTTAGCCACGAGCCCTGTAATGTTGGGACACAGGGCAGAACAGAGAGAACTTTGTGAGAGGAAATGGGCCGTAACGCATCACGCAAACCAAGTGCGGTTTTGTGGATATAGGATATAGAGGAGGAATTCCATTGTTTCGGCTATTTGACCTCCAATTGCTTTACTTATTGCATAGTCTATTATGTTTCTTCTTTTGTCTCATTATAGTGTGGCAGTATTTTCAACAACAATTTTCTACATATTGGCCTGATGTTGTCGTAAAAGAACTTAACTGATATTGCTCAGAATCCAGTTATTTAAGTTGCCCGTGTAAGCATACCTTAATACTATTCCCATTAGGTCTATTTTCAGCGTTCATTCTTATGAACTCATCATCACCTTCGTTCTCCCGCCCTTATCCCAATTTTTTTGGGGTTTGCACAACATTTTTTTTTCTTCCATACTTCTCTATTAGTCGTCATCTCGGTAGTCACGCATATCAGCATTCACACAGTCCATCCATCGTTTCTTTGGTTTGGTTTCTTTGTTTCATCGTTTCCCTTACTCTTATAGCCATCTACATTCATTCTTGTAAACTATATCGACGATGAAATGACAAGAACTCCTAATTGACATTTTTTTCAATTTTACTTTTTTTACGTAGATACTTTAAATAATCGTTTGTAAAGTCTATCTACGTAAAAAAAGTAAAATTGAAAAAAAATGTCAGTTAGGAGTTCTTGTCATTTCATCGTCGATGTGGTCTTTGACTCCTACGCAGGATAAGACGGTTCTGCTTGATTTAGAAATAGATTATTACATTGTTAGATTATAATTTGATGTACAGACAGACGGCCGGCACATCAACCTACTACAATCTGTCAAATTTATTTAATAAATTTTCAACTTTATTGCTAAAGCATAAGGTTCAAAATTGATTGGGAAAATTTGACAGTTTCGGGTAGGTTGATGTGCTGGTGTCTGTACCTATTTGAGGAGAAAATGCATTAAAGTTGAAGAGAGAAGTTATGACGTTTGCGTAAGATGATAAAGTTTAATAATGCTAACATTTATTTGGTAGATACAATCTTTGACTCTAAAATCACTTGTACACATAGCTAGCAGTGGCGAAGGTACCATACAACTCGATTCGCACGGGCTTACCTTCGAAAATTCAGTATTCATCATTGACATTTTTTTTTGGAATTTTTTTTTGCTCCGGCCTGCCTCTGTCATAAATTCACTTTTCGTCACTGATAGCTAGAGATACTAATATTAGGTACTTATATGGGGCTATATTCGTCGCATGAAACCTCGGGCAGTAACCCCGAATTCATATACACACGGTAAATAATCCTTATTCCTTTATTCAAATGTGTTATGGTCATAGGAACTAGTACCGCTGTCTTTGTCCTACGGGGATAGCCACCACACACGTACCGTAACGGTACCAGTCTATAGCAGTCAAAATGAAACCATAGCATTTTCCAAGTAGCTTTCATTGGTTCATGAAAAGGAAAGTGTGTCTCTTTTCGTTTTTAGGGTTCCGTGCCCAAAGGATAAAAACGGGACCCTATTACTAAGACTTCGCGGTCTGTCCGTCCGTTTGTCTGTTTGTCACCAGGCTGTATCTCAAGAACCGCGATAGCTAGACAGTTGAAATTTTCACAAATTATTTATTTCTGTTGCCGCTATAACAACAAATACTAAAAACAAAATAAAATAAATATTTAAGGGGGGCTCCCCAATGCTCCCATACAACAAACGCGATTTTTTTGCCCTTTTTTGCTCCATGTCACAAAATACTCAATTGTATTTTTACTTTAATAATGAATAATAAAATTAAAATAAATATTTATTTTCTCATACAAAAAAACGCCATTTTTTGCCTATTTTTGCTCGATATCAACAAATGGTATCTATATAGGTACACTGCTCTCAAAACGGTGAAGGAAAATATCGTGAGGAAACCGGCATGTCCTAGAACCAAAAATTCGAAGACATATGACATCTACCAACCCGCACTGGGCCCGCGTGGTGGATTACGGCCCACTCCCTCTCACAGAAAGGAGGCCTGTGTCCCAGCAGTGGGAACATTATAGGCTGATTATGTAAGTAAAATAGAACGTTTCAGTTAAAATTCATAAAAAATTACAAGAATCCATAACGTTCTCCCGTACTGTTTTTTCCGTAATTTATTTTTAAACGTGGCGCCTAAAATATTTATTTAAAGAGATTAATAGGCATTGCTCTTTGAATTCACAACTTTTAACAGTCCGTAAATATTATAATTTTATGCTACAGTTGTGATTTTGAATTATATGTTTTGTAGTTTCTTATTAGAAGTTTCGCCTATGAAAAGAAATCGTAAGGCGTTTTTGCTTATAAAAAACCACTTCATCTCTGAAATGTCTGAAATATAGATAAATGGCGTAAAAGCAACATGAAAGAAGAACTTACAGGGGAATCTGATTTATAATTTAAAACTTTATAACGAAACAATGATAAAATTAGCCAATTACTCGAAAATATCTAAATATGATGATGAAGATGCGATTGGCTGTAATGTTGCTTGATCATTCGACCAATCGACAATCGAGACAGCTGCATGACAATTTGTCACATTTTAATCTATACATCTCATCATCTGCCTAGCCTTTTCCCAACTATATGTTGGGGTCGGCTTCCAGTCTAACTGGATGCAGCTGAATATCAGTATTTTACATGGAGCGACTGCCTATCAGACCTCTACAACCCAGTTACTGGGCAATAGGATACTCCTTGGTAAGACTGGTTGTCAGACTTTCGGGCTACTGACGACCCGGAACGACTGTCAAAGATCCACGAATGACAGCCGGGACGTGCTTTCCAAGGCACGGAGGGGTCGTGGTATGTGAAGATGGTCACCCATCCATGGACCAACCGCGGCAAGCGTAGCTTAACCTGATCGATCTACCCGTGCGGCTGTTATTACTTAGTCACAAGCCCCTCTAAAACAATCTTTAATCTATACATACAAATAAATAAAATTGGAGTGTCTGTTTGTAATATTAAAATAACCGCTTTTTACTAAATGCATATGGATGTATACACGGTATGGATGCATATACCAAAATAACATTTTTTACATTTTTTGTCTGTCTGTCTGTTTGTTCTGGCTAATCTCAGAAACGGCTGGACCGATTTTGACTGGAATTTTACTGGCAGATAGCTGATGTAATAAGGAGTAACTAAGGCTACTTTTATTTTAGAACCAAAAAATCGGGTCCCACGAAAAAAAATCCACGCGGACGAAGTCGCGGGTAACAGCTAGTGTTGTGATAATTTTCGTCCGAGAAACTGGTCCTAAACACCGCATAATACATTGATGGATAGTGCCTTTTGGCATCATTTCTATGCTCTCCAAATACAACCAGTGGGGTATCGCGTAATATACTAACAGTAGCAATGGCTTTCATTTTGAACGTTCAACGATATTCATTGCGTTATTTACGTTGTTGAGCAAACATTTTCGAACATATGCAGCAATGGATTAGCAATATCCTTTAAAATGTTTCAGATTGTGATTGATAGTGTGTTGTGCAATTAGGGTGTTATTTGGAAATGAGATCGACATACCAACGACGTTACAATTTCGTTGAATAAGAAGATGGTTCAAAGTTGGTTATCAAAACTCTTCTCCTTTACATGTCGAAGATAAATTTGGTTGATTATTATTTTGTTTGAACCCAGTTAGGTCATAGGAGGCCACGTTGATTGCAGTGCATCAGTGGCATTCTTTAGGACTTCAAAGGTCAACTAAACGGGCACTTAGGACAGTCCAGCAAATGGAAACCTTGTCTGCTCAGAAACACCGTACTGGGTGTTGGATAGGTCAGTTTCCCACTTTGTCAAATTGTGTTTACAGCGGCCTATCAAAACTGCTAAGGGTCTAAACAGTCGGACTGCATTTGAACTGCATGCCAGCTGCAACATCGCAGTTTGGATGCAGTTGACATAACTAGGTTTCGAAGCAGTTAAGTCAACTGCATCCAAACTGCGATGTTGCAGCTGAAATGCAGTCCGTCTGTTTAGACCCTTAGTAATACTCGTAGCTGTTCATTAGCAGTTTTGACAAACAACTTTGCCCCGTGATTTATAAGAACTACCTATTGTATGAAAACGAGACAAAAAAAGCGCTGTAAACCCAACCTTTTCGCCTCCTTCCGTTCAATAATTGGATCTCACTTAACCCTGCCGCTGCCAAATTCAGGAGTTATGATGAAGCGACCCGAGTTTATTTTCAGTTTATTATTAATTACCATGATGATTTGTACCTGTCAAAACTTTTTGACGTTAACGTCTTTGTAGGGGATAAAGGAGTTCGTTTGTGGACGTTATAAATTATTGCGTACGGTGAGTTTATTACGTGTGGGGATATGTCGTATTTATGAGACTTGACTTTTCTTAAGAGAATATTTTTCAGAAATTAAGAAGAATATGTTTATGACCAACTCAAGTTCTGAGTTGAGCTGCACGATTTTTGACAAATGCGTACACTGACTGGACAGGTCCGCTCAATCTGTGTGGTTCTTTCCTCAAAAGACCATTTCAGACACCGATCTACATGGTCTTCACATGATCTGACCAAGATTTTGTCTGGACTTTAAAAGAGACTGTGACTTCTGAGTTTGTTTCGGCCTTTCTTCTCAGAGTAGTCAGATAGGAAACGCCGACCTCATCTAGCTTTAAAAAAATATGATTGACATGTAAAAGTGTTTGTACAAACCTACTTACAGAAATAAAATCATTTAATACTCATAACATAGAATAATATTTAAAAAAGTAAAAACATTTTGGGTGTCTATGGTAGATTGCTTTTGTTTTGTGGTGACAAATGAATACGTGTACCTCTAATATTACTCTCCAGTTATTAATAAAACGTTGTAATTGGAAAAACGGCGTTCTTTTGTTTCCTCGTCACCGGCACCAGGGCATAATAAAGAACATTGTACGTGGAACAGAATATTCAAAATCAGAAAGATTTTATGAAAATGCATCACGTATGATGTTGTTTAATAAAAACTAGCTGCGCCCCGCGGTTTCACCCGCATAGTTATCGATCCCTTGGGAATATCGGAATAAAAAGCATTCTATGTATTATTCTGATGTATATGCTAGACTACTGTAAAGTTTCATCAAAATCCGTTCAGTAGTTTTTGCGTAAAAGAGTAACAAACATCCATCCATCCTCACAAACTTTCGCGTTTATAATTATTAGTAAGTTTATAATCATTTTCTTTGAATAAATCAGGGATGTGCTTGCATAGAGTACTTTAAAGGTTGTCTGTAAACGGGACCCTTACACTCAGGCTGGTAGAAAAATATTTATAACTGATGATCATTCAAACGAATTTAGAAATTAGTCTCAAAATTGGATATGCGGCGATTGTTTTCAAGAAACAACAGTTACGTGAGAGGTGCGTAAAAATGAGCACGTCCTCTTGAAATAAATAGCAAAAATTCAATATGGCTTCTTATTTTTCGTATATAGCACCTGCCCCATGTAGATTTCGGAACAGTTACCACGCACAGAGTCAACAGCACTTCCTCATAATCTAAAGAAGAAATTTTGTCATGCCAATATAGTTTTCAGAATATAGTTTATAGATTTTAACAGTGGAAGCTTTGTGTTGCATCCCCCAAGTTCAATTTTTATTGGAAAAATAACTAATTGGCTAATTAATATTGAAAAGGTTAGGGAGTCCGTGTATCCAAAGGATTTACTTAATTGAAGGATGTTTATAAGTAATGGAAAGTCCTTACTTTTAATTAATTCATTTAAAATTCAACACGGAGCCTAATACGAAGAGAAATAGTGTGCTTGAAATATTAATAAGGTCTAAACCTAAATATTCTTGAGGATAAGTAAAATATTATTTACTTAGCGAAGTAGTTTAAAAAAGGAGATTTCAGATAAGTAAAGCGCTGGGTTTTATTAAAATAAACTTGGGAGAGAAACCTTTCTGTAGAATCTACTAGTAAAGCATATTCTAAACTCCTTTATGTTTGTTTTCGAACTGAATTACACCCACTCACATTTGCATGAAACTTGCTGTAAATATTCCTAAGGTTTGCTTAGATCTTACAAAACCAAAAAGATTCTAAATTCCACCTTTGTGCAGTTTTCTACTAGTGTATAAAGTATTGAATATAATCTCTGAAAAGTAAAGGAAAACATATTATTATAGAACTCTTTTTTATCACTGTTTATTAAGATACTAGCAGCACCCCGCGGTTTCACCCGCATAAGTGTCGATCCCATGGGAGTATCGGGATAAAACCTATCCTATGGCTTTTCACGGGATTCAAACTATCTCTATACCAAATTTCATCTCAATCGGTTCAGCGGTTTAAGCGTAATGAGGTAACAGACAGACAGATAGACACACTTTCGCATTTATAATATTATACTAGCATCGCCTCGCGGTTTCACCCGCATAAGTTTCGATCCCGTGGGAATATCGGGATAAAAAGTAACATAATTATGTCCTTTCCCGGGACTCAAACTATATCAAATTTCATCTGAATCGGTTCAACGATTTAAGCGTGAATGGGTAACAGACAGACAGACAGACACACTTTCGCATTTATAATATTAGTATGGATTTGTCTGTTTCTTTGCCCGCATAAAATGTCAGCCTATTCTTTGCCCGCATAAAATATCAGCCTATTACTGTCCCTCTGAAGGGCAAAGGCCACTTCTCTTACAGAGAAGGCACGAGCATTGATCACCACGCTTGCTCAAGAGGGGTCGGCGATTTCAGACTTATATCCTACTTATCACATGTGAGTGTGTTTGTTACTTCTTCACGCACAAACGGCTGAACGGATTTGGATTAAATTTGGCACACAGATAGTTTATAACCAGGATTAATACATAGGATACTTTTTATACCGATATTCTCACGTGATAGACACTTACGCCGGTGAAACTGCGGGGCGCTGCTAGTAATATTATAAACGCGAAAGTTTGTGTGGATGGATGGATGTTTGTTACTCTTTCACGCAAAAACTACTGAACGGAATTTGATGAAACTTTACAGTAATATAGCTTAAATATCAGAATAATACATAGGGTACTTTTTATCCCGATATTCCCACGGGATCGACACTTATGCGGGAAAAACCGCGGGGCGCTGCTAGTTGACTATAAGACCAGGTTTCCTCACGATGTTCTGCCTTCATTGATATCAATAATATCCAAGATAAACTCAGAAGTTTGTTTTCCCGAACAAAATAAATATATTATATAAACACTTATCAAGCCCCGCGGCAACGGGACACATAATCTAAAAAACAGTTTAAAATGGCAAAAGATTTTTGAATCTGAAATCGTCTACGAACAGTAAGCAAGCCTTTTCTAAAACGAAATAAAATACAACTGGACAATAACAAGTTAATCATTAATAACGCTTCTAAAACTTCATTACAATTATACCTACTAAAATTACACTTTTCAGATATTCAAAGCACATTACTATCAAATAAACTGTAAATAGATTGGACATTTAATAATGAATATTCGCTGTAGACATCGATAATAATACGATTTGACAGGTGGGTTTATGAAGTAGGTCGAAGTTATTAATAAACGGAATTATAATAGCTGGGTCTTTTGTACCGCGGCCGGCTGTGGTAGGGTTTATGCTCATAAAATATTCTTGGAGCTAAAGGTATGTGTCCAAAATTCTGTTTCTAAATTATGTGGTTGTAGTAAATGCGTTGTGTGACAGATGGACGGTGTTATGGATTTTAGAGCGGCTTTTTGAAGAAATGGAACGTGTACTCAATATGTATATGTATGTATATTGTACGAGTATCTGTAAATAATAAAATAAATATGTTAATAAAAAAAGGTCTGGTGGGTGCGAATAGTAACTTCATGTGAGGCTTTTGGTCTATATTACTCGTAAAAGGTCGATATTAGGTATGCAACCTAAAAATAATTTAGTATGGTATTAACATTAACTATGTTCATTCCTAAATTTTCAACTTGGGCAAGGCCTGAAAACTATAAAAAAAATAGTCTAGACAGACAGAGGGTGGAAAGTCGTGCCTACCATGTTGGTATCTCACATTTTGCTGTTTCTCTAAAATATTCCTATTTCTATAACCCTGAAAATGTGATAAAAACAAAAAGTTAATAAATCACCAACCTGTATACCATTGTCAGAATGTAGAACGCAAAAAAAATGCCAACGCAAAAAAAAAAAAAATTATCAAATAATAAACCTAGATGTAGAAAGCTGTTATCTATGAGTAAAGTCATCACAAATTCTACGCCGTTTTTTTTAATTTATTCCAATTTCTATAACCCTGAAAATATGATAAACAAACAATTAATAAATCACCAATCTGTATAAATATTAAAATGTACGAGTAGAACGCAAAACATTGTAGTTAATAAGTTCTATGACCGCCATTTTCTTTTTAACATCTACCATTTGAGGATTATCATCTGTACGTGTATATAGTTTATATGCATAAGTACCTATAATTTCATGACATTGACAACTCTATATTATTATAACATAATATTTGTCGCATGTCGGAACAGCAATATGCAAAAGCCACCACTCAGTGGATCCCCAATGGCAGGAAACGACTGCGCGGCAGGCCCAGAAAGAGAGCGGGATGAGCTGGACTCCTTCTTAAAGGATTGGCCCACAATCGCAGTAGACCGGGAAAAGTGGAAAGAGGTAAGGGGGCCTTTTCCCAGCAGTGGGACAACACAGGCTCATAATAATATAATAATCACGCCTGTAATCTCGCTAAATAATAACAGCCGCACAGGTCGATCGATCAGGTTAAGCTACGCTTGCCGCGGTTGGTCAGTGGATGGGTGACCATCTTTACATACCGAGACCCCTCCGTGCCTCGGAAAGCACGTTAAGCCGTTGGTCCCGGTTGTCATTCGTGGATCTTTGACAGTCGTTACGGGTAGTCAGAAGCCCGAAAGTCTGACAACCAGTCTTACCAAGGGGTATCGTATTACCCAGTAACTGGGTTGTGGAGGTCAGATAGGCAGCTTCGCTCCATGTAAAATACTGGTATTCAGCTGCATCCGGTAAGACTGGAAGCCGACCCCAACATAGCTGGGAAAAGGCTAGGCAGATGATGATGAATCTCCGAAGGGTTATGCAGAGCTGTACGTTATAGTACACCAACATTTCGTCAGTTATGTTTAAGCCAAATATAATCGGGGGCGACCCCTTTTGTTATCAACTGGACACAAAAGCAGACTACGGGCTGCTGCTCGGTTTATGTCTATATGCTCGCCCCCTTTTAAAAAATAAAGTCTTCCAGACCGAATTTCGCTCATAGCGACCAATCTCAACGGAGACCAGCCTTCGGCGCGGAAGATATTATAGTGCACAAGTGTGTGCGCAGACACAGTTGCACTCTCTCTTCCCTAACTCTCATTGTCGGCAATCCGACACGACCGGAGAGAGACACCTAAACATCACTGGCGAAAATTAAATTAACAATTCTGACTAACTCTTCGGAAAAACTGGCGTTATGATATTATGCACTGTAAAACTGTAAAGCAATATTAACTCATCCAGAGAAGAAAATACAGATTCTATAGGTGTTTTCCTTTACCACTAGTGACTGGGTTTCCGCTTGCACCCATTTATCTTTTAGTCATCGTGTATTCAAAACGCTCTTCATAACAGGTACTTACCTTATTTTGAGCATTCAAATTCTGTTCAACTATTAACGAAAAAAAAATCTACAATATACATAACAAACCCATTCTATTCAAAATATACCGAAACGTATCTTTCAAACGTATAAATTTATTTATAAACACGTAAATGTTTACTGTTTATGTTGTTAGCATTCTATTCATCGAATAAATAAACCCGAATTACATAATTACAAACGCCAAACATACAGGTCGGCACAATACTAGACAGAAATTAATGTAACGATTATATACTGCCCAAATGAAACGGAATCTACTCAAACGAGCGGAACAAGAACACTTTGAACAAAAGGGACATCCTGACGCCTATATAGATACACATAATATTTCAAATAATCAACGAAATTAACTAATTTAAACTCTATGTCAATTAGAATAAGGTTGAACGACGCTGAAAATGTAAATTTGTTGGTGAAATGAAACGTTCCTGTTGCCCGAAGCCAGTTGATTCCCAGCCAGTGCCGCGCGCGGCGCCACTGTCGACGGTGGGCGTCGTTACGCGCTCCCAAACACAACCCCGCGCTTTTATCTCTCGCCATCCGAAAAATATATATTAAAAATAAAAGAATGCCGTGTTAAAATATCGATATCTAAATAAAAATTCTTCAGTGATCCCAACGATCGGTGACTATTATCAGTGTCGCGTTCGTAATCGATTACGTTTACAAAATAACGATACAAAAATAGTGTTTATAAGCGTTTTACGGTCCAGATCGGCATGGCGGTCGCGTACTAAATATTGCGTGTATTTTCACCGAATAGACGATTATTTCGCTACATCGGACAAGTGCGTAACGCGTTCCTTTATGTTTTCCGAGGAATTTTCCCATAATTGGTTGTCAGGATGGATAAATAAACCTAATTTCATTCGGAATACATTTTCATCCAACGCATTTGATGAAAACATTATTGAATTTACGTATGTATGAGATATGATGGTTGTATTTTTAAATATTGTTTGCTTACGGTGAATAGAAAGAAAATTAAAACGTAAAATTGTAAGCGATAATAATGTTGTAAATCATGTTATCGTTTGTATGCTAGTAGGTACTGATAATTTTATAGTATTTGGAAATTCAATAACATTTTTGTTTTTGTTCTGCTATGTATTTAGCCTTAAATTCTAAATATATATTTTATTGACCCACATTTAAATTATATTTCCATTGCAATGCGTGAAAACTAATTGATTTACATCTGTTCATAGGCCTTACTTGAATCCATTCACTGTATTTTCTTCAAACTCTTTATCCGTAGCAAATCCAGACGTACAGTTTTAAATCCATATCAATCGCTACATATTATAATTTCTTTGTCAAATAAAGGTGCCCCTTAAACCAACAAGTAACTGCCACCCACACCAATTTCCCAACAGACCTAATATAACCCTTTTTTAGCAAGACTGAAAGCATAAAATCATAAACCCAAATAATATACTGTGTCCTTCGGAGTATAGCCGTCGGCATTTTGTCCCGGGTCTGCCATATTGTGCGCGTTTTCATAAGAATAATTATTTGTTTTTAATCAAGTAACTGAAAAAGAAAACACGTCGG
Source organism: Hydraecia micacea (assembly GCA_914767645.1). NCBI lineage: Eukaryota > Metazoa > Arthropoda > Insecta > Lepidoptera > Noctuidae > Hydraecia > Hydraecia micacea. The sequence goes on from OU611795.1 coordinate 11,749,302, forward strand.
ATGCTATTAACTATATACTACCCTCTTCTAATATTAAAATGTCAAAGGTCACAGCTGATTCTGAAAATATTTCACAGTAACAACGAATCATTCTTTAGGTATGGGTTAGTGGGAAGAAAGATAATTTTACAACCTCAAAGCAAAATATTTTCTTTGTTCTTTTGAATTAAAGAATCTGGCAAAGAAGAAGTCTTGAAAAGTAATAAAGTTTGATACAAAAATTTGCTCCGGTTTAAGATTCAAAAATTATTTATGCCTTAGATAAGTTTGAATCAATCTCAGCCTGCCCCAGTCAGCTACTGCTTGGGATTTCCCTATACCTTACAGTCATCTTAGATTTTCTGATGTGATAGATCTTAAAGATGATTAGACGTAGACTTAATGTTCTTGTAGTCTTGTTTCTAAAGCTTTTCTCAAACCGTTGTTATCATTAGTCTTAGTCATTGTGTTAACAATACTTCTCGTCTTCTCCTTTCAAACTCGGAACGTGTAAATAATATTTTCGCTGAAAAATACTTACTAGTATTTTGAACTGGTGGTTTCACTTGGTGATCTAAATCTCTTCTACGTCTTTGTGAAACAATCAAACAAAACATACCACACAATCACAACAATAATACCAAAACTATACATTAATGTTACCAGGCTTAAGATATGGCACATAGAATTTACAAATAGTCCGGTTTTGTAGAGCATGTTCTCTGACTAACCTATGTGTCTCTCTTTCTCAAAATTCCATGTACCTTTAATGACGTTCGGGTACTATACCTATTAACCCAAAAAATAATCATTGATCAAAATGCAATCATTCATAAGCATAACCTAATCTCACTTCTGCAATGTAATCTTTATCTGGAGCAATTCCTTTAAAATTATCAACTGTTTCCTTTTGATTATCTACTCCTTTCACTTGGGATTACCTAAGCTTCGGAATGTGGATGTCCTTACAGATGTTTAAACTAAGTTTACTTTTATATGTTTGGTCACATTTTCTTCAGTAAAGGAATTAACATCGTTGTAAATATGACTAGGTTGATTCCTGTGATATTACACTTCCGAAATATAAAAATTCTTTATAGTTATCAGAATTATGTCAAAGATTTCTTTAGAGGTCTTCGTTTTTACCAGCCTATAGTTTTTGCAATTTGAAGTATTTTCCACAAAACCGTCCCCATTCTAAAGGTTCATCCTTGGATAATTTGGATGTTTTCATCCTAAAACCGAAGACAAGAATCCATATAAATTATTCAACACCTTTCTATCGAGGGTTCATTTTAAATATTGAGGAATCCTTTAGGAAAATGTTTTGAGCCCCTGTTGATAGGAAGCCCTGGGTATGTGCTCGTTGGGCTTATCTAATAATCCTCTGATCGTGTTTATACAACAGTACAGTCTACAGCTATTTGTTGAAAGGTTGTTGGGCCATTAGCCTTAATTCCTGCAACACAGGAATATATTCCGATAAGGAAGCCTAATAGTCTAGCCATATAACTTTAACATAAAGAAAGAGATTATAATTAATGTCTTTAAAATTTCAATTTCCAACTTCAAATCTACTTAATATCCTAGAAACCAGCTTCATTTCAAGTTTCAGCTGAGACAGCCAATGTGAATATCGGAGCAGACAATCACAAACGAAATTGGAAGTATGGGCCTACCTTATGTGGGAGGACAAGCTGCCAATGTAGCATTGAATTTCAAACTGCCTTTTGAAACCCCTTCCCTTGATAGCACTTCAAAGTAGCGCTTTGATATAATAGTATTCATCCTTATTCTTCCCTATAACGATTATAGTAAAGATAAGTTATTATGGGTTTATATGTTGATTGATTTTGACATTACCATTGCGTTTGAATGGATGCCTTGTTGAGTTATTTTCCAATCCCACATTTCGAGCTTATTCTGAAGCTCAATATATCACCAATCTTATTTTCCTCAAGGTAAACTATAATGCAGCCATCACTTTCGCATTGGCGTCTCCATCCACCTGGTGCAAATCTAATCTAGTCCGTGATATATTGCTGAGTAATTCACCAAGACCACTTGATGAGTGTGTTTCGACTCAATAACACGCTACACCGTATAATTTTACGATATACTATTATATTTAGACAGTCCTTGTGGCATCATTGTTATGCCACGCTAAAGTATCTTTTCTGGTAGATTTTATAGTTTCAGCTTCCTCAATCATGACATTACTATTTGCATTTTGCATTCCAAAATTTTAATCATCTATGTCATGAATCATGATGGCCGTCATTCTCATGATTTATTTTTAAATAATGGGTGCTTTATTGAGAATAAAAGTGACAATTATTGTGTCTTTATAATTTTTTAATACATATATTATGATTCATACGTTGTAAACTCTGTTTTTTTTTTGTTTTCAATGTGCACTTTTTTAATTTATAATGTGACGATATAGTATCATAGACGTCCACGACGTCACGACAACTCAGAAAAGTAAACTATGAAAATATAATATGAAGACACTTATAAATTTAAAGAAAGAAAGCAATAAATTATTTTATTTGGGACACACACTGGAAATACAAATAGTAAAACAAGGAGCATTTCAAACTAACACAGTTACATTAAAAACAATCAATAAAAAAAAAATACTTATGCGAGGCCAAAAAGACTCCTATCTCAGCATAATGCTGTGACATTTAAAAAATAAATACCGCAGCGCTGGTATTCTGTTAGGGCCCAAATTTTTTTCCACGATATTGTTATAACGTGTACAGACTTATTACCATACATTTATAGACGTGGACGACCATGATAATATTGTCACGATAAAAATTAAGATTTATTCCGGTATTTTCTTACAATTTTGTTATACAAGAAAGCATATTCTATCTACTCAAATATTGAAAAGCTTATCTATGCATTTATGACTACTAAGTTATAATTATTATATACTAGCTGACCCCGCAAACGTCGTTTTGCAAAAAAAAAAAAATAGAAAGTAGCCCATTCTCAGACCTACCCGATATGCACACAAAATTTCATACAAATCGGTCCAGCCGTTTCGGAGGAGTATGGTAACTAACATAAACACGAGAATTTTATATATAAGATTATATATATATTTAATATATATTGTAAGAATTCATAAATAGTTAACGTTATCCATCATTCAAGCAGTTTTCAGTGCACTTATTCCCGTCGGTTGTCAGTACTATAATGCAATTCAATGCTATCAGCATATAACACTTTTGCCAGCTCTAAGCAACAGATGCAAAACACTGCCAAATGGATTTAGACAGCAGATGGGAAAGTATATACAATTTAGTTTAGTTAGGTGGTTGGCAGCGAACATTAGGAGTAATTTTCAAGCTTAGGAAAGACACAGTAAATAATAATACAGAGCAGAGTGAAATAATGATTACCTAGCTTCTGATTCTGCCGGCGCTGGCGTGGATATTGGAAATTAAGTAACCTAAATGAAGAAATGCTGGGTTTCCCATAAAAATCACCCCCTCCCCCCATAGGATTATTTTTGAGACAATAAGTAGCCTATATTCTTCCACAGATTGCCATCTATCTCCTTGCCAAATTTTGACGAAATCCGTTTTGTGGTTTAGGCGTGAAAAGGTAACATACAGACAGTTACTTTCGAATTTATAATATAATAGTATATACAGGCTGTCGCGTAAGTCGATGTCAAACCGGAATCGGGTATTAGGCCAAGTCGTAATAGTTATCAGAAATATATTTAAAAAAAACTTTGGAATAAAAAAAAAAATTAAAAAATTAAAATATTTTTTGGAATACTTTTTAAATGAGCCAACTTTTAATATGTTACTTGCCAAACTCGCATAGTATTTTTTATTTCAGTACAGTTAGTCATAGTTTGGCAAAGTATTAATTTTGAATATTTGGTTGGGCAAAAAGTGACATTTAAATGCCAATAATTTAAAAAATACACAACATAGTTTTTTTTTTTTTTTGATAACTATTATGACTTGGCCTATTACCCGATTCCGGCTTGACGTCGATTTACGGGACAACCTGTATATAGTATGCAAGTATGCATTAAGAGATTTTACCTTGGTACTGAGAATCTCTCATCTGTCTTGATCTTTGACAGTTGTTACTGGTCGTCAGAATCCCGGAAGTCTGACAACCAGTCTCACCAAGGGGTATCGTGTTACCCAGTAACTGGGTTGTGGAGGTCAGGTAGGCAGACGCTCCATGTAAAATACTGGGATTCAGCTGCATCCACTTAGACTGGAAGCCGATCCTAAATTAGTTGGGAAAGGGCAAGCAGATGATGATGACCTTGGTACTGATAATAATTATTATTATTATAAAAATGTTACTGTAAATTAATCAATCATAATCATCTACCTAGCCTTTTCCCAACTATGTTGGGGTCGGCTTTCAGTCTAACTGGATGCAGCTGAATACCAGTATTTTACATGGAGCGACTGAATAAATTTATGAACATGAACCTTAATTGACAAGTAATTATAGGAACGCTGTCAAACAAAAATATGACAAATTAAAGGTCATAGCACATAGATCAACTCTGAAAGAAATCGCACCGACCCGAGGGTGGACCGTATCAACTCGAGCCATTCAGTATTCTTTGTATGAAAATCCCCACTGCAACGCACACTAATCGGAATCGTAACGTTATCGCCTCGCCTCGGGACAAGCTCACGAACCGCGGTGCGGTGCGTGGTCAACTTGCAGTTCCCGCGCTTACGGGTCGTCGTCCCCGCGCTTACGCCTCTCCGTACCCGAGCTTACGTCTCTTCGTCCACCCTTGCCTCTCTCACCCCTCCCGCGGCCTGCCTGCAGCACCATCAACCAGCGATCGACGAGCCGTAAGTGCGGCGTCGCCTAGCCGTAGCCGAGTCGACGTATCGGAGCTGCTGATCCGCTTTAGTTACGTGCTTACGTTAGGTTGACGCCTGTTTGATGGCGAGGCGAAAGGCGGTACGGCGACGATCCGTTTCCGAGTTGATATGTGTGCTTTGACCTTTAGGGTATTTCAATGTTGTTATCAGATGCCAAGATAATGCTGGTATTTAAAGTTAATTATTGTTTTTTTTTTTAAGCCAGCACTCTAATTGCGTAACGCACTTTCAATCACAATCTGAATCATTTTGAAGGATATTGCTAATCCATTGCTTCATATGTTCGAAAAATTTGTCAGCTCGACAGCGAAAATAACGCAATGAATGTTGTTGAACTGTCAAAATGAAAACCACTGCTACTATTAGTGTGTTGCGCAATTACCCCGCAAGTCTCTAAATGCGGCAGTTACTTAGTTTTTTTTTAGTTATCAAGAAAATCATAATACTGAAAAGTAAGGAGTCGAGCTTTAGTATTCCCTCATTTAATCCGTTAATAGCCTTTTTTCAAATCGAACTTTTTAATCCAACGTTTCATAATAGTCTTCCGGCTTCGAACGGATTTTCCCGATCAGAACTAATAGATGGGGAGGGAATTGTGGTGCTTGAAAATGACAAACGATATTTCATGCCATTGTAATCGCTTCATCCAATTATCTAATTATCTTTCTGTGTATTTTCTAATGCACGTGTTTTTGTTAATGTAGGTAGTTTTTATTTACACCAACTAGGGATAAGAGAATTAAACGTTCAGGAGCTTGTTTTTAGTATTGGCATCATCAGCCTTTAGTGTTCTGGGACACAGGCCTTCTCTCTATGAGAGGGAGTGGGCCGTAATCACATGTCTTCGAATTTTTAGTTCAAGGAAATGCTGGTTTCCTCACTATGTTTTCCTTCACCGTTTTAAGAGCAGTGGTGATGAAACAATTTACACAAAGTAAAGTGCTTGTCTGGGTTCGAACCTACGACGCACGACACGTAAGTCACAGCCCTTTCCACAACAGTCACCACTGGCCTCGCGTTTTTAGTAAAGTTGTTCATGAATCAGGAACAAGAGAAAAACTTTTAAAAGAAAGTGTCTTTCGTGGTCTTTCCTAAGCATTTTGAAATCTGAAATGGTTTAAACCTACTTTTCGTAAATGCTAATGCAATTTTACGTAATTTGCTTAGCTTTAAACATATTTTGTCCAGTGATGAAGCATCTACTTCTAAACTAATTTTATGTTCATTACGGCGGAAAGTGCTAGGAAATTGCACTGCCAACTTTGATTAACTTAGGAGCGTAAAATAAAAAGTGGTTCATTTTGCAAATGACTGCAAGAAAAAATAGTAGCTTGGTCGATAGCGCGACTAGTCTTAAGAAAATTGCAAGTAAGAAATTGAGTAAAACTGTGAGAATTTTTCTATATCAAATTACGATGCTTTTTCGAAATACGTAGTTCAGCATTTTATTTTTAGATGGCCATTCGGTGTTTTGTTTCATAAGTACATGACTCCATTACTTCAGTATTATAAACATTGATGATAGAAACTTCTTAAAATTCCAAAGCTTTATGATACTGTGCACCTGTTCCTGAAAGATCCCGATGAAAGCTATCAATCAATCAAAGATTTTGCATCAATACCTGACAGTCATCATCCGCCTAGCCTTTTGGCTTTCAGTTAAACCAGATGCAGCTGAATACCAGTATTTTACATGGAGCGACTGCCTATCTGACCTCCACAACCAATACCTGACAGTCATCATCATCATCATTTCTGCCGAAAGACGTCCACTGCTGGACATAGGCCTCCCCAAAGCACTTCCACCTCGACCGTTTCTGTGCTTCTCGCATCCAACGGGTTCCTGCGGCCTTCACAAGGTCGTCGCTCTACCTTGTGGGAGGCCTTCCAACGCTACGTCTTCCGGTGCGCGGTCGCCACTCCAGAACCTTTCGGCCCATCGGCCATCTGTTCAGCGAACAATGTGCCCTGCCCAGTGCCACTTAAGTTTGGAAATTCTTCGGGCTATATCAGTTACCTTGGTCCTCCTGCGGATCTCCCCATGACAGTAGTGTCCTCGGACAGTATGACAAGCAAATTCTCTAAAGCCGAAGACACACATAAAGACAACAAGAAAGAAATAAAATAATTGTATGAGTGTGATCTAAATTGCGTAACACACTTTTAATCCCAATCTGAATAATTTTGAAGCATATTGCTAATCCATTGCTTCATATGTTACAATTTGTATACACTTTGAAACAGTTTTGTGTGTCTCACGACTGCGCCAAGTAGGTCCAGTTCATCATAAATGTCAGAAAACTAGTGCCTGGCGCTGGTGATCAACTGGACCTTATGTTACGAGGACGTCTTACCGATGTAAATCAGTTTTATAGTGTGTGTACGGTCAACAAAAGAGATAAGTATGCAGGACCGTCGGATTAAGTTGAATTTAGTAAGAAACCGATGGATGTTGTCGACTAAAATTTAATTTGATAAATGAGTTGTTTGTTTTCTATTAATAAAATTAAATTTTATTCGTGAACATCCATCGGTTTCTTGCTAAACTTCAACTATATCCGACGATCCTGCATACTTAACTATACAGTTACAGTTAGAAGCTTCAGTTGTTGCCACGCATAGCAAGTAGCAAATTAGTGAACAACTGACAAATTAGTCATGCAGCGTGCCACCAAGCTTCAGTGTGGCCATTACAATAGTAAAACCATGCGTTGTTTCGCTTCGAGCATGTCACCTAGCACGCGTACATAAATAAATAATAAATAAAAATTCAGACAGCTAAAAAATCCATATTGTGTTAGTAACAAGCTTTCACGTAAATTGTATTGTTGATAACTAAATGCAATTTTATGAAATTTTTGCAATAATTAGATACAAAAACAGCAATATAGGTGACCAGTCTTCGCAAAATTGCCTTATGCCTTCATAGCTGGATGTCATTGAGGCCTCCTCTTATTCTACCCAGAAGTGAGGTCTTTTTTTGAAAGAAAGAAAGAATCTACCTTTATTTAGCACAGACTAAAAGACACACAATACACCAGATATCAGATAAAAATAAAAAAATAAAGGTCAAATAAAAAGTGTAAAGTCTGATGTAAGAAATTAGCAGGAAAGTGTGCCTCACGGCTGCGCCAAAAAGGCCCAGCATCATTTTGCGGATGATAACATTAAATCCATCTGTATGAGTTACCGCAAATAGCACGTAAAGTTCTGAGTGTAGCCTAGCGTCCACCTGCGTGGCTTCGACCTAAGTCCTTGGAGTGTTCCATAGTTAGTTATCAACTCAGCCTATCGCAGTCCACTGCTGGATATAGGCCTCTCCCAGGCTGCGCTACAACACCCTGTCCTCCGTCTTCCGCATTCAGTCTGTCCTAGCCACTTTTTTTAAGGTCGTCGGTCCACCTAGCTGGGGGCCGACCCACACTACGCTTGCCGATACGCAGTCTCCATTTCAGAACTCATCTGCTCCCCTGGTTATTGGTCCTTCGACAAACATGGTAAACCCACTGCCACTTCAGCTTCCTTACTTTGAGACCTATGTTGGTAACTCCGGTTCTTTTCGGATAATTTCATTTCTGATCTTATCCTACAAAAAAACATTGCCGTAGCCTGCGCCATGGTGTGCTGAGCGACCTTAAATTTGTGGACCAGCCCGACTGTCAGTGTCCACATTCCATGGTTGGTTAGTTTGCATGAATCAAATAGCTCCCAGGTTCCCACAATTACCTGAACTAAAACACTCGATTATTTCTAGACATTTTCCCATCCTGGTTTATTTCATTTCAACATTGTATACAAAAGGAGTATACAGACACATTTGCGAATCAATCGAGAGTAGTTTACATTTCAATTTCTGTGTTTACGAGTCCTAATTGATCTTGGAGTATTTCATTGAAATGAACTAGATGTGAACTGTGGAATTTGCGGTTGTAGATCATATGGAATGGCTATGTTATGAAGTATTAGAATTTGGCCTAAAATGCCTTGGTTTTGGAGTAAGATTAAAGATGACTCTTTTATAGTAAAAGTAGGTAAAGCAGCAGTGAAATTAGATTCTGTAAAGGAAAATTAAATTAGGGAGTGCACTAGAATTGCCAACGTAGAAAAACGCAAATCTTGTGAGAATCGGAGAGAATTCTTCAGATCTAGTTGTTACTAGAAACGTTAGTAAAGAGGAATTGAAAAACAAAAATAATACAGTATTTAATATAAATTTTTTATTTAAGATATATTGTTAGAACATAGTTTAAAGCTACGTTTACTAAAGCATCCAGGAATTTAAATTACAATTGTTGAAATCAGCTTAGTACTTAGCGAATCGGTGTTTACGATTCGAGACCAAACCGTTTCTATACGCTCCAAATACCCCAAATATCATAAATACTTTACAAAGTAAACATGACAAAACTATTATGTTTCTAAATACCAAATGCTCTAAAGTATTATAAACATAAAAACAACGATATGGGAGAAATAAAAGTTGAAACAATTTCTCTTCATCTTTCCGGTCTTAAAAAACAAATGTTTTCTGAAGTACAATATGTTATTTTGTTTGTTAAAAGAAAAATCGTGCTAAGAAAACATGTGCTAACGAGCACGAGTCGCAATAAAGCCGGTTATACAAGTGCGACAATGGAAGGACGCAACAGAGTCCTTTCGTGGCGAGGTGTCGCGTTACGTGGGCGTAAGGCTGGGACACAATCATCAGCGAATACCGACGGATTCACTGTGATTTATAAATGAAATATATAATGGGTATTTTGGGACTGTTATTGAATGAGACAGAAAATGTGTTCGGTGTATTTGGTTCAGCTGCTTCAATTTCTGAAATGTTTGATGATAACATTATTTGAGTTATTGAAACGTATATGTTATAAACTTTTCTCTCATAAAGCTTACCGAAAATTACGCATTCATTCACTTCAACGATCGCCTTGCCGTTCTGCACATCATACTGTGACCTTTCTATTTTAACATCCTTTATCACATCATAGCACCAAAAATGATCAAAAAACTATTTAAAACTAAATAAAAAATCTTTAGCAATTAAAACGAAACATTCCCAAAGATAAATCCAAAGACATGTCACAAAAAAAGTGCTAAATTCAAAAGTTACTGAACCACCTCAAGATGCGTCGAGACTGCCTCAAGTTGAGACTCAGTGACCCCAGTCCTGGGTCTTTGTCGTTCCATGCTTCCGACTCGGAGGAAGAGAGTTCGGATCGAGGCAGTCGAACTTCCAGGAGTGCTGTAGAAGAACCACATGTGTTGCCTATTACAGTGACCGCTGCTCAGGTAATTTTGGATTAAGAATTTTTGTTTATACATAATGTTCTTGCTGGCGATGTAGAAAATGTATCGGGCTCTGGTTCTGAAATTCCAAAATCAAAATTAATTTATTTAAATTAGGCTAAGAATCGAATTTCGAACGTCAAAATTACATAAGGCAGGCCGCCAAAACGCCCACCCTCCACTATTTCCTAGTGTTTTCGCTGGGAAGAAGAAGTGACGCAACAAACTCCACAGCAGAAACAAATGATGGTCTTCTATTTTTCGGTATTCGTTAAGGTTAACAGTGGTCCTTCGAGCTGGATGGTTATGCAAATATAAAAAAAAAAACCTTTTTGTAAATTGTATACTTAATAGCTTTAATATTATTTTTTTGTACACATTTTTAAACGTAATAAGTGTCGTTTACACCACGTCTATTTGTAAAAGAACTGAATGGCGAATGTTACCGACTGCGCGTGTAGTACTGTATAAAACCTCATTGGTCTGCCCCGTTGGTCTCGTCGTAGTCACAAGCGCAACTGCTGAGCGTGGGGTCCTGGGTTCGATTTCCAGGTCGGACAAAGTGTTATTGGGTTTTTCCATTAGGAATTTCTTAGTAACAGCTCGGAGTTTGGAAGTTGGCGGTGTGATACCCCCGAGCCGTTGGTCCTGCGCCTGATCTCTCTCCGATCGTGTCGGATTGCCGTCCCATCGGACTATGAGAGTGAGGGAAGAGAGAGTGCACCTGTACCTGCGCACACACTTGTGCACCAAAGGCTAGTCTGTTGAGATTGGTCGCCATGGCCGAAATATGGTTCGGAGGACTATACGTACAGACGCCAGAACATCAAGCTACCCGAAACTGTAAAATTTTCCAATCAACCTTGAACCTTATGCTGTAGCAATAAAGTTGAAAATCTATTGAAGAAATTTGACAGATTGTAGTAGCTTGATGTGCTGACGTCTGTACAGTAAAACCTCATTACTAGCCTTTCTGTCACCCAATCCAACGATGTTGGTTATTATAATGATTTTGAATTTATTACAACCACCATAATTTCGCGATTTCAGGTTTGGTCCCATAGTAAAAGTTGTTTGTTATCATGAGTACAATCACGTGTTTAAGTATCGGTCACTAATTACCAGTCACCCTATATAATAACAAAATGCAGGGTTCGCTTTCCCGGCACAAGAAGTTGGAGGAAAGGTTAGCAAAGTGGTTATAGCCGAGTGGGCGGAAAAGGTATTGCGTGATTTATCCATAGGTACCTACTATAGGTATCTATTGTCTTAGAGTACGGGAAAAGAGAGGGAAAAGTGAAGGATTTCTCCTTCACTTTTCCCGTACTCTTTTGGCTGCGGATGGGGTAGAAAAAGATTGTTAGGAGTATAATGGAATGACTATAATGAATTCAGTGTTAGTGATAAAACAAGGTTATACTTTTGTGTACAGACGCCAGCACATCAATCTACCCGAAACTGTCAAATTTTCCCAATCAACTTTGAAACCTATACTGTAGCGATAAAGTTGAAAATCTATTAAAGAAATTTGACAGATTGTAGTAGCTTGATGTGCTGGCGTCTGTACCTTGCCAATGTGTGGAAGTAGGAATTAATTATTGCCAATTTTATTATTGTCACTATTATGGGTTTTCTGACCAAAAAGGAACAACTGATGACTCCTAAAATCTAGAAAGATAAATTTTCACATAACGGTTGAATTATTTATAAAAGGGATGCATCTTTTTCCGACCATAAATAATATTATGTTGTACATATTTTATAGTTGTCAAGATTGAGATTTGGTGTTTGATTAAGCAAAATAATACGCAGAAACCATGTGTTTCGCCATCAAATTTTCTCCAAATTATTCATGCATGAAAATTATCATCCGCCCAAAATTTTACCACACACGCGACCAGTCAAAGAGACGGGAAATGAAGAACGCCTACCCCAAAATATGTCCTTGTAAAATACGCTCTTCAATCATATTCTGTCGTTTTTACGTGCGCTATAAATTCCTTCCGTGTGTACCCTCCTTACTCTCTAGTGATCGATCACTCGCGGCCGTTAGTATTTGTATCCAACACTTATTGATCGGTGTTCGACTTTGGCAGTTTAAGACTTATAGGTAGGAGTTGTATTCTGATAGTAACACTATGTATTCTGTAAAAATCTCACCGTGATAGGATTTTCTGTTTCATTTTTCTTTTTGTTACTTTTTTTTTATTGTATAACTTGATTTTTTATTTTTTACTTTGTTTAGTTTAGTTTGTGATCCTCCTGTACGAGTCGCAATAAATACTTTTTCTTTCTTTCTTTTTTTGATAACTTAGGTGAAGTGAGCTGTCTATAAGCAGTGACAATCCCTAGCATATCAGCTGGAATGATAGCTCACTTCAACACAGTTTTCACGGTAACGTTTTTTGCAGAAAAGACCGGCTATTTCTTTGGTAAATAGGTTGCGCCGACCCCAAGGGACATAAGACAAGGACGAAGATGAAGATGAATATATTTTCTTGGGAAGGAAGTAGTACGCAAAGAAGTAGGAAACATTTAAGGCGGCGCCGACCGCACAGTGGCGCCCCCATCGTTTTTTTGGTTATTTATCTTTTATTTTAGAATGAAAATGCAGTAAATAAGCACCTTAAGTTGTGCTTTACAAGATTATAAGTACGTTAATATTATTATAATCACTAATTCGGACAAAATTTGCCACTATTATCCGTTTTAATGATTACAATAAAACTAAAACAACATAATACTACCGTTTATAATAATATTAACTTATACTTGTGGAGCACAACTTAACGTGCTTATTTTATGCATTTTCATTCTAAAATAAAAGAAAAAACCGACGAGGGCGCCACTGTGCGGTTGGCGCCGCCTTAAATTAATTCAGATATTTGCGTTATTTTTTAAGAGTTAAAAACGTTGCAGGAACTCACTTAGTGAATTTGCCTGGCGGTTCATGACAAAATTGCGAAAACGTTTCATTTTCTTTGTCCTTAGCTTTAATCGAAAACGTATTACTCAACTTGGGTACGTGTAATATTCAATTTCCTTCATATTTTCCTTACACAAATATGGACAGATATTTTACACAAAATACTGGTATTCAGCTGCATCCGGTTAGACTGGAAGCTGATCCCAACATAGTTGGGAAAAGGCTAGGTAGATGATGATTTTATACATTTATATTTGTTGATTTAAGTATATTGTAAAAATAAAATAAGTAAAAAAGAAAAAAAATGTATATAAAAGAAGAGCAAAGTACATTTATATTTATAAGCAAAATTCATTCAAAATTCACGGGGATTTCTGGGCCTGATTGTAATAAGTTGAGGTATGGCTTAAAAAAAAGGTTACATTTTTCTATTTCAAAGTGTGAAAAATCAACTCGATTTACAATCTGGAAAATGAGATATCCAATAATTAAGTTAGGGTTACGAAGTAATTGGAATATCGATTCAATTATAATCGATTACCGTTACAGAGTTCATAACTATTTAGGAAAATGCTTTCACCAGATGATTAATTCAATTAAAATAATTAAATCTCTTACAATTAAAGTATTAAGAGTTTAAACTAATTAAATATCTACATAATTAAGATAAATCAATTTTATTCACGTTTACTAATCGATTATTGTATTTTTAACCTATGCTAACTCCACAGAGTACTTTTTGATAGACTGCTAACTCTGACTTTTAGGGTATATTATGTTCTGTGGACTTGACATGCATGACATGACATCGACACTCGTTCCTCAATGAAACAGAAAAATAAATCTTGGAGAAATAATAGTAAAGTACCCTAGAGTATATTTTCAAAGATGAGTTCTTTCAGGAGGAAATGCGGTCGGAGAGACTTTTGAAAAAGCCTTAGTAATCGTCTAGTGCGTGTGCGTTTTGACTATGTTTCCTCCCATACTTTTATTGATATTTTCCTCGACCCCTGCTTTCCTACGGAATTCTAATCTTCCTTCTTGTACGACCCTTGCCTTGCTACTATACCGGACACGGAGAATCCCGCATAAACGTTGAACTTGGACTTGTTATTTTGGATTCTACGAACGACCTACCGATTGGATATTGATTGACACATGGATCGTTGTGTAAATTGTGGCAACCATTTTTTTTAAACCATTTATTTTGACACCGCACACGATCAGTTTGAAAAAAAAATGGGCCCCCCACAATCCTATGGCGACCAAAAGCCGCCATTTTTTCAATTTTAATGTAGCCAGCGACACTCACATGGTTAAGACGAATCATCAAAATCGGCTTACGCGTTTGGTCTCTAGAACGCTACAGAGGAACAAAGATAAATACATACAAATATAAATACGTATACTGATAAACCCATTACCCTCCTTCGGCAGTCGGGTAAAAAATGACAATCGCACTTCAAAAATCGGCTGTTAAGTACAGATTATTACGTAACCTCACTTTTCCTAAATCTCTTTTACCTCGGCTCTCAGATTGCCAAAATCTGCAAAATTTTCAGTGATTGTTTTTTAATGTAGTAGCTATCAATTGACACCAATTTCATCTTTTTACATCCAGGCCCAAAATTGTATGAAAGCGTATCCGTCTCCAAAGTTGATTTATATGGTAAAAATAAAAGAAGTAAAGAAGAAACAAAAGAAGAAAAATTGCAAAGTTTTTGTAACCATTTAAGATAGATTAGAAAATAATCATGGAATCTTTATTTAGAGTGTCATAATTTTAGCTATTGTGATTGGCTACCTAAAATATCAACCACTAAACAAATTATAAGTTAGACAGGACAGTTGACTGAAAGAAGATTTAGTACATATTTAATTGAAAAGGGTCTTCGCTGTACGTGGGTATCCTTATTCAACCTTTAATAACACCCGCGGGGTCAAAGAAATCCTACATACGCTTTGTTGGATACTAAATACATTATTTTAAATTAAAACCTTTCAGTAATTAGAAATATGAAAAGTTTTCTGATAAAACTACCCACAGACTCTTTGCTTTTAATAACGACTAGTCTTTTTTTTTTCCTACTCCATTTTATAAATACAGTACATAATAACAGTAAGTTCTCGATCAACATCTCTCGAGGTTTTCGTTAGATTGGTTCAAGGGCCTGATTCAGAAGGCAGTGATCCTCGATATGACTCGCATAGTGAGGAGGTTCCTGTCTCTGGAGCCCTAACCACCGGTAGCTTGGGGCATGCTCCCGACACCGGTGGACAATTAGTTTTTTTTATATTTTAAGAAATATAAAAAATATATATAAAAAATAGAATATAAAATAAGAAACTACCCTTACTTATAAACGTATTTATCAGATGAATAGTTACACACCGATTTCTCTCTTTCAGTCGTCAGTTATTAGACTTTCGAAAGAAGAAGACAAAGCCTTGTGTAACTATACAGACGCTATACAATGTTTATTAGTAAGGGAGTAAATAAATAAATGAAATTATAATAAAATAGTAACGAAGAATTTTTGTCCGTTTATCTGAATTTATCTTCCGGATATTCGCAAAAACGGCTGAACGGATTTGGTTGAAATTTAGCACACAGATAGTTAATAACCTCGATTATCACATAGGGTACTTTTAGTCCCGGTAGTACGTTCCCGTGGGATATTTTCCGACCACCACGCGGGCAAAAGCTAACAAAACATAAATGCAAAGAGAAATTTTCATTCGATAAAATCAATTTGCATCTAGAATCTCGGTGAAGAAATCTTATTACTTCAGCGGGATGAAAAAAACTCTTCGTATTTAAAAGTTTGATGAAAACTGTCGTCCTCTTTTTCGCCCTCGTTGTAGGGTGAAGAAGGATTTTTATTTAATCTTCTTAAGTAGATATGTAGGTACCTATGTCTTGTTGGTAAGTCCCTCGAGGGTACGAGAACTAAGCCTTATAGTAAACTTTCGAACCGTCCCTGTCTCGCCAGGCTTTGTGACTTGACAAATCATCGAGCTTTCATTAAGTATTATATTTAAGGGAATATAATAATTAAATGAAAAGAAAGGAGGGGGCTTGTGGTTAAAGTAATAAAGCCACACGGGTCTATCGATCAGGTTAAGCTACGCTTGCCGCGGATGGTAGACCATCTTCAGATACCAAGACCTCTCCGTGCCGCGGAATGCACGTTAAGCCGTTGGTCCCGGCTGTCATCGTGGATCTTTGACAGTCGTTACGGGTCGTCAGTAGCCCGAAAGTCTGACAACCTGTCTTACCAAAGGGTATTGTATTACCCAGTAACTGGGTTGTGGACGTCAGATAGGCAGTCGGTCCTTGCAAAATACTGGTATTCTGCTGAATCCGGTTAGACTAGAAGCCGACCCCAAAATGGTTGGGAAAAGGCAAGGCAGATTGATTCTTTATTCGTAGAATCATGCAGTAGGTAAGATGACAATATTATAAGTTTTGAGAAGGCATTACAAGAAAATGGATTTTCCGCAGCAAAAGTTTCGGGCAGTGAAAAATATACAGCATGAAATCCATTGAAGTTTTCCGGTCGTATATCAAAGGGTTCTGTAAATATTTTATGCGAACTCACCTGGACATATTTTTCACAGACTGAAAACTCCGCATCTTTCTCCGTAGTTTGCACGTTAAGAAAGTAAGAATTCAATCTGCCTAGCCTTTTCCGAACTATATTGGAGTCAGCTTCCAGACTAATCGGATGCAGTTGAAGTATTTTACATTGAGCCTATCTGACCTTCATAACTCAGTTACTGGGTGACACGAAACCCCTTGGTAAGAATGGTTGTCAGACTTTTGGGCTTCGGACTACCCGTAACGACTGTCAAAGATCTACGAATGATAGCCGGGTTCAATGGCTTAACGTGCTTTCCGAGGCACGGAGGGGTCTTGTAACGACCCCTGCGGCTGTTATTATTCAGCCACAAGCCCGAAAGTTAGAATTATGAAATTGTATACAAGACGTGATTGATTGATTCACCACAGCTCTCATAAATGGTGAAGGAAAACATCGTGTGAGAAAATCGGCATGTCCTGGAACCAAAAAATCGAAGACATGTGACATCTACCAACCCGCACTGGGCCCACGTGTTGGATTATGGCCCACTCCCTCTCATAAAGAAGAGGCCTATGTCCCAGCAGTGGGAACATTCTAGGCTGATTATGCTATGCTATTCAAGAAGTAGCGTGCTTATTTTGTTTGTAGTTTTTAAAAGACGAAGCACCTGTAGCTTTGCATTAGAATAAAATAAAACTAGCAGTTGGGATGTTTGCGGAGGCACTCTCAGTGCCTTTTAGTACTGTCTCACTAAAAGCTGAAGTTTTAATGGGTTTTTATGTCAACGCTACTGAGAAGGACGTGCTTTTAGAAGCAGGAACTAAATTATAAGAACTAAGTAGTTTCCTGTTTACTAGAAGGACATTGGATCTTTTATGTAGAGTATGCTACGTCTTTGTACTGGAAGACGTAGCGTTGGAAGGCCTCCCGAAAGGTGGACCGACGACTTTGTGAAGGCCGCAGGAACCCGTTGGATGCGAGAAGCACAGAACCGGTCGAAGTGAAGGTGCTTGGGGGAGGCCTATGTCCAGCAGTGGACGTCTTTCGGCTGAAATGATGATGTAGGGTAATAAAATCGTTTCAGAGTAAAAGCTTTTATGTTTCGGAGATTGGTATTATCCTCATGTTTTATTAGAAAGAAGGCGGTCTGCATTCGCTTCTTATTTGCCAAAAATGTAAACAAATATGAGTTTATGCAAAAGTAACTTTAATTCCTACATAATAAAATGCAGTTTACGCTACAACTTCAAACATTTTTATAACTTTTTCAATAATGCTAGTCACCTGAAATCAACTTAATTTTCATTATTATAAAGTGGATATTTATTTAATTTGAAATAAAATCAGTTTGAAACATACATTTGAATAGACTTTACATAACATAACATCACGCTTATTATCCCTAAATGGTTAAGTAGAGGTGTGCCTATAGTACACCCACACTTTTCTTTGTTTTTTTTTCTATTTTTTTTTTTTTACTGTAACTAACCTCAACTATCGCCCTGTTTCGTTTGATTCACGATTTTTTGCCCACCCTGTATATACCTAGACCTCGCCATAAAAACTGTCCGGCAAGAAATAATCAAAATAGCCTGAAATACCAGGAGAAGCTAACGACCCACGTTAACAAACTTGCCCAGATACTAAGCGGAACAGGAGGCCTCCAATATACCCGACTAAAGAGACATGACATCCCTAATCTCATGAAAAGATTTCCACAATGAGACATAGAGAATGTTGGATAGAAAATCAAAACGTTATGGCTCTCGGCGATAACATTCTAACAGATCTTTATCGGCCAAAAAAAACACTTAAAATAAAATTCGTTTCCCAGTATTTTTGTACGATGTTACTTTGTCCAATGTACTGAATAGATAGAAGATAAAATACGTAGATGACGACTTTGTGATAGGTCTCATTACATTCTGTATAAACCATGTATTTTTTTGGCGATACGTTCACAAATGAAACAACAACCAAACTGATGTTTGGTTTCACTCGACATTTAAGACCCTTTGTAGCACGGCGCGGTTTCTTTACGGTACGGCGCATAAACCGCGCCGCAGAAATAACGGGTCCGTCAACAAGCTTCCATAATGATCCATACAACGGCGAACAAACCATAGTTTTTCTCGGCAAGAAAAATGTGTGTCTACAAAGAGCAACATTATAATACGTAACACTTAATCTATTTTAACCCCCAAACCTTTTAACCCGATATCTGGAAACCACTTCACCTTGATCCAGATAATTTATAACCTCACGACGGTTCTGACTTGACATATTTCATGCTTAATTTACTCTGTTAGCTGACTCAGCGCTTTTTTCGCTTAGTCACCGCTTCAGGATTATATTCATTGGAAAGTAAGATGATGATGAGTAAAGATTTTATTTGCCTTTTTTTTTTTTTTTTTTTTTTTTGTGGATGTGAAATCATCTAATGACTCCTCCCGCTCTGGGTGGAGCGGAAGGGAGTGTCAGACTCTTACTGACTAAAACCCACCCGTGTTCCTTCCTTAGCCCTTTATGTTCCGGGGCAGCGGTAACCCTTTCGGACGATCCCGCATTTTATTTGCCTTGGATTCGGGTTTTTCATACCTCTTTATATCATTAAACTCACTGCTGGGCCGCGTGCTGGGCTTTGCTGTATCGAAGGTCAATTCCTGTTCATAATCTAGACGCAATCTCACCTTTTTTTTTTATGGATGGTAAATCATCTAATGATTCCTCCCGCTCTGGGTGGAGCGGAAGGGAGTGTCAGACTCTTACTGACTAAAACCCACCCGTGTTCCTTCCTTAGCCCTTTATGTTCCGGGGCAGGGGTAACCCTTTCGGACAATCCCGCTACCCCACGCAATCTCACCTCAGTGACAATCAATTCAAAAACTTGCCAATAATTTTGGTAAACTAGACCATGGAGTTTCTTGCCGGTTCTTCTACATAGGAAACGACCAATTGGAACCGTGCACCTATGTAGCTTCTGACGTTTCATAAGTGCCCATGTAGGTTTATGTGAAATAAAATATTTTTATTTTGGATTTTTTTTTAGAGGTTTTTTGACAGATTGAGACAGATTAGAATGCGACGTTCTTAAAAATACTGAAACTGCCCCTCTAGTATTTAACTATATCTGATTAGACTAGAAGCCGACGCAAAGGGCTAGGTGGATGATAACTGTCTCACTGCTGGACACCTTAGTCTTCTACATCTTTTTCTGATTTAGTCTTCGTTCGTCCCAAAGTTTCGTCCCACATTCCAAAAAATCCTGGTTCGTCCCAAACAATATGCTTCGTCCCAAAATTTTTATTATTTATTCCCGGTTCACTTCTACGGCCCATATTTTTTTTGTATATGCCAAACTTACTTTTTTGTACAATCGGCAACAAAAGGGTTACGTATTATTAAGAGCCCTCTTATATTTCGGTACTGAACGCGATTCTATGTCGCATTTTATTCTTCTTTTCTTTTTCTTTAACCATTTTTTTCTGGTAAATTTTTCATTGACATCTGCCCACTGAAAACCTGTTTCTGATATGTTTGCAAATATCATGTTCATGGATTCTCCAATCCGCACTGGGCCCGCGTGGTTGATAGCGGCCCACTCTCAGTTTCAGAGGTCCTATGTCCCAGCAGTGGGAACATTATTGGCTGATTATGCTTGCTATGCACCTATATCATAATTTTCTTCCCCTTGTAGCAATTTTATTAATTTGTCAATTGTTTACGCTTCGGCGGCAAATTGAAAATTGTCTGCGGCACGTCAGCAGGAATTTACGAGTACTGCTTTAACTAAGAGTTCCATTTTCATGGTTCTCATACTGTTATAAAAAAACATAAATAGCCTCTTCTCTAAAACCTTTTTAGCGTTCCACGCACGAAAATTGTTACAAAACTTTTCACTTATTACGAGAAGTCTCATAATTGTTTCAGGCATGTGTTGAATGTTCTGTACGAAGGGCCTTTCATGATTAAATTTGGACCTACTCTGGTTTATCATACCGCTTTGGACACTCTTTATGAGCATTGACCAAATTGTGGCCGGAAAATTAATCGTGTTTTTCAAATTGTGTGGCTTTGGACATGGAGGGTTATGTGAGGACTTTTTGTCCTTTTTTCAATGGGATGACTGGGAGTGATGATGGAACGTTATCAAACGAGTGCACTAAATGACTTTCCATATTATATTCTATAAATACTTCTGGCGGAAATTACTGAGTAGTCACTCCTGGTATCAACCTTGCTGACAGTTTCTTTTCTATTAATTGAACTGTTTGGTAAGTAGATAAAAAACGAGAGCTATAAAAACCTTGATTCAAAAATTACTAGGGCTATTCCCTTTTTGACCGTTAAACGATACGGCACCCTGACATGGGTAGACCCATGTCTGTCTATGACCTGCCTCACAGGTTAATAATATGAGGAAGAAATGGGGTAATGTAATTTTTGGTATATTTGTGGTATAGTAATTTTAATTTAGGAGCATCGTCTTCACGTATTATTATATAATTAACGTACCTATGCAAAATATTGTAAAACATTTTAAAAGAGTAACGGTGGAGTTTCTTGCCCATTCTTCTCCATACGAAAACTACCTTTTGGAAGGGGCGACTAGAATCAATTCTATTTTTTGACTTATGTGTTTCATTATTCTAGCGTATGGCACTCGCAAACAACGGAAAATCAGCGTCAGGTGGTACACTTGTGTTGCCTTCTGAATTTATACTGAGCTAAGGCTCTTTATTTATTAATTTATTTCAATCAACTCAGCCTATTGCAGTCCACTGCTGGACAAAGACATCTCCCAGGCTGCGCCACAACACCCAAAATCCCGTTAAATTAACACCGCTGTTCACCCCGTTTATTTTATTTCTATAAACTTTATTGTACAGACGCCAGCACATCATGCTACTACAATCTGTCAAATTTCTTTAATAGATTTTCAAGTCTATCGGTAAAGCATAAAGTTCAAAGTTGGCCGTCTGTACCTATACCAAAAAATACAATTATCACTACAAAACATTCAATACAGCATACTGCTTTCCCTTTTGGCATTATAATAATTATTTACTGTTTTTTTTTAAGTTTGAATAGTATTTGTTTCTGTTATGCCAATGAACGCATTTTTCTTTCTCAGTTTTAATTCGTAAGCGGTGCTCCATTTTTACCAGCATCTGCATCAATATTGGTATTTTTCTATAAGTACTTATTATTTTTTTCTAAGCTAATATTGTGAAAAAAAAATGTAAATTCCATCAAAACATGACATATTCATATTGTCAGAGGGCCGCTGACACCTTCCCCTAGACGTAAGCTCGTAAATCACGAGTTTAAAAGGGTTGACATTATTCCTAGCCTAACCAGGGTAAAAAATAAAGAGGCATGGATACAAGGGGAAAAAAGCGGAGTTGTGTTTTTAGTCGGAAATTAAATGCCATTGCCAATAGACATTAATAGTAATGAGTTCGATAATGGGGATGGCTCGGCTAGCTATAAACTCATGGTAGGTAACTGTTAGTCGATTCGCACGAAATTAATGCATAAAATACAGAATGTGCCAATTACCTAATACATAGGTATTTCTGGAGTTGTCGACTCGCTTACAAATAAATTAAATTCGTGCGAGTCGCCTATAGAAAAAATTAAATTATAATTATAATAGTGACGATTCGCCCGTTTCGGGCGAGTAAATTCGTAATAATAAAGACCGTATTTCGGCTATTGCGGCCAATCTCAATGGAGACTGGCCTTCGGTGCGGGAGATATTATAGTTCACAAGTGTGTGCAGATACAGGTGCATTCTCAGTCAGTACCCTCACTCTCATAGTCAGATGGGACGGCAATCCGACACGACCGGAGAGGGATCAAGTGCAGGACCATCGGCTAAAGCACGAGGGTATCACTTCCAAACTCCGGACTGTAACTGAAAAATTCCAAATGGAACCCAATAGACTTTGTCCAACCTGGGAACCCAGGATCCCACGCTCAGCAGTTGTGCTTGCGACCATTAAAAAACCAGATTCTTATCTTTTGCTCGACACTTGCTTGCTGCATATTGCTAGATGACAATTTTTGTTTATAATCTTTTTTTTTTAAACAAAACATTAAAAAAATTACGTAATCATAAAGCATCAAACGAAACAACAATAACGGGAATAACAAAGCCTTAACACAAGGTACGTTCACGAAGTATGTCATAACAACGTAATTTACGGCTTGAAGGCTTTCGGTTCAACCTCTTTACCTAAATCTAACCTCGTAAACGGAGTCAACAATACCGAGTTCTGAAAACGCTTTGTGGATTTAAAATCTGGGAACATACTGAACATGGATACTCTATGTATGATTAAAGGAGTTTTTAAAGTGTATTTTGGAGTGGAAAATACCTTTATTATAGGCACAGGTAATAACTTTGTAAAATATGGATCTGGGTTTTAAAAGTTACATTGAAATTGTAGGACAACAAAATGTAGAAATATTTGTAATACATTGGTGGCATTTTTCAGTGAAACTAAATAATGCTGGCTGACAAGCTCCAAAGGCTGAAAACGTACATTTGAATTCATCAATAAAAATTGGTTGTCTTGAAAGTCGGTTTACGAACGATAATTTTACGTGATAACATCATAAGAAAACATCAGATCGATGCGTCACAAGCCGAACGCTTGGGCCGATTGTGCCTCTCTATCGCTTGTTCCGCGCTCTCGCTTGCACGCTCGGCTCAGGCGGAACGTGACAATGAGTCATGCGTTTTGTATTTTCGTTTTTTGCCACCGACTTCCAAAATTTAAGTTATTTTTCACTTTGTAGTATTTTTTTTCGGTAGTCGGTTATCCATACTATAATATTATAAGTGCGAAAGTGTGTCTGTCTGTCTATTACCTCTTCACGCTTAAACCGCTGAACCGAGTTAGATGTGGTATAGAGATAGTTTAGAGTCCCAGAAAAGGGCATAGGATAGCTTTTATCACGATATTCCCACGGGACCGACACTTATGCGGGTGAAACCGCGAGGCGCTATTAGAATTTTTATTAAAAAAAAATATTTTCAAAAAACGTGTTCAATAAAGCAATGTCTTAGAAAGTATAAAGTTGTTCAAAGTTGAGTACATGAATGACTAAGGAAGTTTTCGTTTCTGTTGAAATTACTTTTTATGGTTTCATAACTTTTTACTTTTCCTCAATGTTTGTAAAGAAGGAGGAAAACATTTTCATAGAAATATGTATTTCTATGCTCCATTTGTTTGTAAGAACAAAAAATCTTGTTTGTAAAAGGTCACAGCCACTTCGTTGGTTTTCGTAACCAGTAAATATAACATGGCTTTTGTATTTTAGTACATGTTAAGCAAATGCTGGTTTTAATATGTAGTAGTTAGAATTGGTTGATTGAGGGGCTTGTGGCTAAGTAATAACAGTCGCACGGATAGGTCGATCAGGTTAAGCTACGCTTGCCGCGGTTGGTTCGTGGATGGGTGACCATTTTCACATACCAAAATCCTTACGTGCCTCGGAAAGTACGTTAAGCCGTTGGTCCCGGCTGTCATTCGTGGATCTATGGCAGTTGTTACGGGTCGTCAGAAGCCCGAAATTCTGACAACCAGTCTTACCAAGGGGTATCGTATTACTCAGTAACTGGGTTGTGGAGGTCAGATAGGCAGTCGCTCCATGTGAAATACTGGTATTCAGCTGCATCCATTTAGACTGGAAGCCGACCCCAACATAGTTGGGAAAAGGCTAGGCAGATGATAAGTTAGAATGGGTTGATGGTTGATACCAAACAAGTCCTGACGACCAAATTCTTCTTCTTCTTAGCGTGATGATGGCAAAAAATAACAAGAGAAAAACCGACCAAGTGCATGTCGGACCACGGCGTGGTCCGACATGCACTTTGTTGTTGTTAACCACTTTTCCATAAGAGATTTGTTGTTATGGTACAAATCTAAGTTAGAAAGATGTATGAATGATTTTAATTATTATAATTCTATAAATACGTACCTGTTGTAGTCGAGAATCAAATTTTGATCAAGATAAAACCTGACACTGACCTGAAAATTGCAAAAAACGTAAGAAAAATTGAATTTCGCGAGCTACCACTGCGCATTCACCTTAAGCTTCTAATACCATTCTAAGACCTTCCATCGTTGTCATTTCGTTCAGAACTTTATGATTTATTAAACGAGAGGATATTAAGTCGGCCCCGAACTCCCGATAATCGATCGAGTACCGAATTGGATGTCCAAAATTACTGATAAATAAAAGCTATTACTCCTTAGATGAATATTTAAATGATAAACATAAATAATAAAAAAATTAATGATAATCACGCAATAGGTACCTATATTTAAAATATCTTATTTAATATGGTAATTATTAATAAATATTATAATAGTAGTATTTAATAAATACACACATCAAAAGTGTCTAGGGATCAAGCATTTTTATGCGGATTTCTTGAGATTGAGATGTGGCTTTGTAATAAATTTATGATTTTATAAATTTATATGGATCCTTTTTGGTGCATTTCATAATTTGAATCAGGAACTGTGAATCAAATTCGAGTAAAAGATGAAAATCAGCTGTCAATATTTTCCCTATAAAAACATACAACGCATTGAAGACATTATTAGTGCTACTGTTTCCCTACTACTGATTAAAACCAACGTTATTATGGAGCGGCGACGTCATTTAAGCAGGGAAGAAATGCTCAGAGCCGTGGGAATGATAGAAGCTGGTTCCCGGCAACGTACTGTGGCTTTAGCTCTGAATACAAGTCAGAGTGTTATCAGTCGACTTTGGACACGTTACCGAAGCACTGGTACCGTGGCTGAGCGCCATGGAGGACGGTATCGCTGCACCACACGGAGACAAGACCGATACATTCAAATCTTAACTCGAAGAGCTCCAACAATAACCGCCATGATGTTAGCCGTGAGGCTTCATCACTCTTCAGGGAACTTAATTAGCGACCAAACAGTCAGAAACCGCTTGCATGAAGTGAACCTTCATTCCCGAAGACCGCTACGGGTACCACCTATAGCAATGCACAATCGTAGGATTCGATATCAATGGGCTCTTGAACACAGAAATTGGGCAGAAGAACAATGGCGTTTCGTGTGCTTTTCTGATGAGTCTCGTTTTGGTATGAGACCGGATACAAGACGTATACGACACTGGAGAACCCCTGGACGCCAACAGCGATTAAAATCCTGCCAGGAAGTCCATCCTTATAGTGGTGGAACCATCATGGTATGGGCGGGTATTTGGATCGGCGGAAGAACTGAGTTGATTTGGATCAGAGGCAACCTCAACGCTCAAATTTATGCTGAGACGATTGTATCAGACGTCATCGTTCCTCTACAAGTGCAAATCGGTCCCTTATTTCAGTTAATGCATGATAATGCACGACCGCACACCGCAAGAGTTGTAAGACAGACTCTCGCCGCAGCTAACATCAATGTCCTGCCCTGGCCTGCTCAGTCGCCAGACTTGAACCCGATTGAGCATGCATGGGATATGCTACAGAGAAGAGCTCTGCCGAATATGGAGGGTATCCAGTCGCAAGAAGACCTTTTTTTGTTGTTGCAACGAACATGGGCTGCCATTCCACAGCGTGATTTGGATGAACTCATTTTGAGTATGCCAAACCGATGTTCTTGTGTTGTTAGTGTTCGCGGTAGAAACACGGATTATTAATTGTTTAAGTTACCCAATAAAATTTTAAAGAAAACTGTTATTTCAGTCTTTTTTTCGAACTTTTGTGTTAGTGGTTCAAATGTCAAAAATCCCTTTATTAGGAAAATGGCAAATGTCTTTATTAATGCAAAGGTGACTTGGTTTATCGTTACTGTGACAAACGAAAACACTTTATTTGATGAATCCTTAAAGAAAATTTTAATTAATATCAATCAGGAGAAAAGTTATTGCAAAAATATATGTTGATCCCTAGACACTTTTGATGTGTGTAGTATAAAAAAAATAATATTTATATAAAATAGCAATAACAATAAATTAAATAATGATAATAAAGCAATAATAATTATCCAAAGATAATAAATAATAATACATAAAATAATCTAAAATATTAAAGTACATACATCTTGCAGATAAAATAATAATAAATAATAGATAAGCGAAATGTTTGTTGAAAACGGTGAAGGAAAACATCGTGAGGAAACCGGCATGTACTAGAATCAAAAATTCGAAGACATGTGACATCTGCCAACCCGCACTGGGCCCGCGTGGTGGATTACCGCCCACTCCCTCTCACCGAGAGGAGGCCTGTGTCCCAGCAGTGGGACCATTATAGGCTGATTATGTAAGCGAAATATTTAGTATATTATTCGTGATCTCCTGACTCTGATTATAATTGAGTAAGTTAAAACTTGTTCCCACAAAAACAACTTAATTATCTCCAAAAACAGGGCTTCCTCTCTCATACCCTTTTGCTGTGCCCTACAGGGTCCATAATGATCTAAATGATATAGTTACCACCTAAGTTCACATTATGGTAAAGCAATAAAGATATTGAGTATTGGATCGGGAATGAATGACCAACACGTCCCGTGAGATTTCGGGTTTTCTACCGCTTCTAAGATTGCCGGTTATTCTGCGGAATTGGATATTGGGATTTTCTCAAATCAGAAAGATGTTAGGGGCAGAATTTCTTTCGGTACTTATTGGGCATCGATTTTGGGGTTCATTTGGGAATAGGGTCAACGTACTTTCAGTTCGAGAAGAATGGCTGGAAACGGAACTTGGTACCTATATTTTTTCTTAGCTGGGGGAGCTATACTATGTGATATTCTGTTAGCGACATCGAGGTTGGCAAATTCAATAATATATGGGATTGACATAAGCTATCGAAAGCATATATGTCAATCCTATTGAAGGTGATTGCAGTGGCAAGCGTTTGATACTTGTGTAGCAGATATTGATAAATTATATTATTTATTTCTTTAAAATGGTTCATAGAAACACTTTTACACATTAAAAATAACTTAAGATTTTAAAGTAGATGAATTCGGTGTTACCTATTCGACGACTCGAAGAACTAAAAAAACTCAGAGGTCACAGTCTCAATTAAAGTCCAGACATAATCTCGTTCAGGCCATATGAGGACCTACAGATTAAATATACAGATTTTAATCGACCTGTCCAGTCAGTGCACGCATTTGTCAGTAATCGTGTAGGTCAACTCAGAGCTCAGCGATATAGAAAACATTAATACCTAATTATTACAACTGCGTGGCAATTGTGTAACACATATTATCATCATCGGAATCCGTTTCATTTTGACAGTTCAACAACATTCATTGCGTTATTTACGTGTTGAGCAGACAAATTTTTTGAACTTATGAAGCAATGGATTAGCAATTTGCTTCAAAATGATTCAGATTCCGATTGTTAGTGTGTTACCCAATTAGGGTGCTGGTCGATCTAGCTTTTTGTGTTTCTAAGCAACCAATAGATTTTGTACCCTTTTGGCCAAAAGTAACATAGTATTAGAACTTAGAAAAAACAACAGTTGAATAAGAGTTATTCAGCCCTTAAACAATAAAATGTATGTATTTAGGTTCACCTTGACCAACTTTTGTATTTATAGGTCGGGGCTAAGGGTGTGAATAACACTACCGAAGCCATACTTACTATGAAATGTTTAGGTACCTAGATGATTTTGTAAAATCGTAGTTATCAAGGCAGCTTCACTAAATATTGATGCTGGGAATAAAGAAAATAGAGGATAGGAATAGAGAGAATAAAAATAAAGCATAGGCATAATCGGCCTAAAACTAATAGGACACAGGCCTCCTCTTAGTGAGAGGGAGTGGACCGTAATACACCAGCATAGCTATTCACAACCATACGACAAGCTATCGTATCAAAAATGACACATTTCGATAACCTGATTTTCCTTGCCCCCGACAGCAAACAGCTGTCGGAAGAATAGCCGTTGACTATTTGATTTAAACTGACAAATTTTTCGGGAATTGGACTTGTAAACAGCGTTTAGAGGACTTATAAGATAACATTGATTGATGTTCGATACGGTACGGAAGCGTATCCAGTTGTCAATAGCTATGCTGGTGGACCCAGTTTTCCTCACGATGTTTTTTTCTTCACCGTTTTGAGAACAGTGGTGATGAAATTATTTACACAAAGGCATAATAAAGCACTATGAATATCGACATAGGCATTGCTATAAACCAACGCTGTTTCTTAATAAGATGTCTGGCTTGTCTGTGGTCCTAAACTTTATCTCGGGATTCACCGTAAATCATTTACTTGATATTATTTTTCCAGAATGTGCAAGGTGTAATTGAAATCTTCCTCTTAAGGGGTCATTGTGATGCTAGTCCATACATTTATGTTCAAATAACACGACAAAATGTATGGCTAGATGAGTAGGGGAAGACCAAAGAAACGATAAACGGACTGTGTGAAAGATTATTTGGCTAGATAGGGACTGACTACCGATATGACGACTAATAAAGAAATATGGAAGAAAAAGACATGTTGCACCGACTCCAAATAAATTGGGATACGGGCAGGAGAATGATGATGATAAATCGACAAAATGTAGCGAACAGCTGATTTTACTTTATTTTTGCGCTTTTACGCTTGGTCTCTTAGTAAAAGTTGTTCATAATGATGAGTACAGACGCCAGCACATCAAGCTACTACATTGTGTCAAATTTCTTTAATAGATTTTCAACTTTATCGCTAAAGCATAAGGTTCAAAGTTGATTTAGAAAATTTTACAGTTTCGGGTAGCTTGATATGCTGTAATGACTCCATAATATTTTTCCACTTACTTCGATTACACCTTGAATGTACCCCAGTTTCATCTCTTTTCATGGCTCTGCTTTTACGTCACAATTTCTCAATCCTTTATACCAAAATCAATTTATATTAATTGGTGGTCCATACGACGAGAGTGGATCAATATCTGCATTCATTTCAAAGTAATTAACTTCCAGCTCACCGCCATTACGCGCTGTACAATTAACTTCTCTGCTAACCACATTATTAAAAGCTCTCATTCCATTAGGCAGGGATGGGCGAAATGTGTGTGTTTTTTTTAATTTAAATCAGCATCTGAATTGCATAACACATTCACAACCTGAAGGAAATTCATAATTCATGGTTTCGCGATGAATATTGTTGAATAGGGATGACGACGGGGAAGTAAACGAAATTGTATTTAGTCCGTCAGTTAGATTATCAAAAAATAATGGACACATATATTGGATTTTGTCGACTGACATTTAATTTGATAATTGAGCTATTCGTTTTCTATTAATAAAATTGAATTTTATTCGAGAACACCCATCGGTTTCTTACTAAACTTCAACTATATCCGACGATCCTGCATACTTATCTCATTTGATGACTGTACACTTTTCAAAATTTCAAGTAGAAACAATGACATATAAAATGGTATTGGTAATGTAGATTTTTTTAATACTAAAAGAACACTTGATTTAAATCACATCAGAATTAAATCAAAATTATTTAAATTATCATCAACCAACCCTGATTCACAGTAGCTTGTAACACAATATTACGCCGAAGTTTCCAGTAGCCACAGTGGGACATAATTAATGGCATATCGATCGGACACGAGTGGACCGAGGTCGGCGAATGCCCCGATAACGTGTTAATAGATGAGTTGAATGATAACAGGGAACAGATGACGTTTTCGGGAATATTTTTTGGGGACACGATAATTTTAAGGGATTGGTAGGCACAGTAGTCGGTGATAACGGTGTTAATTAATTTGACCTACTTAAAGATCATAGGATTGAAATTTCTATGGCAATAATCATTGATGACAAAGACTAAGAAGGTGATAAAGATTTTAGACAGTAGGTATATGAACAGAGAGACAAATTTTTCGTCTTCAGCATAAACTCTTGGAAGCGATAAGAGTTGGATGTCTTTTAATTTAGGTTCAGAAAGCACATAATATAATATAGTTAATTTTGATTAAATAAACTTGTGACATAAACAAAAACTGCTGGATTGCTGACAAGAGCATTAAAAGGAATATGTCAAATAGCGCGTGTCACACATAAAATAACATAATTGCCTCTAATGTTCCCACTGCTGGGAAACAGGCCTCGTCTCTGTGAGAAGGTGTGCGGTGTATGGCGCGTATGATGCGACAAAAATTTTATTTTCATGTCCTAAATTAAAATCCCTACATCCAACACGACTAACAAAGAGAATATAAACCACTCGATAAAGCTAAATTAATATTGAACGACTGTAGTACCCTGAGAACTACGGACAGCCATTCACCTGTCTGTTACCACGATAACGCATTAAATATTCACTGATACCAAGATAGTAATGGAGGCGACCAGAGCTTGATATGTAACACAAAGGCCTGATGTAGTGACCTAATTGATTTCTAAAATTTACCGATCGATGTACTGAAGTTAAATCCGTATCCGTCCATATAATTGGCTTCTTTATTATTGGGCCTTTTCCCATATTGGGGTCGGCTTCCAGTCTAACCGGACGCAGCTGAATACCAGTATTTTACATGGAGTGCTTTCCGAGTCACGGTCTTGGTATGTAAAGATTCATATCCATGACCAACCGCGGCAAGCGTAGCTTAACCTGATCGATCGAACCGTGCGGCTGTTATTACTTAGCCACTAGGCCCTCCACCTACTGCCCATTATAAGCATAAAATACCTAGAGAACAGTGGTGGCTCAGTGGTAACGGCCTCGACTTACGAGTTGTAGCTTGTGGGTTGGAACCCAGGCAGGCGCTTTACTTTATGCCATATAAATAATTTCATCACCACTGCTCTCAAAACGGTGAAGGAAAACATCGTGAAGAAACCGGCATGTCCTAGAACCAAAAATTCGAAGACATGTGACATCTACCTACGCGCATTGAGCCGACGAGGTAGACGAGCCCTCTCCCATTCCAAGAGAGGAGGCCTGTGTCCCAGCAGTGGGAACATTATAGGCTGGTTATGCTACTGCCCATTATACGCCTAATATACCTATATAACAAGCTATTGA
Source organism: Hydraecia micacea (assembly GCA_914767645.1). Taxonomy (NCBI): domain Eukaryota; kingdom Metazoa; phylum Arthropoda; class Insecta; order Lepidoptera; family Noctuidae; genus Hydraecia; species Hydraecia micacea. The sequence goes on from OU611795.1 coordinate 11,781,011, forward strand.
TGTCAGTATCGACACAGGTTTAGGATAATAAGAGTAGAGGCAGATAGATACGACGGAAAGATTGTTTAAAAGATAATATGCCTAAAAAGGAGGTGAAAACTGAGATGATGGTTAATAGATGATGCATGGAAGAATATACAGACATGCTGCGTCGACCTCAAATAAATTGGGATAAAAGCAGAAGATTATAATTCTTAGGATGATCGAAGTATAGATACTTTTTAGTATATTCCTTCTTCTTAATATATATGTAGATTTGGCTTCACCATAAACTGCAATTTCATTTTATGATGTTCCATTCACTTGATTATGATCTGTACTATGTTTGGTTTATGATCTTCATATTTCTCTAATACCCATGAATTCAACGCATAAACGTAGGCGTTATCATTGCAATTTGGCAAAATCACTACATTCTGATATCGCCACTAACTTCATAAAACCGTTTTGGATACTCAACAAAATTCTATTTTGAAATCCCCAATGATATTTTCCTCATCCATACTTCGACACTATAGCTCGTTTTTGCATCACCTAATTTCACTATAGGGATCAACAGGAAAACTATTAATATCACTTCGAATTTTGCAATATTGAAAAATAAATATTTTAACACCATTGACATCAAATGCATCAATCTATACCGTTCTCATTTCAGCGCTTATATCCTTACATATATGATTCATTTGCGAACGAAAACTCGATACGCTACTAGATTTATATTTAAAACAATATTTATTTCAGGATTAATAGTCGCTAGTCTAGATTTGAAATACAAAATTGAGTCACAGAAAATTTTGAAAACTCTGAATTTAACGTAAACAGTTTAATTTTAGACATTGCAAGAATTTATAACACAATATCGTAATGATATCGTTTGATCACTCTGAAACCGAGTGAGTCATTATGCTCAGTTTAGTCAAACGTATGCGTTTTAGTAATCATTTGTACCTACTGTTGATGTTTTGATCAGGAACACGTTTGGGGTTATCGTTTCAAACACGTGGTTAGGTTTGAGTGCCTCGTAGTTTGATGATTCCTACTACAAAATTCATCGTAAAATTGCAGCGGTCACATTCAAGTTTTGGGTGAGTCAGAGACTTTTCAGCGCCAATCATGGTCATGATGCTAATTTCAATGAGTTTTCAGAAAACTCAATGATTCAATTTCAGAATTCACTCGAACATTGACTTTCGTGGCTTGAAACGACGAAACTGCAAAACAACAAGATGTGTGATGTACCAATTAAGGAGTTTCCACGGTGCAAAGTTAGTTAAATATTGCAGAAGTATCCTTGCACATTTGAAGTTAGTGGATTCAGCGCTTTAGGATACCGATACTATTGTCAAAATTATCCCCCTACATGTTTGATAGGTCAAATTGGTTGATGATGAGTAAAATTATACATACCTTCATACAGAAACAAACTCACTCCCTTGTCTGACGCCAGCACATCAGGCTACTACAATCTGTCAAATTTCTTTAATAGATTTTCAACTTTATCGCTAAAGTATTAGGTTCAAAATTGATTGGGAAAATTTTACAGTTTTTACCATGGGGTAAGCAGAAACTAAGGAACTCCACCTGCTACGATCCTTATAATATACTCCTTTTGCTTTTTCAACGTTACATCTGTTATGAACGCAGCCAGGCACGCTCAGCGATTCCAGTTAGCGTCAAAAAGATGCAAACATCGACAAGAATTTATTTGACTGGTTATGTTGCTACACATTGATACAAAATTTATCAAAAATTGTAAACAATAAAATGATTTCTTGTCGATGTATCGGCCTTACATCTTTTTAGGGCTGACTGTTAGTATCTACTACGTACCTAGGACCACCAACTACTTGAGTAAAATGGTAATCTATAAAAGCTTTTACATAATATTTTTCCATCTAATTTCAATAAACTATAATTTCCTATTCACCCGACGAGGCCAAGCGTGACTGAATCTCCGCTTCGATGCAAAAACTGCCACCGTTTATTGAAATTTCAATTTATTCAGTCTTCTTCCCAGTTTGCAATCTCATTTGCTTTTATTGAAAATATTTTTTCAGGGAGTCTTGTTGCGTTACTTATAAATTGTTACAGGAATAACACCACTAATAAAAATAAGAAAGAAAAATTGTTTATTCTGCACAAATAAGACGCACACAAAAACGAAGTTGCCAAAAGCCTTGTATTCAAAGATTTAAAAGTTAAAAGTTTGACAATGTTGTTCACAGTTATTTTATCTATGACAGCAGCAACCTAACATCGACTTTATTATGACGAGAATATAGATCACAGTGATTTTGACAGACTTGTCAATGACAGCAACCCAACAGCAATCTTATTGGAGTGAGAATGAAGATGACTGTGATTTGGACAGTCATGCAAAATCAAGAGGTAAAATAATTATAAACGAACTGTATAACATCTCTCTAATTTAAAGCACTTCTGAAGAGATGTCAGAGGGGTCTAGTTTAGCCGGTTACAAATCTCATGTAATTCGTGCGAGCTTATTGTCATACAATTTGGTTTTGTATCTGGTTGATGACAATAAGCACCGGATTCGAAATGAAATAACCCAATGATATTGCCCGACCGAGGCAGGGATTGGACCCCTATTAGTTGTCCTGTATTCAGAAGAAGGGTCAGGCACAATTGTTTAGTGGCGGTGTTTGGTGTTAAGTGCGCCGACATAGTTCATTAATGACCGAGACGTTACTTGATTAATTAATGAGGAATATAACATGGGCAGCTACTATTCCCTACGGAAAAATCTCTTGATCGTAATGACATCATTATTCTCTTGCACCATTTATTTTGGGTTGGCGCGACACGTTTGCTTCTTCCATACTTGTCTATTAGTCTTCATCTCGGTAGTCACCCTCTTTCTCACCATATAATCTTTAAACGGCTTGGTACGTGACGATAGGAAGAGACCAGACGGCATGACGTTGTTGCCTTGGAAGGTGGGTAGGCCTCTGGTGTGGGACGCAACATGTGTCGATACCCTTGCGCCATCTCATGTTCCGAGCACGGCGGGCTGTGCTGGCGCCGCTGCTGCGGCTGCGGAGACCCTCAAGCGGCGCAAATACTGTAACCTTGTGGGCAACTACAGCTTTGAGCCGTTTGGGGTCGAAACGCTCGGGTCATGGGGCCCGAGCGCGCGTCTCCTTTTTAAGGAAATTTCTCGCCGGCTGGTCGATACTTCACGTGACCAGAGGGCTGGGTCGTTCTTTGGTCAAAGAATTAGCATTGCCATTCAACGTGGCAATGCTGCCAGTCTTCTGGGCACGTTTCCGGATGACAGCGATGCGGATGAGTACTTCGACGCCTAAGTGTCCTTTGGTTTTTTTTTATATTTTTTATTTGTATAGTAGGTTAGTTAGTCTTTTATTTTAGTATCTAGTGTATAGTATATAGTTATATTGTAATTATGTGTGTACAGGAACTAATAAATAAATAAGTATACTTTATATATATAATCTTTCAAACTCCATCGTTTCTACATTCATAATCAAAACTTTCCTCACAATATTTTATTTATTTTATTCTTTTCGGGAATCTTACAGCTAATTTATACAGTTTTCTTAAACAATATGAAATAGAAGGCCATTTGCAAGTTTCCACTGATGAACACTAAAAATAAATACTAGAAAAAAAAACGTCTGTACAAAATACCTTTAACATAAAATTAGGACATACTTAAAAAGCACACAATCGATTAATACCGTGGCAACCGATTTCCACACAGCTTCTCAGTCACCGGTGCCACTTTCAGACCTGCACCCTAATTGCGTAACACACTATCAATCGGAATTTGAATCATTTTAAAGCAAATTGCTAACCCATGTTCGAAAAATTTGTCTGCTCAACAATGTAAATAACGCAATGAATGTTGTTGAACTGTCAAAATGAAACCGATTCCGACTGATAATGTGTTACGCAATTGCCCTGCTGTTCCATCTTTAAAACGCGAGCGAAATCGCTCACGTACAGCACAAAAGATAGTACGCTTCAGTTTCACATATTCCTGCTAATGCAAGTACACGGTATTGCGATGTAGCGACCGCTGAAAGCTTTAACACCTCACGTGCGCGAGCGTTTGTGTTTTGTTTCTGTGTTGGCAGAGTTGCATCATTCGGGACGAGGTTTTGAATTTGTTTTTGAAAGTAGAATTTATTGTTTGTCATTTGTTTATTTTATTATGATTTAGGTGACGAATCTTTCTATTTCAACTTCAATGCCACTCATAATATGCAATTTTTTTTGTGCGATGCAGTTTCTTGCCAGTGACATATAATTAAATTCAAGTAACAAATGACTTTAATCATCTAAACACAGTTTAGACGGTGCAGCTTTTATTGTTGTTTCAACTTAGCGTGCCAGAAGCAATTAAATTGCACCATCAGATTTTAGGAAAAATTGGTCAAAGTAATTAAAATCCTACTAATATTATAAACACGAAAGTTTGTGAGGATGGATGGATGTTTGTTACTCTTTCACGCAAAAACTACTGAACGGATTTGGATGTTTGGCACACAGATAGTCTATAACCTCGGTTAACACATTTAATCCGATATTCCTACGGGATCGAAACTTATGCGGGTGAACCGCGGGGCGCTGCTAGTTATATTAACAAAAGAACCTAAAGGGAAAGGATTACCTAAGTCGCGCAAAGATAAAGAGAAAAAAAATTATTTAGAAAATATGTTTTTCTTAGTCATCCAGTTACTGTAGGCCTACCATGAGCTCTTAACGCGATCCATTTTAGGACCTAAACTGAACTGTTCTTCTAATTCGGACCATGACATCAGTTTAACGATTCAGTTAAGGCCATGCCATCTGATAGCGATTGTCCCAAACTGAGTCGCAAGTTTTGGGTTAAAAGTAAATGCCGCTGAGCGTAATGGACGTCATGGTATGACTTTGAGCGATGCAGTTTAGGAACCTAAACTGAAATGTCTTGCTTTTAAATCGTTTTTAATTAGATCATGGTAGGCCACCTGAGCAGAAGAGAAACATATTTGCATAAGCTGACAGACTATTACTTCTTACCACTTTAACAGACTAATCACTCTAGCATAGCATCAATCAACCACTAACTCGCACAAAACTGTTACCTCATGAGGTAGTTAATGATTCATCAACACTGACAAGTGCCAGATTGGTTCTTAAACCCACCATGTTGTGTCAAAACGTTGTATCAAGAAGTGTCTTTTAACCTGTCATAAATCTTAAACACACAATATTCAAGATGGATGCTTAATTTGAGGAAGTACTTTCTACCGCTTTATCGTTTGACTGACATCTTTAATATTAATATAACATAACGACTGTATTCGTTAAAGGCGTAGGTAGAGGTACAAGTATTATAAAACACCCACATTTCGACAGTAATCTGTGTCTATATAAATAAAACAAAGTCAGGTTAGTTACACCATTTATAACGGCTTATGTTTAATATCACCAGATAAAGAAAAATATAAAATTAAAAAAGATTAAAAAAACACTTTGTACTGCCAAAAATAGTAAATAATCACCAAAAGTAAAACTCCATTTTATTGTAAAATACCTAGGTAAAGGTATTTAATTATGTATTTTCATTTGCTCGCTCTTGCATCCTATGTCGACGGAGCTCCTATTTCTGTGTAAAGGGTTTAAAGTAACCTAACTAAACCTATTATGAATGCAACAAAGATATTTGTAGTCTTAATAACATTTATATTTTCCTACTGCATATTATTAGGTCCTCAATCCATCGTCGAAGCGATGCGATACAAAAGCGATGCGTTGTTGATAGCTTTAAATGATCGTGAACGATGAGCTAATTTGGTATTTCCTTGTTTACGTTATATTTTGGAGACAGGAAATAGTGTTGTCATTAGGGCGATCTATTTTATTATTGTACTACTTATTGGCACAATATTGGAACTTTATGAGGCGTTGCTGTAAGTACCTATTAATATAAGTATTTATTTTCTTCGTGTATTTCTACGTCTACACTCACAATGAGAAATAATTGAAATAATAATAATAACAGCCTCGCGACCGATTTCGAAGATTTGCCAGTATGATATTATAGTTCACCACTGTGTGCGCAAACATAGGTGCACTCTCTGTTTCTTTACTCTCATAGTCCGACGGGACGGCAATCCGACACGACCGGAGAGAGATCAGGCGCTATCAGTAGGTATGCCCATTGCAGAAATACCCCCTTACTAATAAACGTTGTATAGCATCTGTATAGTTACACAATGCTTTGTCTTCTTCTTTCGAAAGTCAAATTACTGGCGACTGAAAGAGAGAAATCGGTGTGTAACTATTCATCTGATATAATACGTTTATTAGTAAGGGGGTAACTATCAAACAAAATTCACTTTTGCATTAATAATGTGGTTCTAAATTTAAATAATATTGAACGTCAAAATTTCCAAAAAAAAAATATAGTCGCCTCTTCTAAAAGGTAATTTCGTATAGAGATGAGTGGGCAAGAAACTACACATTCTTTTTTTAAAACTGTTTTACAATATTTTGTAAGTATACACAATATGTGAAGAAGACGGATAACCTAGAATAATATTACTAGGTATATAATTTTGTGTGTGAATTAGAGTAATCACACAAAATTTTCCTCTATACTAAAGGTTTGGTTTTATTTTGTGCTAGCATAAGTAAATGAAAATAATGCGCTCAACAACACTGGTACTGAAGCTGTGACAGCACGAAGTATGCAGCACTCACCACACCAGGCGCCTGCACTGCAACGCGTAGACAGGCAGGTAGCTAGCAGATCAATTAGCGAAGCTCGGGTTCATGCCATGCACACTCACCGCACCTGGAATAGTCGGCAAGCTTTGGTGAAATAACCGTTACTTTTAGGTTGCACTATTTATAAATCTAGAATTTACTTAGGTTACCTAGGTATGGTAATAGGCGTAAACTCCAAGTTAGATATTAATACAGAACTCAATCGTCTGCAACATAGGCTTAAAACGTACACGTGCTTTATTAGGGCGTACTATAGTTTAGGTACTAAGTGCAATAGTTAGGGTTTAGTGCTTAGATTGAAGCTTTAGGCAAACTTTTAGGCCCTTATATAAGCTATTTAGACATCCACCAAACAAATAGGCAGGCGCGCAACAGGCGCCAATCGCACACACAAGCACAAAAAATGGACTCGCCCACCACGTGCGGCAAGAAAATTAGGTATCGTATTTCGATTATTTTAGGCAAGCTGATCGAAACGTTCGAGCGAAACCAACTAGCCTATTCACACAAATAGAAACAAGTGGATAGGCATCGTGGAATAGGTAGGAATACAGGACACGGGCTTACTTCCCTCGGGCTAGACCTCTGGTGCACGTGCAGGCGATGATATTGTTGCCAGCTTGCGTAGTCCGAAGGCCCCGTGGGTGACTGAAGAACAGCATACGCGCCAATCTTCTCCTTGATACCCGTCGTTTCCGGTGATCCTGTCTCCACGTGTTTTCTCGAATGTTCTCGCCACGCAGCTTCGGTCGTTATTGTATTGATTTGTAGGTTCGATGAATATTATCTTAGACGGTCGCCACTTGAAGAGAATAGTAGGGTCACTTCAATAATACTTGCGAGTCTACTCTTGTAATGTTATAATTCAACATAAAATACAATAAGGATTAAGGATAGACGCGGGCGACTGCGTGTACGCACGCGCTCCTGATATAGTGACCCTGAGCAGACTGTCGGCGGTTGGCTCGCGGCGAAGCGACGCGGCCGCTCGGGCCCCCGTCCCCCGCGTCCCGCGGGCTGCACAGTGGGCTCGCCGCAGTGACACGCACAGTGTGCGCGTTAACAGCCTCCCACACCTTGATAGCTCAGCTATCAATCTTAATTTGTTTTCATGCAGTCCTTGTCATCTTCATCAGATATCCTACCCCTTACTCCAGGGCACTTCCTCATTGGGCGGCCACTCATGTCAGTGCCGTCTCTAAGCATTAATAAAACGAGACCCAACAGATACGAGAGGATAGAGCAACTGCGGCAGCAATTTTGGGAGAGGTGGCGTCGAGAGTACCTGGCCGAACTGCAACAAAGAACTAAGTGGAGGAGACCACAACATGAACCAAAAGTAGGCGATTTGATTATACTGAAGGAAGATCACCTACCTCCATTATGCTGGCGTCTAGGCCGCATAACAACACTATACCCGGGACGAGATGGTGTCAGCAGAGTCGCTGATGTCTACACGTCGAGAGGTACTATCAAGAGAGCAGTCCATAAGTTCTGTATTATACCTAATGAAGATGACAAGGACTGCATGAAAACAAATTAAGATTGATAGCTGAGCTATCAAGGTGTGGGAGGCTGTTAACGCGCACACTGTGCGTGTCACTGCGGCGAGCCCACTGTGCAGCCCGCGGGACGCGGGGGACGGGGGCCCGAGCGGCCGCGTCGCTTCGCCGCGAGCCAACCGCCGACAGTCTGCTCAGGGTCACTATATCAGGAGCGCGTGCGTACACGCAGTCGCCCGCGTCTATCCTTAATCCTTATTGTATTTTATGTTGAATTATAACATTACAAGAGTAGACTCGCAAGTATTATTGAAGTGACCCTACTATTCTCTTCAGGATCTATGTGAATTGTTATTCTGCTGCATAACATAAGTTATGAAAAATAAAAAACCATTACCAGACATCTTAGAACGAATAAGTGCAACTTCCTGTGCCTAATTTAACTTCCACTCTAAAAATTAACCAACCACACTTCTGACATAACAAAACACTACCCACAATCTTAATCCTACATCTTATGACGTCACAAAGTAGTATTCAGCCTGTTTTGACGTCACCTCTGCACTTAATTATGTGACACAAAGCGAGTGTCACAATTTGTCTTCTAAACTTGTTGTGAATGGCTGTACAGTCACGAGCATAAGTATGTATACACTTGGCTTTATTCAAAGGCCATTTTCTCCTTTATTTTTTAATTAAATTTTATGTTATTAAGAACATAGTATTTTCGAGCCCCAAGGTTTATGTAAAGTGTCGTATTTCAAGGATGCTTACGTTATTTCACGAACAAATCGCAATTGAAAGTTGCCAAGTGTTGACATATTAGTGCTCGTGACTGTACATGTTACCCTCGCACTTTGCTGCACTCTGTGTAAAGTAATAATTGTAGACTGTATGTAGTGCGTGGTCTTTAGGGCTGTCTGTCACATTAAATATTTAAAGGGTATACTTGTAGGGTTAATTTTGTTGGCCTGCTTTGTAAGTTACCTCTACCAGAAAGAAACTATTTTTTTTATGTTAAGGTGATAAGTTACCTTTAATGTTAAGGTGAAAGAAAAAATCGTAATTTTATTGGCCTTTTGAATGACTATTTTATGAAGTCATGACATTTGAGGCCGATTCTAACCTGGAGAGTTTAGATGATTCAAATGATGTAATAAACCCTGTACTTATTTTTGTTTCTGACGATCCTTCAGGAATAAAAACAAAAGAAAAACTGGATCAAACCGGAATGAGAAAGCGTATAGTGGATAAGACAAAGTTTAAAACAAAAGACGAACTAGCAGGGGATCGAGGAGGGGGGGAGTAGAGGGGGGTTCAGGGGATCAAACCGGAATAACTCCATCTTATGGACTTCACAAAGTAGTATTCTACCTGTTTTTACGTCACCCCTGCACTTACAGTTCGGCCGACGAGAGAATACGTTCTAGACACCTCAGTTTCATACAAACGAATACGTGTTTTGCGAATTTGATTCTTATTACTTAGCTACTAGCATTGTCGCACTGACAGGTGTCAGGAGTGCATTTCCTCGACAGTGGATAAGCCAGAGTTTAAAACAGAAGACGAACTAGGAGGGGATCGAGGAAGGGGGGGTGGAAGAGGGGGCCTCAGGGTATCAGACCGGAATAAATCGACTGTAATTACTTGAGTACAAAGCGAGTGTCACTATTATCTGCTCCTTTAGCAGATAATAGTGACACTCGCTTTGTTATTAAGAACATAGTATTTTCGAGCCCCAAGGTTTATGTAAAGTGTCGTATTTCAAGGATGCTTACGTTATTTCACGAACAAATCGCAATTGAAAGTTGCCAAGTGTTGACATATTAGTGCTCGTGACTGTACATGTTACCCTCGCACTTTGCTGCACTCTGTGTAAAGTAATAATTGTAGACTGTATGTAGTGCGTGGTCTTTAGGGCTGTCTGTCACATTAAATATTTAAAGGGTATACTTGTAGGGTTAATTTTGTTGGCCTGCTTTGTAAGTTACCTCTACCAGAAAGAAACTATTTTTTTTATGTTAAGGTGATAAGTTACCTTTAATGTTAAGGTGAAAGAAAAAATCGTAATTTTATTGGCCTTTTGAATGACTATTTTATGAAGTCATGACATTTGAGGCCGATTCTAACCTGGAGAGTTTAGATGATTCAAATGATGTAATAAACCCTGTACTTATTTTTGTTTCTGACGATCCTTCAGGAATAAAAACAAAAGAAAAACTGGATCAAACCGGAATGAGAAAGCGTATAGTGGATAAGACAAAGTTTAAAACAAAAGACGAACTAGCAGGGGATCGAGGAGGGGGGGAGTAGAGGGGGGTTCAGGGGATCAAACCGGAATAACTCCATCTTATGGACTTCACAAAGTAGTATTCTACCTGTTTTTACGTCACCCCTGCACTTACAGTTCGGGCGACGAGAGAATACGTTCTAGACACCTCAGTTTCATACAAACGAATACGTGTTTTGCGAATTTGATTCTTATTACTTAGCTACTAGCATTGTCGCACTGACAGGTGTCAGGAGTGCATTTCCTCGACAGTGGATAAGCCAGAGTTTAAAACAGAAGACGAACTAGGAGGGGATCGAGGAAGGGGGGGTGGAAGAGGGGGCCTCAGGGTATCAGACCGGAATAAATCGACTGTAATTACTTGAGTACAAAGCGAGTGTCACTATTATCTGCTAAAGGTGTTGTGAATGTATATTTCACCTTCGCACGTTGCTAAATTCTATACGGCGTGTTTCAGAAATAAGTGAGGGACTATAGAGGTGTGAGGAACGGGGTGTAAAGTTCAGTCATCCTCCATAGAAAAGGGAGCATCCTCCGACCAGACGGGTATTGTGTCTAGCGGGTAACTGCCCGATGATACATGTCAGGCCGTTGTATCTATGCTAGTCGCGCGGTAAACTCTGCTTGCGAGATGCAGGATTTTTGCGTGACGTCAGTATAACGCGTAACCGCTACAAGACCATCAAACTGAACAACTTTCCCTATAGGATCATCGTAATCGCGAAAAAATTATCAGCTGTCCCATATAACATTTAGGTCGAGTACTCGTAGGTTATTATTTTTTCGCGATTACATTGTTGGTCCCATGGAGTACGTTGTTCAGTTCAATGGTCAGGAGGCCTACCTAAAGGAGGAGTACCTAAACTGAACTGTTCTTCTAATTCGTACCATGACGTCAGTTTAACGATTCAGTTTAAGCCGTGCCATCTGCTGACAGCGATTGTCCCAAACTGAGTCGCAAGTTTTGGTTTCATTCATACATTGTTTGGTACCATGACGTCCATAGAGCAGCTCAAGCGATGCAGTTTAGGAACCTAAACTGAAATGTTTTGTTTTTGAGTCGTTTTTAATTAGATCATGGTAGGCCACCTGTACCACATCCTATATGATCACACATTTCTGATACACGCTTTATACATAGAGTAGCTTGTAAGACTACCCGCACTCTGGTTGCTCCGGTATTATCAAGTTACTAACCTATGCCTTAACTTTACTCCCACCAATTAACAGGAAAGTTACCTGATATTTTTCTTTCTTTCCTCCATTATATTTTCGCTCCCAAAATAACAAATGAACGTGCCAGCCCGAATCAAAGAAGCTCTGAGTGACACTTACTTACGTTGTCAATAACACTTTTATTATGCTTTGTATGGTTAGATGGGAAGTCAAAGGTGTTGGAGTGGTGGGTAAGAGAGGGAGAGGGGAGCAAGGATTAAGTAGGGGAAGGCAGACGGGTAGGGAAAGGTATAAGTGTTTATGTAACCATGGTTTTAGGAGTTGAAAGTTGCCAGCGTATGAGTAGATAGTGTTAGTCTAAGGGCAGGTTCTTTCACGTCCACTTGACGCACGCGTAAACGTCAAAAATGGCGCTAACTGTCGTAAAAAAAAAACCGTTGTTTCAAATTACAATTACATAATTATGACCTTGGCGTCACATAATAACGAATACGTTATCGTTATTATTTGACGTACGTATGTTACGTTAACCAACCGTTTGAAACAACCGGCCGGCGCGCTAAGATTACCGTCGCATGACTGTTTTTGTCCTTTGTTTGTCCGAGTAGGTATTCAATCAAATAAACATGACTTATGATCCATACGTCATGTTCGTGAATGGGCGCCGTCAGTAGGGAATGGGCATCTCTTAGCTGCTTATTTTAATTTCTGAATTGAACAATGCGACTTTTCAGTTTACCCAAGATACACAATGCATTTGTCATCTATTGGCATTGCAAGTATGCCTTAATTCCCACTATGTATTGGGTTTTGGCCTAGGCTATTTGTCATCTTATAGAAAAGAAACCGGCCAAGTGCGAGTCGCATTTACACACGAAGGATTACGTGCCACAAGTTAAAAAACGCTGAAAAAACCATTGGCGTTTTTTTAAGTTCTTTTTTTTTAACTTTATTTCGTTTTCATTATTTGTTGTTATAGTGGCGATAGAAATATATATACTCTGTGAAAATTTCAACTGTCTACCTATTACGTTTCATGAGATTCAGCCCGCTGAGAGCGGTTTCGCACTACATCCGATCCGAATCCGAATTAAAGATCCGACTTCAATCCGAAATGGAAATGTTCTAAATTCGGACGGATAGAGTTCGGATCTAGTGCACAACCCCTCAAACAAATAGGTATGGTATGGCTATGGTCACTTCGGACCGACATTTCTCGGATTCGGATCGGACGTAGAGCGAAACCGCTCTGACAGACAGACGGACGGACAGCGGAGGCTTAGCAATAGGGTTTCGTTGGCATCCTTTGGTACGGAACCCTAAAAATTCACTTTTCGAGTTGAACTGTGTTCCTCTCTAAAAATAAGTGTGTAATGAAAAATAATACCTCCTTAAAATATGATATTCATTGTGCTCCCGAGGTACGAGGAGGCCAATCTGCGAAACGCACACTAAATGAATATTTGCTTAGGATTGTTTGAGATGCGTAGCGCCCACGTTTTTACGCTCAGAAGGCGTAATAAATGCCATAACTACATTAATAGTACGACGTTATTAATTAACGTTATTTGAACATAATGTGCACGACGAAGTGAAGAGGAATTTTGTGGTAAAAAAAAAGATATACCTATTGCAAATTGACGCGTGTTTTTTTCAAACTACTCGTAAAGTGGCGAATTGGCGATGGGCTGGCCTTGTTTATCGAAGGACCGATGTCCAGAGGAGCAAATAAGACCTGCGTGGCTATTATGTAGAAATCTCAGAAGACTTAGGTGAAGTGAGGATAAAGTGAGCTATCAGTAGTGTCAGTCCCTAACATGAGATGGAATGACAGCTCACGCGCTCAAGCGTAGTGTAGGACACCTTCCAGCTAGATAAACCGACGATCTTAAAAAGGTGGCTAGGACAAACTGGATGTGGCCTATGTCCATCAGTGGGATAGATAAGCTGAGTTGTTATGATCTTTACCAATACTTTAACATTATCCATTCAGCCTATTACAGATTTTCATCTGACTTCTAGCTTATAAAGTTATAAGCAGCATGTCATACCAATGTTAACAAACTAGAGGACGAAATGGGTGCATTCCCAAGCCTTTTGTGCTGAAGACGACCATAATAAGAGACCGACATCTCTCTTTGAAAGGCCTATAGGTACTTACTTAGTGTATTTATGTGTTGGTATTTCCGCAATAAGGGGTCAAATACAGTGTGTTTATTGGTTCTTGAGCTTATACGTAATTAATAGAAAATATATACAGGGTTATTGGAAAAACACCAAAAACCTCTTAAGAGGTCATTGTACTCATCATTATGAACAATTTTTACTATGGGACCAAACCTGAAATCGCGAAATAAAATCAGCTGTTCCCTACATTTATAACAAAGATCTATGCATTCCGGATCCACATAAATTAATAATCAAAATCGCTATTCCAGGAACGAACGAACCAATCACATCAAAGATCTTATCGTGTCCTAAATGGACATATTTTTAGAAAGACACGCGTGGCTAAGCCCACTTTCGTACAGACGTAAAAATATCGCGGAGGGGTTTTATCGCGCACTGGATTTTCAACTCTTGGTGTTGAGCCGAGGGTTGAGAATACAACAGACCGCATCTCAGCGCGTCAAAAAAACACGCTGTTGGATTTTGAACTCTCAGCGATAAGTAATGCGCTGAAAATCGAGTGCGCGAAAAAAACATCGCCGTGGGAAAAACGCGCTATTGCGAACCTGGGCTTATTCTGTCTTTCTTTTCTTTCTAGGAAACGCGTGTCCATTGACCGCAATTATAAGGTCATTGTGATAAAATCTAGACTGAATGGCCTAGTCACGGTAATGATATCATTACCGTGGCCTAGTCTTGTAATAAATATGGGTTCGAATGTCTGATCTGACGGGGCTAATACCATTCGTTAATTTAGATAATGGTTCGTTTTCTGTATCATAATCGTAAGTAGCTTTTTGGGAATAGCCCCGGTAAATGGGTTGCGGAGGTCAGGTGGCTCGATGTAAAATATTGATATTTTCAGCTGGTTTTGGTTACATTAGAAGTTGACCTTAATCTAATTATGTTTGCTTTCTAGCTGTCTTGGTTTTCTTTCAATATCAAAATTGTCTTTGTGGTCGTCTATGGATCGCAAAACATGGTGATTATGACAACGTTTACAGACGACCATTCATAATTTTAACATCATCATTTTCATTAATTCCTTTATTCGTCTATATACATATAATTTATATTTTTAAATATTAGAATATAAAAAAAATATATAAAAACATTCAAAAATATAAAAAATAGTAGCCCACCGGTATCGGGAACAGGGTCCAAGCTACCGGTGGTCAGGGCTCCAGAGAGAGGAACCTCCTGACAATGCGAGCCGTGTCCAGAAGTACTGCTTTCTGAATCAAGCCCTTGATCCAGCTGGCCAACGAGAGCCTCCTCAGGTGTTGGTCGAGGCTCTTGGCTATCAATCCATTGGCTGTAACGACTATTGGCACAATGATTGCTGAGTCAACATCTATTATTATTATTATCGAATAAGAGAGGTCTCTAAGATCTGGGTGAATGGCATCCTAAATTAAGACCCATTTACAGCAGATGGGATAATGATGATCAGAGGTCTTAGTTGCAGTAGTTGTAATTTTGTGCTTAAAACCCTTGGCTCAACCCGATGAGTAGCGTTGAACTATTTATTATAAAGAAAATAATTCCTTACTAAAATCTATGTTGCTTTTCTCTAAAAGAAAAACCTTCCTTCAAACGAAATACAGAATTGCAGAAACAAACTTTCATTTTGTCACACAAAGTACAATAAGAATTTCTAAAAGCAAAGATTTGCTCGGAAAAGTTACTTTCAAAAGCGTTGAATTTTACGTTAAAATTAAGGAAAAGGAGATCGCAGAAAGGTCTTTCGAAACAAACTTTCGGAAATCTTCGGGAACCCGAACTCATTGCTTAAGTATGTGGCTATAAGCAGGCTTTTATTTAATTAAAAAAGTGTGTTTTCGTCTAGTTTTAAGTCGCTCTAATAACCTGGTGTTTCACAGACCAAGGCGTTGTCCTAATAGAAACGACTACGCGACCATCGCAAGTTCGCGCGAATATTGTTCGTCCGGACCCGCGATAAAACGTCCAAACCTCGCATAGGTACCTAACTTAATTCATGATTGCCATTCGCAAGTCAAACGAAGTTCGCCTAATAGTTTTCTATTCACACTCAAACTCAAACCATTTATTTCAAAGAAACCAATTACAGGCACTTTTGAATTGTCAAGGGGTCGGTCAGTCAGGAAGATGAAGCTCGTTGCCCATTCCAAACATAGTAGGTACCGGTAAAATGGGGTTAGTTTGATTCTACGGGTTTACTTTGATAACAACTTTCGACTTATGAAAAACTTAACTTAACTTAAATTTTATTAGATTTAAATATATAGATTTGAACAAAAAAAAACAGTTATTTGTATTTATCAAAGAATCCTACCCAGAAACCATCATCTTAAAACAACTGCAGCACAAACATTTGTGGACCGATATTAATTTGTTTTTTGGGGTTACTATCAAAATACGTACCAAAAACTAGTGCGATCAAAGTATCCCCGATGCAGTATGAAGTTGATCACGATGATTATAATTTTTTTTTCTCATAAAGGAGTGTCCAAAAATATTACTTTAATGTAAACATATACAACCCATAAAACCGATGTTACATTTATTTTTGTAAATTTTTCAGCCTTCTTAGTACAGAAATATTCAACCTCGAATTTTAAAATTGATCAATGTAACCCCATTTTA
This sequence comes from Hydraecia micacea, assembly GCA_914767645.1. NCBI lineage: Eukaryota > Metazoa > Arthropoda > Insecta > Lepidoptera > Noctuidae > Hydraecia > Hydraecia micacea. Next base: position 11,797,538 of record OU611795.1, read on the forward strand.
CGGTATCTATGGAGATGAACGGGCATGTAACTCCACGGGCACTCTTTTATTAGGGCAAGGCCTCTGAAAAATAATTGGTTCTTAAGAAAACCAAATTACATTATATTTTTTTATTTACCTCTTAGCCGGTATTATACTTGATATCGGAAAACCTTTAGAAGCATTGAAGAGAAAACTATCCCTAATTGGAACTAGAATAAAACCTGCAAGAAATTCTCGTATTTCTCATGAAAACTAAGTAAACAAAGATGAACGGAAAACAAACAATTTGTTCTATTGTTTTTTCTTTCGTAATTCGTTAATTACACCCGCTTTGTGATTTATTTTCCTTGTTATTTACTTTTCAATTTCACATTATTTTGATATAAAATATTGTTGGATTAATTAAAAAGAAAAAATGCGTGACATGATTAGGTACTTATTCTTAATTAATTTTTGGATTCATCCCTTTGGGCGCATTATGTCCAATTCGCAAAATGTCCAAAATGTGCAATAAATTGGTCCAGTTCGTAATTGGTCCAGTTCGCACTTGGTCCAGTTCGCAATTGGTCCAGTTCGCAATTAGTCCAATTCGCAATTGGTCCAGTTCGCAATTAGGGGGCGTCCTTGATTACGAGAGACTTTTTTGACACGACCCCCACGTGAGATTGGGTGAGATTCGGCTCGAAGTAAAAATGCATATTATAATTTACTTGCCTAGTCCGTCAGAGAAACATTTTAATTTAGGTTACATATTTTGACACGTTACCTATAAAAAATAAAGTCAAGAAGATTAAGCTATTTATTTTCTGAAAACGAGAAGTCATTAAACTGTATGTTACACAATCCACAAAAAACCCTTGCTACCCAAAAACCACAAAGAGTACCCACCATATTTTTACCTTTTCCTTCCTTACCTGCTCCCTCCAACACCGCATTTAACCTGTATGAATATTTATGTTATGCTGTCGACTGTACTCACTTAGACGTACATACGTCGAGATATCACACAATAGATAGTTACAGAAGGTTGACTACATACGACAACCAGACGGCAACCCGTCGGTTGTCTTTTAAAGTGAAAGCAAGTGAACATACGTAAGAAAGTTGGCACAAACATCCCGGCGCTGATTTGATGGATTCGTTTTCTCTTCTACCAATCGTTATTTCTCCTGTCAAAGTTGATTTTCTTTATACTCGTATGTATGAATTTATTCTTGTTTTTTATAGTTATTTTCTGTTATCTATATGTTTTGTTGCACCAGCCATGTTTCTCTCTGCATCACACTAAGGCTGACTGGTAGAAAATGCCTGACATTAAGTCCACCTTTGTACTGTATTTTTTACTTGTGCATAAAGTTTTAATGGAGAGTAAATATATAAATACATATATACAACGAGCGAAAACGCACGCACACATAAAAACGCTTTACGTACAGCGAGTGGAAGTACGATCGCGACTGGCATTTGTTTAAAATCTCCGTACGTATGCGTCTATATTATTTACATAGCGAAAACAAACGTACGCACACGCGTTTGTTTTCGCTTGTTGAATGGAGCTGGCCTTTTGTGTTCTATCTATTTTGTGGAGACACTCCATTGTATATATTTATGCAAACATCATGGCTTCATTTAAATAAATTTCTTTCAGCTCGATAATCCTTCGGAGCTCTGCCTTTTCCGTAATATTCATAAATATGTAACTTTTGGGTCTTAATGTCGGCTGGAAGTGATTTTGTGGGTTGTTTTTCATTTATTGTTGAGTGGGTTTACGTTTTTAATGAGGTTAATACAAATTAGCTACTCCTTTTTTATCTCAATATGATTTAAAACTTATTAATACTTTTTATGTGCATCAAGACTTGTTGCTTGCTGTCGAAGCAAGCAACAAGTCTCAAATAAATTGGGATAAAGACAAAGGAATGATGATCTTTATCAATAACTAAAGGTTGCTCAAAGTTGAACAGGACCTTTCACATTTTAAGAACTTAAGCTGATTAAATTAACTTACCTAAAGAAACTTTTAAAGGTCTATGATTTGGTAAGCATACGGGTCAGGGACTACTCTCTTAGTCCGCCAACGAAGATACCGGCCCGTCCAAAAGTTGTTGATCCGTCAAAAAAAGTGACAAATTCAATTTCTCAAACGGGAAAAACACATCAGGATTAGGGACAACAGCTGTCAAATTGTGTTGTCGTTCGTTCTTAGTTTAGGCTCCGAACTAATCTTATCTCCGTAAGAGATATGGAGAAAGAAACTCACGTTACTTCAGTCGAAACTGCGGATTTCGTGTTTAGGGAGTACTAGTGCTAAGACCTTACGAACTGATTGTAAAGTCCTTAAAGCCATAAACATAAAGAAAGAAAAGAAAGAAAGTTTATTTGGTCACAGTTCGTGAAACACAAAATAAAAAAAAGGTTTCAGACAACAATAGTGGGTGCCTCACGGCTGCGCCAAAAAAGGCTCATTTCAGCATTAATGCCAGACAGATGCTGTCTGACGCTGGTTTTCAAATGAACCTTTAGGGAAAAGTGACGGGGAGTAGGTACACACAGTTTCAGTTTTTTAACATAAAGCTACCGTGCCAATACCAAATATCAAATTACTGATAGAGGTTTTACTTTTGTTACAGGACACACGGACGCATGTCGTGGTGGAGTTGTATGAGACTGAGAAGTCCTATGTGGAAGCACTGGAGATATTAGTCAAGGTAAGACAAAACTGTAATTCTAAGTGTGTATAAATATGATAAAGAAAAAAGAATATACATCAATTTGTGTTAACATGACGCAACCAAGTTACTGGGTAACACGATACCCCTTGGTAAGACTGGTTGTCAGACTTTTGGGCTTCTGACTACCCGTAAGGACTGTCAAAGATCTACGAATGACAGTTGAGACCAACGGGTTAACGTGTTTTTCGACGCATGGAGGGTTCTCGATATGTAATGGGTTGTCCACGAACCACCTACGGCAAGCGCAGCTTAACCATACGACGGACCCGTGCGGGTGTTATCATTTAGCCACGAGCACATCTTTTGTCTTTTTCTACCATACATCTCAATTCACCTACCATGCATTCGCGATTTTATTTGCCAAAAATGTAAACAAATATGAATTAATGGAAAAACAACTTTAACTCCTACACAATAAAGTTCAGTTTACGCTACAACTTCAAACGTTTTTATAAATTTGTCAATTGTGCTAGTCACTCTAAAATCAAGGTAATTTTTATTGAAATAAAGTTGATATTTGTTTAACTTGAAATAGGGTAGATGCAGCACTGCGCACTTTTACTTTAAATTGTATTAGTCTGTTTTAAAGGTAAAATTATCTAACACGAGTTTTCATCATGAAAAATCGGTGACGTGAAAATATTCAGCAAGAAAATCAAGCTAACGTCACGCTCGTCCTTTGTTCAAAATCCTTTGTACCATAGTTGCCGTTGGGAGCATGTCATTGCTTTATTGATGGATAGCTGTCTCCCGTGTAAGAGCTTTTATTTCATAGTGATAGGTTAATAATGGATATTGGTAATATAGCTCTTATATCACAGCCACATGACACATTTTAGCTTTGTCTGGGATGACAAAGGACCTGCTATGCCTCTGGTTTTCACATGTCCATGATGAACTCAAACTCAAAGCATTTATTTCAAATAAATGCTTTGAGTTGTGACGTGCTGATGTGACTAAATCATGAGGGTCGATTGCATGCTTTCCACCAAAAAAAAAACAGATTCTGACCTAAAATACGCTCACATTAATTTTGTAGATTATCAGAAATAATATAGTATATCTTTTTTTTTTGTTGCACGTTGGAAATCCTATTGGACTTCCTCCATCGTGGGGGGGGGGGGGGACAGAGGGGCATGCCGGACTCTTACCGGCTAAAACCACCGTGTTCCACCTCTACCTATGGCCGGGGGTGCGGGATTCGCGTAAGGATTCACCGCTCCCCCGACAGGCCTCGACCCATACCTACTTGATCTTACAGAATCTATATAAATGAAGATTACCTAATAGGTGTTCGTTCGTAAGTGCTTCACTTGAGTGACAACGGCTGGACCAATTTGGCATTTTTTTTGTTTTGAAATACAAAATGTTTTTTTATGAAAAGAAAGACTGTGTCCAGTTTTCCGGAAATTTTAAAATTTGGGAATAATTTAACGTACTTACCTACTTTTTCGAAGGATTTTTATAGGAATTATTTAAATATGGACACGACTAGTTATGTATAGAAATATCGTTCCGAAAATAAAAAAAAAACCGATAAAAACATGAACTATTTTCAAGGAATACTTCTCAAAGTGTTCCTCAATACATCTTAACAAGTCATCTCAACTGCAATCAAAAAGTATTGTGCCATATTTTCTTGAAATCCTTTCAAACGATGTTTCGAAGTTTATACTCGAGCTTCAAGCAGCAAGCTCTAAAACTCTTAGCTCTTACTAGCGATGTTTATCTAGGTCAGCTGCGAGAGTTTAACGGGTAAGAAAATATCTTAAGATATTTTATTAAAGTAATATAATGTTGGGGTAATATGAAACAATTTTCGGCTACTCTCGCTTATGGGATTACTGGGATGACAGCTGCCTTCTCCTTATCTTTACACGTGTAAGCATAACAGTGCTTTAGCCGAAGTTCGAAGGTAAAATTGGGTTAAAAGGGCGGTATTCTTTGGAAAAGAACCGGAGTTACCGACAGCTTGCAGAGTAAGCAAACTGAAGTGGCAGTGGGCTGGCCATGTCTGTCGAAGGACCGATGGCCGGTGAAGCAGACGAGTCCTTAAGTGGAGACCGCGTATCGGCAAACGTAGTGTGGGACGCCCCCCAGCTAGATGGACGGACGACCTAAAGAAGGTGGCTGGGGTAGACTGGATGCGGAAGGCGGAGGACAGGGTATTGTGGCGCAGTCTGGGAGAGGCCTATGTCTAGCAGTGAACTGCGATAGGCAGGTTGATTGATTGATTCTTTGGAAAAATATATGTAGTGGTGCTTATTTATAACAGTTGAACATAAATCCATCTATACTAATATTATAAAGAGGTAAAGCTTGTGGGGGATAATCTTCGGGGTTATTGATCCGATTCCGAAAATTCTTTTACTAATAGAAAGCTACTTAGAGCGAATTACACAAAACTTTTATACCTAGAAAATGTCTTATCCTGAGAATATTTTTTGAATTTTTGACAGTCTTTCCATATTAGAACTGCCAGACGTAAATTTTATTCCACGGATAAAAGATATCTGACTTTGGTAAAATCAGCCCTGAGTGTCATAGGATATATTTTATATGAAAACAAGAAATTTCACGTGGACGAAGTCGCGCCCAAAAGTAATAAATAATTTCAGTATGAATGCTGGTATCCTTTTTGCCCAATTTTTGCACTACTCAGTTATGTAATGAATGTAAGATTTCGTTCTAAATCCCAATCAATTAATTGATTCCTATCGCTTCCGGAACATTAAGTTCACAATAAATCGATTTTCGTGCCTCGAAAAGCAAGCTAAGCTGTTGGTCCCGACTGTCATTTGTAGATTTTGACAGTCATCAGATGCGCTTAGTCAGAAGCCCGAAAGTCTGACAACCAGTCTTACCGAGGGGTATCGTTTTACCCAGCAACTGGGTTCTAGAGGTTAGATAGGCAGTAGCTCCATGTACAATACTGGTATTCAGCTGAATCTGGTTAGACTGGCAGTCGACCGCAACTGAACTGTGAAAAGGCTAGGCAGTTGATGAGACCGATTTTCGCAGGCTTATCGATTCGTTCAATGCTGCTGTTATTTCTTTCGGAAATCTTGCGGAATTTCGCTAAAACATCACCAACGGAACTGTCTGTTTTTCCTCAACACTAAGATCAGTATGGAAATTAATTGTAAGTCGTAAAATTATTATAATAAACTCAGTAACTCCGGCGGCCCGTTAATCTGGCCGGAATTAGCCGCGGACTGACAAATTCGTTATATTTATGGAGACGACGAAATACAGGGCTGTCACAGTAGACTTTCTGATCAGTCTTACTGTCGTTCTTTGATTTTCTTTGTTCGAAAATTAATGAGCTGCCGAAAGGTCGTTAATTTGTGAATTTTAGTGCTTTTGTGATGTTCGCAGGGGTGGTAATTGTGCTGTCAGTTAGCTTATTATATTTGTTGGTATGTTGACGTGGCTAGCTAACCTATGGTAAATAATTGAATGTAATGTCCTGTGTCCTGTAATGTTAATTACTTTGGATACCTAGTGTTGTATAAAATCAATTATTTTCTAACTGAACAGACAGCTGTGCTGCTGGGGAGTTTGTTCCGCCATTTCTTCTCCCCAGCGAAAGCACTAGGAAGTGGCGAAGGGCGGGCGTTTTGGGGGACTGTCTTTTGTAATTTTGACGTTCGAAAAGTGTTGATTCTCAGCCTAGTTTGAATAAATGACTTTTGATTTTGATTTGATTTCGTCTTTATTTTAAGTGAATTGAAATGCAAGATTAATTGCTTCCCTTTGAAATTATTGAACACAAATATTTACTTGCTTTACCGTAGTGTTTTGATAAGTTTCAAACTGGGTTAATAGAAGATTGATACAAAGGAAGCAATAAGATCAGGTTTTATGTATTTATTTGGATCTCCGACAATTTCATGCAAGTTACAAGAACAGCGATAAATACTAGTGTTCGCTTCCAATTACAAGGGACCACATCATCTGGTTTGGTTTCCGTACGTCCTTTTCGGGTAACCACTGAAAATCAGCGCTGTGCTGTGGGTCCCCTTTAGCACAGCATTATGCTGAGCGGAAGCTTTCTTGTCACATTTTGTTTTTATTTTTCCTTATTATTAGAATTAATTATCTTTTTGTATGCACGTGTTTCTGTGAAAAATTATCAATTTTTCTGTCTTTCTTCCTTTTCTCTTATAACCTAGGTAGATACAGCTAGTTTGACAAGGCCAATTATTGTTTTCACAATAATACTTACCACAATAACACCAATTCTCGTAATTTAAAACGTTCAAAATCTAGTCTCAGTCTCATCTACGCGACAAACAAATTTCGAAAACTTGTCAAAAATGTGGGGAAATTAGAGGTATTTTTGACAGATTGAGACTAAACGTTCTTGAAATTACGAGAATTGGGGTGATGCGTAATTGACCCCAAAAGATATATTGCTCCATCAGTCCAATCACTACCAATTCGAAAGTAAAAAAAAAACAGCTAGGTACCCATGGTTATAAAAAACTTCCTTCTGAAACGACAAAAACGGAGACATTATGCAAAACACAAAAGCAGCTATTTTTTGTTCATTTCACCGGATCAGAACGGTTACATTAAATTGACCAGCCCTAATTCCGCAGTGGTTTTCCCACTCAAATTTTCCGCTCTACCTTTCCATCATGTGGGTCGGGCTATTTATTGTCACCGGTGTCCCCCCTTACGTCACCCCCCCCCCCCCCTTAGAACACAAAATATAGAGGAAACAGAAGGCCTGAGAATTAAAAAAAAAACATCGCACGAAAAAAGAGTCTCAAAAAAAGGCGCTAACATTTATTTTACTCTCACTTTTTGGTTCTTCAGTTTCTCCAACAGATTTTTGAATGCAGTATAATGATTTAAGGATCCAACTACTATTCTGAACTACTCGTACAAACTAATATAAAAAGTACAATTTGTACATGTCGCGTCGCATTCATGTAGGTCGGTCCATAATACCTATGTATTTTTCCCAATGTTTAAAATTTTTCCAAAGATTGTCCACACTGGCAGGAGATTTTGCCAAATGACCAGCTATAATGTTCCCACTGCTGGACACAGATCTCCTCTCTGTGAGAGGGAGTGGGCCGTAATCCACCACGCGGGCCCAGTGCGGGTTGGTGGACGTCACATGTCTTCGAATTTTTGGTTCTAGGACATGCCGGTTTCCTCACGATGTTTTCCTTCACCGTTTTGAGAGCAGCGGTGATGAAATAATTTACACAAAGTAAAGCGCCTGTCTGGGTTCGAACCTACGACCTACAACTTGTAAGTCGCGGCCGATACCACTGGGCCACCACTGCCCAATGACACAATGAACGAAACCGCGCGAAATGAACGCGAAGCTGGCGTGATTAGCTAAGGAATTGACGGTGGTTTCGAAGTAATGAATCATTAGGTGGTCATAGTGAATTAGGACCCTGACTATAATTATCTTGTGCTTGCATACAACCTTTAACCAGAACTAAGTTAAAAAGCCTCTTGTGTGAGTCCATTCATGATACAAAAAGAAAACACAATAATATTGGTACAGACGGCAGCACATCAAGCTACCCGAAACTGTCTCCCAATCAATTTTGAACCTTATGCTTTAGCGATAAAGTTGAAAATCTATTAAAGAAATTTGACAGATTGTAGTAGCTTGATGTACAGCGTCTCTACCAATGACCCAACCAGTATAGTATAGTAAATCTGTAACTAACTGCAATAATCTAACCTTTTCGCTCGTCTTTTTACAATTTGCGGTAAACTGTATAAGAATATGAACATAAAGCAATATAGGTCATCCCCCATTGAAAATAGCGTGATATTTTATAGCCTAAAGACTGGACAAACTTATAGGGAATATCTACGTAATTTGAACAAAATCTATTCAGTAGTCATCATCCCAACAGACGTAGTAGTGGACCTTTTGTTTCTATCCATTCTGCGTCTCAACTCAACCTTGTCAGACGAAGGACAGATTTAACAGAGGGCCATAGAAATGTGTCGGCTGGTTACTTTTAATTATTTTCTAGGCCGGATTCGTGCCTGCCCGTGACGCTTGCTCCAAGGCTTTCTGCTAATGGTCGGAATTATAAAAAAAGTATAGGCAGTAAGAAAGAAAAACTTTTTTATTGTGACATAAACACGTGCATGCGACACGTGCGTGCATGCTTTTTGTTAATAGTTTTTATCTGTTAAAGTTTACAGTTGAACAAACTAAATTCCGGTCAAAGTGTTTAATGAAACATCTAAACGACAATTCCCGTAATTAAAAACGTTCAAAATCTAGGCGCAATCTCATCTCGTCGACAATCAATGTCGAAAACTTGTCAAAATGTAGGGAAATTAGAGGTTTTTTGACAGACCGAGATCAGTCTCAATCTGTCAAAAATACCTGATCCTGTACCTGAATACCTGATCTCAGGATCAGCACCCTAATTGCGTAACACACTATGAGTCACAGTCTGAATCATTTTGAAGGATGTTGCTAATCTATTGCTTCATATGTTCGAAAAATCTGTCTGCTCAACAACGTAAATAACGCAATGAATGTTATCGAACTGCCAAATAATTTCCTACTGCTAGTGTGTTACGCAATTACCCCGCAGACTGTGAACGTTCTTAAAATTACGAGAATTGTATGAAATGTAACATTTAGAATTGTAAAGAAACAGAAGTTGATAATTTATATATAATATGGGTGACGACGGGGTAAAGTAAACGAAATTCTATTTAGTCCGTCAGTTAGATTATCAAAAAATAATGGATACATATTTTTTCTTGTGTCAATCAACCAAAAAATTACAAAGATAAAGCGTGTCAAAGTTTGGGAGCGGGGGGCTCGTGACGTCACGTTTAGGTAAAAATTGTACCAAAACGTGACGTAATGCGACATTTCAAATCAATATATCTCTGTAATGTTTTGATTATGTGAAAAAATAAAAAATACGTGCCCAATACTTTTTAATAATCTACCTGATAGACGAAGAAAAAAAAGTTAGTCGTCATCCCTATTAGTTACTCGTATTTAGATATTTTTCAATCGAATTACATAACAAATTAGAGAAATATACCATAAAATCCGACAAATAAAATAACCTTAAAATAGCGGGCTGTGAATATCCCACAAATTCTTACTCTATAATAATAGTATCTTTATATCCGTCACCTTTATGTAATTTAATCTCAGTCATTATCTTACTCAGCCAAAACTCCATATTCATATAATAAGATTTACTCCCGAATTCCGCTTTGCGCCTCCGAAAGTGAGTTCAGCGTCTCCATATAAATTTCCATCTTCAACATTACGAACTTCCACTGATGTATCTTTGTGCGTTTCACCCCTCCCTCCCCTTTGGCGTAGTCCAGGGTGAACACACAGTGTCTAGGGCGGTAGCGGGCGCGATTAGGAAGCCACAGTGCAGTGCGAGTTGTTGTAGCGGGTAGTAGAGGTTAGATATGTTTCCACAAGCTAAAACAATAGACGATCGTGAACTATCTAGGTTTGTCAGTATCGCTGTAACGAGCGCAGAAACATTTCAAAACTACACGTGCAAAGCCGCTCACCCCCCTTTCTGTGGTTTGTTAACCGGAGTTTATCAGTAGTTATTCAATATGGTTATTGGTTTGATATCTTTTTTTCTGAACACTCAGTTAAGGAAAATACAAATTGCTCAAATTGAAACGTTTTCGAATGAAAGTTTCTCGAGGGCTTTAGAAACCAGCCATCTGGTACCATCTCGCTAGCCTCCCACAATTTTACTATGGTACACTATAACAAAATTCAAAGAGATGAATTAAGGAATGAATCAAAAGCTTAGATATTATACATTCAAGACGAAAACAAGAAATTTTAATACTAAAAGGAAGGAATGGCCGAAATATAGAATAGGGGAATATCATAGCAATACAAAGAATTTAATTCGGAAATGTATTAAAATTAAAACAAAAATTCTTTGGACCTTAAAAAGGATTAAAAAACGAAAAAATAAAAAAAAATAAAAGATGACAAGAAAGATTAAAAGAAGGTAAAAGATTTAGGAAATACAGGCATGAAGTTATAAAATTAGCGACCAGTAAAGAGGGCCCTAAATAAGTGGCTAGGTGTCCCTACAGCCATTACGTCCACTACGTATCGACGCAAACGACGGTTTCATATAGTGATACCGCGCCAACTCTTCACTCTGGCCGACACCTTTCCCTTTCTTTGATTAGGGTATCCAAACTGTCAAAGTTGAGACGCGAAACATCAAAGTAATCCCATGTTTGGCGCAAAACTTTCTCACTCAAAAAGATAAGAATTTTGCCAATTTTTTTATGGTCTCCGGTTTTTTTTGCGGCAGAAAAATGTTTAAAATGGCCTTGTAAGTCTACTTGCCGTAGGGTTTTATTACCGTTGTAAAATACATAATAAAATATAAAAAGGTATTGTGAGTTTTACTGGCGAAAGTTGTTCTTGCTTTTATCTAATCGAGTCTCGTCTCGCGTGTCTGTTGGTGATTATGGTTTCCTTAGGGCCTGAACACACGTACCACAACCCACCACACAAGTGGGCGAGCAGTAGTACATAGTCAGCCTATAGTGTTCCTACTGCTGGGACTTAGGCCTCGTCTCTGTGAGAGGGAGTGGGCCGTAATCTACCACGTGGACCCAGTGCGTGTTGGTAGATGTCACAAGTTTTCGAATTTTTGGTTCTAGTACATGCCAGTTTCTTTCACCCTTTTGAGGAGAGCAGTGGTGACTATATTATTTACACAAAGTAAAGCGTCTACTTGGGCTCCAACCCACGACCTACTGGTAAGTCGGGTCCGTTCCCACAGGGACACCACTGCTCTGCAAGCTAGCAGCGGTTACGTCTGAATAGTGTCGCTGCAGCTTCTTGCCGTTGCATTGTGGTAACTACAAAATTTCGATGTGGTTGCATTGTCGCTAGTAGTTGCGAAGTGGTATGTGCAGACATATAGATCGACTCGTGTTTGTCATGTGGCCGGCCGGTACTGCGGGCTTTTGCTTGTGGTTGCGTTCTAAGTGCGACATGACCTTGATGTGGTCGGTATCGCCCACACGGTTGAAGTTGACAGCCAAATGTGATCCGTGTTAATAAAATACTGTTATTACTATTTTCATACATTTACGTGTTGTCGTTGTGGTTTGGTTGTGGAACGTGTGTTCGGGCCCTTATTTTTGGCAAAGTTTTTGGAATAAGGTTGTCAACACCTTATTCTGTTACCCTAAATTGTAATGTTGTACCGAGCAGAATGTTTTTGGGTACTTGGTGGTTTATTTTGGGTAAGTGTCTCGTTATCACACTCTTCGTCAATAGGGCTGGACTGAAGTGTTTGTCCGTAGTCAAGTAACTATGGTATTTTGTTGCCGTGTCCGGTAGCTGGTAATTACAGTCTTTTGTTATTTTTATTCGTTGCCTGTATTGAAGTAGGACAAGTATTGTTAGCAGAAGTATTGGACATTATGGTGTTCGTTTCAGAAATTCGATGTAAATCTGTATGAGGAACAGGGTGTAAAGTTCATTAATCCTCATAAAAAAGGAAAGATGCTCCGACCAGATGGGTGTCGTGTCTGGTGGGCAACTGCCCGACAATTCATGACAGGACGTTTTATATATGCTAGTTGCGCGGTGAACTCTGCTTGCGCGATGCAGGATTTTGCGTGACGTCAGTATGATGCGTAGTTCGAATGTGGCAATGGTTGTAATTTCGTTAGTTGCAAAATGGTAAAATGTTGTTAATTTAATGTCATTCTCTTCGTTGCTATTATAATTACTTAAGTAGAAAATGTAATTAATGTAATTGGAATGCAACATTTGTTCTACTTATTAGTGCCGGGCTCCGAATTTCGTGTACTTGAACTTTACCCTCAAATGATTACTTGGCCTATTTTGCAAGACTATGTTTCGAATTTAGTTAATGTTATTTTTATGTCATTGAGAATCATATTGAAAATGAGAATAGTATATTAGACTATCCTTTTCAGGGTTCCGTATTACTAAGCCTCCGCTGTCCGTCCGTCCATCTGTCCGTCCGTCCGTCTGTCTGTTCGCAGGCCGTATCTTATAAAGCATAATAGGTAGATATTTGAAATTTTCACATTGTGTATTTCTATTGAAAAAATAAAGTTAAAAATGAGAGGGAAGGGCCTTTTTTTTGGATGGGAAATCATCTAATGACTCCTCCCGCTCTGGGTGGAGCGGAAGGGAGTGTCAGACTCTTACTGACTAAAACCCACCCGTGTTCCTTCCTTAGCCCATACAAGAAATGTGTTTCTTTAAACATGTAGTGTTAAATATTGTACGGTGGTACGGAACCCTTCGTGTGCGAGTCCGACTCACTTAGCCGGTTTTTAGAATAGATTTTAGAATAAAAATTAGGGTTCCGCGCAAAAAATATAAAACTTAAAAAGAGAAACAGTTTTCAATGAACGAGTTGTACCTTTACCTTCTCTAAGTGATACATTATTGATGCCCGACATCCACGCGAACGAAGTCGCCGGCACTGCTAGTTTATTATAAAGCAGATTATGCCTTCCATTACACAATTAAACAGTCCAAAAAACAAGACTAGACAATGTCAACAATAAACCGAACAGCTTCCACAAAAACTAAATCCATATTTTTCTCCACAGAAATATCTCCAGCCCCTTAAGAGTCCCGAGAACGCTGGTCTCCTAGACACATTCCTGGTGGACGAGATCTTCTACCAGGTGCCAGGGATCCTGAACGTGCATCAAGTGTTCCTGGAGCAGTTGAGGCGGAGGCTGGAACAATGGGATCTGCAGCAGAAAGTTGGAGATGTGTTTTTAGACGTCGTAAGTTCAATATTTCATTATATCTTATTATAAGAAAAAAAAAGTGTAAAAATGTTTTAAGGCGCCGTCAGCAAATTTTTCAAGAACGACAATAGAAATATGGTTCAAAACAGTGATGCGTTTCATCTGATGTTAGTTGAATCGAATGACACCATAATAAAAGTAATTATGCAGTTTTGATTTAATTAAAAAATAAATGCACGGCTCAATGGAATGATTTTTAGGTATTTCTTTAGTTGATTGAACTCTCTTTATTATCATTACATAAAATATGATAGTTTACGCTCAAAATTTTGGAAATTATGCGACGCCACATTATGTAACGCCACACATCCCTCTTAGCATTCTCATCTCAGCTGCATGGAATTGTCTTTCATTCATCCCTTTTGTGGCCCAAAATCTGATCCATAGAGACAGCAGGTCTAACCATCTTCCCCTTAAGTTTAAGGGGAATGCGGGAGTCGCAGATTGTTCCCGTGACCTGCCGCCATTTTTTTGTCACTACAACACCAAATAAACAATGTACTCGCGTTTTTCTTTTCGCTTTTCTTCACACAATATAAGGTTATATATTTTTATGCATTGGTATAACATTTGCTTTCAATGGTGATTGATGAAGATGGAGCGAAGACTTTCTTCTGATTGTATTTACTTAAGGGGATTGAGAAATTACTCAGGTATAATCGATATTAGCACAGTAAGTACGTACTAGTTTATTAGAAAAATAATATGGAAATCTCCGTATCTGATTGTCTCATTGCGGGGTCTTGGGGTGGATTTCCAGACCGGGCAAAGTATTTTTAACCGACTTCATAAAGGAGGAGGTTCTCAATCCGACAGTATTTTTTTATATGTTACGCGATATCTCCGGTTTTTTAATGGATAGGGTATTCATCAAGGGTAGTCCCATATACATGATCAGCCTATAATGTTCCCACTGCTGGCACACAGGCCTCCGCTTTCTATGAGCGGGAGTGGGCCATAATCCACCACGCGGGCCCAGTGCGTGTTGGTAGATGTCACATCTCTTCGAATTTTAGGTTCTAGGACATCCCGTTTCCTCACGATGCTTTCCTTCACCGTTTTGAGAGCAGTGGTGATGAAATAATTTACACAAAGTAACGTGTCTGTGTCAAACCTACGACCTACAACTCGTAAGTCGCGGCCGTTACCACTGGGCCACCGCTGCTCTCATTGTGATGTTTATTCTCGTTTTAATATGGTTGCTGTTAGGTTGCTGCTATCAGACGTCAAATACTTGTGAACGGGCTGTAGTCGACATAAGATAGTAGAAGGATATTTGATGGAACCCTACCCTCCGGAGCACCTACAACATAAGATGAAGTCCTTTAGACCGAATTTCGGCCATAGCGACCTATCTCAGCAGAGACCAGACTTCGGCGCGGGAGATATTATAGTGTACAGTCACGAGCACTAATATGTCAACACTTTTCAACTTTTAATTGCAATTTTTTCGTGAAATAACGAATGCAACGATGTAATACGACACTTTACATAAACCTATGGGTTCGAAAATACTATGTTCGTAATAACATAAAATTTCATTCAAGAATAAAGGAGAAAATAGTCTTTGAAAAAAGCCAAGTGTATACACACTTATGCTCGTGACTGTACAAGTGTGTGCGCAGACACAAGTGCACTCACTCTTCTCTTACAATCATTGTCCGATGGGACGGTAATCCGACAAGACAGGAGAGAGATCAGGCGCAGGGCCAACGGCTTAACGTGTTTTCCGAGGCACAGGGTTATCACACCGCAAACTTTCAAACTCTGGGCTGTTACTAAGAAATTCCCAACGGGAACACCCAATTACACTTTGCCCGACCCGGGAATCGAACCCAGGACCCCACGATCAGCAGTCACGCTTGCGAATACGAGACCCACGCGGCAGTCAACCTACAATATACTTACACAGTTTGTGACATGACACTTGGATTGGCATGTTCTGATTTAGAATAAGTCGACTGCTCCGTTTGTAAAATCACAACCCCATTTTTACGTGGAAATTCGCATTGATTTCCTTCGTCTGGGGTTACGTTGAAATCGCGGTTGACACCCTTTCAAAGTTACCTCGTTAGGTGGGTGCTTCGCTCGATGTCACTTTAAGAATTTCTTTGAATAATGTCGCGCGGAGTTGAAGGATTTCTTGAAAAGCAATGTAGACTATGATCTGTGGGGATTTTTACGAAAAATGAAGACATTATGAAAAATATTGTAGGTTTATTTTACTTGGGCAAATATTCGTCACGTTACGAAAAAGCGTTATGTCCTCTTGATGCGACTTTCTCTCTTTGTTAGAGAGATATTTTTCATGTTTTGGAGGGTGCTAAAGCCGCTAGCGAGGTCTAAATGGAAATCCAAGATGGCGGTTGCGAAAACTTACAGGCATCATGAGTGTCGTTTTTATGGTTTTCGAGGGCGCTAAAGCTGATTGTGAGGTCAGAGTGAAAATCCAAAATGGCGGCTGGATTAAAAAAAAACTTTTTTATTGTGTACTATACCTATTTTTTCCACTATGAATTTTTTTATGTAAACTTAAACAGGCTTCAAATTACGACCGTAAGACCCCCACAAAGCATAACTCTAATAACGTTACTCAGAGAGGGTGCAAGATTCATACACACAATCTCTCCCCCACCTGATTATATATCAAGCCTGTATGCTAATGTTACGTCAATATCAAAGACAATGAACCAGTATGAAGTAATACCATATCAAGAAAAGTAAAAGGCGCTTTCATATATGCAGAACGTGTAAGCAGATTAGAGGAAGCAAAGGAAGGAAATAGGATTACTGTGACAAGCAGAGCGGATATGAGTATATTATATATTATCGTGTTCTATGTAACTACTAGTTTTGAGCTATTACGAGCAAAGCTGTTTCACAGATAATGACGTAGAGAGACTACTTGGACTAAAGTGGAGAGAGTATGTCTACTCGTATTATTTATTTTGCACAGTATAGATTGCTTGAGTATTTATGAAGTGACAGGTCTAGATAGATAGATAGAATACTCTTTATTATGTGCACCATAAATATTACACATAAATGAATTAATTTATAAACTAAAAATTGTTAAAATAAATATATAATAACCTAATCTAACTAAAACTATTAAAAAACTAAAATATTGCGTCGAAATATTCCTCTGCATCGTTATTCATCATTAGAAGTTTGTACATTTATTAGATAATAAAAATATTTTCGATGAAGAAAAAATAATTTATTTGATTAGACATATTTACATAATTTAAATGTCAGCATTGCCATACAACGTGGCAATGCTGCCAGCTTTTTGGGCACTTTTCCTATTGATAGCGATGCGGAAGAATTTTTGGATTTTGGTGTCCTTTGATTATTTCCCCTCCTTTTTATATACTTGTACAGACGGCAGCACATCAAGCTACTATAATCTGGGTAGCGGGATCGTCCGAAAGGGTTACCGCTGCCCCGGAACATAAAGGGCTAAGGAAGGAACACGGGTGGGTTTTAGTCAGTAAGAGTCTGACACTCCCTTCCGCTCCACCCAGAGCGGGAGGAGTCATTAGATGATTTCACATCCAAAAAAAAAAAAAAGCTACTATAATCTGCCAAATTTCTTTAATTGATTTTCAACTTTATTGCTAAAGCATAAGGTTCAAAGTTGATTGGGAAAATTTATCAGTTTCGGGTAGCTTGATGTGCTGGCGTCGGTACATATTATTATTTTAAGACTGTTAGCTTCATATAAATGTAGAAATATTACACAGAGTAACACAATAATCGGTCTTATCGCTAAAAGCAATCTTTGAAAGGTAATCTTTGAATGGTCTAGTTGTCTGTTTATGATGCTATTTTAGCTATCCATTCGTGAAGGATATAAGCACCATACTATACAACATGGCGCTTTAACGGCGACATTAATTTAACACACGTATACGGTTTCGCGTTTTCGTCGTACAAATTTGACAACTATTAATGAAAAAAGAGAAACATAGAGACTGTATAGATCCTTCTTATTCAGTTTATGAAATATCTTTTAAATTGGTCCAATATTTGAGGAGTAAATAGGCGAGAACCAACCTACTCGTGTGTTAAATTAATGTCGCCATTGTAGCGCCACGTTATACTCGTATAACATTCCAACCAAACGATAATTTAGCAATTCATTCATCTTTAGATATTCTTTAAAAGCGTTCTTTTGTACTAGCTGTTGCCAGCAGCGTCACTCGCGTGTATGTCGGAAATCATCCCACGCGAACGTTCCACAGGGATGAAAGTATGCTATGCGTTAATCCAGGTTATAAGCTATCTGTGTGCCAAATTTCATTATTTCATAGGATAGTAGGATTTTCCAGTTTAGCTTTGCTTTTCCAACCTTCCAACCAGATCCTAATATCTTTTGCGGCGCCGTTTTACCATCCAAGGTTGGTTTATCTTTAAATCTTTACCTAAATGACATTGTACCTATACTCTTCATCCAAAATGTAACCTGTACAAAAATCGATATTCAAACGACACCTTGTCTTCCACAGTTCACAAAACCCACCGTGATCGACACCTACATGTCGTTTATCAACAACCTGAAGAAAGCGAAGGAGACCATCAAGACAGCTTCATCATCCAGACCAGCTTTTGCCAAATTCCTTGATGCTATGGCAAGAGACCACAAGGGGAAGCTGTCATTGGATAACCTGCTCATAAAACCGGTACAGAAGTTCCCGAGCTACAAGCTGCTGATACAGAGGCTGATAAAGCATACAGGTTAGTTGGTATAGGATATAGATGAGATACGTATATAATCTTTCCATAATGTTTCCACCCCACCACTGGGACACAGGCTCTTTTTTATGAGAGAGTGAGTTGATTCACACGGGCTAGATGCAGCTCACGTAGCATAACCAATTCTACCAAGAATAGACAGAGTTCTTTCTATACAACTTGACATCTCTTCTGACCGAGCACGCAGCGACCTGCTAGACTTGCGACATAGAGCAGGTTGTCCAAATGGTTTGTGTAAATCAAAGTGCTTTTTGAAAAAAGTCCTTGAGAAAAATTCGTAAACCAGCCAGGTTTCGTGGATAGTCGAATATAATCTAATTTTGTAAATTGGATTTATAAATGGAGACAATTAGCTGATTTTCTATGACTTTATTTACATCAGCAATAATAATCATTAATTTATTCATTACTATGAAACAGTAAATCTAATAACAATAAACCTACTGTAATTATACTAGTAGAAGTGGTGGCCCAGTGGTAACGGCCGCGACTTGAGGTGAGGTGACTCGAACCCAGACTGGCACTTTACAGTATTCCCAAATTAATAATGCGCATACAGATCTTCGCTAATTGTCGTATTCCCGGAAACACCCGAATCATTGAATTGTAAGAGCCCTAAACAATGCATTTTTGCATTTTGCAAGTGCATTGTTTCTTGCATTTTGCAAGTGCATTGTTCATTTTGCACTCGGGGAATACGACCGTTGCCGAATAGTGACGAAGATTTCTATGCGCATTATCACTTTGGGAGACCTGTACTTTGTGTAAATTATTTCATCACCACTGCTCTTAAAACGATGAAGGAAAACATCGTGAGAAAACTGGCATGTCTTAGAATAAAAAAAATCGAAGACATGTGACATCTACTAACCCGCATTGGCCCTGATGGTGGATTACGGCCCACTCCCTCTCACAGAGAGGAGGCCTATGTCCCAACAGTGGGAACATTATAGGCTGATTATGCTAACTATAGTAGCTAATTAAATATTACCTACTTTGGGAGCTTAGGAGTTTGCAATACTAGCTACTTAATCGTTACCTACTTTGAAAGAATAGGACCAAAAAGTTTGTTTATATTGTGGATTTATAACAAAAGAAATTCTCTCAATATAATTTACAGCAATACCTTAATCACTTAGCTCACTCTTAGAATAACAATACCTTCGACGGTGCCAAATAAATTTTACCCCTCATTATTGATGTCAGTCCCCTAAAGGCGCTTCGAAACAATATTGTTTTTAAGTATATTTTTTTCAATTTTTTAAGGGGCAGGCGCAAAATTAATCCTATTAAAGTACATGATTTATTTTTGTAATTCGACTTCGAAGTTATATCTACATTAGCTGAGCCTGCTTCCTTTGGAGTTCTATACATAAATGCAAAACAAATGAAGTTCGTTCAGAATTTGAAAATTGAAAGAGAATTTCATTTATTTTTAAATAGACAACAATACCTCGACCCCGTTCGATTTTCAAAATGGTGTTTAGATAATAGCACTGATGCTCCATTGTTTTGCTTATAATAATATACAATTTATTTCCAGACCAGTCACACCCAGACCATAAACTGCTTCTAGAAGCTCAAAAGGAAATCCATGATTTACTAGAACTTATAAATTGTACTGAACGGGAGAGCTTAGAACTTGAACAGCAGCAGCAGACTTTGAGGGAACTGGAGCAGATGATTGAGGGTCTATCAAGCCTGGTGACTCTGGACCGTATGTTCTTGAGGCATGAGATGGTAACGATGCCGTCTGCTCAGGGAACCATAAAAGATAGAGCTCTCTTTCTGTTTAATGATACTCTGTTGATAACTAGTGTTAAGAGGAGGACGGGGACGATAAAGAAGCCTACACCGTAAGTTGTTTTGGAATAAATGTAGATTTCATACGTTCCTGCTTCCACTTTTCTATCTTGTTACTGATCATTTATAGTTTTCGAAACACCAGTCATGTCACTATTTAAAAAAAAAAAGCATTGATACGTCATCATTTTTAAATCGCATTAATATATTTTAAATAAAAGCATGACCAATATTGACCTACTTATTCCAGTCTGATCCTCTGAACCAACTCTCCCGATTTGTTGTTCTTCTGTTTTAATCTCTGTCTTATCCACTATAAACTTTCATGTCATTCCGGTCTGATCCCTTTTTCTTTTGTTTTTATTCTTGACGAATCGTCAGCAACAAAATATACGTTTAGCGTTTATTGAATTACATACGTTCAAAATTTTATTCTTATTGTAACGGAAAATTGAGGAACAACGACTCATTTGTCAAATTAATATAATTATTTTATTACCAACTTATTTATTTATGCACATACATATAAACGTGACAAGACGAAAGGAACTGAACAAAATACGTACAAAGATGATGCTAATTTTTAACGACGACGACAATTTATTTCAACTTGTTTGTTTTCAGAACATACCAAAGTAATATAGCAAGTCAGATGGAAGGAAACAAGTACAAATTACTCATGAGGATATCGCTGGCCGATCTCGAGATTGTTAAAGGTAATCTCTATTTTGAACTTATCTGTTAATTTAATCTGGATTTTTGAGCTCGTGGTGTCAGAAAAAGTTTTGAGGTTGCAAAAACATCCGTTTCATATTGTGATAGCTCACGTAGTTGCTTTTATGTGAGCTGTTTGGTTAAGGTGAATGCGCAATGGTAGACCGCGAAATTCAAATTTTTATTACGTTTTTTGCAATTTGCAGGTCAGTGTCAGGTTGTATCTTGATCAAAATTTGATTCGCGACAATAACAGGTACGTATTTATAGAATTATAATCATTAGAATCATTAATACATCTTTCTAAGTTAGATTTGTACCACTAATCAGTTTTCCATAAGAGATTTGTTGTCGTGGTACAAATCTAACTTAGAAAGATGTATTAATGATTCTAATGATTATAATTCTGTAAATACGTACCTGTTATAGTCGCGAATCAAATTTTGATCAAAATACAACCTGACACTGATCTGCAAATTGCGAAAAACCTAAGAAAATTTGAATTTCGCGGTCTACCACTGCGCATTCACCTTAACACAGGTGTATTAAGCAGAATTATATAATATAGTTGACTATGATTTGACAACTTGATATATGTTCAGAATTTATATTATTTTATATTATTTAATTTTGTGTTCATTCATATCGAGCTTAGTTAGTCGATTACTATATTAATAATATTATTTTGTAAGATGGCATTAATAACGTTCGTAACACCGGTCTATGCTTGTGGCTAAGTAATAACAGCCGCACGGGTCGATCGATCAGGTTAAGCTACGCTTGCCGCGGTTGGTCTGTGGATGGGTGACCATCTTTACATACCAAGACCCCTCCGTGCCTCGGATAGCACGTTAAGCCGTTGGTCCCGGCTGTCATTCGTGGATCTTTGACAGTCGTTACGGGTAGTCAGAAGCCCGAAAGTCTGACAACCAGTCTTAACCAAGGGGTATCGTATTACCCAATAACTGGGTTGTGGAGGTCAGATAGGCAGTCGCTCCATGTAATACTAGTATTCAGCTGCATCCGGTTAGACTGGAAGCCGACCCCAACATAGTTGGGAAAAGGCTAGGCAGATGATGATGATGAACACCGGTCTATGGTTGATGCTAAGTTGAATCGATGGTCATTGATTGTAAGAGATTATTGGTATTTATCAAGTCAATAATACTTGGTGACTATTATTTTAATAGCTTTTAATTTTTTTTTAATACACCATAACCCCGTACACATTAGCTTCCAATTACGATATAAATATCTTGTGAATCATGCTATAAATCAGACATAAAGTAAATAAGAAGTTACTAAAACATTTTCCAATAATAAAATACGTAACAGAAACAGTAAATAAATAATAACCACAAAGATAATATTTTTCGAATGAAAAAGTTCAGACAGACCGTACAATCAGCATGACACAAAGACAAAAATATGTCTCGCACAGAAAGGCAAATAAAAACACAAACCACAAAGAAACTATAGCTAAACAAAACATGAAAGCGCCATTTAAAAAAGGTTATTGACAGAAATCTTTTATTGAAAATTACTCAGGCAGACCTCAGAAAGGTCAGTTTCCATCTTGGGAATAAACAAACGGAAAGCGAGGAAATTGTTGCGATTGGTTTGTAACGTCGTCATCGCGAAGTAGGTCAAATTGTAAATGGTGAAATATTGATTCGATATCAATTGTAAACTTTCCACGATGCCGAGGGGATGAAAAATAACGCGGGTGAAGTTTACAGTGCAAACTATCGTTTGTGATACGATCTCTGTTCTGCAATCTGTTGGGGCTTCAAACTTTTAGAAAATTTAATAAAGCGACGATAAATATCACATTTAAGTTGGAACGTTAAGATTTTATCTTTTCTTCATTAAAGCCATTCAAAGTGGGTCTTGTACAGACGCCAGCACATCAAGCTACTACAATCTATCAAATTTATTTAATCGATTTTCAACTTTGTCGCTAAAGCTTAAGGTTCAAAGTTGATTGGGAAAAAATTAAAGTTTCGGGTAGCTTGATGTGGTGGCATCTAAACATGGTGGCAGGGACATTGACTTGCAAACTGTAACCATGAATTCACCACATGGTTCTAGACTCCCTAGGGTAGAAATTTTACGTCGGTGATAAAAAAACTTCTGTTTCATACAAAAGTGCAATACCTACGCGGTCAAAATGTATGGAAGAGCTAATTTTTTTAAATCTTGTGGCTAAGTAATAACAGCCGCACGGGTCGATAGATCAGGTTAAGCTACGTTCGCCGCGGTTGGTCCGTGGATTGGTGACCATCTTTACATACCAAGACCCTCCGTGCCTCGGAAAGCACGTTAAGCTGTTGGTCCCGGCTGTTATTCGTGGATCTTTGACAGTCTTTACGGGTCGTCAGAAACCAGAAAGTCTGACAACCAAGGGGTTTCGTATTACCCAGCAACTGGGTTGTGGAGGTCAGATAGGCAGTCGTTCCATGTAAAATACTGGGACTCAGCTGCATCCGGTTAGACTGGAAGCCGACCCCAACATAGTTGGGAAAAGGCTAGGCATATGAAGAAACGAAGTAAAATTTCGGTGTCATGTACTGAATTCATATTTGCAGTTTGCCCGTCGATGTCTCGCCACCCTGTAGTCAATACTTCAACGATTCTTTCAATATTTTTCGTTTTGAAATTTATAAAAGCACTGGATTTAATTTTAATAAGAGATGAAATAAAGGCCTTGGAATTCTTTGAGTTTCATCGTTTCTATATATCTTCATAACCCAGAGCAGGATATCCTGTTTTACTTTGCATTCCGATCAATGTCCACTGTATGAAATAGAAGCACTTCTGTTGAATTTAAGAATCGCGAATGTGCTAAAATTTTAACCAATCGTCGTTCGATGTTTTTTCATGAATCACGGAACTCTTTGAACTAAGTATATTAATAAAGATGTATTCATCTTTAAGGACTTGATACCTAAGAAGTTTTGTAACATAATTTACAGACGCCAGCACATCAAGCTACTACAACCTCTTTCTTTAATATAATATTATCAACTTTATCGTTAAAATATTAGGTTCAAGGTTGATTGGGAAAATTTGACAGTTTCGGGTGGCTTGATGTTCTGGCGTCTGTACTTTGCAACGAAAATCTATTTGCCTAGCCTTTTCTCAACTATATTGGGGTCCACTTTCAGTCTAGCTGAAGTTGAATACCAGTATTCTACATTGGGCGACGGCCTATCTGATCTCCACAACCCAGTTACTGGGTAATACGATACTTTTTGGTAAGACTGGTTGTTGGACTTTCTGGTTTCTGACTACCATTAACGACTGTTAAACATCCACGAATGACTGCGGTACCAACGGCTTAACGTGTGTTCAAATCAAATCAAATCAAATCAGTCAATCAGTTCAGAGACAGGAAGAAGTCTTGTTATGTAAAGATGGTCACCCAGGCACGGAATGACCGCAGCAAGCGTAGCTTAACCTGATCGATCAACCCGTGCTGCTATTATTACTTAGCCACGAACCCTTTACAACAAAAATAAGCAAACAAAAAACATTCCCGAAACCCAGATTCTAATCAATCGTACTTCCATATAACTAATTCTTCTAATAACTTCCCAAAACCAATCCATCATTTCTGTGCCAACAGCTAAAGATGAGAACCTAAGGAGGATTTTGCATGAGGTGGAAACTTTGACTGAAGACGTGAACACACTGACGCAGATATCAGAGAATGTAGCGGCGTTACATACGCAACACTTACAACTGGAGGAGATGGTGAGAGAGATGCTGCATACGCTGAACAGGCAGCTGTCCGACAGGCAGAATAGTGATACGCAGCTGTGTTATATGGAGATCAGTTTGAATACTTCGTGAGTATACAATTTCTTACAGATTACAGGTACAGGAGCAGGGTATGATGAGGTTTTTCTGAAATGACGTTCACTAGATGGCAGCACTGAGACGTCATGTCCGGGCACCTGTTAAAGTGTCAGAGCGCCTATATTTTCTTTTAGTCGTGACTAAATGATGATATATTTTACTAATTTTTTGTTGTCCCGAGCCCGACCCACCCCGTTGCAGCGCATCACCTGCCCGCGGTATCACTTCGTTTGCGCTTAGCATCCTTTCTAACTTTTTTTCGTCTCCTTTAGGTCAAAGCGTGATGTTAAATAGCCTAAAGCCTTCTTCAAGAATTGGGCTATCAAATGCAAAAATATTTTTTCAAATCCGGCTGGTAGTTCCTGAGATTACCTCCTATATACAAGCTTACAAATAACTATTATTATATTAGCATAGATATTCATTGTCGAAATGGAAGACCTCTAGTCCAAGTAGCGCCAACTGGTGGCGTGAATTTTCATGAAAACCCTCATTAATTTACTGTGAAAAAAAAAACAACACTGCAATTTTAAACTGTTGGTGATTTAAAAGTCGAATATGAGTTGCTAGTGGGCTCCGACGGAATCTGGCTTAGTGATAATCTAGAGGCCGCAGTAGTGGAACGTCCAGAGACAAAGACATATATTGTTAGTTAAATTTGCACCATTGTAATTTTCAGAAATGGCCCGGAGAATATAACAATAATATACCCGAAAGCAGAGAAGAGGAGCAGCTGGGAAGAGTTGATAAATGAGACCAAACAGAAACTATGTAAGTAGCACATACATCGTATACAATCATTGAAATACTACTTAAACTACTACTTGATCGGGATGCATGAAGACGCCTCCTCGTGCAGCGCAGTGTGTTCCGCCATTTACTCAACTGAACCGAGCCCTCGGCGCATTCTGGACAGTCACACCCAACACCTTATTGGACTGGCCGATTCTTCCCTTGCGGTGGTAGGGCTAACGCCCGTCTGGTTTGGGACCACCCTTACACCGGATTCCGGTGTCAAGCTGCCTGCTGTGTTTCGTAGATGCGTGGGAGTTCCAGTGCCTCAGGCATCTTTTGGGCACGCTCGTTCCATCATAGACCTCGTTCATCGCTTTCCATCAGGCGTGATCGAGGTCAAGAGCGAGCCCATTCAGCAATAAAAAAAGTATGATTGACAAGCCCACTTAGCAAAATAAAGGATACATTCTCATTTTTATCAATGAAATGCAAATAATCCTTTAACTACCAATGAAACTAATTTTATACAAGAAATCTCTGTAACTGCTACTCCTGAATGTAGAATCAGAATTCAGAAGTGGTAGTTTACTAACAGCAGTTCTATATTTAATCCTTTGAAGGACACTGAACGCGACACAATAGAAGTAGGTATTATTGTTATTACGTCTGGGGGCGTTTAGTGTCCCGCAACATGTTAAGAGATCTCAAAACGAATTCCAGGTGTATACGGTCAAGAGCGTCCAGCACCAGAGTTCCTGTCACCGGTCCCGATCCGCAAGACTCGCGCTGGACTGCAGTTCACTTGCGCCGCTCCCACTCTGCCGCCGAAGGGACAGTCGCCTGACGTTTGGGTAAGAACGGCAATTCACAAACAAATATTTGTATAAGAGAATCCACTCTTACCAAGAAGCTTATAGATAAAAGTGGAGGCAACACTGAATACCTAAGTGAAGACGACTGTGGTCGGACACTCTCTTTCTAAATACACACATAAGAACGAGACAGTGATATGTGTTTTCTTTGTCATATGTATGTATTTAGAAAGAGAGCGTCCGACCACAGTCGGTTTAGAGTGTTGTCTCCATTTTTACCTATAAGCTTCTCGACTCTTACTGCCCGATTCAAACTTCATGGCGGCTCGGATCATGAGGCGAGTCGCTGCGCAGTAACGAATTCACGTGTCAGTGGGGGTGAGGGGTGGGTACTGCGCAGCGAATAGCGCACTTCAGAGCCGCCATAAAGTTTGAATCGGAGTGTAACTTGATTGATGCATAAATGATGATGTGATACCAGCAATGTTTTGTTTTTTATTAACTAACCCCCTTACTAATAAACGTTGTATAACATCTGTGTAGTTACACAACGCTTTGTCTTCTTCTTTCGAAAGTCGACGAGTACTTAGTCAAATTACTGACGACTGAAAGAGAGAAATCGGTGTGTAACTATTTATCTGATATAATGCGTTTATTAGTAAGGGGGAAAGTGTTTGTCATTTTTCCAATGTTTGTCATGAGAAATGAAAAACGGTTTCTGGATAACATAATATTTTCAACGTTAACTCCAAATTGCCATACGTATAGCAAAAAGTTTTGGAAGACTTCCATACAAGCTGTAGGCCCATCTGTTAATGTGAATTTATCTTTCATGTCTCTAATAGTGTAGTCATGATGTAGACTTATAAAATACTAGCTGGATCCCGCGGTTTCACGTGCATAAATGAAGTGAGTTCTATGGGAATATCGGGATAAAAAGTATCCTATGTCGTAATCCAGGTCATGGTCCACCCATATGCTACATCCAAATCCGTTTAGCCGTTTTGGCGTGAAAGCGTAACAGACAACATACTTACAAAAAAAAAAAAAACTTTTCTCTTTATGATATTATTAAGTTTAGATAACAATCATTCTTGCTCCATCTTCTTAAATGATTGTTTCCTATTTCCAGGTCTGTAACAGCGACGGCTACGTAGGTCAAGTCTGCGTGCTAACGCTGTCACCCAAGCCGCAAGTGACGTCATGCAATGGCGTCTGCAATGCGCGCATTCTATGCGTAGCGTGCGTCCCGCCTGCGCCCGCGCTTACTCGTCAACAGACGTTGGATATACCGTGAGTTCTCATAATTTTATTTTGGAATGTGTTGATCAATGAAGCGATTATTAATTTCAACACAAAAGAGAATAGAAAGTATTTTCTGGAAGTAGTACTCAAAAAAAAATTCGTTATGCGGGCTCAACCATCAGTTAATTAAAAATGTTTAAAACTATCCCCATGGCGAATCTGTGGCGGCATCTACATCCCCAAACGAACCACGCATCATACTGATGTCTCGCAAAATCCTGCACAAGCACTGTTTACCGCGCAACTAGCATATATACAACGTTCCGATATCAATCGTTGGGCAGTAGCCCACCAGACACGACACCCGGACGGTCGAAGGAACCTCCCTGTGAACTTTACAACATGTTCCTCAAACGTGTATACATCTTACAATAATCAAATGCCTTTATATTCTTGAATTAGCAATATTTGTAATAACAAATCGATGTTTATTTGCAACTTTAATAGAAACTAGAAAACGAAATACAGCTATGAGATCTCAATACCAGAATCTATTACGCACGGGCGCATTTAAAACTAGCTTATTAAAAAGAAATGTGATTTGTATTGCTCCTGTAATCTTTATTAAAATACCTGACCAACTTAAAAACTTATCGCTGCAAAAATTAAAAAAAAAAAACACAGAATTACTTGTAGATAAATGTTATGATTCTGTGCAGGATTTCTTAAATGATAATTTTTTTTGTAATATCTTTATTATCCACTACTTTGTATTACATTTGCATGCTATATTAAGGCAGAATGTACAGACGCCAGCACATCAAGCTACTACAATCTGTCAAATTTCTTTAATATATTTTCAACTTTATCGCTAAAGTATAAGGTTCAAAGTTGATTGGAAAAAAATTTCAGTTTTGGGTAGCTTGATGTGCTGGCGTCTGTACATGGATCCTATTATAATAATTTAATAACTTAATTTTATGTAAGTACCTTCATTCTAAGCAAATAAAGACCTATTATATTCTATCATTTTAGTCATTGCATTACGAGAATACTCTCAAATTAAGCTATACTATTATATTGTTGTCATGATGTTCACTAATATCTATTTTCTAATGTTTCAGGAGCACGAGTTCGCTGAACAGCACAAGTTCAGTGAAGCCCGGTATCAGTATATCTGACCCTGATGACAGCTGCAAGAACATACGGCTGGACAGGTCTGTGTCATTGTCGTGTTTTGTAAATTGGTTACTACCACAGATAATTTCGCACGTATTTTGTTGGTGAAACAAGTGGAATAATTGCGTAACACACTACCAGTAGGAATAACTTTCATTTTGACAGTTCAACAACATTCATTGCGTTATTTACATTGTTGCGCAGACAAATTTTTCGAACATATGAAGTAATGGATTAGTAGCACTCCGTATCACTTACGGACATAAGATCGGTGCCCGAACTAAGAATGACTGACAGCACGATTAGACATTTTGCCCAACATCCGATAAGTATATTTTGCCTGTCCGAAAAATTTAATTTGACACTTGTTTTGACGTAACTATCGGCCACTTTTGGACGGGCCCGTATCTTCGTTGACGATCTTAGAGAGTAGACCCCCCAGGTATGGGAACGGATGCTAATAGAGAATTTTGCTTAATTTAAATTACACCTGCAGGGAATTGTAAATCCGATATTAATTCGAATCTCTTTAGTCATCAAAAGGATAGAGGAACACTCTTTTTTATTACTGAAAATCCTTTACGTGATATTATTAACATTAGGATTCTAAAAACTACTTAAAGGGACTACAGGACCTAAACGCAAAAAACCGCAAGTTTTATAATGCCTTAAAGTATATGATCGACTACAGTAAACAAAATCAGAAAAATATATGATATTCTTCAGGATATATGCTAGGTAGATAGTGTGTTGAAAACATAATACAACTAATTTGATACTATAGAAAAAAAACATGAAGATACCTCTAAAACTTTCTTTTCACAATAAAAACCATACTAATATACATACAATTATTCAGATTTTTTGTCGGATTATTCTACAAGCAACATACTAAAGCACTAGTGTTTTAATTTTTAGTCCAAACAATACATTTTTTGTACATATTTTGCAATAAATAGGGATGACGACTAACTTTTTTTTCTTCTTCTATCAGGTAGACTATTAAAAAGTATTGGGCACGTATTTTTTCTTTTTTCACATAATCAAAACATTACAGAAATATATTGATTTGAAATGTCGCTTGACGTCACTTGTTGGTACAATTTTTACCTACACGTGACGTCTCGAGCCCCCACTCCCAAACTTTGACACGCTTTATCTTTGTAATTTTTTGGTTGATTGACACAAGAAAAAATATGTGTCCATTATTTTTTGATAATCTAACTGACGGACTAAATAGAATTTCCTTTACTTTACCCTGTCGTCATCCCTATTATCAGCGTTGTGTCATCGTGCTTCTCTTTATTTTCTATGCAGCCCGACAGTGACCGCGCTTTAGGTCATGTAGTTCCCATCAAATTATAATCAAAGCCTATTTCACAATTGTGAACTAAACGAAAATAATTATCGGAATCAAGGACAAACAAACCGCTTTTATCCCCCACAGTTCCGAATTCCGTTTGACACGGATGCCGTTATCTAAACAAATCACGGTGCTTTACAAACATCCAGGCTTGGACCAAATATTTGTACAGCATACAAATATTTGTCCTAGAGTGACACGCTATTAGAGGGACAATTTGCCACTGCACCATAAATACGTTGTGAAGTTTTTGTCTTTTCGCAACATGACAGAAACTAAAATTAAGTGTGTTGAAGCATTTTAATTTTCGTAGATTTTGCAATATTTATTGTCTTTATGAAACATTCCACTTTTGTAACCTCAGAAGTATTACGGCTAAATAAAAAAGAAACAATATTATTATCTAAAACGGTACTTACATAAAAAAACTCTTCCACCGAAAATGATTCATCAATAATTTTCTCCTGAAGAGACGAACTTACAACAGATTTTCAAGACCAACATTTGATTTTCTCCGAATCTTCTTCACAGTTCATCCTCAAGCGACGAAGAAGACGACGGCTCCTCAACTAGTGAGAATCAAGACGCCCAATCGGAACGCAGCCAGGAGTCGGCAACCATTCGACTTCACAGCAGCTTGACAGCCAGCCTTGGCAACCACAGGACCACGCTGACTCCTAACCACAGCAAGAGTCTAAGCACCCCACATACTGGGCAAAGCATCCAGGTCCACCCTGTGATGAAGTCGAGTTCCAACCCAGCGGTGGATAAGCAGGCTATGGGGATAAATTCTGGTAAGATTTTAATGGTGATTCTTTTATCATTTAATTATGTGTTTAGTTGAAATATCTGTGATTATTTTACATTTAAAGTCTCTTATTTTTGTGATTTCTTTCCGTCTCATTACAAAATGAGTTATAACTTTAGACATAGCCTAAACCTTAGAGCCAGTTATTGTGTTTGGAACTTTATTCCGACAAATGTAAAGTTCTTAATGCAAAATTGACAATTTAGACTCGGATTTAACTTTAGTTTTTGTAATAAGAACTTTAACTTTGTCAGATTATAGTTCCAAATTTAAAAATGGCTAAATAACGTATATCTTTAGAGGTTGAAATCATCGAGCCATTTTTAAATTTCGAACTATAATCCGACAAAGTTAAAGTTCTTGTTACAAAAACTAACTTTAAACTCGCTGGTTTAAAACTGGTTCTAAAGATAAACTTTGTTTTGTATTAAGGCCGATAAAGTCTCCATTGTTTTTGTAGATTGTTACAGATAGCACCATCCACGAAGACGCGCATCACTCTTCTTCCTAATCGCTTACAGTACAAGTGTGCAACATTCCGCTAGTGTTTTAGTTTTGTCTATACACAGTAATTACTTTAGTTTATTAGTGTGTTACTGTTACTGTTAGTCTGCATCATCCCACTGCTGGGCAAAGGCGTCTCCCCATGACTTCCAGTTCTTTCGATCCAGGGCTAAAGTGGACCACTGGTCGTTTGTTTTGTCCAGCTCGTCCCGCCATCTTCTACGGGGTCTGCCGCGACGCCTTCTACCTGTGTCAGGGCTCCACGTGGTGGTTATTTTGGCCCACAGCTAATTAGTGTGTATAAAAAACTAAAACACTAGCGAAATTAACTAGCGATTAGTAAGAAGAGTGGGGCGCGTCTTCGTGGATGGCACTATCTATAACTTTAATAACTCCTTTTGATTACCTTGTTCACTTTAACAAGTCTTTTTCAATGTTTAAAGTCCCACACTAAAGTAGAACTTTAGGTATTTTTCTTGAAATATTCCTTTTTGATGTTATACCTACCGATATTTAATAGATT
Source organism: Hydraecia micacea (assembly GCA_914767645.1). Taxonomy (NCBI): domain Eukaryota; kingdom Metazoa; phylum Arthropoda; class Insecta; order Lepidoptera; family Noctuidae; genus Hydraecia; species Hydraecia micacea. Next base: position 11,829,387 of record OU611795.1, read on the forward strand.
TTATCAATTCAATCCTGTCGTCAAATGTTTTGTGTTCCTTTCAATAACTACACTTTAATATTATGATATCAACACAGAATGTAACACAGAATGTTACCCATTAATTTATTTACTTAAATATATATTTCCTATTCCAACGCAACTTAGTAACTGGACGTGCCATGTTGGGTAATATAGAAGATCGTAAATAATTACTTTTGCATGATTTTAAGCGCTTTCTTAAAAACCTTGCTCACCGTGATGCTTTTTTACTAATTTTCCTAGATTTTTTAAGCTTTTTCCCGAATAATAAAATATGCTTAGCAAAATACAATGGCTTTGGAAAGTTCCAATAATTTTTAATTGTTTCATTACATGACTTACATCCAACCACACCATATTTAACTTTTGTTAGAACTGCTAACAACTTTATCGAATAACACAATCAAGTACACAAGAGAAAGTAGTAAACTAGGTAGGTACTGATCGTGGAATACTTAAGGCTTAACCCGTGTCCTAACCGAAAGCGAACGCCGCGCGACTACGCGGTTGACGCGATCGTTTGAATGAATTGAATTAATCTGCATGGTCCTGATACGCCCAAAATTATTTCTGGACTTAAAGAGACTATGACCTGTGAGTTTGTATTGGTGTTTCTTCTTATAGTAGTCGATTAGGAAACACCGAACTCATTAAGTTATAAAACAAGTTATTTTTGACACGCTAAAGTGTTTTCTTAAACCAATTTACAGAAATAAATAATCATAATATATTGTAATAATATCCTCAATCCTCATTCATCATCAAGGATAAGGACGTACAAATGCAACTTGATTGATCGGACGAGGATGTCAAAGCGCGCGACAATCGCTTACTCTCGCGACGATTGCTTTCGGTTAGGACGCGGCCTTACAAATCAATAATGAAAACAATAAACCTGATTGCCAGCACGCGCAGCAGATCACCGTAGAGAATAATGAAAAAATGACAGATCTGAGAAAAGTTTCTACGCGCATTGTCAAAAATGGGGAAAAGAATGTGACTTTTTATAGAAACAGATATACAGGGTAGCAGGGACTTCAACTCGCAACCTGTTACCATGGATTCGGTTCATGATTCTAGACCAAAAAAAAACACCCTAGAGTAAAAATGTTTCGTCGGTTATTAAAAAAAAATTGCTGTTCCTTAAATTTTGACCGCATAGATATTGCACTGTTCTATTAACGATGAATAATGTCTAAGCTAGGGTCTAGAATCATTTACTGAACTCATGGTTACAGTTTACGTATCAATAGCCAAACTATGCATTCGCGATTTATTTGCCAAAAATGTAAACAAATATGAATTAATGGAAAAATAACTTTAATTCCTACACAATAAAGTTCAGTTTACGCTACAACTTCAAACATTTTTATAACTTTGCCAATAGTGGTAGTCACTCTGAAATTAACTTTATAATCATGGAAATAAAGTTGATATTTGTTTAACTTGAAATAGGGTAGGGTGTGCAGTTCTGCGCACTTTTACTTTAGATAGACCGTATGTTTATTTTTCGAAGAGAAGAGATAGAAGTGGTAATGCTACGCGTGCAGGTCCTATACAACACTGCTTTGCTTTGCCCCACAACGACCTACAATGCTTAATAACAGATCTTTCATAGACAACCCCTCACAAAGCACACATAGGAATACCGTTCAAAACATAGAAGCTTCAATTTTTATAAACAACATTTTCAAAATTCCAGGCACTCTATCATCGCCGGCCAGTCGTCAGTCTTCAGAAGACAGTGGCACCACTGCCAACCAGCCCACAATGTGGCTGGGTACTGAAGACGGTTGCATACATGTGTACAACTGCCTCGACAACATTAGGATAAAGAAAAACAAAGTGAAGCTGCAGCATAACTCGGGGGTGCATTCCATTGTGTAAGTATATTTTGTTCAATTAATGTTCTTCTTCTACATTTAGAAAACGGTCAGATTAAAAATGTAATGACTGGCTTGCAAAATGACAAAGAGAATATAACCAATTTTGAAGCGTTATAATTACATAAAAAGTTATAATTTTTTTAAATAATTTGGCGTGCACACAGTTCTAATACTTGGATACAACTAAAATGGTTACTAGTAACGTAAGCTATGCATAGGCGACAAAATAATAATAGTTTTCGAGCGTCGGGGCACTGTATGCGCAGTCAAAGTGAGAGTGAACAGGCTTCTTCTGGACAAGCTCGCTCCATCGTCGACTTTGTCTCTGTCACCTTTGACCTAGACTAGAGTCAAGAGCAAGTCCATTTCAAATAAAAATATATATATATATATAATTGAGTCTTTGAAAAATGAGTAGGTTTTAGAACATATTAAAGGTACACTTCCCAAGGGAACACAGTCTTGTCGCTCTGTTAGTGACAGCCATTGACAGCACTACTGGAATGCCGTCGCTCGACAGCAGCAGCAAGCGGCAATGACGCGATGTAAGGAAGTGTTTTCAGGTAGAATTACATAGAGAAACGAGCAGTGTCACTGAGCTTTGGTGCTGCAGTTTGCGGTTTGCCGTCGCGTTTGGAAGCGTCCCTTTCCTATAAAGAAAGTTGTTATAGCAGAATTACAGATGTCAATCAGAATAGCTACTAAACTGCTTTGATGCGTGTACTTCGCCACTATGATATTTTATTGAAACTGTAGACTGTACTGTGGTTATATTCACTGTAGTTATACAAGAAAAATACGAAATTATTATATAATAATAGATTATTTATTTTCAGATACGTGGAGGGAAAAGTATTTGTTGCACTTGGCAACGGCGATCTAGTCGTATATTGCCGGGATATAGGTAAGTAAAAATACACACGTCATAATTATTTCATCAGTATGAAAATATTTGAATAAATTTTCGCCAGTCTGCTGTTTTTATATTCTTTTTTTATCGTTGTCATTCTCTTGCTCGTATCCCACTTTATTTGGGGTTAGTGCAAAATTACTTATTCCATAATTATATTATCCACGGATATCGATCTGTTAGCCATCAGCCATCACCTAGTAAATGGTCACCCCCCTTTACATCCCTTTCTACCTTTCAAACAACTCATCAATTGTTTCTTTAGTCTTTCTCTTTACTATTTGTATTTGTGTGTTTTTTGTGTGTCTTACTTATTTACGGACTTAACGCCATAGGCCCCAGTAAACCAAACTATTAATTGTATCATCTGATGATGAGAAGACCGTGGAGAAGTTTAGGTTGATCCCAAACTTACCCACGGTCGGCCTATCATCGTTAATATCTTCCTTAAAAATAATGAAGTAATCTCTTAGGATTACCTGATTTTTTTTTTATTTTAAATCATAATCTGGCATCACAGCTAAGGAGGGCGCTGTATATCTTCTAATTTTTTCACTACCCCATTGAAAGGATCAGTTTAGTTATTACTTCGACGTCGTCCCCAGATGGTTCCTGGACGGAGCGCTCCACGATCCCGGTGGGCACGGGCAGCAGCCCCGTGAGCAGCATGCTGCTGTCGGGGGGCAAGCTGTGGTGCGCCACGCACGCCTCCATCAAGATCATCAACCCGCATACGCTGCAGGTGATGGCACTGCTACCAATAGATATAGAAAGCTCTCACATATGGAGACATTGCGTGTCCCAATAACGAGGCCGAACAATCAATAAAGTTCTCTTGAGATTGGAAGCAATAGGGATTGGTTACAGAATTCTGATCCCAAAAATTTTATCCGATTTGACGTTGGATGATTTTGGTCATCATGTTTTCATGTACTTCTAGAATCTCAAGGCGTAATATTATGATGATGCGCACATTCTAAACACCACCTTATATCGTGAACGAGAGCAAAATCAGTCGTTAAGAATCTTTCTCCAATGAATACCTAACGTAAATACGTAAAACAATTGTAAAATACATTATTGAAGTCCTTAAAACTATGACTGCTAGAGCGCTTGTCGTGTAGCTCTCATTTTGTTTTACCTGTCTTCAATAATATTGAATTCATATTTATTCTGGTTCCAGGTGGACGAAACATTCCAAATAAGTTCAGAGACGAAGCCGATCAGCCACATGGCGGTGGCGGGCGGCACAATATGGCTGTCACTGCACAACGCGGCCCAGCTGCGGTGCTACAACTCAAGCACTCGCGAGCAGTTGGCAGAGATCAATATCACGCCGCAAGTTACTAAGATGTTGCATGGTAAGCATGATGGCGTATTACAGTTAACTAAGTTTTGCCCGCGGCTTCATCTGCGTGGAGGTCGGAAATTATCCCACAGAAACGTGCTAACGGAATAAAAACTGACCTATGTCCTATCCGTGTGTCAAATTTCATGCACATCTGTTCAGCCGTAAGAGAGAGACAGAGTTACTTTTACGTTTATAATATTAGTATGGATGTAAACATTAGCCTTACGATTTGGGCCCAAGTCAGCTAACGGTTCTTATTCCAGCTGATAAATGACATTAGTATATCGCAACGTAGCACTCCGGACCCACCATATGATACCCCTGGCCATACCCCTGGGGTAGGGTGGGATTGAACCATACCACCATAGAGATGTGCCACCCTAGTTCCATTACGTAACAAGTAACAAAGACCGTGTTCAAAAATGTTGCTGAAGTTGCAGTACCGTTCAATTAAAAGATTTCCTTTTAGCCGACTCATTCCTTTTTTGAGCGTTTTCCTCATTTGAGCAAACATAATACAGATGAAATGTCTATTTTCCATTCTAAACTAACGTACCACATTTTTTCACCATCACAGTACCAACGGTTAACACCTTCTCTCGATTTAATGAGGATTGCATAGCCCATATCGTTTTAATTCATCTTACAATCAATCTAGATCAAAGGCATCAGCTATATTTCATTCACCTTGGTGACCGACATCTCCCCAATGAATATCGATGACTAACTCTAACCTTTCTCCTTCTTCCTCATGACCAGGTTGCGACGACATAATCCGCCAGCACAAAGCGGCGTGCCTCCGCGTCACAGCGCTGCTCGCGCACCGCGACACGCTGTGGGTGGGCACCAGCGCCGGAGTGCTGCTCACCGCGCCCCTGCACAACTCTCCCAACCCCAGGACTGGAGCCTTCACTGTGCCGCATCTTACCGGTAAGGGTACTGTTTCAAATTATAGGTGGTGGTATTTTTTTATGTGTGTATATAATAACTAGGTTTCGAGTTTCTAATATAATTCAATCATGATTCGAAAAACAACGACAATAACGGTAGTGCTGTTTTCCTCGGGAACAGCACTTTTTTTCGGGATGAAAGGTACCTTAAGTCCGTTTCTATACACCTGACAACGTATAATATGCAAAAATTCAGGATGATCGGTTCAATGGTTTAGGCGTGAAAAGTTAACAAGCTTCCTTTCGCATTTATAATATTATAAATTTTAATATAGTTAGGATTACCTATGTTGTCACACAAACATAAATGTTTCGCCCATACTTTGCCAATTTTCTTTATCTTTTGCTATTGCCTTCTCCGGTCAATCGGTCAAAAAAGTCAAATTGTCACGTCAGCGTTTCTTCATCATCATCATTTCAGCCTGGAATAAACCACTGATGGGTATATGCCTCCCCTCTTTTCTGCCATACCTCCCAGTTCAGTGTTTCCCGTGAATTTGACGATATCAGCGTTTCTTAGGCCTGATAAAAAATATTCTAATTTCTAATGCTACGATAGAATGAAATGAAACTCTTTATTTCCCAGGTATAACCTACGGGCATACCGGCCACGTGAGGTTCCTGACAATCGTCGAGAACCCAGCCGCACAAAAGCAGCCAGCAAAAACGACGCAGACGTCATTGAAGACAAAGGCACTAAGTCGCAGGTCGACAAACGCCGAGAAACTACAGAAACAAGCTGAGCCCACTCAGAATAATAAAGAAACTCTCATCATATCTGGTGGAGATGGATACGAGGACTTCAGGAGTTCCACAATGACAGAAGACGCAGGCAGAGAAGATTCGACCAATCATCTCTTACTATGGAGAGTATGAACGAATTTCACGGCCTACAGGGTTCTAGAGCATTCTGACGTTTACCGCGTCAAGGACTTTTTAATTGAAGTTTTGAATATTCTTCGTACGTTTCACTCGTCAGTGGAAGCCTAAAGGTTTTATTTTTTAAATGTTTTCGTCAATGAATGTTAGTATTATTCCAGCTTTCATTTCGAAACGTTGATGATGTTAAAAATATAATAAATCTTTTTGTGTTTTGCGCTTGTGAGCGTGATGTGAGATTATTAACGTTAGGACATGAAATGTCAAATTTTATCAATTCGCCCCAATGTATCAAAATTAATTTAAACGTGCAGTATTATTAAATAAATTGGACCATCTTTATAATGGCCTGTTGCGTACCTAATAGACGTTTCTATCAAGTGTTTTAGAACTATTTACATGTATCCAGCCCATATCAAGACATAGTATGTGTCTTTATAATAAAATATTATCGTTGTCTGAGTAGTAGTGACACTGTTGTAGGCTATTGAAATAATGATAAATTGATGTACCTAAGGGACTTTTAGGTCTTCTAAATTGTTCATTACTTTCATCGTCATAGCTTTCAGATTTTCAGTTACTCGTGCTTACTAGCTCAATTTTGGTTTTTCACTAGACTTTATCTATTAGAAAACTTGGCTTGAAAATATTTATCTAATCAAATGTGCAAGAAGATTTTTGATGTCTAAACTTAATTAAAAATCTAGACTGATCTCTTCGTCTATTTAGGTGTAATCTTTAGAACTATCTTTTAGATCAAATCTTTCTTAATCACTTTTCACGAAATCTTCTAGAAAGTTGAGAAAGTAACCAAGGGTAACAACCGCAATATGTTTTAGAAACCAAAATCAATCTGTATCCTATATTTTCTCATTTAGCTTAGTAGTAGGTATACAACTGTTATTCCGAATGTACCTTGCCACATCATCGAAAATCTGGTCAAAAAATATATAATTTTGTGATTGCTCAAAAAATTTGGAAATGTTACCTGATCTGACATATAGAGCAACAAATTTTTAAAATAGGATGTTTGGACGATGTATCCTATATTTATAATATTGCAGAATAATAAAAAAGTCGCACTAACATGTTTGTTTTATTTTACAAAGATTTGTAACTGGTGAGAATTTATTATAAATATTTATAAAATATCAAAGCTAGTCTTGAAAGATTACTTCTAAATATTATTTAGTTGAAATATTTAACATACTGTTAGTATTAAATTGTGTTTTTTTTCTGTGATGATTCTTTAATACTCGTATCTGTCTTTGTGTTTAGGAAATGTTGGGTATCAACAAAAAGCAAATGAATCAAGCCATGATAAACAATCTATATTTTATTTGATCAGGTCACAGACAATTTTTATAATTGCACTAAGTATTACGATTATTACGAAATAGCTACTTATCGAATAACCTGTTTACTACCGATTAGTTACACCAAGTTCCATAATTATATATTTGATAACATCAAATGAGAAAGAAATCTTAAGCTAATTTTAGTTAGTTACATTTTTCAGCTACATTACTTATAAAATCTTGAAGATTATCTTTGTCACCGGAAATTTGATTTTTCTTGCCCCTACTTACAAAATATGGATCTATTTGAAGTTGAGCTGCCAGCTTCTTTAATATAGTTCGCCTGTCTCGATCGTTATCATCAATTTGCCGTTTTACTTTGGCTCCGTCAATTTTAATTATTATCAGATCAATGGCAGCACAAATTAATTCTTTGGCTTTGATATACTCCTCCTTAAGCATTGAAGAAGTTCCATTTTTGGTGGGATCAATATCCTTTTTACCTCTTGCGATGTAATAGGGATCATTACGTACGGATTTAACGATTTCTTCAATGGCTCCTCGTCTGTCTCTGGCTGCTTGCTCCAAACTGTAATTTATATAATACTTTTTACCTCTAGATATGTAGTAAGGATCATCAGCTTCGGCTGAAGATCGGCCCGATCTTTCAACTAAAATATAATTGGGCTCATCGACGTACATTCGGTTGTCTAAAACGGAACCGGGTTCAGTAGTCTGCCCATGTCTTCCCAATTTAGTAGTCCTACTTCTTGCAGGCCCATTAAATAGGACTGATAGCTTGTTATCTCTTCCTCTGCCACCCCAAAAAGAATTTGGGTCAACATTACTCTTTTTGAGTCGTGAAAGATTCTCAATCTCGTCTTCAACGTCATTTATGGTACTCAGTATCGATTCTTTTAAATCCTGCTTGCGAATCCAATTTGGTTCTGAAACCTTTCGTCTTCCGCGATTCCCCCAAAACGGTTCCTCTTCCCGTCTTCCTCGGTTACCCCAAAACGGTTCTTCTGCCTGTTTTCTTCCTCTGTTACCCCAAAAAGGCTCTGCATCGTCTCTCCTTCCACGATTGCCCCAAAAAGGTTCCACGTCATCACGTCTGCCACGATTTCCCCAAAATGGTTCTTCTTCGCGTTTTCCTCTATTGCCCCAGAATGGTTCATTTTCTATTCTGCGACCTCTGTTACCCCAAAATGGTTCCTGTTCTTGTCTTCTACCCCTATTACCCCAAAAAGGATCGTCTTCTGAACCTTCAAGTTCTGCTGAATTTCTTCGACCTCGAGTACCCCAGAAAGGAGACATGAAGTCATCTCTTCTATCTTTCATATTCCTATATTCGTCAGGCTTTTGGGCAAATTCCGTGCAATGTTCGCAGTGTTTAACAAAGTAATCGGGAAAGTCGACGACATATCCGTACTTATTTTCCGTGGAACTGTCACGTCTTCCTCTATTTCCCCAAAATGGTTGTTCTTTCATTACTTTATCAGTGGACTTCACAAATTTTTGATTATTTTCAAAATCATTATTAAATTTCGTGTTGTAATAAATTGGATCATTGCCGATTTGTTTTTTACCCCTACTTGGCCAGAATGGTCGGTCGTGATCGTCATTTAGGGACCTTTTAAGTCGATCATTGTCAGACTTTTCTTTCAAAGAACTGTGTTTCTTGTGATTAGTTTTAAATGTTTTGGTTTTATTTGCTTTGCCAAGAACGATATCAGTGGTTATAATTAGGATGAACAAGAGAAACGTTTGTGCTTTTCTGCGCATTTTGTTAGAATCTGTGAACAAAATAATTATTTTAATTTTAAATTAATTTATCTCACTTACAGCATAATCAGCCTATGATGGTCTCACAACTGGGACACAGACCTCCTCTCAGTGTGAGAGAGTGCGCCGTAATCCTCCATGAGGATAATTTACACAATGTATAGCACCTGTCCGGGTTCGAACCTATAACTTACAACTCGTGATTCGCGGCCGTTTCCACTGAACCACCACTGCTCTCTTATTTTATAGTATTACCGGCAGTGTAGTAAGTTAGTATTTTCTTAATCTTTTTAATTTGTTATTATTTAATCGTGCTTTTGTATGTTATGCTATATATTTTGTGAGCACCAAACACACGATTTATTCATCTACCCATGAATTAGAGAAAGGTGTGCTAGGAACATGGCGCCGCAACGGCAGCACTTTTCGCCGCCACGGTATCAAGACTTGCGAAAAATCACCGCGGCCGCGGAGGTGCCATGTGTGAGGGTCCATACAAATCCAAGGGTGACTAATACAGCAGCACCGCGGCGGCGGCGGTGCCGCTGTAGCTACGGCATAATGTGTAAACGGCCTAACGGTAAACATTTTGTAACAAGCTTAAATTGTCTTCGACTGCTGTCTAAAACTGGCGCGATATGTGGCCACGCGTCTCCCACAAATATGTCCAGATCAGAACACCACCACATCATTATAGAAACATTAAAAAATAAACACTTGATGGCACTCTGAGACCAAACAAGAGTTTTTCGATGACATGTCAGACCGAGAGGAAAACTAAGTGGTCAAAGGTTATGGTTGTGGACTAGCCAGTGGGAGGTAGTGGTTACCTAAGTTCACAAATATTGCACGAATAGTTATAGATAAATTAATATCACTACGTCATTCAGTTATAAGTTATAGGAGGGGCTCGTGGCTAACAAATAACAGACGCACGGGTCGATCGATCAGGTTAACCTACGTTTGCCGCGGTTGGTCCGTGGTCCGTGGACGGGTGACCATCTTTACATACCAAACCCCTCCGTGTCTCGGAAAGCACGTTTTAACCTTTTGACCGCTTGTGTCACATTTATGCGACACATTATTTCCGTGCCTCTACCGCTCGTGTCGTATTTCTGCGACAGAGAACATGCATGATTTTTTCGTCCTATTTAAATTAGATTAGGGTGGTTAATTTAAGGCTGATCTAAAATAAAAAAATAAAAACTATGACTATTTTTTAATAGATACAACGATTGCTCTTCCTTATTTATAGTAGGTATTATTTTATCGATTTGTAGCCGCGCGCTAGGGGCACGGCAATTGATATTTAGCCAAGTACTTAACAGATAGCTGTTGATCCCGGCTGTCATTCGTGGATCTCTGACACTCGTTACGGGTCGTCAGAAGCCCGAAAGTCTGACAACCAGTCTTACCCAAGGGGTATCGTATTACCCAGTAACTTGGATGAGTTGTGAAGGTCAGAGAGGCAGTCGCTCCATGTAAAATACTGGTATTCAGCTGTATCTGGTTAGACTGAAAGCCGACCCCAACATAGTTGGGAAAAGGCTAGGCAGATGATGAAGTCATTCAGTTATAAAAGAAGAAAGTTTATAACCAGTATAACAAACTATACAAATACTGTGTTAAAATGAGGAGCTACGTGTTATAAGGACCTGCACCCTAATTGCGTAACACACTATCAACCGGAATCTGAATCATTTTGAAGCAAATTGCTAATCCATTGCTTCATGAGTTCAAAAAATTTGTCTGCTCAACACATAAATAACGCAATGAATGTCGTTGAACTGTAAAAATGAAACCGATTCCGATTGATAACGTGTTACGCAATTGCCCTGCTGGTTTAAATAATCTAGGCAAGCACAATATACCAAATAAAAAGTGTCCATGGAGTTTCTTGCCCGCAGCGTAGGTAATAGTTTTCTACGGAGATGAACATCACCGTAGGAAACTACTACGCTTTGGAATGGGCAACTAGCTACATATTTCTGACCGAATCCTGTGCAAAAAATTCAAAAGTGCCTCTAAATGGTTTTGTTGAAATAAATGCTTTGAGTCTGAAAGTCCAAAGTTGAAAAAAGTTATCTACAATGAACTGCCTGGCCTTTTCCAAACTATTTTCGGGGTCGGCTTCCAGTCTAACTGGATGCAGCGGAATACCAGTTTTACGTGGAGCGACTGCCTATCTGCCCTCCACAACCAAGTTACACTATACCCCATGGTAAGACTGGATGTCAGATTTTCGGGCTTCTGACGACCCGTAACGACTGCCGAAGATCCACGAATCACAAACGGGACCAACAGCTTAAAGTGCATTCCAAAGCACGCAGGGTCTCGGTATGTAAAGATGGTCAGCCATCCACGGACCGACCGCGGCAAGCATAGCTTAAGCTGATCGATCGAACCTACCAAATAAGTTAATACACGCTAAATAGACCATAAGGGTACTACGAAACAGAGACAATGAGAGGTACTCACGTGAAATTTCCAGTTAAATCTGCTACCATGTTTCCACAGCTTGGAAATAAGAAGTCGTACTGACTTCAGGGCTGCTACTTCGTTTCTGAGGATTGGATGCTCTGGACCCTGCTTTTATAGAGAAAAGGCGAGTAGGCGAGGTCTCTAGGGGTGTCACAACTAATTTTTTCGTTTGTCCCCTTCAGTCCTTGCGGGAGCGTGTAACTGTTATTAAATTAAAACAATGCTTGTTGCGTATTGCTCTGGACTTCTGTTAAGGGGTCAGTTATAAGAGGAAGTTTTTATTTTCTCTTTACTAAAACGTTTATTTAGATAAAATGTAACTAACTAAGTATTTACACTAAGTACTAAATTAAATGTCTAACTTACCATACAAATAAATACAAAAACAAAGGAAACTTAGGCGTCGAAGTACAAGTACTTCGACGCCTAAGTGTCCTTTGTTTTTCCGCATAATTTTTTCTTTACCTAGTTAAAGTTTTAATTTTCTTTCAGAATTATGGACTTTGAAAACTGGATTTCAGCATTATCTACATCTCCTTCGCACCGACGTTTAAGCAATATTTATTTTGTGAGTGATTTGCTCAGTTTTCTATAAATATTCAAGATAACATAGAATATTTTCTATCAGTTTATTTTTCTTCTTGGATAGCTCTGTTTCTTCTGGTGTTAAGCGATGATGCAATCGACGCCAGTGGACGCTTGTATAAAACAAATATTTTCAGTCAATATCAATCTGCCTAGCCTTTTCTCAACTACATTGGGGTCGGCTTCCTGTCTATCCAGATGGTAGCATACCAGAATTATACATGGAGTGACTATCTATGTGACCTCCATAACCCAGTAACTGGGTACCACGAACCTTTGGTAGAATTAGATAACATACTTTCGAGTTTCTGACTACCCGTAAAGACGGTCAAAGATTTATAAATGACAGCCGAGACAATGACTTTACGTGCTTTACGAGACCTCTTCGATATGTTATTGATCCCATCTATGTATCGACCTCGGTAAGCGTAGCTTGACTTACGAACGACCCGTGTGGCTGTTATTATTTAGCCACGAGCCTTCTAAGCATTATCATCAGTCAGGATTTACGACTTGACAACTGAATAGCGTCAACCCTATGATGTTTATTTTTCAATAGCAAGTCCAGTGTAGGGGATATTCAATGAATATATAATTTGTATATCCCTCTGTTTTATTAGGATATATTCGCGGATTTTTGACCTTGACGTTGACCGTCCCAAAGTAAATAATGTAATCTAGATGACTTTATTATGCATGATTCTTGGATCTTCAATACATAGATGTATAGAAAAGTACATTTCAAATTTAAACATAGCCTGTTTGGTCAAAGGTATTGTAGGATTCTAATAATGCTTACTACTTAGTTAACTCAACTCAATATTATGTATTTAGGTGACTTTATTATCCTGAAGGGCTCATCTTTTTGAGGAGCAGTGGTGGGCCAGTGGAAACGGCTGCGACTTATGAGTTGTAATTCGTAGGTTCGATCTCAGACAGGCGTTTTTGGCGGGCCCTACTAGATGATCAATTGCACAATTTCACGAATTGCGCAATGTTTTTGACCGTCTAGGGTTAAATTGATGATTGCGCAATGATTGAACAAAAGTTGTTTCATCAATATAATTGATTATTTGAGTGCACGGGCTGATTCAATATTATATTGCACGATAAAAGTATTGGACAATGTTATTGTAGAAGTAGGGCTTTTTTATGGATGGGATATCATCTAATGACTCCTCCCGCTCTGGGTGGAGCGGGAGGGAGTGTCAGACTCTTACTGAATAAAACCCACCCGTGTTCCTTCCTTAGCCCTTTATGTTCCGGGGCAGCGGTAACCCTTTCAGACAATCCCGCTACTAGGAGTAGGGCTTGCCTTACTTTGTGTAAGTAATTTCATCACCACTGCTCTCAAAACGGTGAAGGAAAATATCGTAAGGAAACAGGCATGTCGTAGAAGAAAAAATCGAAGACATGTGACACCTCCCAACACGCACTGGGCCCGCGTGGTGTATTCACGTGGCGGGCCACTCCCTCTCACCGAGAGTTAGCCTGTGTCCCAGCAGTGGCAAACATTATAGGCTGATTATGCCCATTTACCCAGGCAAAATCTGTACGGCTAGTGTCGTCACGATTAATGAATATCGACTTTACCTTGCTTCAATTCCAAAATATGATCATCTGCCTAACCTTTTCCCAACTATCAACGTTGGGGTCGGCTTCCAGTCTAATCAAATGCAGCTGAATGCCAGTATTATACATGCAGAGACCGCATGGATGCGAAGAAGCACAGAACCGGCCGAAGTGGTGGTTCGACTAAAATGATGATGATATCGATAGCGCGACAGCTTGTCTGATCTTTACAACCCAGTTTTTCTCAACCTTTCGGGCTGCACAAACATATTTGAAAAAAAAAAATGGAAAGAACGCCTTCCTCTTAACTTGCCCTTTCTTTACCCTCGGTGGTCACAACATGTTTGTTTTGCGCCTTGATTATATCGCCCGACAGCAGCTGGGCGAGGAGGTTGGGGAAAAACGAATAGGCGGCATGGGAAAATAGCAAGTGGCTCGTTTTAGTGAACAAGTTTAATTGTTAGAAGGTGATTCACGCTCTGCTAAGTGTTTATCGAAGAATAACTTGACAAGAACATTAGTTTGAGAGGTTTTGAGAAAAAAAATATTTTGAAGACATAATATTGCCCCAAAAATCCGCCATTTTGTTTTTTTTTTATTTTGATATGTCTACTCAGTGTCACTCTCACAGTAAATACAAATCTAACGACACCTCTCATGCTAAAATCCATTGAGCCGTTCAGGCCGCAGAGCGTGCCAAACAATTATACATACATACATACTCTCGAAAAACACAACTCTCCTTCTGGCGTAGTCGGGTAAATAGAATGTACTGAGTATTTCATAAACGATATCAAGTACGTTCACCAATAAGCGATATCTGAACAAAAAAACTGGTCCAGTAACTGGCACCTTACCTCCCCAGTCTCCTCCGTGGAATTCTTGTGTGTTCTACAGTAATAAGGTTGCATGTACCTATTTCTTGGTCCGCTACACATGGTTTAAACAAGAATGATATAAAACTGTTGGACGTATGTCCGAAGATCCTATTCTGTGAGAACTCCTTGAGCGAACAAGACATTGCAGTAAAGTGGTGGTAACAATAATGATTTTAATTTTTCCATATCCTGCAATAGTCCTACACCAACCGGCGGGTTATTCTTGGGTGCACTTGCATAGTGCATACAGAGATAGGCATGAGCAATATTTTGCCACAAGAAGCCTTCAGGGTACGAATGTGTTATTTTATTTATTTTATTTTATTTTATTTGGGAAACAAACAGATGCAATAACAAACATAAGTATAAAAAATTAGTTTAACACAATCCAGAAACAGTTTCCACAGATTACTATGACAAGTACAATATATGTAACTAAGTGTAACAACTACCAGAAGTTCACACCTACAAAGTTTACAGAAATTACAATTTAATATTATATAACATATAACACTATTATTCTTATTTAAATTTCGATGCCAAAATATTTCTTATACTAAATTTGAATTTGGGTAGAGAAAGGTGAAAAATATCTAAATCTTGATTTGCTTTTAATGAAATCGTATCGTTGTACAGACGACATGCTCTTTTAATAAAAGTATTCTTGCCATAATTGGTTCGGGAGAAACCAATTTGGAAGAGAGTTCTTTTGCGTGCATTTAAGCGTGGACATCCAAAACTTATTTTGCTGAGAAGATAAGGAGAGTCCAATTGGCCTCTAATAATTTTATATAAATAAACTAGATCTCGCTCTGCACGACGTTCCTCCAATTTCTGAAGTCTAGGTGTATAATCAGTTCCAAAGTTAAATCGCCAATTCAAGTGCTTAGTAAATTTATTTTGCAATTTTTGGATTTGTTCAATATAAACTGCATACTGGGGATTCCACGCCGCTGAAGCATATTCAAGAATCGGCCTTACAAGTGTCTAATAAAGAAGTATCAATGTTGATTTATGTTTGAAGTCCTTACCAACTCTTAGTACGAATCCCAACATGCGAAATGCCTTGTTGGTCATAGTGGTAATTTGAGAGTCAAAGATAAGTTTACTATCAAGTTGGACCCCAAGGTCCCGCACCCCGGTCACTCTATTAATATGGTCATTATTAATCTTATAGTTATATTTTATCGAGTTCGACTTTCTAGAAAATGTTATAGTATTGCACTTTTTTACGTTAAGGAACAGACAATTTTGTTTGCAGTAATCACACAGGTTGTTAATATCATTTTGTAGTTCTAGGCAATCTTCTGGTTTAGTAATAGTTCTATAAATTTTCTTATCATCTGCATAAAGAATAAATTTAGAATGTTTAAATATATTGAATACGTCATTTATGTATAAATTAAATAACAGAGGTCCAAGGTGCGAGCCCTGGGGCACGCCAGACGTAACAGGCATAAAGGATGAGCAGTAACCCTTTACCGTAACTGCTTGACTGCGTTCCCTTAAATAAGATTCTAGCCATCGAAGTAGATCGCCATGTATACCGATATACTCAAGTTTCTGAATTAACAGATTATGAGAAATTTTATCAAATGCTTTCCATCCAATCAATCCATAAATTAATTTATTGTACAGACGCCAGTACATCAAGCTACCCGAAACTGTAAAATTTTCCCAATCAACTTTGAACCTTAAGCTTTAGTGATAAAGTTGAAAATCTATTAAAGAAATTTGACAGATTGTTGTAGCTTGATGTCCTGGCGTCTGTACCATGTTTATCTATAAAATAACCACTTAGTCTTATTTTTTGCAGGAACCCATCATTAGCAGCGTGACAACAAACAAATTCTGATCTCAAAATTTCTTTCAAAAAGTTCTTTCACTTTTTTACGAAGAAAAATGTTACAAGATTACCTTCCTAAAGCATCGAGAAGAGGAAATGAACAAGCCGCGATATACTAACTATAGCTTCTGTCAGTGGCTTCGCCCGCATGGAGGTAGGAAATTAACCCACGAGAACGTAGGTACTACCGGGATAATCTTAATCATTTATTTGTCAGAATATGGTAGATTATTATGGTCTTAAGATAAGATAATAGTATTGTGGCGCCATCTACATCGCCACATGCAAACTGCGCATCACACTGACGTCACGCAAAATCCTGCATCGCGCAAACAGAGTTTACCGCGCAACTAATATGTTTAACGTCCCGAAATTATTCGTCAGACAAATCACCCGTTTGGTCGGATTATCCTCCCTTTTCTATGGAGTATAAGTGAACTTCACACCCTGTTCCTCATACCTCTATAGTATCATTGGATAAAAGTATCCTATGTTAAAACTCAGATCATGGGCTAACTGTGTGCCAAATTTTATCTAAATCCGTGGCGTTTAGGCGTGAAAAAGTAACAGACAGTCTGAGTTATATAGTTACTATTATATTCTTGAGGCTATTAGTCCACGTTAGCACGGACACTGGATTTTCAACTGTCGGTGTTGAGCGGAGCGTTGAGAATTCAACAGGGCGCATTCCAGCGCGTCAAAAAAACACACTGTTGGATTTTCAACTCTCGGCGCTGCGCAGTACGTTGAAAATCCAGTGCGCGAAATAAATCGGGCAAAACGCGCCTTTGCGAACCTAGGCTTATTCAACGGAAGCACTAAGTTTGATCAAAACGTGTTCCATCGACAATTTGTTTATCGAAAGTATCTTTCAGTGATGGTTCATTATGAAGGCTGGAAATATGGCTGAAAAATATATAAAAAAAAATCTTTGAAGCATAAATTGCCGACGGCATCAATCATCGCTTTTGGTTGAAGACTTGTTTGTTATGATTATGTTTGAAATATTAGATCAAGTTGAAAAATTGTTTTCAGGCAGGCATACCTATTTTTCATCCCTCTCACAGAGAGGAAGACTGTCCCAGCAGTGGGAACAATATAGGCTGATAATTATGTGTGTGTGTAGGTATACCTATTATTTTGGTTTGGTTACCCTGCATTTAGGGTATTTTAAAGGCAAATAAAGTTTAAGAAAGAGTTCGGCTTTGTCAAAGCATCTCACTCTGTCACTCATAGGTACAATCGCCGAACATAAGTACTTAGTAACAAATCACTCTTACTGTTAAGGAGGTGTAAATGCGGAACACCACTCTCCCATCGGAGTCCGGCGTCAAGCCTGCTGTGTTTCGTCGATGCGTGGGAGTTCCAGTGCCTTAGGCCTGTCTGTCTTAAAAGTGTGTCTTAAAAGATCTACTTACAGAAATAAACATTTCATTTCAATACCAAATTTTTGCCAATGACTTGCGGTCGAGAATACTGGTGGTGTGAGTCCTAAGATTAAGATAAGATTTACTTCCGGATACTGCATCAAGTCACGTTAAGCCGTTGGTCCCGGCTGTCATTCGTGGATCTTTGACAGTCGTTAGGGGTAGTCAGAAGCCCGAAAGTCTGACAACCAGTCATACCAAGGGGTATCGTATTATCCAATAACTGGGTTGTGGAGGTCAGATAGGCAGGCGCTCCACGTAAAATTCTGGTATTCAGCTGTAACCGGTCAGACTGGAAGCCGACCCCAGCATAATTGGGAAAAGGCTAGGCAGATGATGATGATACTGCATCAAGTGTCTTAATTTATTGAAGGGTATTTTTAGAATCATCATCCACAGCCTGACTTCACCCACTCTTGGACATCAGCCTCTTTTTTCTTGTGCCAATCCCCATGCTTCTGTGCCAGCCTCATTCAGGTTTTGCTGCGATGGCAACAATGTCATCCACCCATCTCGCCGCCTGACGACCGACATCTCGTCTTCCAGTCCTTGAACGCCACTCTGTCATCACTGCGCCTTGCTAGGTGTCCTGCCGTACTCCATTTGAGTTCCATAATACGTGTTCCGATATCGAAGATCTTCGTAAGTCTTCGTATCTCGACGTTTGGAATACCTTTTATAATTATAACCATATAATTTTAAGAGCACCGAGGACAAACTACGGTCGGAAGACTGTCATGTATGAGGGGGCTCAACTCTATAACTTTATACCTAAAGTCATTAATAAATCGAAACCACTCCCAACATTAAAATTTGTACTCTATTTTTTATTTTTAAGTTACTTAATTTTATTTCGTGGTACGCGTCCAGGTCATCTCGCCATCTCGTTCTGGGCCGGCCTCGGAGGCGCCGTCCATCTTCAGGCACCCATTGTGTGGAGATTTTTGCCTAGCGGTCATTGTGCATACGGTTGATGTGACCCGCCCAATCGCATTTGAGCATCTTAATCTAGTTCGAGGTGGCGCGGAAAAAGAGTTCCTGGAAGGATTTGGGGGAGGCCTTTACCTAGCAGTAGGCTAAAAAAAAATTCATAACTCAGCGAAATCGTCGCGTCGCCTATCTTTATTATTATATTTTTCCTCAGAGGAGTGAATAATTGTATTCTTTTTGAGTGAAATAAATTATGGTAAACCATATACAATAATTTCTGTATAAATATGTTTCATTGTGCCTTTGTGAAGTAAGCATAAAGACTCCTTAGAATTTCTCTTTACTTTATTACTCAACAGTTAACAACTTTGTTTCCTTAAGTCCCTTTACTTTATGCCACTGTTTGATCCCTTTAAAGGTACAATTTCATAAAACCCCTTTCTTTGTGACCACCATAAAGCCAAGACGTCCTAAACAAGCTTTATAGCTGCGAAAATGTCAGTCAGTTACCTTTGACTAGTCTGTGAAACTTTACTTCTGTAGGAGATCAGTGGTTGCCCAGTGGTAACTGCCGCGGCTTACGAGTTGTAGGTCGTGGGTTCGAACCTAAACAGGCGCTTTACTTTGTACAAATTATTTCATCACCACTGTTCTGAAAACGGTGAAGGAAAATACCTTGAGGAAACAGGCGTCTCCTAGAAAAAAAAATTCGAAGACATGTCACATCTAACAACCCGCACTTGGCCCGCGTGGTGGATTACGACCCACTCTCTCTCATTGAGTGGTGGCCTGTGTCCCAGCAGTGGGAACATCATAGGCTGATTATGTTACTTCAGTGATGGCTTGTCAGATTTCAGGTTTCCTCCGATAGTACGGATACCGTACGAGGGTGAGCTCTTGAATAATTTTGAACCTGCAACAAAATTGTGCAGTCATAACCATTTGCTAAGCATTATCCCAGCTATGGTCCGGGGTCACTGGAGTCGCTTACCAGTCTGACTCTGCAGCTGAATAACATCTATTATAAAATTCAAATATCAACGCACAAGTACCTACTGACTGACTGATATATCAACGCACAGCCTAAACCGCTGGTTCTAGAGACATGAAATTTGGAGGGTGTGTTCTTTGTGAAAAGTAGGTATCCACTAAGAAAGGGTTTTTCGAAATTCCACCCCTAAGAGGCTGATTGGGGGGAGGTAGAAATTTCACGCGGATGAAGTCGCGAGCTAGTTATTATACGTGGAGCGACTGACTGCCTATTGGACATCTTCAACCGAGGTAGGTAGCTGGTAAACACGATATACGTGTCTACTATGGTCCGGGTCACCGGGGTCGCTTACGTCAACCAGCAAACCCAACTCACAAATCTAATGCCAAGATGACACTGATGATGTTAATCATAGCTCGAGAATTTATTTTTGGATGCTACTGGATGCCATAGTATCTTTGGACGGTTAAGTGGCTAAGAGGATTAGAACAAATTTCCAGGTGCTAAAACACTTATTAGTGGCGGATGAAAACATTGTAGGCAATGCGGTATCTAGAGGGGGTTGTCAGTGCAATAAGTGCACTAAATAAACTTAGTCATCGCTTTATCACCTTCCAGTACAACCAAAGCAACATTACTTTTATACTATAAACGTTCGTTAACTCTTACAATAACGGATGTAATGAGCATTCATAATATAATCTTGCTTTTCTTTCTCCAGCTCGACTCTTAAATATAACAGAACATTAATTATAGAATTTATTACAAAATATGTTTTGAATTTGTACCAAAATAGACGGCCTCATGGAACGTATGCATCAGTACGGTTAGCGGAGTAAGTTTGTGTTTATTTAGGAATATTTAAAATAATGGGAATACAAAGAATCGGTATGTAAACTTTCATAGCTAAGGTATTTCTATCGGTCGAAAGTCCACTGCTGAATATAGGCCTCCCCCGAGAATCGCCACTTCGACCGGTTCTATGCCTCTCGCATCCAGCGGATTCCTGCGGTCTTCACAAGGTCTAGTTCATCAGTCTACTTTCTGGAAGGCCTTCCAATGCTACGTCTTCAAAACCTTTTGGCCCCAACGGCCGTCTGTTCGGCGAGAAATATACCTTACCACTGCCACTTAAGGTGCCACTAGTCGATATTTTTTCCATACAAATTTCGGGAGAGTATTACTCCACTGTTTGACATTGTACATCCAAAGTTAAACATGATATCGTTTTGTACTATTATTGATTGTGTCTGTACGGAAACAGAATCGTAAAATAACAAGCCATTAAAAAGTTATGAGCCAACAAAGATTCGTTTTTCTTGCTAATTTTAACGTTACTTTGGGTGTAAATAAGCGATAAAAGACGTCTAAAATTATCAAAACCAAGTCCGTACCGACAAAGCTCAGTTATCGAAGAGTTCAATAAACTTTATTTATAATTGATTTATGCAGTGGTTTTTTCCTAAAACTCGATTTTCCAAAGCACGTTTCGATTTTTTTTTACGCGTCTATCAGTTCGGAACGGTGTTTCTGTGCGTGAGAACTAGACGTTGTGCGTGTAGACTAGTGTCTAACTACTCATCTCTGATAATAGCTCTGTCAGACACGAAGCCAGGTGAGACAGCGTGCTTTTTGCCCATGACCACCAGTGAGTTCGAGCTCGCGACTAGTTTACTCTTAAGTTTGGAAATTGTTCGGGCTATGTCGGTAAAATTTGTTCTCCTACGGATCTCTTCATTTCTGATCCGATGACGTAGGCAAACTCCAAACATAACCTACAAGCCTCCTAATAAAACGTAATGAAAGGGAAAATACAATAAATTTCCCAATTACTAATAGAATTGGTAGTAGCATTATAAATCATACTTCAAATCAAGTTTTGTGAGTAGAATATGTCGATTTTTAAAATCCATCAGTTCTTTGAATCTTTTGTCATGCATAAAAAATAGCAGGTCTACCAACCGGAATGTTCATTACAAAAAATCTCTTGCAATTTGGTCCGTGTTGCCGAATTTGAGGCCCAATCTGGTGATTTTTTTATTTGTTGACATGGACACTCTACAAACCTTTTTGCTTTTGACCCTGTCTGTACCTACTCAACATCAATGTTATTGATTATTTATGACAAGATGAGAAGTTTCTAAAATCATCGCCTTTATTTATCAATTACTTTGAATTAAAAGAGGTGGTTTTTAGATCAAGGCGTGGTGAAGGTTGCTGTGTTTCCGTTTGTTAAGTGGATGCAGTCAAATTGTATGTTTATTTGGGAGTCAGGATTGTGAAATCAGTGGCAAATGATGCTTATACCTACAGGTTCAAATAGAAAGATGATGCTGGACGAAAGTGGTTTCATTACATTAAACTCAGAAGTTGGCCGTAACATCCCAGCGCTGATTTGCTGGATTCGTTTTCTCCTTTAGCGATAATTTTTCTCCTGAAAGTTCATTTGGTTTATATGTACGTATGTATCTATGTATACGACTATTAAATACAGGAATAAATACTTATTCCTTTATTTTATATTAATTTCTTAGTTATTTATCCCGTATGTTGCACCTGCCATGTTTTGTCTCTGCATCACCCTAAGGTTGACTGGTAGAAAATGCCTCAGGCATTAAGTCCGCCTTTGTACAGTATTCTTTTTTTTACTTAAATAAAGTGACTGCCTTGAAAAAATATTCAGTGCCTGCAAATGTTTACTTACAAATCTACGAGACCGTAATAAAAATAGGTCTTAGACAGGACTTATTTTATTACAGTGTCTCTCAAACTCAAAGCATTTATTTCAGTTGAATGAATTACAGGCACTTTTGAATTGCCAAAGAGTCGGTCGGTTAGACAGAAAATGGAAGCCCATTCACAAAGGTAAATCTTTATGGAGAAGAACGGGAAAGAAACTCCAAGAACACTCTTTTAAATCAAGATATTACAAAATCCTCTATCATAATCTCTGGCATCAAGTCATGCGATAGGAAATGGTTTTCAATCTAATCACTGCACGTAGACAGTTTCCCGTTGAGAAATCGTAGCACTATAAAG
The DNA here is from genome assembly GCA_914767645.1 of Hydraecia micacea. Lineage (NCBI taxonomy): Eukaryota > Metazoa > Arthropoda > Insecta > Lepidoptera > Noctuidae > Hydraecia > Hydraecia micacea. Next base: position 11,852,216 of record OU611795.1, read on the forward strand.
TTAAATTAATACTTTTCTTCACAACTAGTAACTGTACGCAATCTCGTTTCCCACATATACCGGACGACCTCTAAATATACGATTATTTAAACATTTAAAACACATAAATGTAACATAAAATAAAAAATAAAACTACAATCGTTACTAGAAACATAAAACAGCCATTGATTCCCAAAATAAATAAACTATTTTAGTATAAACGTAATACTTATTATATCATTCGTTTTATATAATTTTCAATATCAAGGCTAAACTTCGTTTTCAATAACAAGTTTTATTAAACAAAATCTTCTGACTGAGAGTGTGGCTAATTTTAGTACTTATCAACAATTAAGCTGTGATAGAAATGTATAAGAAATGCCTCAATAAGAATTTAGATTCCTCGTGCAAGATAATATATCTCATCCAATGCTCCTGTCTCGCGTTGTTGGAAAAAAAATCTAATGAAATACGCACCTGGTGTTGAGTGTGTACATAAATAAATAATTAAAGATATCGACAAACGTAAGGTAGGATGCCCTCAGGCTAGATGGAGCGATGATCTTTGCAGGGTGGCTGATAATAGCTGGGTGAGATTTGCCAAGAATCGAGTTGAATGACGTGCGATTCCCCAATAGCACGCCAGACCTCCCCAGGTCTGTGTCCAGCAGTCGACTGCAGCTGTAAGCTGATGATAATATAAGATATAGAACTATAGAGATATTTGGATATGCTGCCATTCCCCCGCATATAACTGATCATTTTCTAACAGAAGAACAAAAATCTGTCTGAAGAATCAGATTCTAAAGCTATACCAATGAGGCTAAGCTATTCCTTTTCATTAATTTTTGAAAAACTCATAAGGTTTTTCCAGCCCTCTCTTTACCAAGGCCATAGCAAAGGCGTCTTACTTCCATACCTTGGGGCATACAAAGGACTGAGATATTTTAATTAGGTATTATCAAAAGCCATACTCCGAAAGTGGTGTGGTGACTGAAAAGTTGTGCTGAAATCGGTTGTCATCGTATGGGCACGTGATGCGCAGGAATTAGTAAAATGTCGCGAGGAGAGGTTTGTGCATGGCTATAAGACTAGGGGATGACCAAAATACGATGGATGAACTTTACTGTGTGAAAGATAATATGGCTAGAAAGGCACACCTCACACACACCCTATGGAAGAAAAAGTCATGTTGCGCCGACCCCAAATCAATTTGGATAAGGGCAGGATAATGTTGATGACTCTTTACAACAGTTTTTTGTATTTGGTTCGTCTTCTCCTAATAATATAGATACTGTGATCGCCATCCTTTATAACCTTTCACTGTATCGTGTCAACCGTTGCAAGGTCCTTCAAAAAGTTGATGTTCACATTTTACGATGAGGATAAATTTTTCCTGTTGATTTTTGCTGCGCTTTCTTCCGGGACTATAATATTAAGAAACCGTTTCAAAAACCAACAGGAAAATTGCAATGTAATTATTACTACCCAATCACATTCCAATACGATTTTATCAAAACAAATGTAGCTAACTGCGTTATAAAAACTGTTAGGAACGTTTATACGATTTTAGACATTAATTGTGTTTATATAAGAGGCATTACGGCTTGCGTAGTAGTTACATATGGTTTGTAATGTCTTGTCACTAATAAATTCTATTATACATTTATTTTACTTTGTTGTAATTTTATTTTTGTATTCCATTTTGCAGTAAAAATGACATGAGCAGTGCGTTTCTTCAGTGGAATAACGCTAGTTGTAAAAACCCACAATTTTAGAAAACCATACCATCATCATCATTTCAGCCGTAAGACGTCCACTGCTGGATATAGGCCTCCCCCAAGCACTGCTCTGTGCTTCTGTGCTGCTCTGTGCTTCTCGCATCCAACGGGTTCCTGTGGCCTTCACAAGGTCGTTGGTCCACCTAATTAATACCCACTATATTAATTAAAACCAGATAATTACGTTGAATACCTACGTTAGCATACCTTCGCAGAGTGACTAGTAGCAGTTGGATGAGAGTTGCCGAGAAGCGACCTGAATGGCGTGCAATAGGAGAGGCTATGTCCAGCTGTGGACTATTGTAGGTATCGCCTATAATATTTAAAAAAAATCACATTACTGCCTTGATTGCGTTGAACTTGATAGACTTTGGTAAGTAATAATCAATGTAAAATAAATAATTATAGTATATTTATTTATTACATAATTAGTAAATAAAAGGACATGCCGAATTATAGCTATACCTTTTGTTTTTCGTTAGAATATAGTCACGGATATCGTCGATCCTCTGTCTGGGGAGAACTTGTCCTTCGCTGCACCCCCGACAGGACAATACCTATATATGAGAAAATAAAAACGTGGGCGATCGGGGGACCGCCGGCAGGAACGAAGTACTTTACGCGGCACACACTCGTATAATAGAAAGAGATAGAGAGAGAGAGAGACAAAGTGTAAATTTGCTACGCGTTTTGAATACAGATCCATCTAGTATATTTTAGAAGCTCTCATAAAGTTATCGCCATCTTGATTTTCATTTTGACGTCACTATTGGCTTCAGCACCCGCAAAAACCATGAACAAGACACCCATGAAGAAAAATTGGGAAATTTTTGAAGCCGCCATCTTGAATTTTCATTTTGACCTCACCTATTGGCAGCACTCTCAAAAACCATGAATTTAAGCACTCTTGAAAACCATAAAAACTATTAAAGAGGATGGATGGTTTAGTTAGTTGCATGGCATAAGTAACGCTTTTTCGTTACGTGACGAATTCTACCATTTTAATCCTACCGCGTTAAGAACTTCGTTAAAAAAAATATAGTAGTTATTATTATTTTTTATAGCATTCCAAACATTCTACAAATAGCTATAACAGCTATGAAACATTGGCTTTAAAACCCACTACGGAACCACGTCTAATTTTAGCTTTATCGCTTGATCTAACCGCTCTGTAACTCGTTAATAGTTTACGTTGCAAGCATAATTGCGTGGATTGGATAACTACTGAAATATTAAACAACAGTATGCCAGGGAATGCAATGGCGAATTTAAATTCATGATTTAATTTCGTTTCATGATAGGGGTTGTTATGATAATTAAGTTTATTAATGTGATTATGATTGGATGTCATCTTGCTGTCGGCAATGGTTCATTGTAGTGGTGGTAGCCTAGTGTATCGACCCCGAATTTCGAGTTATAGGTCGTGGACTCGAACCCAAGCAGGCGCTTTTCTTTGTGTAATTTATTTCATTATCAGTGCTCTCAAAGCGGTAAAGAAAAATATCGGGAGGGAATTGGTATGTCGTAGAACCGAAAATTCGAAAATTCCTTTACCCTAGTCCATCCGATTCCGAGCCGATCCCGTTGTGGATTACGACTCATTCCCTCTCACAGAGAGGAGGCCTGTGTCCCAGCAGTGATCATTATAGGTTGATTATGCTTATGGTTCTGAGGGTCGGACATCATGGTCACATGTTCGAACCCACTCGTTGCTCTTTTCAATATGATACAGTAGGTGGAACACCGCGGTGTCTAGAGTGCCTCTCTGAGTTCAAATCCCACACGTTGCATTATATATCCATACAAATGGCTACAGAAATGGGGTGCGTGTCCCATTCTCTGCCAGACCACATGGCACCCACATACCACAAACAGTAATTACACTGGTATGTGCCATACAGCCACAGAGCTCGGAATGTTCGCTTTAATTATGTTCTAACGTGACGATAATTATTATCGTGGACGTTTACGTCCATAAAACATATGGAAATGTGCACACTTTACCATTTATAATGTTATCGTGGACGGAAATTTAAAAGCGTCTTCATATACATATTTCCATACATTTTACTTCCCATGAAAGAAAGAAAGGAAACAAATATATTTGGGACAAAAACAAGGGAAATACGAACACTATTACTGTTACTGTTTGTATTTTACATTTAAAACAATCCAAAAAAAAACAAGAAATAATAGACCTGTCCTGCGAGGCCAAAAAGGTTCCTATCTCAGCATAATGCTGCGATGTCGTTATCGTGATACTGTGACGTGGACGTGGAAGTCCACGATAATATCGTCATGTATGGCAAATACTAGTTTAGCAGTGGGCAGCGTCTAGAGACGGCAGTACTAATAACATTTGTGGTGGCGAAAGTGCGTTGAGCACACCACTTCTATAAAGCCGTCAGTCTTTACGTCAATAGCGTCCTACTGCGAGTAAAGGCTCCCGCAAAGAGGCGCGACGCGACTGTGCGACTCGATTCTGGTAGAACCATTTCCATAAAGTTTTCATAGGAATTATTGTTCTACTAGAGTCACGTCGCGCTATCGTGGTGACAGTGCCACCTCTAGCAGCGAGGCGAGGTCTCCTTGCTCTATGCATACAACGTATACGATACGTAGTTAATCAATACCTTGATTGACTTGAAACTACAAGCGATTTGCAAGCTCGTGATATATTTGTGGTTGGTTAATTATGATTGTATACAGGCTGATAAGGACGTCGATGCACAAACTGTTACCATAGGTTCAGTATATGATTCTGGAGGACCTGCGTTGAAATTTTTTGTCGGTTATTAGACCTAGATTAGGATGTAGCGGTATCTACAACGCCACATGCGAACTACGCGTCATACTTACGTCACGCAGAATCCTGCATCGCGCTAGCAGAGTTTACCGCGCAACTAGCATATCGCTCATTTGGAGAAACATCTGCGTAAATGTATTTTCTCCCAAAAATTAGTTAAATATGCCGAAGCACTTAGAAAGCGTATTTACGTTAGGAAAGCATATACGTAAAAAAAAAGTACCAGTTACGTCGATGTTTCTCCAAATGAGCGATATATAGGGTGACTGGTAATTAGTGACCGATACCTAAACACGTGCTTGTACTCATGATAACAAACAACTTTTACAATGGGACCAAACCTGAAATCGCGAAAAGAAAATCAGCTGTTCCCTACATTTATGTTCGTATAACTCGTCAAAATGTAGGGGACAGCTGATTTTTTTTCCGCGATCTCAGGTTTGGTCCCATAGTAAAAGTTGTTTGTTATCATGAGTACAATCACGTGTTTAGGTATCGGTCACTAATTACCAGTCACCCTATATATTGTAAACATACATGCCTACATAATAAACATCTCGAATACAGATGATGGAATTAAACATTCTGCTGCTGTGAACTGGGTGCTCTTAAAAAAAAAAACTATTGTATCCAACCACTTTTGTTCCCAACTGTACACGAAAGTTCGCGAAACTTCTGAACTCGTAACTTAGTCATTAACGCTGTAATAAAAGTGACCACTACATTATTAAGCGCCGGCCGGAGGGACGGTCCGTGTTATGTGAAAACTGCTGAAATTGTTGAACTTTTAGCAGTTTGTGGGTACTTAATAATTAAAACTGAAAATATTTATTTTTAGTTTGAGTTTTCATTAACATTCTGGATTGGATTAGTTTGCCTACCATGTTTAGAAAAAAAATACCCAAAAAATAGGTGTGCTTTCTCATTTGGCGTTGGTGTTCGTTGAACGTACATGCAGCATAGATGCTTAACAAACGCGGCGTCAATGCGTCATCACAAGAACACTGGTAACAAACAAAGCAGAAAAAAACATGTTCCCGGCAGTACCCTTGTCCACACTAAGACTCTCATTCGGTCTATTGTGTGTCCTGGCCATCATAGCCATCCTAGCTCCGCCCAGAAGCACAGAATCATTTATCGTAGTTTTAGGCCGCGTCCTAATCAAAGGCGATCGTCACGATTTTATACAGCGTGTCACAGAAAAGTGTGGTCGGGTGCGGTACAGACCATCAAACTGTACAAATTTCTCAAAGGGACCACTTAGTAATCGCGAAAAAATTAGCAACTCATCATTCTCCTGCCCTTATCCCAATTTATTTGGGGTCAGCGCAACATATCTTTTTCTTCCATACTTCTCTATTACACGTATGGAAGAATAAAAAAATTAGCAACTGTCCCACTTTATATTTTTTATAGAAAGGCGTCTGAATATTTTTTCTTGAATATTTTTCCTCTTTTCATGAATAATGAAGACGACATAGTCACGCGATCATACAAGTCGCGTTTGTAGGTCAAAATACATGCAAACAATCTCGTCGATCGCGTACTCACGCGATTATAAGTGGTTGGTGGTTAGTGGTGATAGTGTGGTTTGTAAGTGGTAATAGTAAAATAAATACAGTCTATAATAATAATAATTTATTGACATAAAAATGTGTACAAACAAAGTGAAGCCCTGACTCCTGCGCTAGGTAACAAGACCTGGCACTGACTCCTATAACACATTATAGGAGCCAGTGTCTTCTCCCAATTAGTAGGTTCTGGATATTATGCAATATACTATGGTCAGAACACGGGTTTAAGCGGTAGCCAAAAACGGCGACTGTATTATTTACAAAATATGTCAAGGGTGATGCTTATCCTTTTAACAAAGATACCATTAATTTTATTATTAATTATTTATTTAATAGAAATAGTTTAAATATTGATTTCTTACAAATATCAAATTGTCATCTATACGTCATTACATAGCTGTCATTATACGTCAATTACATAGCTGTCATTTGCGTTTTGTTATTCCAAGTCTGATTCTTTTTTTTTTTTTTTCTGATTTTTTTTAGTATCTTATGTCCGTCTCCTGGATCTAAGCTACCTCCCTACCAATTTTCACCTAAATCTGTTCTGCCGTTATTGAGTTATAAGTGGTGTAACTAACACGACTTTCTTTTATATATATAGATATGACGTAAGACAAGGTAATTCCACCGCTATAGATCTTGTGTCCTTGCAAGCCCAAACAATGGTCGGTTCTGGCAAAACCCCAAGCATATTGAACATATCATTAATTGGCAGGCTGATTATTATTGATGCTAGGAATACTATGAATCAATGCGCTACGAAGAGGATTGTGATAGTTGGATTGACATACTATTATATAGGGTGACTGGTAATTAGTGACCGATACTTAAACACGTGATTTTACTCATGATAACAAACAACTTTTACTATGGGGACCAAACCTGAAATCGTGAAAAAAATCAGCTGTTCCCTACATTTTGACGAGTTATACGAACATAAATGTAGGGAACAGCTGTTTTTGTTTTCGCGATTTCAGGTTTGGTCCCATAGTAAAAGTTGTTTGTTATCATGAGTACAATCACGTGTTTACGTATCGGTCACTAATTACCAGTCACCCTATATACTCATTATACTTACCTGAATATTTAATAGGTAACAAAGTGGATACTGGTGTTTTTAGAGTTCCGTACCTCAAAAGGAAAAAACGGGACCCTTATAGGATCACTTTGTTGTCCGTCTGTCTGTATGTCTGTCATGACCCTTAATCTCGGGAACGCGTGGAGGTATTGAGTTGAAAATAAAACCATATACTCAGGTTTACAGTCCCTTGAAGCTGTAAAAAAATCAAACTTCTAAGTTAACGTAAAAAAAAGATACGGCCGTTTATGCCGCAAAAAACGTATATTTCGACACTCAAGGGAATCAAAATTTATATGGTACTTCCCGTTGTCCTAGAATCATGAAATTTGGCAAGAAACAAGGCCATGTAGCACAAGTAAAGGAAAAAACCGAAAATCGTAAATTTGTAGTTACATTAAAAACAAAATCCCGTGATAACTATTTACATACTTACCTACAAAGTACGAAACCCTCGGTGCGCGAGTTCGACTCGCACTTGACCGGTTTTTTTTTGTTTGGCGTTTTCTGCCCTACTTCTGGATAAAGGCCTCCCTCAAGTCCTTCCAGGAACTCTTTTCCCGCGCCACCTCAAACCAGCCCTCGCAAACCGGTGTTAGCCAAGGAAAATAAGAAAAAATAAAGGGAAAATCTGGGAAATAAATCTCAATGAAGATTACTCACTAGGATTACCTTCATCAAGCATTCAAAATCCTGTGTGATAATTCCACTAAAATATCGTATACCGTAGCCGAAACTATAAAGGGCTGATTTTTCATAAGCCAGATAACTTTTATCTGTGGAATAAATATTGCGGTTTGACAGCTTTTGTATAGAGAATATGTCAAACTGTCAGATTTATTATTTAGATAAAAGTTATCTGGTTATGCAAAATCAGCCCTAACAGACTGGCCACGGTTTTTGGCTTAGCGGGAAGCGGAGCGGTGTCTTAGGCTGAGGCTACATTAGGCCGCGACGCGACCAGTGACACATGAGCGATTAAAACAAATAAATTAATGCTCACGTATATGGCTACACCGTACATCAAATATTACTAGCGATCTTTGATTTCTATATGCGATAGGAACAACATTACTGTAATCACGGCGTCGGCTACATCAACATATCAGCGAAATTGAAGCGAATTTATTAGAAAATTTCTCACTTGCACGACTAGTTGAATAGTGCTACTAAATATGCGTGTGGTTACATTATGCGTGCGAGTATAGTAAACCGCAATGGATGATTTGATAGCTGCATGTGTATTGTAGTTACGTCATCGCCAAATATACGCCGGATTTTCGCTTATAATGTAGTCATACCATGTTTATCTCGTTTCGCTCTTCCAGTCGCATCGCAATCACTGCCTACTGTAGCCTCAGCCTCACTGCTAGCGTTGACGCAGCGTGCGGTGCGTCGCGGCATGGTTCATACATTTTTTTATTGTTTTTACCGCTCGCCCCGCGCTAAGCTGCCGCTGATAGCGGCAAGATCGTGGCCAGGCCGTAAATGAAGTAACATATTGCAAATATTTGGTCTTTCACAAAGAACTTCTACTTTCATAACTGTGTACAATTGTTTCAATAAACATGTCGCAGATGGATTGTCGAATCGGCTGTTTTACAAGGGTAAGTAATAGATGTTATAACAACAAAATCTCTAATATTAACAACATATAACAACGGAACCTATAATTTTATTTAATATAGCGATTACTTAATATAATGAACGATTGATATAATTTTAAAATAACTAATTTTTATAAGCATAACATACATTAAATATAACATCGTTTGACATAACATACATTAAATATAATATCGTTTGACATACCAACCAAAAGATATAAGACTTATTTGGACTAATATGATGAAAACGCCTACTTAAAAACACAAAGCAAAATTGCATAGACACGGGTTAGTTTATTTAATATTATTTTTATGTTGTAGCCTGTGGGTAGCTCAACAAAAGATATTGTTAGTTATCACTTAGTGTGCGTATTCTAGTAAAGTAACTGATTACTACCTGCGCTAAGATAGGTCGACAGAGCCCCGCTTCGCGGAGGCGGGAGCGAAGCGGAGCGGAGCTCCCGCCTTCACCAACACTAGAGGGGATCTGGCGCTCGGCGGCCGCTGCCGCGGCACGCTCGCTTCGCTCGCTCGCCTTCGCGCTTTAATGGTCACAGTTCTAACCTAACCCAAATGATTCACCAACAATAGAGGGGATCTGGTGCTCGGCGGCCGCTGCCGCGACACGCTCGCTTGGCTCGCTCGCCTTCGCGCTTTAATGGTCGCAGTTCTAACCTAACCTAACCCAAATGATTCACCAACAATAGAGGGGATCTGGCGCTCAAAAAATAATATTAATACACAAATATTAATAACAGAGTAGACTTTTGTAAATTGCATTAAACGTTACATAAAGATTTTGAATTTATATGCGTAAATGAATGTTATACTAATTGAATCAGATCCCTAATTTTAGCAGTTTATTCGGAGTATTGAAAATCGGAATGTCCATAACAAACATTTGACTATTATGTTCATTGTCTAAATATTGTTTGCTGTAATAAATCATTTTATTAAAGACCAAATGCCTTAATGACATTATCCCACGTAATATTTTGCCGAGTAAAAATTTAACCAAATGAAAATGTGCGTACTAAAATCATTCCAAATATTGCATTGGTATAAAAAAAAGTTGCTAAAATTTGTTTGGATAATGAAATTCTGTCAAAATCTTTTAGGCAAAACGGCAGGATCCCGAGTCGGGGTACTCTGAGTCGGGGTGTTAACCATAATGACGTTTTTTATATATATTAAACGTTAGACCTAATGATTTTCGATTTAATAAACAATATACATATTAAACATTAGACCAAATGATTTTCGATTACATAAACGTTATATCAAACAACGTTATACTAATTAAGTTTTAGAATAAATAAATGTTATATGTAAAGAAATTATATCAACAGTTGGTATATCTTACGTTGATTATATCTTATGAACGATAATAAAATGAAATTAGACCAAATGAGTTTATACGTTATGAGACGCACCCGTTTTACAAAACCGCTAGTGATTTTACAAAACAGCTCCGTTATGTAAAACAACTAAACAACGTTCAGCGGATTTCTATAATTACTGAACTTGAACACGCAGAATTGTATAAATGTTTTGCATTTATCAATGCAGCTGGTCAACGATTAGAGGTTTTGTAAAACAGCGTGAAGTGAAACGTCAGATTGTAGCTTTTAGTTCTAAAGTCGCTTGTGGCTCTGTGTGTCGTAATAACAATAATGGCGTCCGAAATAGAAATAAATAAAACGAGTAATACGAGTAAAAGACAGTGATTTTAAGGACAATATTAATTAAAAGTTAACAGTTTTTTTATGAAAGACGCTCATTGTAACTGCAGATAAGCCATTCTGCATTACGTCTAAACGTCTGTAGCAGTTTTGTAAAACGTAGCGCAAGTCATTGCGTAACAACAAAACAGAACAACTGAACAACGTTCAGCTGGATTTAATCCAGCTGCACGTTGTTCAGTTGTTTTACACAACAGATTTGTTTTGTAAAACAACTAGCGGTTTTGTAAAACAGCGGATTCTACAATCCATCGGCGACATACATACCTATTGGTTGTGTATAGTTTTGTTTGTGTTTGCGATACGTTTTGTTATTGTAATCGAGTGAGAACCCGGCTCCGAGACATGAATAATAAATGGGCTCAAATATAAATTTATACATAGTATAGTAGATCGGTCTTGGTTTCCGATGTTCAGGGGTTGATTTAATAATGTAGGTAATAGATGAAAAGGTGAAAAATATAACATTTTCTTCGCGTTTTTTTCACGCTTCACAATTTTTTGTTTGTATTTTGTTATAAGTAGGTATGTACCCAAGTAACTTCATGTTTCTTCAATGTTTTGAATGTTGTCAATTGAATGAATGTGAAAATTTCATTCAACATGTAATTTTATAGGTCCTCTATTCATAAAATGAATAGCCTTTTCATTCGTGAGAAGTCTTTCATAGGATAATAATAAACTAATATATGAAAAAACTAGCCACTTAATCACGTCAAAAAATCAAGTAGGTACCTATCTAACTCATGAAAATCATAAAACAAAATATGTTTGGCTTCATTAGAAACGTTTCCTTACAAAGACGGAGGATCCTGTTCTGTAGAATAAAAAGAAAACACACCTTATACCTGTTGATATTGTTACTTTACTTCAGTTTCAAAATGTTATGTAGGAAGCAATATTATTTTTTAAAGTAAATTAATTAATTAAAGTAATGAATGAATGAATGAATTGCACCGATCCCAGCGTGGATAAACCAGACTCGATTAATCGAATGAACCCCAAGATTCGCACTAGCTCCTGTAGCCTCATGTTCATGGTGCTACAGCTACCATTGCATATCAAGGAATAGACCGGGGGGCGCGGTAATGGTAGGGTAGACGTGCCCGAAGGATAGGTAAGGATTTAAGAGCCTACCGGATATGAATCCTAGAGCAAGCATTGGACTAGTGGAGAGATGGGTAATTATATCTATGGATGGGCATCTTTTAACGACCTTGCGGCCAGGTTGGTTCAGGTCGAGTTTCATCGTTGAGCCTTTTGGCGGGGTTCTACTGCTTTCTCTGTTCTTTTGTATGTCGTTGCTCTGCTGTGTTGTGTTAGATGTTTTTTTTTAAGTAAATTAATTAATTAAAGCACATAAATTATTTTTAAAGTTATTTTTCATATGGCACTTCTAGTATTTATCAAGGGGCATCGTGTTAGCCAGTAACTGGGTTGTGGAGGTCAGATCGTTTCATGTAAAATATTGGTAATCAGTTGCATCCAGTTAGACTGGAAGGCGACCCCAACATAATTTATGTAGTTGGGAAAAAGGCTAGGCAGATTAATTGCACGTTCAATAAAGATTACCAATTCATATTTTAGCATAGGTACCTATTATATAACTCAGAATCATTTACAAGGAAAAACATTTTTTTTTTTGCACTGACCCACAAATCCCTCCAGGCATCCTTTTCCACAGCTACCTCAATCCAACCCTAGCGGTAGGCGTCTAGGTTATCTCGCCATCTCATCCTGGGCTGGCATCGGCGGTGCCCTCCATCTTCACGCACTCACCAGTCACCGTGTGGAGACTGTTGCCCAGCGGTCACTGTACAGACGCCAGCACATCAACCTACTACAATCTGTCAGATTTCTGTAATAGATTTTCAACTTTATCGCTAAAGCATAAGGTTCAATGTTGATTGGGAAAATTTGACAGTTAGGTGTAGGTTGATGTGCTGGCGTCTGTACATGCGGCTGACGTGACCCGCCAGTTCCATTACAGCTTGGCGGCCTTTTAGCCTACGAAGAACCATATAATTACGATTTTTTTTTTTAATGTAGGCCGAAGTTTGTATACTAGGCTACCTGCAGGGTAATTTCGTAACACACTATCAGTAGCAATGGGTTTCATTTTGACAGTTCAACAACATTCATTGCGTTATTTACGTTGTTGGGTAAACACATTTTTCGAACATATGAAGCAATGGATTCGCAATATCCTTCAAAATGATTCAAATTGAGATCAGTAGTGTATTGCGCAATTAGGGTGCAGTATTATAAGTCTCAAAAATGTAACGAAATGCGCTGTGTCCAAAGTTTGTACTATTATTCAGGTATTACAACTTTTTCAATTAAACAGAGAACCGCGTTTTCAATTTCAGTTTATTGTATGTTTAGCTCGCGCAGTTACAGGTTCCCTAATAGGAAAAACTCAATTAAACTTTGCCTTATGTGCGATATAATACCGGAATTTACAATCGACAGTAGGTACCTAGACGAAAAACTGGATAAAAAGGCAAAAACTTTCACAATTAAAAAAAAAGCTCTATTATTGATTGACTCAATCAAAATCAAAATATTTTTATTTCACATAAACCGACATGGGCACTTATGAAACGTCAGAAGCTAGGTGCACGGTTCCAATTGGTCGTTTCCTATGGAGAAGAACCGGCAAGAAACTCCATGGTTACTCTTTTAAAAATAATTGGCTTTTACAATGTTTTCAAATTACAGTAGGTATGGGAGGACAGCGTAGGCCTGTCAACAAGTACCAGATACTTAATAAAATAAAAAATAGTCTAGAAATCTAAAGTCTACAAGGCTTACAAAGTCCTCACATTTACAAAATAAGAATGTATCAAAAGGATAAATAAAATATAAAAATTTACTAAAACCTCTTATGATTGCCATTTCAACCACTAATAAAGAGGTGAAAAATTTTGACTGACAGTCAAATCCGATCATTAAGTATCACAAGCTGATCCCGTGGGAGAAGCGAGCTAAATACTTAGGTGTGAACCTTCGCCACCACTTTACGAAGGTAAAGTGGTGGTCAAGGATCACACCTAAGTCCGGACCGGACTTGCGCGAACGAGCCCTCTTTATATGCTCAATGAAGATTGAGCACATGAAGAGGGCTCGTTCGCGCGCCTCTTTTGCTCTCGGTAGGCTCCACTTCATTTTGACCGCTTTATTTATTGAGGCACCCACATTTAAGTCCGGTTAAGAAACCGACAACCTCCTAAGTAGATATGCAAGTAGCAATTAAAAAAAAAAAGTGACGGTCAACGCAAAGCGAAGATCGCATCTAGATTCGACATTACTTTCCTAGGTGCTCTTTTCAGGCTATGCTATTAAAAACAGAAACCTGAGGGACAGTTCTCGTAATTTAAAAGAACGTTCGCAGTCTGATCTCAGTCTCAATCTGTCAAAAATACATCTAATTTCAGACAGACAGACACACAGACAGATTGAGAAACTTTTTGACATTTTTTGACATTTGTTTTTGACAAGTTTTTGACATTTGTTTGTCGCCGAGATGAGATTGCAACTAGATTTTGAACGTTTTAAGTTACGAGAATTGACCTTCAGATAGGAAGCTCAAATCATACTCAGCCTATCGCAATCTACTGCTGGACATAGGACTCTTCCAGGCCGCACCACAACACCCTGTCCTCTGCCTTCCGCATCCAATCTGTCCCAGCCACCTGTTTTTTTTTTTCGTCTAGGAAGGTACGTACTTCGACATAGATAAAATACTCTTTATTATGTACACTATATAAAAAATAAGTTTAAAAACTAAAACCCGACTACTGAAAAGGATGAAACAAGAAAGTACCTTCCCGTGGTCGCATGCTACCATAGCTTATAATATGTTAGTACAGCGGCATGCGAACGGGAAGGTCTTGTTTCATCCTTTTCAGCAGTCAGGTTTAAGTTTTTAAACTTATTTTTTATTTAATTATTTTGGGTTTCATTTCAGTAATATTTATATTTTTGAAATGTGTTAATTAAGCCCTTTCATTTGATACACAACAAGGCACCATTTATCAAAATATATATTTTTAAATTTAGTGTGACGTCACATAGCATGTAACCAACGGACGGTCAAGAACTCAAGACGCTTTTAACGATACCTCATTTGTCAAATTATTATAAGTACTTTTGAAGTTATGAGGGAACAGATGAACATTCAGCGGTCAAAATCAATAACTCTCCTTTTTGCTTCGTCGTAGTCGGGTAAAAAATCAAATAGATCTTCTAATTATTTTACTCACGAAAGGATTTTTCTAAACTCTTACTCGGCAGCCTAATTTCGTAGCACATTCAGAATTCCTTTCATTTTGTTGGATACTGCAACAACAATTTTATTAAGAACTTATTATATTTTGTTTGTTATTGGACGCGTGGACATGTTTTTCAATTATTTATTTTTAGCAGCGACCGCGGTTTCACCTGCATAAGTCTCGATCCCGTGGGAATAACGAGATAAATACCCTAAGTCCTAATCCAGGTCATGGTCCAGCCATGTGCCGAATTTCATCCATATCCGTTCAGCCTTTATTGCGTGAAAGCAACAAACAAAATATACAACCAAAAAAAAACAAATCTTTTCTCTTTATGATATTAGTTTAGATGAAGTAATGGCTTATGACTGAAAGCGAGCTGCTGCCCGCAAGGCTCCTATCTGAAACTTTTTAAAAGCATTTTTGCGTTCTCTCATAACGCTATCAAGTTTTCGTGTTGATTATACCTTCTGGGCTCCCCTACAATAATGTTATATATTAATCTACACCCATGCTATAAATCCTCTGTAAAAGTTTCTGAAACAGTTAGCTTATTGCCAACATTAAAACAACCAGTGCCATAGTAACCATAATATCATCTAAACGAGTGTTATAATGTTGTACTAAATTTAAATATGCAACTCGTTTTCAAAAAAAGAACATTGTCATGCACGCGCGTTTCACTACCACTGCGCCGTAATTTAAAAAAAGAACTTATAGGTTATTCGAATTCACTTCGTATGCCGCCGGCCGCCATTTTTGTTCGATATTAGTATTGCAAAAAACTGTTTCAGAACCTTTATAGAGGATTCATACATGGGTGTAGATAAAGTCTTGTATGCAACTGTACATAATTAGGTTTTAAAACACTCATGTGATACTATTATCGCACTCGGCCAGTTGTAAAAATAACTAGTATTAAAAGTCTAAAGTGAATTCAGTGAGGCGTTGGTCAATGAGCTGCAAAGTTTTTCTGCAAACGTAGTCGGAAAACTGTAAGTAGGTAAGTGCAATATTACGACTAGCAGACATACAGGCTTATTGATCTGTTAATAAAGTGCGAGTGCCGAGATCATAACAAGGTGTTTATGGTATGATTTATACAGGTGACCTAGTTTCAGTCTAGAACTTTGTGCAGACCAGCTTGTAGAAGATTAATACTTGTCTAGTTGTCATGTAGGTAGGCTTTGTTATCTACAATTCTGCTCATATCAGAAGAGATTCCTTTGTCTGTTTGAAAGCTGTCCTGGTACACCACCATGAAAGTAGTGGTGGCCCAGTGGTAATGGCCGCGATTTATGAGTTGTACGTCGGGGGTTCTAACCCAAGCAGGCACTTTACGTTGTGTAAATTATTTCATCACTACTGCTTTCAAAACGGGGAGAAAATATCGAAAGGAAGCCGGCATGTCCTAGAAACAAAAATTCGGAGACATGTGACATCCACCAACCCGCACTTGGCCCGTGTGGTGGATTACGGCCCACTCACTCCCACTCACCGATAGGAGGCCTGTGTCCCAGCAGTGGGAATATTATAGGTAGATTATGCTAACCTCATGCATATGTCCATACATCCATTTCTTCAGTAGATTATATTGGTACTTGTATGACCTCTCCGTGCCTCGGTTGGTCCCGGCTGTCATTCTTGGATCTTTGGCTTTCGTTACGGGTCGTCAGAAGCCCGAAAGTCTGACAACCAGTCTTACCAAGGGGTATCGTATTACCCAGTAACTGGGTTGTGGAGATCAGATAGGCAGTCACTCCATGTAAAATGCTGGTATTCAGCTGCATCCGGTTGGACTGGAAGCCGACCCTAACATAGTTGGGAAAAGGCTAGGCAGATGATGATGAATGTATTAGGTAGCGAGCCATTTGTATCGAACCGGGACAAAATTAAGACTACTATAACTGCCGGGTACCATTCGCACTTGGTTGATATCCCGACCAGTTTGTAGTCTGCGGTTCTCCTCCATATTTAAGTATTATGCACAAAGCCAAAGTGTGAACTCTCTGCCAGCGTCTGTGTTCCCTTTTATAGATAATCCGTCAGTGTTCAAAACAAGAATGGACAGGCATCTTCTAGGCACGCTCGTTCCATAGACCTCATCCATAGCTTTCCATCAGGCGAGATTGAGGTCAAGAGCAGACTCGTTCCGCACAAAAATACATCCTATTGAAAAGATTAATATCACAATATTTTATACAAAACATGGATGAAAATATATAAAAATATCATTTACTTCCTTATCCATGGCCTTCTTGACTAGTCTTTATTCTTGTAAAAACCTTCCTTCTTCATTTCACTTTTCAATATACTTATCGCGCTTTTTCGTTCTATCCATTTCTCCCGCCATTTTTTCATGGTCTGCCCTAGACCGTCTGAGTTATTTCTATAAAGCTTTCAATTCCGATTATAAATAATTTCATTCATAAATACTATTGTGGAATAATAAAACTAAAAGATACCGTAATCGCTATTATTTTGAACCCTTGCCAATACCTACTTATATTCATTTAAATAAACGGAAGCTTGAAATTGAATAAGAATAGTGTCAGAATGAACGTTAATCAAAATAGTAAATTCATCGTTTTTGTGTGTCCCCCAGTGGTAATGGCCCTGACGAGTTGTAGCTCGTGGATTCGAACCCAGGCAGGCACTTTATGTAATTTATTTCACCATAACAGCTCTCAAAACGATGAAGGAAAACATCGTGAAGAAACATATCCTAGAACTAAAAAATTAAAGACATGATGTGACATCTACCAAGCCGCACTAGGCTGGTAGATTACAAACCACTCTCCCTCTCGAAGAAAGCACATAACATAACATAATCAGCCTATAATGTTCCCACTGCTGGGACACAGGCCTCCTCTTTGTGAGAGGGAGTGGGCCGTAATCCACTACGCGGGCCCAGTGCGGGTTGGTCGAAGAAAGCAACTAGCTTCAACTTTCTGACTAACTGACCGACTGTTTAATTTTGACAATTCAAAGTGCCTGTACAGTGGGTTATATGAGTTATCTGACCCACCCTATAAACGAAGGAATTTGAACCCTCTGCCTGTAACATTAAGAGTTATTTCATTTGTATGAGTTTATCAGACTAGCGCTACTCGGTAATATTTTCGCCTAACTTGTAATAAGTGGGTAGTTGAAAGACAAATATGCGTATTCATTATAAAACTAGTATTCAAATGTTACTAAAAATACGGGTAGGAAAATAAAAATGAACCGTCACAATAATAAAGCTAAAAGCCAGTCTACGCACAATTGCAGTGACTACGCGTGAATATGTTTTACCTTGCCTTACTAAATTGTGAAAACAACGTCTTTTTCCAAGTTTTTAATTTATTTTTTATAGTTTTATTATCATGTCTCAATTGAGTGATTATTTAAAATACAAAATAATCTATTTGCACGAGGAGAATGTTGGCATCAGAAAGATTGCTAGAAGACATAATATTATAGCAGTAAGTGTATTTTTCTAATTTTATACTTTGTTTTTATACCTAACTATTCCTTATGCCGTGACGTAAGCAAACATATTTTTTATAACGTATAGTGACACCTGTTTCATTTCTTTGTTTCACAGAAATACAGTCAGATTGTGGTTAAAACGTAAACCCAATAGAAAACTTGTGGGGTCAAATGATTTTAAATTGGGATTCATCAGAAGTCAGGAGAATTTGGCGCAACTTGTGATTTCAACGTTCTCATGAAGAGTAAGTGATGCTTGCTGGAACATGGTGTGCGGCATGCGAAGCCGCTTGCAACAAATTGTGGAAAGACATGGTGCTCCATTTCGCTATTATGATATCACCACCGCCCGCAGTCAACAATACTTACTTACGTGTCAGTGTGTGTGTTAAATAAACTGTTGTCATCATAATTTCTATGGAAGTGTTTCATACAATGAATAAGCAGGTCCTTTTTACGATCATAACCATATTTAAAACTAAAAATACTTAAGTAGAAAAAAATTATAAAGTAGGTAAAACATCAAAGTATTTAGTGCTATTTTTTCACTTATATTTTAGTAATTACTATTTTCTAAAAAATATTTTCACTTATAGTTTAGAAGTAGGTAAGTATGATAGTTAATGTGGTGATGTTATTGTTATAAAATAGAAATACCTATATATATTTCTAAACATATAACATGTTGATTCACTACATGTAACTGATTACTTACCTACTTAAAAATAAAAATGGGTATTTTATAGACATTGTTGAAACGAAGAAACAAAAATTCAAGCTTATCATAGAATACCTTATATTTAAAACAAGTAATTAATTTTGTAAGTGATTATTTTGTATTTATTTTGAATAAAATCGTTATCATAATCATTATTGTTTTTTATTTCTCATGTTAGGTATTTGTTTTTAAATAGTTCATTTAAATTAACTATTTTAATTTAATATAAATAATGTTTTGGATTCAAAAAACATAATTGAATATTGTAAACATAAAGCTACAAGAAGTGGAAAGTTTGTTTTGAACTCGCAACCATGTTGCTATAGGTTCACTGTTGCAACCACTAGACCAAATCGACTTAACAAGTATCGTTGAAATTAACAACTCCATCATGTGACAAAACAGTATTCAAAAGCTTACCTACCCTAAGGTTACGTGTTAAAGATCAAATTGGCATAACTGTATTCTATAATATTTACCTACCTTGAACAAGTCGTTCTATATAGTTCGTGAAGCTCGAAATCGAATAACACATTTATCTAGGTACTGCTAATTGCAGAAGGTTCAAATTCGTCTAACTTTTAGGTGGGTCAGCTAACACATATAACCCACTGTACATGGTTTAATTGAAATAAATGCTTTGAGTTTGAGTTTGAAAGGAAGCCTGTTTCCCAGCAATGGGAACATTATCGGCTGATTATGGGCAGCTAGTACTAAAAACTCGAAGACATGTGGCATCCACCACCCCGCACTGGGCCCGCGTGGTGAGTTACGGGCAACTCTCTTCCACAGAGAGGAGGCCTGTGTCCCAGCAGTGGGAACATTAATATGTGTGTGTGCCATAGGAACATTTCATTACTATATAAGTCAACAGTGACTTTGAAAATGCTTATTGTAAAACACGCTGTTTACTTTCCTATTAAAGAATAGTCATTCAATCATCAAAGACAAATACTCAGAAAGGATGTCTATAGAATAGTGTTCGTCATCATGTATGTAAATATAAACAAATCATGTAATCACTCATCACAATCAGCCTATAATGTTCCCACTGCTGAGGCACAGGCCTCCTCTCTTTGAGAGGGAGTGTGCTATCTACCACGCGGCCCTGCAGGTAGGTAGATGTTACATGTCTTCGATTTTTTTGTTCTAGGATATGCCGGTTTCCTCACGATGTTTTGCTTCACCGTTTTGAGAGCAGTAATGACAAAATTATTTACACAAAATAAAATGCCTGGCTGGGTTCGAACCCACAACCAATTCGTAAGTCGCCGTTGCCACTGCGCTACCACTGCTGTGATCACTAATCTAAGCTCAAAAAAAAAACTTTTTTAAAGTTCATAAAAAGGTGTATATATGTGTATATATATTGTGTATAATAACAAAAAGTACGTAACCCATGAATTAAGTGTACTAATAGCTAATACCTAGTAGGTAAGTTTTTCTTAAAATTCTCCATCATGAACTACTCCATAAATGTCAAAGAATACAAAAATTATTTTTTAATTATTACCACTTTTTCCATTAAATTTCCCATTTTCGTTTCACCTCTTTGGAATAATAATATAATAATAACAAAATAATTTATTTGCCTGAAATATGGTGGGTACACAAGATGTTAAATTAAATTATAGCACAGGACATATTTCACCCTCATTACGGGCATGCAAAATTTAAGTTAATTTAATTTACAACAATAATTTGAATAAAATTACAATTATTAGAACTATTTATAAGAAAATTTGAATTACAATTATTACAATCATTTAAATTACAAGGAAAGTACTATGTTTCCTTTTTAGCTAAATAAAATTTAGGTACCTACACCTACACAAAGATAAAATGAATTCACTTTACCAGCTAAAAGCCTGTAGAACTCTATACATTACGTACATTTCAGTAAATAGGTAACAATTTTAAGAATTCAGACACAAAACCACACGTGAAAGCTATAAAACGAACGATGTTATCCCATAAAGTGTTTAAAAATCGCACCTGGTTTTTAAACTAAACTTACTAAAAATATATGTTATAGAAACAATGTCGGTTATAATTATAACTAAACTATGGGAAAACTTGAACAAACATAGTGAATGAATTATTAATTTAACATAAGCTATCGTACGATGCGAATTTCTATAGACCGCCGCATTCACTAGCATACTTATGTATATATTCTGTGAGCTTTTCCGCAGATGCGAAACGCGCGAAACATGTCTATCGCGCTCTAACTTGTAGGATTTTCATCATAGTGTCTCTTTCCAGCTTTGAAGCGGGAAATTCTGTGGCATTGCGGTCAGACCTGTAGATTCTCGTGGCAAGCTAGGACGGTTTTCGTACGAGCTCCCTTCAGCTCTCGAAGTCGCGAGCGATTCAACTTTTTGTCGACTATCTTAAGTGCTTTTTGTAAATAAGTGCGTTTCTTTTTCAGTGTAGTGATGTGTTTTTAGTGTTAGTGTTAATAAATGAAAGACATACAGTGAGGTGAGTCAATATAAATGATTTATTGAATGTTTTTCTTTCCGTGCAATCGTAACGGTATATTTATGATAAGATTTACTGCAATTATAGTTTTGGCCTTGCAAAAATTATAATATGTGAAGACGGGATTTTTATTTTGGGGATAACATTTTTTTTTTAATCATAATCTTTTGTAGATTTCGGCCGATATTTTATCTTAAAGTTTTGATTGCCGATTATTGTTTACGTTTCGCTATAGATCAATTAACTTACCTATAATAAAAAAAATGTAAATTATTTTTAGTCACGTTGTGATTTTTTAAATGATACATTATTTTATTTTTGTAAGTATGTTTGCACAAACATTGTTATACGTCAATCATATTTTTTTAAAACAAGATGAGGTTGGCGTTTCCTATCTGACTACTCTTAGAAGAACGGCCGAAACAAACTCAGAGGTCACAGTCTCTTTTAAAGTCCACACATAATCTTGGTCAGGTTATATGAAGACCATGTAGATCGATGTCTGAGATGGTCTTTTGAGGAAAGAACCACACAGATTGAGAGGACTTATCCAGTCAGTGCACGCATTTGTCAGAAATCGCGCAGCTCAACTCAAAACTTAAGGAGCTCAACGGTTAAGTAAACATGATTTTATTAATTATTAAATCAGGAAATTTAATAATTAATAATTTGTGGTGAAATACAGTAAGGATAGGTACAGAACGATGTGAACGAATTTTTTGACGCCCAATGATTCTTTCCCCTTTTTTATATACGTACATGTACAGACACCAGCACATCAAGCTACCCGACACTGTCAAATTTTCCCAATCAACTTTGAACTTGACATATTGTAGTAGCTTGAAGTGCTGGCGTCTGTACATGTAAAAATTATCTTCGTTTGAAAATAAAAACGATCGTAAAAATATCGCTCAGGAAAAAGATTTAGTTAAAATGGCAAAATTACAACAAAAATAAAACACAAATAGACAGGCCTCAAATTTTAATTAACATACCCTTCACCCTTTCTTTACTAAGCAGTCTTTTAACAAAGACTATTTAAAACAAAATTATTGCCAAGTAAAGGCTTTTCCATCAGGCATTTCTCAGTATCAGCCCGGAGTCTGAATTTGTGCCCGGTTTATGGCAATAGACTCACCCTCATCTGCTTAGCCTTTTCTCAACTATCTTGGGGTCGGTTTCCAGTTTAAGAATAAAATTTATTTTTATTAATAGAAAACAAAAAGCTCTTGTAACAAATTAAATTTCAGTCGACAACATCCATCGGTTTCTTACTAAACTCCAACTATATCCGACGAACCTGCATACTTATCTCTTTTGTTGACTGTACCTCTGTTATGTACACCTTGGCCTAACCTTTCTTTTACGTTATGTTATTAACGCCAAACATAATGTAAATAATTATCCAATATACGATGTTGAAAAATACCTGAAAGTTTTTAGCTGAAATTTTCTAACGCAAACTATCTACTTTTGAACTATAACTTTTGGCAGGAAAATGTAACACATGGCAAACAAAGTCCTGTTTGTATTTCATTACTATAACATATGTACAGACGCCAGCACATCAAGCTACTACAATCTGTCAAATTTCTTTGATAGATTTTCAACTTTATTGCTAAAGCATAAGGTTCAAAGTTGATTGGGGAAATTTGACAGTTTCGGGCAGCTTGGTGTGCTGGCGTCTGTACAACGTAGGGTAAACCATTGGTGATGTATATGTATAAATCTATAGTTTTAGACACACGTGTAAAAACTCCATTTTAGTAGGTTAGACAATATCGATTCGATTAAGGGCGACATTCACCAACCTTTTATACCTATAATAAGTCTTAACCTGAGAATATATTTTGAATGTTTGACAGTTGTTCCATACTAGAACTGTCAGACGTCAATCTTATTCCACGGATAAAATATATCTCATCATCATCTGCCTAGCCTTTTCCCAACTATGTTGGGGTCGGCTTCCAGTCTAACCGGATGCAGCTGAATACCAGTATTTTACATGGAGCGACTGCCTATCTGACCTCCACAACCCAGTTACTGGGTAATACGATACCCCTTGGTAAGACTGGTTGTCAGACTTTCGGGCTTCTGACTACCCGTAACGACTGTCAAAGATCCACGAATGACAGCCGGGACCAACGGCTTAACGTGCTTTCCGAGGCACGGAGGGGTCTCAGTATGTAAAGATGGTCACCCATCCACAGACCAACCGCGGCAAGCGTAGCTTAACCTGATCGATCGACCTGTACGGCTGTTATTATTTAGCCCGGACGGATAAAATATATCTAACTTTAGTGAAATCGGCTCTTAGAAAAATAAAACTTATTTATTTATTTAATCATTTATGTACACACACATATAAACAGAAAAGAAAATAAAGAACAAAAATAGGCATAGGTATGAGTACTAAGGTGATGCTTATTTCTAAAGAAATCTTTCTTTTTCATCTTAATATTTTATTTTATTCTTTATTTAAAAGAACCAGGTTCTTAATAACTAATTTGTTAATTACAATTTAGTCTAAGCACCTTTAATCTAACGTATTTTTACGTG
The DNA here is from genome assembly GCA_914767645.1 of Hydraecia micacea. NCBI lineage: Eukaryota > Metazoa > Arthropoda > Insecta > Lepidoptera > Noctuidae > Hydraecia > Hydraecia micacea. The sequence continues at coordinate 11,876,295 of OU611795.1, forward strand.
ATAATTCAATAAAACTTATAACTAATTGGTTAATTACAATTAAGTCTAAGCAATTTTAATCTAACTTAATTGTATACGTTATAAATTATAATTCAATAAAACCTGACAGTAGATACTTCTTATATTTTCATAATTTTCTGCGTTTTCATATTGCAATCATGCTAGTGCCATTTTGTGCCATATTTTGAAGGTTTAACTGTCAATTCAAACCCATTTAAAAATGCGCTCAAAACCATTTGGAACGACCAAATTATTATTTTATTAAGATAATATTATAATATTTAATGTTCAACTAGGACTAGATTACATGGTAAGGTATTTTGGATACATAGTAGTTTATTTATTAATATACGACAAATTAGAGACCTACCATTGAAATTATATATTATCCTAATCATTAAAATTAGTTTTACAGCATATTCAAAACATTACTGTCATGATTTTGGAGACGATGTTTTGAATTTCACCTAATGTATTGTTGGTGGAATTCACATAAATAATGTATCCCTATGTAAATTATTACCAACCCGCACTGGGCCCGCGTAGTGGATTATGGCCCACCCCCTTTCGACGAGAGGAGGCCTGTGTTCCAGCAGAGGGAACATTCTAGGCTGATTATGCAAGGACTAGAGTAGTCGGTTATTTTTTTATCATACATCATTGTAAATCATTTTAACCTTTCTGTTCTGTTAAAAGTAGCCAGTAAAAAACACATGTTAATAAACAATAATTATTGTTGCCCTAGTTACGTTTAGATAACTGCACGTGTAGGTATAAGGAAAACGGGGAATGAAAATAGAAGGATAATATTATTGTTAAAACCAACGTAGTTTTAGAAATATTTTACTAAAATGCACGTGCAGTAGCTAATCAAAAGTTCACAACATTCTGCTTTGAATATGGAGCTATTCTTTTTCAATCGGTTGAGTAGTTTAGAAGCAGTGACCAAATAGATAATCAAATATGGCTTCCCTTATGCTTACCTCTGCCATGTCGTATTTATTTCTGACTAGCTTCTGCTCGCGGTTTCACCCACGTATAAATTGTGAAATATCAAAGCTCATTCCTTCTGTTAATGAAGAAAGATTTTTATCGTTCTTTTTCACCTTTCTATTCGAATATTTCCGTAACCATAACACGAATTTAATTTCACAGTGCCACGTTCTAAATGTCAGGTTTCGGCCTACACAACTTTTAAAACTAAATTCACACGGACACGATGTTTTTACCTACAACAATTTAAATATAAAATTCCAAGTTATAAAAAAATATGTAGTTCTTTTCGAGAACTTTTCGAAAAGAAAATCATTTTAATATGTAATCATTTTACTAATCATGTTCTTCAATTTTTTTCTTTCAAAGTTTTTCTTTTTTTAAATAAAAAAGTGCCAGGTAGTTACCTGTTCTGCCACTGTAATCGATTATTCTAAATAATTAATGCGATTTACTCTTTACTTTTTATTTACCACCTCACAATTATCTTTTATTATTATAATTTTTTACCTAAATAATACGTACGTCGTGTTTATTATAAATACATTTATAATATTTTTAAGAATATGAAAATTAAATTCAAGAAATCGATTTTCCTGATCTGTGTTCGATAATTTCATCGCCTTGTAATGGCAACCCTGTTAGGTTACTTCTTCTGCAGTTCTGTCAAGATCGCGCGCGCCAGTTCAAACATTTTGTTGTTGTCGGTGTTTTTCTATGTGTACGTTTGTTTCCTTCTCGAATTCCTCTGCGTTTGTGTTATAGACTTATTGTGTTATATCCATACTACACATTTTGTGACAATGTCCCATCATACGTTGTATTAATTGTGGTAGGAATAAAATGTGTTCCGAATGGAACGGCATTTAATTGAATCTGACGATGTCCGTTCATTGTTACGGCAATGGACTTCACTTTTTGAGGTAAAGTACGATTCTTATTAATAGAATGTCAACTGTTTTAACTAAGCTAAATGTTAATTTGCAACACAACTGTATTTTGTTTGTTTTAGATTGCAAATAACAGTGCTGTTTGTCATTACTGTTGGTTATTTATTGAAAAAACAAGTAATCCAACAAGTAGCAATGCGCCAACTGAATCAATTATTGTGCATCGAAATCTTTGTACAGACGCCAGCACATCAAGCTACTACAATCTGTCATATTTCTTTAATTTATTTTCAGGTTACAAAGACCCATAGATACACACCTTATCCTAGTATACATAATAATATAGTAACAATTTTTTTTAAAATATATATTATAATAATAAAATGCATTTATTTTTACACATAGTTACAATATAACTATATACACTAGATACTAAAATAAAAGCCTAACTAACCTACTATACAAATAAATAAAAAAAAATAAAAAAAACCCCAAAGGACACTTAGGCGTCGAAGTACTCATCCGCATCGCTGTCATCCGGAAACGTGCCCAGAAGACTGGCAGCATTGCCACGTTGAATAGCAATGCTAATTCTTTGACCAAAGAACGACCCAGCCCTCTTTAATAGGTTTTCAACTTTATCGCTAAAGCATAAGGTTCAAAGTTGATTGAGAAAATTTGACAGTTTCGGGTAGCTTGATGTGCTGGCGACTGTACTTATTGGTTGCGGTCATTGATTGCATCGTGTTAGGTCTCACGCCTTACATAACAGTTCAGAAAGAGAAGATATCAGACGCGTGATAGAGTAACAGTACCCTCTAATTTAAAATTTAAAATGTCTGAATTAACTTCTTTTTTAGAAGTTCAGTGTAAAAGTGGAAATCACAAAAAAGCTTTTGTCATTAAATTACACAAAAAAAAACGTAAGAATTTTCACTGTCCATGACAAATTAATATTGAGCCTATAAGTTACTCGTACTATGGACATCTGACATTGTCACTCATTTCATTTCGTCATCGGCATTTCCTTTGCAATTCTTTCATAAATATCTTATTAAAAACCTTGACTTTTCATACTTCATTCTAAGGAGTTGGTATACGTTTCTTTTCCATAATAATACGAGGGGAGGATTGGTTCATTGTTGTCGTGACGTCATATTTCATGGTTCTTCAGAAACGTGAGATAATCATTTGGGGCTTTGTTATGCGGCTTTTGTTTGTAAAGTTTGAAAGCTTTACGAACCCTGAAGGGTTTGTTGATATTTCTTGGGATTAAAATAACTCAACATTTCAACCATATTCAAGACATTTATTTTGATAAGACTGAGAACAAGCATTTTTTGAACGTAAAGTTACCTTCACCGTTTTCAGCTTACAATACTTAAACCATGATAATGCATGCAATGTTTAAGCTTAAAACTACCTATAGTTGCATGCTACACAAAATCCTGACATTACCTTGTTTGTATTGTACAGTCAACAAAAGAGATAAGTATGCAGGATCGTCGGATATAGTTGAAGTTTAGTAAGAAACCGATGGATGTTGTCAACTGAAATTTAATTAGATAAATGAGCTGTTTCTTATCTATTAATAAAATTAAATTTTATTCGAGAACATCCATCGGTTTCTTACCAAACTTCAACTATATCCGACGATCCTGCATACTTGTTCGTGAGCTAGCCTATTTCCATAACCGAGTTCAAATCCAGATTCCATCAGGCAAGAGCCCATCCCATTATTCAAAATCTGTCTTTTTGTTTTTTTAATGCACTACTTAAATTGGCGAAGACTATAAACCGATCAATATATCGACTAGCTATCGATAATTCCAAGATATTTCAATACTTAAATCGAAATTATCCCTGAAATAGCAAAATAATAATTCGAGTCCGCGTAATTTTGTTATAAAACTTTATGATCACTAAAATGCGGGGCGTGTTCATTACATAAATATCATCATCTGCCTAGCCTTAACCCAACTATATTGGGGTCGGCTTCCAGTCTAACCGGATGCAGCTGAAGACTAGTATTTTACCTGGAGCGTCTGCCTATCTGACCTCCACCACCCAGTTACTGGGTAATACGATACCCCTTGGTAAGACTGGTTGTCAGACTTTCGGGCTTTTGACTACCCGTAACGACTGTCAAAGATCTACGAATGACAGCCATTGAGTAATTCAGTTCATTACATATGTAACATGTGTACTTTCGCATTTTGTGTTTACTCTCAACTGATCATCATGAGATTTAGCATACCGTTGTCAGAGGTGCCCAAGTGGTAACGAGCCCGATCTACGAGTTCGAATCCAGACAGGCGCTTTACCTTGTGTAATTTACTTCATGACCACAGTTCCCAAATCGGTGAAAGAAAACATCGTGAGGAACCAGGCATGTCCTAGAACCAAAAATTCGAAGACATGTGACATTACCAGCACGCACTGGGCCCACGTGGTAGAAACATTATCGGTTGATTATGCTTTTCAGGGGTACAGAATAGGACATAGGTACTTAACCTTTCATCCAGAAAGAGTAGGTACTGTTCCCGAGGGATAAAACAACGCGAGCGAAGCCTCGGGCAAAAGCTAGTTTTTTCTATAAATTATCATCTCTCAGCGCAAACTAGAACAGCTAATATAAACACTGAGGTACTACAATAAACTTACTAACTGAATTTCGACAAACTGTAATACGATAAGATTTTATTTCGACACTATGGAACTCCGACACGACACGCGCGTCTTCGTTTTGATAATACTTTAGTTCGAAATACCTTAAGTTCGACACTACTGTACTCCGACAAAGCGTTCAGGTACCTACCTACGTATATGGACTTTCTCATATTACCGTAATTACAAATTCGACTGAAATAAAAAAAAAGTTCTCTATATTAGCGCAGGTGTAGTAAAACGCAAACGTATTCTTCGACGTTTTGAGTTTAGGTTCAAGTAAGCTGCGACTCTCCATGGGTACGCAAAGGGACTATAATGGACATCCCTAGCAGTAATCCTAAGTACACGAATGTCAAATCCCTTATCATAACCAAATCATTAATTAAGTACGCTATAACAATAGAGTGAATGCCGACAAGATATTACGGTTCAAGTACATACTATAAAGGGGTTAATCTTATGCTACCTGAGTACCTACTTGAAATATTTATGGTACGTTTAGTTAACCTAAAAGAGAACATTAAAAATTCTTATGAAAGACTTGGCCTATAAAAATAATGAAGAAAACACGCAAAACACACAATCTTACAATTACATAGTACAGACGCCAGCACATCAAGTTACCCAAAATTGTCAAATTTTCCCAATCAACTTTGAGCATTAGCGATAAAGTTGAAAATCGTTTAAGGCAATCCTGGCTGCAGCATTCTGTCATCGCCACCAAATGAATGTGTTGTCATAGAAACAGTTAAGTTGAAATACAAAAGTTTCAACTTAATAGGTCAAAATATAGATTTTCAAGATTACAAAATCCATCCTAAACATAACACAGTCCGGCCGTCGAGAGAATCTATTCCTGACACCTGTCAGTGCGACAATTCTTGTAACTAATAAGGATCAAATTCGCAAAACACGTATTGTATAAAACTGACAAGTGTAAATTAAAAAAATAGTTCTCAATAAACAGTTGAAAGATATTACCATAATTTTATTGCAATCATAATTATTATGACATAGTCTACAGGATCATACACGTGGCATCCATTTTGCTTACCAAACGGGAATCTCCATACCTACACTATTAATTGGAAGTAGCTCAACCGAGTACCGATCCTTTGGGAAATTGGCAAGCATTAATTATTACAGGACGATGTTATGTTCTAATCAGGGCTATGAACCGGTACTAAAAGTAGAGGTTCTGTACCGGTATTTGGCGGTTCTTGCCATTTCGGTACCTGGGTACCGGTTCTAGATCGATACCGGATCCAAACGGGTATCGAATCCAAGCGGGATACCGGTACTCCACATAACAAGTCCCGGTACCAACTTCGGATACCCGCCGCGTACCACAAATCTCGTATTGTACCTTGAACCTTGAAGTTATTTTTCTAATGCCTATTATATTATAAAACAGGTATAGTAACTAAAAATAATAGTTCCTTTTTACTTATTATACCTGTTTTCTCACTCTAAATTACGGAAATATTTGTTTGGTAGCGATCAACACAATTTCACAGGTACTACGTCTGGTATCGGTATCACACCAAGCCCAATGGTACCGGTTCCCAAAAATACCCGTATAAATTTCCAGGTCTGGTTCTAACAAAGCCGAGTGCCTACTAAAAAAAAATATTTTTCATTAAATTAAACTACATAGTTTACACAAAAAAAGAAAATAAAATCTACGTAAATAAAATCTCAGGTCCAAAAGACCGCAGTCCCAGTGTATCCGTGAGGTCTCCTAACTCTCTTTAAATATCATCCGTTCATCCACGTCCCTCAAGCCCTGAGTCCCTGAGTCCGTGACACACTTGGTCCTTTCAATTAACAAAGATAAATCTCGCACCTGAGTTGTCTTGGCTTACCTGGAAGTCTTTATTTATTTATTAAGGTACACGAAAAGCTTCTATGTATACATTATCTTAAGTACTAGAATCACAAAAGTCTCGGTCTTACACAGTCGCCAATTACAGGTTTACCAGCAATCTTGGAAATAAGTGATCACACAATACACATAATGATAACAACTAAGGCTAGAACTTAAAAAAAAAGAATAATTATGGCAAAATACTTCTTAAACTTAAGATTAATAACAAAAAGTAAAATAAAAAGATGAGCAACATTGTAATTTTGCCGTCGAATTTTGAAGTCGGTTAAAAAGGTGAAGGATTTCCAAAGTAGGCATATTAACATAACAAATTATCAGATGGTGTTTTTCGGGACTTCAGTATTTTGGCTGTAAAGACCTTAAAGAAGTCTTTAAATAGTCTTCGGACTCAGGTAGGCCGAAATAAAGAAAACCTGCTCAGGTGGAGATTTACAGATGACTCTGGTCTGGAGTGTAAATGTGGTGCTGTCCCACAAACGATGGGGCACTAAATATCGTGTCCTGTTGCCTGCACGCTACAGGAGTTGATGGATGCTACTGAAGGTGCTAAGCCAGATTGTGGGCTGACGGTATATATGGTGACTGGTAATTAGTGACCGATACTTAAACACGTGATTGTACTCATGATAACAAACAACTTTTACTACGGGACCAAACCTGAAATCGCGAAAAAAAAATCAGCTGTTCCCTACATTTACGAGTATGTTCGTATATCTCGTCAAAATGTAGGGAACAGCAGATTTTTTTTTTCACGATTTCAGATTTGGTCCCATAGTAAAAGTTGTTTGTTATCATGAGTACAATCACGTGTTTAGGTATCAGTCACTAATTACCAGTCACCCTATATGCATAGAGTGCCATCGACACGCTAAGAAGAATACCTATAAATATTATTATGCAGGTTACACCTAAATTTTTTTGCCAATAGGTATTATATTAATTATAGGTAATAAAATGATGAATGCCTTTTTTTCGTGAAATTCTTAAGCCTTAGGTACTTCACGTTAACATTTCTATAAAACCGGTCAAGTGCAAGTCGGACTCGCGCACCGAGGGTTCCATACAAATAGTTTATCACAGGCTTTTTTTTAATGTGTTTTTTTCCTTTACTTGTGCTACATAACCTTGCTTCTTGCAAAATTTCATGATTCTAGATCAACGGGAAGTACCTACCCTATAAATTTTTGATTCCCTTGAAAGTGTCGAAATATGCGTTTTTTGCGGCATAAACTTAGAAGTTTGATTTTTTACACAGCGTCAAGGGAATGTAGACCTGAGTATAGGGTTTTAATTTCAACTAGATACCTCCACGCGTTCCCGAGATAAAGGGTCTTGACAGACGGACAACAAAGTGATCCTATAAGGGTTCCGTGGGTAGCGGGATCGTCCGAAAGGAATACCGCTGCCCCGGAACATAAAGGGCTAAGGAAGGAACACGGGTGGGTTTTAGTCAGTAAGAGTCTGACACTCCCTTCCGCTCCACCCAGAGCGGGAGGAGTCATTAGATGATTTCCCATCCACAAAAAAAAAAAAAAAAAGGGTTCCGTTTTTTTTCTTTTGTGGTACGGAACCCTAAAAATGAACAAGGTAAAACAAATTATAAGTCAGTAGGTAGATTAACAAAATCCAGGCCCAAAAGACCGCAGTCGCGGCGTATCTCTAAGTCTCTTTAAATATAAGCCGTCCCTCAGCGTCCCTGTAGCCCGGAGTCCATGAGTCCGTGACCCGCTTGACTCTTTCAATTTACATAGATTAATATTGTAATGCCGGTAAAACCTCAGGAGTTATGATAATTTTCTATTTTGCAAATAAATATTTTATGAAGAAATGGTGATTTAGTTTTTTTTGATCGGCGATTAGGCTCACCAAAAATAATGACTTCTATTAATGAAACGCATGTTGATTCAAATGTTAATAATAATATATGCTATAGATAATGTTTAATGTGATGTATGTAAGTATTGAAATCATAGATTAATGTAATAAATACTTCTCACAAGAGTGCGTGTACTACCAGATGTGTGAACGTAAACTAGGAAAAAGTAGTGTGTAAGGATCGTAGCAAGGGGCGTTCTGTTATTTTATGCCTAACCAGGCCTAGTCTCATGGGCAGAAGATGTATGTGTATATTTTATTTTATTAGATATTTGCACACCTATTAAGGTAGGATATGGTTTAAAGAACTGCCGTAATTATGTATCACCTCATGAAACAAAACTGAGATATTACTAATTAAAAGATACGATCTTAATAAAATAGTGTCATTTATACCCAAGGCACTTTAACTGTAATAGGTATAATGGTAAAAATGTGACAAAAGTTATTCTTCCCCTGATCCCTTCATATACAAACTGTATTGACGTTGCTTCAGACATGTCTTGTCAACTATTTTGTTCACCTTTATGTTATTTTTTAAAAATGTTGCTTGTAGTCACGTTTAGATACTATGCACATTCTATCCCCATTCTACCAAATTCTTTATCTGTAAACAGGGATAGAGCATTCTTTCGTTGGTCTATGCGTACTAAAATGTTAAGAATATCAAGAAAGGAATGCTCTTGTTCTATGTTCGTTTCATCTTTACTAAAACGTACACATAGACACCATTCACTTAAACGCACACAAAGACACCTTTTACTTAACATACAAATACACTTTTCACTCTAACGCACACAAATATACCTTCTACCTAAACCCTCATATACACTTTTCACTCAAACACACACACATTATACAGATTTCAGTCAAGCGCACACAGACACACCTTAAGGTGAATGCGCAGTGGTAGACCGCGAAATTCAAATTTTCTTACGTTTTTTGCAATTTGCAGGTCAGTGTCAGGTTGTATCTTGATCAAAATTTGATTCGCGACAATAACAGGTACGTATTTATAGAATTATAATCATTAGGATCATTAATACATCTTTCTAAGTTAGATTTGTACCACGACAACAAATCTCTCATGGAAAACTGCTTTGTGGTACAAATCTAACTTAGAAAGATGTATTAATGATTCTAATGATTATAATTCTATAAATACGTACCTGTTATTGTCGCGAATCAAATTTTGATCAAGATACAACCTGACACTGGCCTGCAAATTGCAAAAAACGTAAGAAAATTTGAATTTCGCGGTCTACCACTGCGCATTCACCTTAAGCACAAACACTTTTCACTCTAACGCACATAGATACACCTTTTTCACTCTTACACACACAAAGCCAGTTTCTTACGTCAACATTCGATCAAACTTGAGAATATTCAATTAACTTCGGTAATTTCCGGGCTCTTCATCGATCTTCGTACAAAATTCTCAAGGGAGTGTTTAACTCCAGTTGTTAATTTACTCTAAGTTGTTAATGTTTTGAGGTAAATGATTATAGCAATTACTATTTATCTTCGTGGTCGTTGAGACTGTTATGTTTTGGTGATTAAGTGATTTGTGATTTATTGCCGTGGTCTATCAATCTTTCTAGCCTTTTTCCCAACTATGTTGGGTTCCGCTTCCAGTCTTACTGGATGCAACTGAATACCAGTTTTTTACATGGAGCGACTGCCAATCTGACCTTCACAACCCAGTTACTGGGTAACATAATCCATGATCCCGTGGTAAGACTGTTTATCAGACTTATAGGACTTATGGTCTTAACGTGCTTTTCGAGGAACAGAGGGGTCTCGATATGTAATGGATGGTCACCCATCCACGAACCGACCGCGGCAAGTGTGACCTGTGCGGTCCCTATATAATATACTAGCTGCGCCCCGCGGCTTCACCCGCATAAGTTTCGATCCCGTGGGAATATCGGGATAAAAAGTATTCTATGTGTTAATCCTGGTTATAAACTATCTCTGTGCCAAAGTTCATCCAAATCCGTTTAGTAGTTTTTGCGTGAAAGAGTAACAAACATCCATCCATCCTTACAAAATTTCGCGTTTATAATATTATATAGCTGCGCCCTGCGGTTTCACCCGCATAAGTTTCGATCCCGTGGGAATATTGGCATAAAAAAGTAGCCTATAATGTTAATCCAGGGTGTCAGCTACCTCCATACAAAATTTTATCAAAATTGGTTCAGCCGTTTGAGCGTGAAGGAGTAACAAACATATTAAACAAACACACACCCACACACACACACTCACAAACTTTCGCCTTTATAATATTAGTGATAGTAGGACTATTCTATATTGCCTGTAATTGCTCTACTATAGGGTAAAGGTCTCTTTCCATACAGATTAGGAACGAACAAAGCTAGATAGCATAGTTAGCCTATAATATTCCTATTACTGGAACACAGGCCTCCTCTCTGTGAGAGGGACTGGGCCGTAATCCACCACGCGGGCCCAGTGCGGGTTAGTAGATGTCGCATGTCTTCGAGTTTTTGGTTCTAAGGCATGCCGGTTTCGTCACGATGTTTTAAAATGGTTAAAAAAAAAAATACTCCTTGATTCTGTCATTCAGTCGCTCCATGTAAAATACTAGTATTCAGCTGCATCCAGTTAAGACTGGAAGCCGACCCCAACATAGTTGGGAAAAGGCTAGGCAGACGATGATATATCCTTGATTCTTGTGGACCCTAAGTCAGACGTTCAAAGATTTAAAATGAAAAGGAGTATTAGAATGACACTTCCCAATATTTTATCGTTTCAAATCATTTCCAACTATAGATGAAAAAGCAATAAATTCCACCGAATAAAAATTAACTCAAATGTGAACTAACATGTCAAGTAATTTTTCGGCCGTTTTGACGCTGTGAGAGACACTTAATGCCCCCGGCCGTAATAACAATTCAACTTCTATTGTGGATTGTGGCTCGTTGAGTTTCCTTCAACCGATTAACAATAACATTGCAAAACACAGCAAAATCACTATAAAATTAAGTAAACCTTCAAAGCACTTAGTACCTAAACTAACCTTTTGCATGATAATGAGGCCTAAACACACAAACAGAAACAGTTTCAGTGGTATGTAAATTTGGACAAGCTTTGCGAAGATGAGCGAAGGGAGTAAAATTAAAACTAGTCGGTGCGAGAGGGTTCACTGGTCTAATGACATGCTACGAACTAATTTATGGACCCTGCATGATAATTTAGGTTACAGTTTAAAGTTTAAAGAAACCTAAATAGACGAGTATTTTTACATAGGTACATAGCATAACATAATCAGCCTATAATGTTCCCACGGCTGGGACATAGGCCTCCTCTTAGTGAGAGGGAGTGGGCCGTAATTCACCACGCGATACATATTTACATACCTACATATTTTTACATATTTTGTATTAATTACTGTTCAATATAGCGAATAATTGCCAAGAATAACGACTTGCTCCTTCGCACGATTTTTGCCACTTGGCAAAACATCGAAATTTTTTTAATATATGTAAGTTTCATATTAATTTAATATAGGTACAAATAAACCTTTCGGTATATTTTTTTTAAATAAGTAAGTAGTTGAAAAGAACAACGCGGACACAGACAGATACGAAGTGACTTTAATTAATATTACGTATGGATCAACCAGAATCTAATGGTGGGTCCACACGATACAGGCTTTCATCTACTTCTATAGAATTTTGTCTGTGCAAAAAAGCAGTACAGACAAATTTCGGTATATCAGAAAAGTCTAAGTCTGCATATATGTCTGCGTATTTGTTGGACCCAAATTATTAATTATTACTAATGAAAAGTCTGCGCAAACATTCTGTAGAGATGTCTGCTTAAAAATGTTTACTCAGACTTCAAAGTCTGTACAGATATCTGTACTACTAAAAGTCTGTATAGTGTGGACCCACCGTAAAGGTGACTTTAATTTATAATAATATGTATAGATAGATATAGACGAGGACGAACCATCTTTACATACCAAGACCCCTCCGTACCTCGGAAAGCACGTTAAGTTGTTGGCCCCGGCTGTCATTCGTTGATCTTTGACAGTCATTACGGGTCGTCAGAAGCCTGAAAGTCTGGCAACCAGTCTAAGGGGTTGTCGTATTACCCAGTAACTGGGTTGTGGAGGTCAGATAGGCAGTCGCTCCATGTAAAATACTACTACTACTCAGCTACTATTCAGCTGCATCCAGTTAGACTGGAAGCCGACTCCAACATAGCTGAGAAAAGGCTTGGCAGATGATCAGATAGATATAGACAAACGAAAACATTACCTAATTGTGATTGATTCAGATATATGATATTGCTGAAATGTTAGGTGATTTGGCGCTGTGTCAGACATCATGACGGCTAGGTATCTATGAGTTGGTGACGATCGCCTTCGGTGTTTAGGACAGGCTTAGTGTCTTCAGCAACTCAAACTGCTATTTACTTCTGTACTTGAGCAGCAAAACCACCTCAGAAAACACTGCCAAAAACCGAGAGATGAAAATAAAACAGGTTAATCAGAATCATTCCACTTTGCCCAACCGAGCCGCCCCACTGGTGGGGCAAAGTGGAATGCCTAAAATTTTGCATTGGAATCTGCCCCACTAATTCGATTTGGGGGGGCAGATTCCACTACTCTAAAATCTTGTTGGATTATGTTAAATTTTGAATTACAAATATTCATAAAAGCGAAATTTAAAATAGCATAGCAGTGATCAAAATTCAAAAGATCGCACACAGCATACAAAATTATCCTAAATGGTTGACGTGAGTGAAATCCTGCTAAGTCCCTAAAATCTTTTATAAAATTGAACCCGTAATATATTTGAAAGGGCTCCAAATCGAGTTAAATCAGAAGTCAGCTAAATCCCCAATCGATTCGAAACAAAATGAGGTTTGCATGTTGGATAGGAACCATTTGAATATTTCGCGTTGTTGGGAAATTAATTTTAGTTGATGAGAAGCAGAGGCAATTTATTTCAGTAAAATTGTCGTTTCTCTGACTGACTGGCAGACAAGACACACCACAAACCTATGGAAGATGAAATATTACATATCTAAGGCCTTTGTACTCGGCACGATTTCGTTACGGTACGGCGTACCTATAAACCGCGCCGTACCAAAAACGGTTTGTCAACAAGCTTCCATAGTGATTGATAATTATAACAACTGACGACCGTATCTACACACGGCGAACAAACCGGAGCGGTACGAGTTATACGACCGAACGAGGAGCGCCCTAAGTCCTTTGGCCAAATGGCGCACCTCGTACGGTCATGCTGGTACTGAGATGTGGACACTCACGCAGGAGGCTGCGTTCACACGAAGAGTTGCACACAGAGCCTTGGAGCGTTCCATGCTTAGCATAAGGCTAATAGACCGAGTTCCGACGACGTACGATTGTCTTCGATATCGAAACACGGATTATGGAACTCATACGGAGTTGGGCAGGTCACCAGAGGGGCAATTCTCCGTTCACAGTCTGACCAGTCTCAATCTGTCAAAAGTACCTCCAATTTCCCTACATTTTGACAAGTTTTTGACCTTGATTGTCGCTGAGATGAGATTGCGACTAAATTTTGAACATTTTTAATTACGAGAATTGGCTTTCTCGTAAGGCAAGATGAGCGGACGATATTGTTGCCATCGCGGGCAAAATGTATGAGATTGGTAGGAGAGCGTGAGGATTGGCACAAGATAACCCAGCAATGGGTGAATCGGGCTGTGGTTGATGACGATGATGAAGAGCGTTCCCTATTCTGACTCGCAGAAAGCAAGAATTACTCAAAAAGCAAGAGGTTGTCAACGAAGACAAATAGCTCGCTTGCCATTTATAATATTTGAAATTAGAAACGTGAATATTTTACCAATTCTTCATTTCAAAGACACACAATTTCATCTTTTGTAGAAGACAGAAGGTACCTAGTTTATTAATTTCTAGAGCCTGTTTGTTAAGGTCGAGGCTATAATAAAGGTTTTTAATAGAGCCTTGAATGGTTTCAATACCTTTTTAATTAAGATTAAAACTCATTTTTTTGTTGAGCCATTTTATGCCTGTCTTTTATTTACTTTTACTATTTAAATATTTCGATTTATTAGATAGGTTATTTAATATAATTATTTCACACTTATAACAATAACTTTCAACGGTCACAATTGCTTCAAGACGCTAGATGGCGCTACGTGTCTTCCGAATCATGATTGAATTATATTATTAGACACTTTTTTGTGATACATTTTGTGTGTCATGAGTGTAACGCGAGCGAAGCCGCGGGCAAAAGCTAGTAAATAAATAAATAATTGATTCCAAAGTCAAAGTCAAATCATTATTTCAATAATAATTATTCAGATTCAGATTGAGATTGATAGTGTGTTAGGGTGCAGGGCTGATTTTTCCAACCCCAGATAATTATATCGGAGGAATAATTTTTAATTTTTGACAGTTCTTCCATACAAAAACTGTCAGATGTCAATTTTATTCCACTAATAAAAATTATGTGTCGATAAAAAAATCAGCCGACATTTTTTTTCGTACAACTTTTATTTTTATTTTTTTATTATCCATTAATATCCCACTGCTGCGCGAAGGTCTCCCTACTCTCCTTCCACCTCTTTGTGTCCAGAGCTGCCAAGGGCCAATGTTTATTAAAGGATCATGACACCTTATGATGTAATAATATTAGACCTACATAGCCTAATTTTAAAACAGAAAATCACCATTTACATGAGCAATCATTGTATCATTATTCAATTTTGTAATAAATCTCTTTGTAGGTAGGTAATTGACAGCCCAGCTGTGTCGTGCAATTACGAAACGATTCGTGATGAATTTTAATATAAAAATTCAATGACAGAGTTACTGGATCATGTAAAAGGAGCGCCGAATACTTTAAAATGGCCATTTTGTTGTCAACTAAATTTAAAATTAAAGTTGTTTATGAAAAAAAAAAACACTTGATGAAGTTTTAATTATTTGACGAAAGTTTTTTTTTAATATAATTAACAGTGACCTAGCAATAACTTAAACAAAGGTCGGTCCAAAATCAAAATATTTTATTTCACATAAACCGACATGGGCACTTATGAAACGTCAGAAGCTAGGTGCACGGTTCCAATTGGTCGTTTCCTATGGAGAAGAATCGGCAAGAAACTCCACGATCCCACTTTAAAAAATAATTGGATTTTACAATGTTTTCAAATTAGGTATGGGAGGACAGCGGAGGCCTGTCAACAAGTGCCAGATACTTGATAAAATAAAAAATGGTCTACAGATCTAAAGTCAAGGCCTCCAAAGTCCTCTCATTTATAAAATAAGAATCTATCAAAAGGATAAATAAAATATAAAAAAACCAAGTGATATGATTGCCATTACAACTACTAATAAAGAGGTGAAAAACTAAAATCTCCTTACGGCGACAAGCCTATTGTCGTCAACTGGACTCCACACTGCTTCTGAGATATTCTTAATAGAAAACCTTATATAATAGCCTAATAACACTTTTACCGGCCTGGGAATCGAACCCAGCACCAAATTCTTAGCACTTGTACATTGATGAAGTTTTGTACAGACGCCAGCACATCAAGCTGAAACTGTCAAATTTTCCCAATCAACTTTGGACCTTATGCTTTAGCGATAAAGTTGATAATATATTAAAGAAATTTTACAGATTTCAGTAGCTTGATGTGCTGGCGTCTGTACATGCATGTGAAATAATTGCAGAACAGATGTCCGATGGGGCCGAAAGGTTCTGGAGTGGCGACCGCGTACCGGAAGACGTAGCGTTGGAAGGCCTCCCACAAGGTGGACCGACGACCTTGTGAAGGCTGCAGGAACCCGTTGGATGCGAGAAGCAAAAAACCGGTCGAAGTGGAGGTGCCTGGGGTAGGCCTATGTCCAGCAGTGGACGTTTTTCGGCTGAAATGATGATGATGACGATGTGAAATAAGATATTGAACTAAATATCTATGGGAATTGTGTTGTGACCACCATCAGTGGCCAAGCCAGTAATTGTGATTATATAACTATAAATTGACCTTAAGAGTCTCAGTGATGGTTTACCGTCATCAGACACGTAATTAGGTACATTTGTATTTTTTTTTCAATTGTTTTTATGGCCTACAATATAAGCGGAGAACAAAAAGAAAATGAAAAAAAGAAAAAAACAAAACAAAAAAACAAAAATTAAAAACTTTAACCGTTACTTTTAACTACTGTTTACATAAACTATTCTCACTGTTTCATTCCAAGAATTTAAAGGAATTAACTAAAATATTAACCGAGTTAATGAATAAACTTTGCTCTGTATTTGTTTCAGGTTAATTAACGAAAACACTTGGCGAAATTGGAAACTAGTCCAGCGAAGTGTTTTAAATTAGTTAAAGCTAAGTCGTATTTAAGTGAAGTTACCTAAAAAGTGAATTCAAATAAGTGGAATTAGAAAAGTTATGTAGAATTAAATCAATATTTTCATAAAATATTGTTAATGTAAAATAAATATATTTGAAAATGGAATCAATAGAATTAAAAGATAAATTGATGATTAAATGGAAGTTTAAATTTTGAATTCGGGGCCAAAAAATTTAATCCGAATTTAAATTGTTGAAATTAGAATTGCAAAAGTTGAATTTATAAAATAAAATGGAAAATAAAATTGAAAATAAAGTTGAAAACAAAATTGAAAAAAATACGGAGCCTTCTCCGTCGACTACGCCTAAAGCGCCTTCGCCGCCCCCGGCGGGGCACACCCCAAGCAAGATGGAGAGAAGAATGTCCCACTTCAAGGAGTACAAGTTCTTCAGAAGTTTCAGCGCCAAGGTCGAGAACTGGCCTATGAGGAAAGCTGAACAACTATGGAGGAAGATGAGGGAAAGAAAAATAGCAGGTAAGAATCTGAAAATATATAAATTAACTCCCTTTTTTTTACAAAAAAATATGTAGGAAAATTGCGAAAAATAAAGAAAAGATAAAAATCTCAATTTATGTCGCAAAAAGACTTCGCCCAACGTGGGGCTCGAACCCACGACCCTGAGATTAAGAGTCTCATGCTCTACCGACTGAGCTAGCCGGGCTGTGAGAACATTAACGAAATTACTTAACAGTATCTACGAGCTAAACATTATTAACGATGAAGACGTCATTCAACTGCGTAATATAAGGCGGCCTTCACACAAGTACGTTACTAAAGACCTTGACAATAATTTTATTCATTTTTTAATTGGTATTCAAAAATTCAAACAAACAATTTTCTTTGATGTCGGTTAAATTAATAAGAACGAAAACAATTTGAGAACAATAATTAAAATTTATTTTTGTTCATTTCCATTTCTAGTGATTTAAATTCTGTTACACAACATGTTAATAAAGCAGATGTTTATTTTTTTGATTAGGCGGGTAAGTACAGACGCCAGCACCTCAAGCTACCCGAAACTGTCAAATTTCCCAATCAACTTTGAACCTTATGCTTTAGCAATAAAGTTGAAAATCTATTAAAATAAATTTGACAGATTTTAGTAGCTTGATGTGCTGGCGTCTGTACATATTTAAATTTGAATAATTAAGTATTCATTTTAATTTACGAGATTATTTTAACTACGCATAATGTTGTTCATAATAGGTTCCTTCATACATAAACTCGCGCCTTATTCCCAAGCGGATAGGCAGAAGCTATACTTAATAGGTACTTACTTAAGGCTTATTTTTTTTTACAAGTTATTTCTGGTTATCTTAACTAATATAACGTGTAAGGGTGCATGTGCAACATAAAGGGCTAAGGAAGGAACACGGGTGGGTTTTAGCCAGTAAGAGTCTGACACTCCCTTCCGCTCCACCCAGAGCGGGAGGAGTAATTATATGATTTCAGATCCAAAAAAAAAAAGGGTGCATGTGTGTACAGTCATCAAAAACACACACAGCTAGTATATATATACAAGGGAGAGAGGTGTTGAGATGATTTTACGCTATTTGTTTAGAAAATAACTCTGCAATATGCATACCGACTCGTGGCCGTCCTGATATCAAGAGGAAGCGTATTCCAAAGAAGAATGGACTGAATATGAAAGGGAGAATGAAAAAAGTCAGAAATATGAGAAGGAAAGAGTAGGAGAGATTGTTAGAAGAACGCAGATTCTTAGCGCGAGAAGAACATAGATTATGTATGTATATAAGTTACAGTTAAGTAAGTAACACGGTAAGATAAGTTAGGTAGGTTTTGTGCACCGTCTGATTGCGGACGCGGTGGGGCCGCAGGGGAGTCGAGGAGTGTTGGTATGGCGGCGGGGCCAATGACCTGACCCGTCATAGGGGGATCAAGGGTGCCCAGACACGGGCTTGTCTGGCACCCATGTGCTGGTTTGGTCCCTGGGGTGGTCACGGCGTGCTATGTATTCTGGTGCGCCGGTGATCACCGGACTCGCCTCTGCGCAGTACACCCCGTACTGCCCAGAGGAGGGTCCGGTGACGGACAGCCGTGGCGGGTTCACGGATGAGTGCTAACGCGTATCCGTGTTCCCGCCGTAAGCGGCAAAGGAGGACACCGTGTAGTTTTACTGGGTTAGAATCCCACATAACTGCACTATCTCCCCATGGTAGTGCAAAATGGGTAAACATTTCTCCACGATAAAAAAAAGGTAAGTTTGGTATTGTCAAGTTGTATTGTTGACTGTCTGTGTGTGACCTTGTCGTTTTATGTTTCTCAGGGTGATAAAGCCATTACGAGGCTTTATCTCCCTGTGAAATTCTGTATTATTCCCCGCGAAATCTTACCACGTGCAAACCACGACAATATCGTGTCTTGTTATCGGCAAGGAATCGAAATGTCAACCGTACGGACAACATGTATTTTGACAGTTCAAACCACGCCATTGTGTCATAGAGAATACGTTAATACGCGTTAATAGCAGATGTCGTGATTAGCTAAGGAATTGACGTGGTTTTGAAGTAAGTAATCGTTAAGTGGTCATAGTGAATTAGGGTCAAGGTCTATTTGTGTATTTGTTTATGTGACAACTAGAAACTTTCAACTTAAGGGGACTACAGGACCTAAATGCAAAAAACGCAAGTTTTATAATGCCTAAAAGTATATGCTCGACTACAGTAAACAAAATCAGAAAAATGTATGATATTCATGAGGATATATGCTACGTAGATAGTGTGTTGAAAACATAATACAACTCATTTGATACGATAGAAAAAAATAATGAAGATACCTCTTTTTTTTTTTTTTGGATGGGAAATCATCTAATGACTCCTCCCGCCCTGGGTGGAGCGGAAGGGAGTGTCAGACTCTTACTGACTAAAACCCACCCGTGTTCCTTCCTTAGCCCTTTATGTTCCGGGGCAGCGGTAACCCTTTCGGACGATCCCGCTACCCCGGATGAAGATTTTTTTTTTTTTTTTTGAAGATACCTCTAAAAACTTTCTTTTTACAATAAAAAACATAATAATATAAATACAATCATCCTGATTTTTTGTCAGATTATTCTACAAGCAACATACTAAAGCATTACTAGTGTTTTAATTTTTTAGTCCAAACAATAGATTTTTTGTAAATAGATAATTGCTTCATATTTTGAAATAAATTACCATCGTAGTATCATCGCGCTTCTCTTTCTATTCTATGCAGTCCGACAGTGACCGCGCTTTAGGCCATGTAGTCCCATTAAATAAAGCGCTTACGATTAAAAACTATTTTGATCAGCACAGACAAAGTTTTTGATCAGCTCAGCACACACACGGAGGGGCAATTCTCGTAATTTTAACAACGTTCACAGTCTGAGCTCAGTGTCAATCTGTCAAATATACCTCTAATTTCGCTTCATTTTTGACAAGTTTTTGACATTGATTGTCGCTGAGATGAGATTGCGACTAGATTTTGAACGTTTTTAATTACGGGAGTTGGCGTTCTGATATCTGTCGCTAAAATAATATTAACCTACCACAATCCAATAACCTCTTGTCACGAACCACGACTCGATGACAATCAGGCGTCATTTAAATATATTAGCTAAAACAATCGGCCATTTGGCTTATGAGTCGATCACGAACTTAATGAGGTGGGCACTATGCACTAGAGGCCAAGAGGTTATGACACTTTTGTATTTAAAGACAAAGAGACTATTGAGTTTCCTAAAAAGGATAGCATAATAATATAGATTATTATATGTATACCTACCCTGTAGAGACGGGTAAAATTTTAATTACCGTTTTCCTCTTAAAGGGTCATTGTACTCATCATTATGGACAACTTTTACTATGGGACCAAACATGAAATCGCGAAAAAAAAAAGCTGTTCCCTACATTTAACGAGTTATACGAACATAAATGTAGGGAACAGCTGATTTTGTTTTCCACGATTTCGGGTTTGGTTCCATAGTAAAAGTTGTTCATAATGATGAGTACAATGTACCTCTTAAGAGGTTGTTGGTGTTTTTCCAATAACCCTGTATAATTATAAAATTCGAAGTCCTGACTGACTGATATATCAACGCACAGCCTAAACCGCTAGTCCTAGAGACATGAAATTTGGAGGGTGTGTTCTTTGTGAAGAGTAAGTATCCACTAAGAAAGGGTTTTTCTAAATTCCACCCATAAGAGAGTGAATGGGGGGAGGGTGAAATTTCACGCGGACGAAGTCGAGGGCAGAATTTAGTCCATCTATAAAAATCCATCCACAGCTTCTTCCTCAGAAAATCGAAACGTAACAAAAGACTACGGTTGTCAGCTCCGTGGACTCCACAAGCTAAACGACTATTAAATAGCCCGTATTTAAAATGAAAACCACAGCTTTAAAACAAAGTAGGTAAGTGATTAAAATCCACGGGTCGCACTATTTGCGAGAAGTCTCAGGTAATCACTGAATGCTGTGATGTCGTTTTGTTTTCATTTTGAAATTTGGGATGTAAATGAGAAAATGCCTAAATCTGAGTTGTAGGTCAGAGGAGAAACTCTCGAATGTTCACAGTCTGCTCAGTTTCAATCTGTCAAAAATACCTCTTTTTTTTTATTTAGCCTATACTGTCCCACTGCTGGGCAAAGGCCTCCCCCAAGTCCTTCCAGGAACTCCTTTCCCGCGCCACCTCAAACCAGCCCTCGCGGTTCGCGTCCAGGTCATCTCGCCACCGCTTTCTGGGCCGACCTCGGCGGCGCCGTCCATCTTCAGGCACCCATACCTCTAATTTTCCTAAAATTTTGACAAGTTTTTGACATTTGTTTGTCACCGAGATGAGACTGCGACTAGATTTTGAACGTTTTAAATTAAGAGAATTGGCTTTCTGGTCTATAATATCAGTCAGTTTAAAGTTAATACAGGATTAAATCTAACGATGGGTAGAATTTTGCAACACTGACGGCCGAACCCAACCTATCACCAGTTTTGGCATACTGGAGGAAAAAGACCTATCTATAAACCAACCTAGCAGACGGCCAATTCTTGTCTTGCGTTCAAAATCTAGTCGCAGTCTCATCCCGGCGACAAACAAATGTCAAAAACTTGTCAAAAATGTAGGGAAATCAAAATGTATTTTTGACAGATTGAGACTGAGATCAGACTGTTAACGTTCTTAAAATTACGAGAATTGCCCCTCTGTTTTAATGTCCCAATACTCTATACCAGTAGTGATCTGTATGATTATTATCAATTATACTGACAGTTATGATTATACTGTCTACCATCAGTAGCGATCTGTCTTTAACTCAAAATAGGTTATTAGCTTCGGCCGTGAGGCGCACTTGCACTACCACACTAAAAAACGTTTACCGCTAAGCATATTTAAAACATCATTATGAGTCAGAATCAATGCGATGTCTTAAATTCATTTAGCCATAATCATCCTATAACGTTCCCACTGCTGGGACACTGGCCTCCTCTCTGTGACAGGGAGTGGACCGTAATCCACCACGCGGGCCCAATGCGGGTTGGTAGATGTCACATGTCTTCAAATTTTTTGTTCTAGGACATGCCGGTTTCCTCACGATGTTTTCCTTCACCGTTTTGAGAGCAGTGGTGATTAAATAATTTACACAAATTAAAGCGCCTGTCTGGGTTCGAACCTACGACCTACAACTCGTAAGTCGCGGCCAATACCACTGGGCCACCATTGCTCATTTAGCACTAAACGTATTTAGTGATTTAAGGTGCTAGCGTGCCCTTAAAGTTTTCTGCGGTTTCCAAGTCATTTATGATTTCGTTATATTTTCATTATGGCTGTTTATTGAAGCCGTCTAAATTGCAAAGTCCCATGAACCTACTATCGCATTAATTAGTTACTTTTTCTTGGAAACTCTTTTATCAAAGAAACTTATAACAATAAAAATATATATACGAGCGAAGACGAACTTACATACCTAGCGAAAACTCACCACAAAGTTTTAATATTTTCTCTATAACAGTAGACTGCTTTGAATAACAAAGAGTTTAGTAATGATATGAAAAGGTCAGAGCCCCAAGATTTCTTTGCCACCTTTGTTTGTGGTCTAAGCAGAAAATAAACATTTTATAGTCAGGCTTTTGCTTCTCGGGAATTATTTCGCACAATAACATACAATTAGAAGAGAAATGGTTTAAGAAGAAGAACAAAAAGTATTTATTGAGATTCGCACAGGAATATCACAAACTAAACGAAACACACTCATAGAAACAAGAAATAATAAAAAAAAGTAAAATGAAAATATAAACAGAAAGTCCTGTACGAGGCGAAAAGGCCCCTATCTCAGCATGATGCTGCTAAATTTAAAAATAAGTTTCGCAGCGCTGATATTCTGATAGGACCCGCTGTGTGTGCTGTGGTTAACAACAAAAAAAACATAATAAAACCACCCTTCATCACCTCAGCCTATACCCCACTGTTGCCCCTCCATTCAGCTCAAATCTCGGCAATTCTAATCCAGCTGTTACCAGCCACCCTGCAATGCTCGCCGCTCCACCCTTAGTTCCAAAATGTAGCAAAACAACACTGCATAAGAGCTGCAACAAAATAAAATTTAATCAAAAGAAAGACTCACAATACAGACTTTTTCAATCAAGCTTCAAGTCTAAACGTTTACGTGACACGATATGTTTACGTTTCTCGTGTGAAATGAAGACTGAATTTTAAATAAAAGTTGGCTCCAAAGTTACGATTTGACGACAACTTTTGTAATTGAATTATGTGCGAGAGACTCAGAAACAGGTGATGCAAATGTAATTAAAACGCTTAATGGTTTTGTAACAGGGGAGGTGTTTGTAAATGGCGAAAGGTCACGAAGTGATGAAATTAAGGGGAAAGTATGACAATTAAAAATACATAGAACAATAAAAGAAGTGTTTGGAATTACTACTGAAGTGCTTTTAATGCGGGTTGCAGACCAAGAGCTAAGCTAAGTTAGTCTAGCTTAGCTCACATAGCTAAGGTAATTTTTCATACTTCTGTTCATAGTTTGCGGTCTGTACACAAAAATAATAAGATCATCATCATCTGCCTAGCCTTTTCCCACTATGTTGGGGTCGGCTTCCAGTCTAACCGGATGCAGCTGAATACCAGTATTTTACATGGAGCGACTGCCTATCTGACCTCCACAACCCAGTTACTGGGTAATACGATACCCCTTGGTAAGACTGGTTGTCAGATTTTCGGGCTTCTGACGACCCGTAACGACTGTCAAAGATCCACGAATGACAGCCGGGACCAACGGCTTAACGTGCTTTCCGAGGCACGGAGGGGTCTTGGTATGTAAAGATAGTCACCCATCCACGGATCAACCGTGGGAAGCGTAGCTTAACCTGATCGATCGACCCGTGCGGCTGTTATTATTTAGCCACAAGCCCCACACAAAAAAAAAAAATAATAAAAAACAAAATAATAAGATATCACATGATAATAATTATCGCCTTACAAGAAGATGAATAAGATAAACCAAATAAATAGAAAAGGCCGAAAACTATATCAGCTATGCGAGCTAAGCTAGACTAACTTAGCTTAACTCTTGGTCTGCAACCAACCCGCATAACGATTGGGCTCTACATTGAATCCGTGGCATAGATACCGTGTTTTTCATTGTGATAGCTCGGGAAATCCAAACAGCTTGCTCAAACCTAAAGGCTCTTCTACTATACAAATAGAACAGGTAACAAAATCTTTAACGCTTACTAGTAGGTACTTATACAATCTGTGACTCAAACTTTTAATGATGTTGGTACTTGGTGAATTAAAATGACCTTCCAGTCGATTTCAAACCCTATGTACAATATTGTTTTATTTATGAAGCAAATATAAAACTAAACAAATTCTAGTTTATTATTGCAATGGAATATCTGAACGCAAACGATATCCTATCATGGATTCAATTGCATTCTTAGTTGAATTCAGCATTGATTTATTGATGTTTGAAATTAGGAAACAGGGTGTAAAATAACAGAATAACGATAAAGAGACAAGCAATCTATCAAATCATTCGTTTATTTATCACAGAAAAAAGGAAAACCACAACGTATAATAAAATTATTCAACCTCAGCCTGAAATAAAAGTATCATAGACTATAATGTATTCTATATTCAAGTATCTTTAATCCGGCCAATAAATACTTAATACTAAATTAAATACTTATGGAATGAATAATATTAAGTAACAATATACCTACCTATAAACCAATAAACTCAACGCTCATGAAAGCCAACAAATCCAGCTAGTATTTACCTAACAACAAATATTAAGTGCGACAATAAGTCTAGAGCAAATAGTCGCAAAGTCTAGAACGTGCGGGTAGCAACGTTTTATTGACTCGCTATACGAAACAAAATTTCTTGTGAAACCACAGCTGTTCTTGAATTTCTGAGGAAAAGCTCGAAGCATCGTTCATTGTTCTGTTCGGTATTAAATTCAAATTAATTCAGGATTGAGCTGCTTTTTTGGTAAGTAGATCAAAATAAATCAAGTGGTTTGAAGTCGGTGTTGTAAAATCAACTCTAAATCTGAGGAAATCTATTAATAAAATTTAATTTTATTCTAGAACATCCATCGGTTTCTTACTAAACTTCAACTATATCCGACTATCCTGCATGCTTATCTGTTTTGTTGACTGTACCTAACCCGTTACGTACACACGGCTACACATCAAGCTATACATAACCAGTATAAGATGACTTCTGATTGTAAGAAAAACCTATACAATGCGAAGTCAGCTAAAACTGGAAATGTATAGCTTGATGTGTAGCCGTGTGTACAGACGCCATGCCAGCACATCAAGCTACTACAATCTGTCAAATCTCTTTAATCGATTTTCAACTTTATCGCTAAAGCATAAGGTTCGAAGTTGATTGGGAAAATTTTACAGTTTCGGGTAGCTTGATGTGCTGGAATCTGTCATTCAAAAATTATATAAGCTAATTAAAAGCACGAAATGTTTTTACGATTCTGTATTACGAATAAAAGAAAACAACAGAATACAAAAATAATTAATTCGCATTCATGTATCCCACAAGATTACCTTAATGTTTTAATCCAATTGGGAGCAGAAAGAGCTTCCTCGCAGAGGAATATTATAATTTAATCAACTTGTCTTGAGCTGGATATTAGCACGTAGTACTGCACAGGTGAATACTGTTTAACAAGTAAGACTAGACAGGTGGTGCAGTTTCTTATCATTAATTACTTTAGTAGTTCATTAACTGGAACATTGCTGCTGTTTTCTGCTTCAAGGGTTTCATATTTTGCTGTTTGTAAATATTTTATGTCATATAAACCTACATAGACACTTATGAAACGTCAGAAGCTAGGTGATCGTTTCCAATTGGGCATTTCTTATGGTGAAGAGCCAATAAAAAACTCCACGGCTACTCTTTAAAAAAAATAATCAGACACATAATATAGAAGTTAATAGTAAGCAAAGCAAAGTTAGCTTATATTTACATTTACATAATTACTATACCTAGTTAATTTATGATGTTAATTCATCCTAGATTACAATTCTGGCCATTTTTTAAAACCAAACTAACTTGGACCTAAAACATCGTCCTTGAGGTACTCCTGCCTTACAATCACGCAATTAATCGTAAACGATTCCTTATGAAAACTTACGCCTGACCTTACATGGCCAATTACTAAAGCCCTGTACCAGAAAGGTCAAGTTCAAGAACACGCCCTTTCCGCAAGGCTTTTTATGACTTTTTTTGTTTATCAAACGCTCTACCAGATTAGATTGTAGGGTCTGCCATAAAAGAGATCGTAAAATCTATTATAGCGGTATAGGTAAAGAGGTCTGAATGTCTGTACTTATAGGGACGGTCTGTGAAATTGACCAGAATGTAATGGCCGGTTTAGTACCGAAGTTTGCTTCATTTAAAACTTCCGTTTTAGGTGATAAAAGTTGGGTTTGCGATGTAGGGCTTTTGTTTGTTGTGATGGAAGGTTTGGTGCTTCTGTTTTGAGTGTGTTTGCAAGACAGTAATATTGCGCTTGCTATGCATGTTACTGTTACTGTTAGCCTGAATCATCCCACTGCTGGGCATAGGCCTCTCCCCATGACTTCCAGTTCTTTCGATCCAGCGCTAAAGTGGACCACTGGTCGTTTGTTTTGTCCAGCTCGTCCCGCCATCTTCTACGGGGTCTGCCGCGACGCCTTCTACCTGTGTCAGGGCTCCACGTGGTGGTTATTTTGGTCCACAGCTTATTGGGCATACGGCAGACGTGGCCAGCCCAGTCCCAATTCAGCTTAGCGGCTTTTTGAGCAACGTCAGTAATCTGTGTTTTGGAACGCAGTGTGGTGTTGCGAATATGGTCTGTCAATTTGACGCCTAGAATACTGCGCTTCATTGCATGTACGACAGTAATATTGCGCTTGCTATCATAATAATAATATTGCAACTATAATAAAACTCTGCCTATTACCAGTTTAATAGGCAGAGTTTTATTATAGTTGCAATACCTACTGTACAGTTTCCAACAACGGAATTCTCAAACGCAACACATTTTTAGGGCTGTTACTGCCACTCATCTGCCACGTTGATCTTGTATTGTAACGATATTATAACTTTTTGAGAACGTGTCAGAATTCGGGAGTGAGACAGCACTAACTAGATCATATTTTGCTGAAAAGTTTGGCAAGTCAGCTGATTTGCTAACAAGGGTACGGACTTAAGTAGGTCTTATCAATAATGAAGGCCTTTTTCATAAATCCTCTTGAACATTTATAAATATATAAATGTTCAAGAGGATTTATGAAACAATATTAACAACAAAATAAATATTTCATTAAGTTTATGTAGATTGATTCCAAATCGTTGGGCTCTTTGATTTGGGTTCAAGTTCCTTCAAAACAGATTTCAGTTTAATTAAAAGTATTGTGTTACAGTAATTGAGAATAATTAATCCTGTCAAGATGGTTGGAGATTCAAGGATTTGTTATGGGCCGCATCTCTAGGAACTCGAAATATACCTTACTCGGAGTTTGAAGTCACGGTTAGGCGTGATGATTTCAAACTGGTAATTGCTGCATTAGGACCGTCTCAACTGACTATTTCTGCGTTAGACCAGAATCTGTAAGCTAGACGCTTACAGATTCTGAGTACCCCAGTTATAATTATTACACACACTAACATAGCTATGGCTTTCAATTTGATAGTTCGACAACATTCATTGCGTTTTATAGTTGTTGAGCAGACATATTTTTCGAACATATAAATCAATGGACAGCAATGTCCTTCAAAATGATTCAGATTGTGATTAATAGTGTGTTACGCAATTAGAGTGCTGGTCTTTATACAGGTGATGACGGGTGTGAGATTTTTGTCCAAAATCCAAGTGCGTAAATCAAAAATCTTCCCACATATTACACAAAACTACGCATTTTCTGTATAACTTTGTGTAATCTGTGAATGACAGGATAACACTCCATAATGCCTAGTGAATCAGAAAAGCGGCGAAAGCCTTGAAGGATTTGTGTAAAACGAGAAAAAGTTGTTGCTCATCCAACCGACATAATCCTTCAGCCGATTACTTCGTGAAAGAAAAAATTGCGGCCTGTTCTTAGCTAAGATCGACAAAGCACAAACATAAAAGAAAAATGGTTTGCGAAAAGTTGCGAATACTTTAAGAACTTTGGATACTTTAAGAATGCGAAAGTATCGCTGTCTGTATGTTACTTTTTAATTTAACTTCTAAACCACTAAATCGATCGTTGTGGACAGATGTGTAACTTGGGACTTGGATAAATCGTAGGCTACTTTTCATCCTGGATCGCAGACAAAGTTGCGGGCAACAGCTTACTAGATGTGAGGATGGATGGATGGATGTATGTTATTGCATCTTATTTTATGGTAGTAGTCCAACATCAGTTATATTATTCTTTCGCGAAAGTCAGCGGATTTGTTAACAAGGATTTTTGTCACGTCAATAAAAGCGTTACTTGCTTATTTTTCAATATGGTTAACGGTAGATGTAAAAGATGAATCTTCAATCAGCTTTTTTATGTCCGGACCTACTTACGAGTCTTTGATTTTTGCCTCACTAAGCTTGAGAAACTTTAGCTTTTAGACGTGATATCAAAATAAAATGCCTACAGATATTTATTATTAGTCAACCTCAATATGAAACGACATGAACCAATTTAGATATTTTTTTTGGTGGTGTGTAGTGTTATTTTATTTATACTGTGGTTATGCTATGAAAGAATATATTCAAAAAATAATAAGTTTAATAACTAAAACCCGACTACTGAAAAGGATGAAACAAGAAAGTACCTTCCCGTAGTCGCATGCCGCTGTACTAACATAATTATAAGTTATGGTAGCATGCGACCACGGGAAGGTACTTTCTTGTTTCATCCTTTTCAGTAGTCGGGTTTTAGTTTTTAAACTTATTTTTTATTTAATTATTTTGGGGCTTATTTCAGTAATATTTATATTTTTGAAATGTGCTAATTAAGCCCTTTCATTTGATACACGGCATGAATATAAAAACATTTTTTTAGGTCATGACTTTATGTCCGCTAGAGGGCGCCTATTCAATTTAATGTGACGTCACACAGCCTATAACTAGCGGTCGACTAAGACGCTTCCAACGATACCTCATTTGTCCAATTGTGACAACACATACATACATACTTACATACATACATACCTGTCAAAATCATAACCTTCCTTTTTGCTTCGCCGTAGTCAGGTAAAAACGATCAATAAGAAGACATGTCATTTAAATAATGTTTTCCACCATTGTGAAAATGGGACTGAAATCCTGAAATTATGCGCCACATTTATTTCGTAGCGGCACAGATTCAAAGTATGTGCAATTAAAATACCTTCCTCTTGAAATCCGCGAGTGCGGCAAGGAGGATTCTTCAAAGGTTTTCCGAATACCCGCGCTTTCTGATGCAAATTTGTATGAAGCCTCATACTACTGAAGTTTTTCTTGTTGGTAAATACTTGGGAGCTTATTTGATGTGGGTTTTGCAGGAATATGTGGATTTGGGGAAATTCATAATTTTTCCTCCGAATTAAAACTAGCACAGAACCAGGCGGGGTAATTGCGTGACATACCTATTAACAGTAGGGGAATGGCTTTCATTTTGACAGTTCAACAACATTCATTGCGTCTAAAACAGCTGAACGAATTTGGACGAAATTTACACATAGGTAGACCGTGACCTGAGTTAGGATATAGGATACTTTTTATCCCGATATTCCCACGGCATCGAGACTTATACGGTTAAAACCGCGTAGCGCAACTAGAAGAAAAAAAAAATGCAAGTTGGGTCCGTTAAGAAAATAAAAAGTAAACATCCAAATCTGTTCCCATTATGACTCGATAAAATCTGTAGGATTAAGGATCATGCTACCAATTGACATTTATCACATGTTTGTTGACTTCATTAATTATTCGTGTTTGTATTGCTTTTACTTACGACAGCGGAACGCGTTTGGAAATGTTTAAAATTATACTGCGAAGATTTAAATGTTAAAGGTGATTATAGGATAAAGTCAAGTCAAACAAGCTTACAAGCCTGACTTAAATCAAATTAGGTCATCATCATCTGTCTAGCTCTTTCCCAACTATTTTGGGGTAGGTTTCCAGTGTAACTGGATGCAGCTGAATACCAGTATTTTACATTGAGCGACTGCCTATCTGACCACCACACCCAGTTACTGAGTAATACGACCCTTGGTAAAACTGGTTGTCAGACTTTCGGGCTTCTGACGACCCGTAACGACTGTCAAAGATCCACGAATGACAGCCGGAACCAACGACTGAACGTGCTTTCCGAAGCACCTTGGTATGTAAATATGGTCACCCATCCACGGACCAACCGCGGCAAACGTAGCTGAACCTGATCGATCGACCCGTGCGGCTGTTACAACCACAAGCCTCCAGCTACAATAACCACAACAGCTTATGGAATTATTATTAGCTGGGTTAAAAGAGAGGTCTTTTAATCCAGAAATCAAAATAAACTTAAAGCATACTCATAAACCATTAAAAAACCAAACTTCATCGCAATCGTGCCACCATGAAGAGGAGTTTTGGATATTCGCCAATTCGGTAATAGCATTTACTACCGTTTTTATTTTACTACACAGTTGCAAGGTCGTTGTAGTGTATTTGGACCACCCGCAATTCTTAATATTGGCTGGTAATTGCAGTTGAGTTATCTTTCTCGGGTTTCTTTATCAATATTGTTTAACCCTTGGTTAGGTTAGACTGATTTGAATGACCTTTGATCTTCGTTGGGTTATTTCTCTTAGTACCTCTAAAAATCGTTCGATTTCCATATATATATTTATATAGTTACAAATGCCTATCACTAACAACCGCAAAAAAAAAAAGTTTTTTTTTTGCGGTAAACAATCATGAGAGCAGTGGTGGCCAAGTGGTAACGGCCGCGACTTACCAGTTGTAGGTCATAGGTTCGAATCCAGACAGGCGCTTTACTCTGTGTAAATTATTATTTCATCATCACTGCTCTCAAAACGGTAAAAGGAAAACATCGTGAGGAAACCGGCATGTCCTAGAACCAAAAATTCGAAGATATGTGACATCTGCCAACCCGCACTGGGCCCGCGTGGTGGACTACGGCCCACTCCCTCTCACTGAGAGGAGGCCTGTGTCCCAGCAGTGGGAACATTATAGGCTGATTATGTTATGTATATGGACTCATGGACGTATTCAATCCTCACACCCCCAATTCCTATGTTGTAAAATCCTATCACATATTCTTCTAATAAATGTATTACATTTTAAAAACCATACAGTTACAACGGTACATTTCAGCGGATAACAATATTTGTTGGAGTATCAATTTATTATTAGGTACTCGAACATTTTATTAAGGTAACTACAGCCAAAACAAACAATTATAGAGTTTGTTGTCGATCAAATCATTGCGCATAAATACTGAAAAGTTTGGCGTTCTGCCATTGTTGTTTACCTAAGTGTTTACCAGTTCGGATACTAAAGACTCAAATTGAACTTAAACTTCGTAATTACTTACCGGTTTAAGTAATTAAACTGCTATCAAGTAACAAAATATTTACCGATTAAACTAAAAGTAAACTAGAAACATTTTTTTTTGTTAGACAATACCATGTTCCGCGGGCTTATTAGTCGATTCGCACGAATTTACTCGCCCAAAACGTGCGAATCGTCACTTTTAAATAATGCGGATGTGTTCCGCCCACTCCCACTTCAGTCTGGCTGCTTTTTCTCCAACATCCGCTTCATGAATCAGGGAGGGCTGTTTCTAACTAGATCTGTTATAGTACCTACGCTGGACATCTAATTTGAAGATAATACAATTATTACCTATTTGGTTTCACAGTTTATAAGTGCTTAATCAATATAGGTAATTTTCAAAACATTTAATTTAAACCATGAATAGTTTGACGTTTCTTATGTTTTAAACGCTATAACATTATTAAATATTGCCTGACATTATTAATATGCGCCTACCAAAATTAGCATAGCCACGTTGCGTAAACTGGTTGCAATGAAAATTATAGTAGGCGCTTACAATTATACACACGCGCTAGTTTGTTTCGCAATATGCACTGGAATAAAGTTTTCAATTAATGAGATTTATTGTTTAATAAACTAAATGCCTATCTGAAAATATGTCTACGACCTACATAGCCCGAGAAGATAGGCAGCTTAATAGGTGCATGCGGTCGCCTGAGGCTTTTCCCAACTATATTGCGGTCGGATTCCAATCCAAGACTATCTGAAGTTAGATTTTTTTAGTTAATATCTTTATCTTACATATTTATTACAGAGGATAAAAATATATACACGATATAAATCTTCTTATATTAAGCTAACTATAAAAATATAGTAACCTAACCTAAAACTATGAACGAACTAAAATATGGCGTCGAAAAATTCCTCCGCATTGCTGTCGGTTGGTACCCAAGAGAATGGCGGTTTTTGAAGTGAAAACTTCTTTAGGGGCTTTGGGCATTTTTTGAGATGGGGAAAAAGCCATTGAATTCGCCTCACTGTTACCGTAACCGACACCGCTTCGGATGTGTTCTGCTGTCCTCGGGATGTACTCGGTTTTAATCTATATCCGACATGTCAGTGAGTGATGGCAAAGTATTCTGTTTGTGTTTTGTTTTCACTTGTGTCGGCACTCCCGAAGTGCCACTGTTTTTTTTTTGTCCTTTGCTCTCTCCACTACTACCATCTTTCGCGAGCCCGCGCGTTCTCTTTCCAGTTTTAACAGACCTATCCAGCTCGTTATTTTTACATCACAAAATTAAAATGTTCACTGTAAGGCTTTTAGCGGATGGGTGTCATTACCGACTGACTACAATGCAAAACTAAAGCTGCTACTTTCTTTTTTACTTCAGAGCTTTTCAGAAAACTCTGTTGGATTAATACCAGATTTTTCCCATTAAAAGTTTTCATCGATCTCTTTGCGATTAGTTTCTAAGTGATTTTATGAAGTAAGTATCCACTTATTACCTATAACTTCTGCTTAAGTTTGTTTTCACGAAGTTATAGTTTCTTTACGACCAATTACTTATAACTATTTCTGCTGATCTTTTGTAACAATGTTAATTATACATCTACAGAACAGTCATCGGGATCTAAGGTACATACAGTTAAACGCTAGTCCAGTCTAGTTAGATAGTGTTTCATGTAAAGAAGAATTTGGTGGTTTTTAAATATGGGCTTCGTTACTGAAGATGATAATAATATTAAACATATGGTAAAAGGTATTAACATGGGCTTAGCTAAAACCTCTATACATTATCAGAAAGATATTAAAAAAAAATTGTGTGAGAAAGGTATGATTCCGATCTCAGCAGCATGCAGCAGCGACATTGCTGCGTCATATTGTTGCTGTGCTCAGAATTTTAATGAAATTAGAATGAGAATAAAGATCATTGTGTGGACAGTGATAGTGTAGGCTTCTTTATCCATGACTGCTAAATGTGGGGAAACAGATGACGTACAGACGCCAGCACATTAAGCTACTACAATCTGTCAAATTTCTTTAATAGACTTTCAACTTTATCGCTAAAGCATAAAGTTCATAGTTGATTGGGAAAATTTGACAGTTTCGGGTAGCTTGATGTGCTGGCGTCTGTACTTTATACGGGTCGCAATCTCAGACCAACAAAAAAAGATAGACAGCGCGCCGCGAACATTAAAAGTGAAGCCACCTTTTTATCTATGTGTGTATTGAAGGGTTGCCATTTGTTAAATTTTTTCCCTATAATTTGGGGATATTTGTGTGGGTAGGAACTAGTATAATATTGTACGAGTATTGTTGAGTATGGTATAGTACCTCAATTGTTTAGATTTTAGAAGGACTTCTATTAAAAAAAAACAACTCATATTTTCAATCAACTTTATTACATATTATTATATTATTTATTTTTAATTTCATTATTAATTGGAAACCTAAAATATTAAATACATATAAAAAGAAAATGGGAATATAACTCGAAGTAAGAAATCATATTTATATGTATACTTAGATTAATCGAATGGGGAAATTTTAAATCGTCTTATGGCAACTTCCGCACTTTATGTCACTGCTTTCGTTCGTTGAGGTTTTTTGTTCCAAGTAACCTAAAATTCATAGATAAATAATAAAGAAACGATGTTATTTCAAGTACTTATAAGTGAAAAGCGATTCCGTGAGACTTTTTGTGTGATTTTGCAACTTTTCACTACACAGGAAGGCATAATTATATTTTTTAAATCTATGTTATCTTGACGACGACTTGTGACAAACTAAGAGCAATGAGCATGGTTTTAGTGTAGGTGTGTGCGTGAGCGTGTATGTTTACTTGCAGGAGCACGGTTTTATGGCTTCACTTTTGATGTTTGTGGCGCGCTGTCTATCTTTTTTTGTTGGTCTGACTGAGGTCGCAATAATAACGTGCCGCTGAAACTATAATTTATCGAATTGATAAGCTTTGTTTTTACCATTTGTAAGCTGTCACAGGCGCCATGATACCTACAGTGCCGCTGGTTTTATGAAAAATGCACAGTGCCTGTGAGATAAAACAAATGAGCAAAGCAAGGGGTAAAAGCTAGTAGTTGATAGATACTTATGTGATGTGCAGGGTGACAGGGAATACCTACGTTGAATTACGTTCAACGTATTCCTTTCAGGACATTATAGTGCCCCTTTGCACCGTTAATAACCTAGGCAAAAATCCATGTTACTTATCAAAGTTTAGAGAAAGTAAATATTTTTAATAACGAATTTTGAAAAATCTTCAAAAACACAAATATTTATATTTTCTTGCATCTAATGAATTTGCGCCTAGACTTT
This sequence comes from Hydraecia micacea, assembly GCA_914767645.1. Lineage (NCBI taxonomy): Eukaryota > Metazoa > Arthropoda > Insecta > Lepidoptera > Noctuidae > Hydraecia > Hydraecia micacea. The sequence goes on from OU611795.1 coordinate 11,911,358, forward strand.
TCTTTTATGTACCTATGCGATGCTTAAATATTTGAGTAGGCATGCCTACTTAAGGGTGATAAATTCCGGGGTAGCGGGATCGTCCGAAAGGGTTACCGCTGCCCCGGAACATAAAGGGCTAAGGAAGGAACACGGGTGGGTTTTAGTCAGTAAGAGTCTGACACTCCCTTCCGCTCCACCCAGAGCGGGAGGAGTCATTAGATGATTTCCCATCCACAAAAAAAAAAAAAAAAGGGTGATAAATTGCGAAGGTCGAACGTCATGGTATTACGCGTGAGACGTACGTATTTTTAATTTTGTCGTATTAACTTGAACGAGTGAAGACCAATGACAATGTGCGAATAGTACGGGAGCCGAGTAGCCCGTCCGGCGACTGCCTACTGCCGCGCGTGTTTGTATGAAGATTTTGTTTTTTGTTAGGTATGATAATTTAGTGTGTTTCTTAATTGTGGGGCACACACACTAAAATGTAATTGACAGGCTTAGGTATGTTGATATTTCGAGGTAGGCACTGCTTATTTGCCTATATGCAATGCACACCACTGCACGAACCTTTATATTGGCTTCGACATTTACTCTATACCTAGATACCTTCAACATAATTAAAGTAGAGTACCTTACCTGTGCAACGCATTAGGTATCTACGTAATTGATTTACCTACCCGTCAGTTGCAATCACTGAACCTCAATAGTAATTGCTTTTCGTGGTCAGAAATGTAGCACCCAACTGTGTGTGTGTACCTATAATTGCAGCAGCTACCTAGGTAGGTCTTACCTTGTTTTTTTTTATAGGTGCATAGGTACTAATATTGTTTGTAGAAGGCCAAAACCCTAATAAATTGCGCAACACACTATTAGTCACATTCTAAATAATTTTGAAAAATATTGTTGCTTCGCATGTTCGAAAAATTTGTCTGCTCAACAACGTAGTACGTAAAGAATAACGTTAAACGAATGACTATTTCATGAAATTTGAATCAATATCGCACTGCTAACACAAGACTGTATCAACTCAAAATGAAGCTTTTTTCAGAAATGATGGAAAACTGATTACTCGTTTCCTGTTAACGATTGTAAAAAGTGAACACTGTTTTAAAATTAATGATAAAATTAAGGGGTTTCTTTAATTATGAGTAATTTCAGAGATTGCAGGTTATCAAGTCATTTCCAAATTTGGAGTTAAGACAGTATTGTGTGTGTATTGTGTGAGAAATTAATTTTTGAGTTGATACAGTCTTGTGTTAGCAGTGCGATATGAACTTAGACGTATTGATGATTTTAATTATTTTAATTAAGTAAAGTCGTATTTGTTACCTTCGCGAATCATATTTTGTTCAAACGTTGGAAAAATCGAATTTCGTGGACTACCTTGCGCATCTCCTTAATAAGCGATAGTTTGTCTAAAGACAGTATTGACTCAAGTCTGCGGACATCCTTACCCAGCCTAATAGCAAATCTATTAGACAAGTCGATATACATTTGGATTCCGATCCTGCGCACAGATGTCTGTTTCCGCACCACTTACAGTGAATTCTACCTAGGTGGTCAGGATAACGACTGGATGAGCTATGGTCTTGGTATGCCAAGTGGATTTAGTCTGAAGGAAGCGCGTACGGGAAATTGCTGGTTCTAGGCTAAGAATAAATATTGTAGGGATGAGTCCAACAGAAAATGTATTTTTATCGGCCTGATGTGCATTTTCGGTCGAAAACCGCAAACGACAACGTAAATATTGATTTTTTATTTGCCGATTCGTTTTTGCTGGGTCTTTATAAATAAATACAGAGTTAATCTTTTCATCATCATTTTTTTTTTCTATATGGCATCTCGTAGTTGACCTTTAGAGGTCGTGACTACTTAACCGGACTATCCTGTGGTTGCCTTAAGTAAACTCAAAGCCTCCAGCCAGGGGCCAGACTTTTTCATCATCGAATTACCGTTTGAATTTATATCACACGAAAATTAACTTTATAATTTTCTTTACTAATTAAGTAGGTTGTGTAATGACAATGTTTGAAATGGGAATGTGTCGATAAAGACATGCAACATTAGCCTACGTTTTGGGATTGCAAATGCAGGTGAGACACTATCGAGGCTTTGGATTTTTTAGCAGCTAGGTAAGTAGTGCGCACAGCCAAAGTGTGGAACTCTCTGCCAGCGTCTGTGTTCTCACATTTAACACGCCTACCTTCAAAGCAGGAGTGAACAGGCACCATAAGGGCACGCTCATTCTATAGGGTGACTGGTAATTAGTGACCGATACCTAAACACGTGATTGTACTCATGATAACAAACAACTTTTACTATGGGACCAAACCTGAAATCGCGAAAAAAAATCAGCTGTTCCCTACATTTATGTTCGTATAACTCGTCAAAATGTAGGGAACAGCAGATTTTTTTTCCGCGATTTCAGGTTTGGTCCCATAGTAAAAGTTGTTTGTTATCATGAGTATAATCACGTGTTTAAGTATCGGTCACTAATTACCAGTCACCCTATATTATAGACCTCATCCATCGCTTTTCATCAGGCGTGATCGAGGTCAAGAGCAGGCCCATTCAGCAATAAAAAAAAACAGTTATTCGGAATTGAATATTTCTTATGACATGATTATCACAATTATTCACAGGCCTCAGCCGCACAGCGCACTTGACTTGTGCCCAAAACATTCGAGATTTCACAAAAAAAAAAAAAATTAACCAATCTACACGAATTTGGCATGACACTCATTTTTCATAAGAATAACGTATGAAACATGCCAAGCAAACTATTCTGAATGAAAATGCAATCATACAATGAAAATACGTAAGTACGTACTTAATTGCATTTTTGATTAAGCGGGTCGGACTGACAAGTAAAAGCTCATCATTTCAAACATACCAGAATAAACAACTTTAGCAGAACAAACCTATGACGTTCCCACTGCTGAGACTCAGGCCACAGAGTAAATAGTACAAGTATTCGGGCCTCCTCTCTGTGATAGGGAATGGTCGTAACCTATCCCGCGGGCCCAGTGCGGGTTGGTAGATGTCAAATGTGTTCGATATGTTTTTGCTGGAACAAACAGACAGACAATTTTTTTTTAAATTATAACGAAGTACCGTATACCTGTTATTTTGACATTACAATCATAATTATACTTTAATTTTATTTTATTTATTTGTATAGATATATATTATATACCTATAGATTAGACGTTTGAACGTGTAAACGTGCTACCCGCTCACCCAACCTTTTCTTTTTTCAAAAGAAATCCAGACGGAACGGGAAGGAAGCGCGAAAGAAAAAGGAATGAAAAAGAATTCACTTTAATGAACTAAAAATAAACAACTCGAACATCCGTGCAACATCATGACAGATAGAACGAATCGTACGAGTTAACACTTAAGGGGCTTACAGTTACAGGACCTAAACGCAAAAAACGCAAGTTTTAGAAACAATAAAAGTATATGATCGACTACACTAAAAAAAAAATAAAAAAAATATATGATATTCTTCAGGATAAATGCTATACAGTTTCCATTTTTATTGGTACTTACAATAAAAAGTCCGTCACGGATAGTCTGTCGTCTGCGCTGCACCTTTGCAGTCATGGATAAAGAAGCCTACAGTCCGTTCACAAAGTTATTATATCTCTGATTTTGCACCATTGTCCTCTTATTTCATCTTTATTCTCATTCTAATAAGGTTGCTGTTGGTTTGTTGTCATTGATATGTCTGTCAAAATCATTGTAATATTTATTCTTGTCTTAATAATGGTGGTGCTAGGTTGCTGCTGTCAAAGGTAAAATAAATTTGAACGGACTGTAGCTTATTTTACGACCTATAAACTATCTCTATGCAAAAAATCACGTCAATCCGTTGCTAAGTTGCTGCGTGATAGAAACACAAACAGACACGCTTTCGTCATATTTTATAACAAACATTTTGTGAGAATGTATGTAACTTAACCTATTTTCATATTTCCACGTCAACTTTAATCTGGATGAGATTTATCATGGGTGTAGGCGTTCTTATCTACATTTTTTTCTATGAGAATTCAGAATCGTTTAGAGAAATACACAGTAATCCTTACGTTTCTGGGGTTTTCAAGAACAAATGGCCTAGATTCTAAGCATGTGATGTTTCACTCCATAATTCAGGAATGTGAAACTGATGAGCCTGATTAGGAATTCATTATTAAAACATGTTCAACGTTATATGGATCAGTTACTTAAAGTCAACTTTAATTCTTGATTTGAGACCACGAACATTTTGCCAAAGTACAGTCGCGAACACATAATTATATTTTTAACACTTAGCAAAATTCAAAAGCAAATTTCTCGTGGAATAACAATTGCAACGTTGAAATAAGACCTGTATCATAATTGCGCGGGTGCCAAAATACTATGCTCGTAATAACATAAAATTACAATCAATACAGTACAAGAAAATCACTTTTAAGAGTCGCTTTATACATACATATTACTGCTCGTGACGTACAGTCAATCGCACGTCCGTGGGAACACTTTGACCTTGACTTGGCCTAGCGTAGTACGTTTCAGTAGATTTGGGGCCATCTTATTCTGGTTTCGTTAATACCAACGAGTGGCCTACTGTACAGTCTCGATACTCTTTGCTAATTTCAGTTTAGCTCAATACTGATAATAATCATTAGCATGCCACACCCCATGCCTAGAGCAGTGCTGGCCCAGTGGTAGCAGCCACGAGTTGTAGGTCGTGAGTTCGAACCCCGACAAGTTCACTTTGTGTATTTAATTTCATCACCACTAATCTCAAAACGGTGAAGAAAAACATCGTGAGGAAACCGGCATGTCCAAGAATCAAAAAATTCTAAGACATGTGGCATCTCCCGCGTGGTGAATTATGGCCCATTCCCTCTAACCGAGAGAAGGCCTGTGTCCTAGCTAGTAAGAACATAATAGCCTGATTATGCTATGCAATTTTAAGATCAAAAGTGTTATTAGTAATGAACAACAAACACCCTAAACAGACAAAACCCACTCCATCCATCAGCATTCACAGGAAGCACCACCCGACTGCACTTAAGACTTAAACAAATCGCCACTTTCAAAGATGCATCAATCAAATCTAATATAATCCGAATGCCGACACGTCTGAACGATACGCGGCCAATCACACGAGTGTCGCTTCCTTGTAATACGAAAACAATCGTATCCCTTCCGCGCTAGCGACACGACGCATGCGCTACGATTACCATACAATGTGTGCGTGCGTGGACGCATCAATGGAGCAGGATTAGAGGGTGACTATGTTTTTGGTGTTTTCTTTGATTGGTAAGAACTTTTTTTGCGGATGACGTCTATGGGTTGGCCATATGTTTCTGGGAGTTAGGAAAGCGTAATTTTGATGTCATAGTCATTATTTTTAATAAAATCCTGTGTTACTCTCTTTTCTGTTCTCGCTGTTTAAAGCTGCTAAGGACCAGTTCATGTAGAAGAAGTACAGCTTATCCCGCTATCTCCGTCTGGACCTGCCAGGATGTCGCTTGCCATTAAAAGGGACCTATTGGGTCGTAAGTTTGGCCCATTGGTCGTCTGACATGCGGCAGCTGTGTCCAGTCTTATTTCATTTTAGCGTGCCAGTTTTCGAAGTGATATCAGTTATCTTTCCGTAGCTCTCTGGCAAACTCATATTGCATTGTAAAATTAAGATTTATAAGTGAACATTATGTGTTCATTAAAATTTATTTTTCTGCCCCATCAAAGTAATGGGAAAAGTTTTATCTCAACCTTCGCTCATAATTTCACTCCAAAAATGCTGTTGGGATATTTTTCTGTGACTCAATTTGTACGCTTCGTTCGACTAAGTTAATTTCATAATAATTCAAAATTATCAATAGTAGAAAGCCCTACAGTCAAAATTATAACCTTATTAAAAACGAATTAGATTAAAACACTTTCTAAGGAATAGCGGGGGAAAATTTCAATAAATCCCTACATTTCCTATTTCCTCATTCATTTAAGTGCGCTTTTTAAATAAACCCAACACTCTAAGACTACACGTGTACGTGGCACGTGCCAAGTCCCTGAGGATTATTTCTTCAGACATGCTAGGTATATAGATAGACAGAGGTCAATTACTGAGATGAGAGAGCCTTAAGACAGAGTGTGAGAGATGACATAGTGCGACCAGCCAAGTGCTTATAAGATAGCTGAGACCTAGAAAGGATAATTTTGATGAAAATTGTCACAGATTCATTAGCCCTAGATTCAAAATTCTTACGTCTAAAATTTGACTTTCAAATATGCTTGTATCCATCCGGACAGACACTATATAACGGCGGACGACTGACGGACTGTATAAACCGCACCATTGAAAAAACGGGTCCGTCAACAACCTTCCATATTGATCCAGACAACACTGACGACCGTGCCTCCACACTGCGAATAAACCGTAGTTTTTTTACGGCAAGAAAAACGTGTGTGTGCAGAGGGCCTAAGGCGCCATCTCTGCGGGCCAGAAAATTGCGACAGTCTCGCCGAGCCATCAAATTCTCACCGCGATGATATCGCCGTCTGGAGATTGCTTCATACAGTTTCTATTGAATTAGATGACAGGGCAAGACTATCGCCGCGATAATCTCGCCCTTGGAGATGGCGCCTTAGGGTTTCATCTTCTTCATAACTAGACGCTGCAGTACTGTTACTTTGTGGCGCCATCTACATCGGCACATGCGAACTACGCATCACACTGACGTCACGCAAAATCGAGTTTACCGCACAACTGCCTATATGTAGGTCTATCTATTCATACACGAAATGCTGTTCCCTACATTTATGTTCCCATAACTCGTAAAAATGTATGGAACAGCAGATTTGTTTTTTTGCGATTTCTCGTTTGTGTTGTAGAAGTTGTTCATAATGATGAGTACAATGGCCCCTTCAGATATTTTGTGTCTGAATAGATAGACCATAATATTGTAGAAAACACCAAACACCACGGGAACGCCAACAGGAACGGGACGTAGTCAAATGAATACAATAATTATACGTAGAACTGACTTATATTTCACAACTCGTACAGAAAACAATGCTTAGCACTAGATACTCTTTAATTAATCCTCCCAATCTATCGCGTCGAGTTCGAAATCCCAAGCCCCGCGCAACCCGCCAAACGAACCGTTCCCACGTTTTTTTTTCATTCTTTTTAGCGGGAAGAAGCGAGTTCTCTGATTGGTTCCCGCCACCATGAACCGAACGACGATGAATACAAGTAAAAGGGTAAAGTTGCCAGTGTAAAATATTAATTAGCAAAATCAAAATTCACAAACCCTAACAATCGACCGTCCTGACAACGTGTGCGTCCCCGCACACGACACCAGGTGGAACCCTAACAATCGGAACGCCGGCAGGTTGCCCAGTTTTTACATTTTTATTGCCTGAGTATCAAATTACAATAGTAGGTAACCACCTGCTTTCACCAGACTGATCAAAGTATGACTCGTTAATCAGTTCCCTAGAAATTGCGGCTAAGTGCAATACAACTTTACAAATTAATAATAATTCTCATACGAATTTACTAAGCTAAATAACAAATAGTACAAGTTCAATACAGTATGTATAAATGCAATAGCTAACGATTCATTAGGTTGAGGTCAAGCATGGACACGGTAATAAGTAAGCGGGGATCTGATGTAAGTTTAAACTCAATTACACATTTATAAGATTGATTCAACTGTCAAGGAACGTACAAATCAACTCAATAGATTTATGTAACAAATTCTACGTCTAGTTATTGACTTACATCCATCGGATTAGCAATATCTCGTATAATTTCTAAATTTCTCTTTGAATTTGATCAGAAAACAACGATCGATTTATGTTATCTGTCACTTACAATTAAACTTTGCTTTGGGGTCCGAACGATCGATTAATCGGTTCACCCATCATCGAACTTCTAACCCGAACGATCGATTTTTCGGGGCCTAACTGGTGCCTACAAGACGATCGATTTACTTGTGACAGCCAGTAGGTAGGACATTTAATTTTGTTGAATCAAGTCACGATCCGATCGATTCTCGTGCCCGATCTGAAACAACGAATGACACGCATCTGTAGTTAAAGTGTCTCTAAAACTTAGTGGGACACCATATAGAACTTGGGAAAATTACAATGGTCAAATTATGGTTCAGTATGGTCCTCGTCGTCAGTACCACTGGTATCCGAATTATTCAACTCTAGGGCCGCAATGTGAATCCATGGCGTCATGCGGTCTGCTGCCACGGTTGTGGGCCGTTTGTTTTGCATGCTAGCCAAACCCGGAACCGGTGCTACCTCATATCTGTCCCTACCTAAGACTCTGGTAACACGATAGGGCCCTATAAAAGAGGGCATGAGCTTTTTACTTTGTCCGTCATTATTGAAACAAGTCTTGGTTATTTTGACGAGTTCACCTTCGACGTAAATCCGGGCGGGCACCCTATTCTTATCATAAACTTGCTTTTGCTTAACCTGCTCGTTATCAATCCTTTTCTTGACCTCCTCTCGAATAGCGGTAATTTCGCAGTTTTCGCGAGAGTCCTTGGTAACTTCGTTAAGAATGGGATTTATTTCGCTACTCATACTAGTTCCAAATAGTACCTCTGACGGCGTCCTACCAGTGGTTTTCTGAAAAGTATTGTTGAGACCCCACTGAATTTTCCCTAAATGACTATCCCAATCCTTTTCACCGTACTTAACAGTCATCGCTTTCAAAGAGTCGAGAATTGTACGGTTATAACGTTCAACCTGTCCATTTGATCTCGGACTGGCTACTGCATTAAGAATATGCTTAATTCCCTTGTCTAGGCAGAATCGATTAAAAGCATGAGATGTAAAGCAGGTACCACGATCACTTACAAGGCGGTCAGGGACCCTAAATGTAAAAAATATATCTTCAAGAACTCTAATTGCATTCAAACTATTAGTATTTCTAACTGGTTTGATAAAACAGAATTTGGTGAAGGCTTCTACAACTACAAGTAAGTAAGTATAACCTCTCTTTGACTTGACAAAAGGCCCGAGGTGGTCAACATGCACCGTATGAAATGGTACTTCTATTTTGGCGATGGGATGGAGCAGACCCTCGTGTGTTTTAGTCTTGTTCTTTGCATATGCACATTCAATGCAAGAACTAACATATTTTTTTACAAACTTGGACATTTTACTAAACCAATAGTGTTTCTTTATTCTTTCGAGGGTCTTTTCCACCCCAAAATGGCCAATATCATCATGGTTCATCCGACACAGTTGCCACCTCGCACCTTTTGGCACCACCCAACGAACGCTATTTTTATCGTTACCTATACTATAACGAAACAATTTGTTATCCTTGACCACAAAATTATCTTTTATGTATCGGAGTTCCTTCTCATTAAGACTATCATTTAAAATGTTTTTAATCCTACAGAGTTCGGTGTCTCCAAGCTGAAGCGTGTGTAACCAATCCTCACTATTGATCGACATAACTGAAAATTGATCGATGGGATTCTCGTTCTCGATCGGATTGCGGGACAGCGCATCTACATGGCCCATCTTTACGCCTGCTCTATACTCAACTGAACATTCAAACTCTTGTAGTAAGAGCCACCAGCGTGCTATCCTCGGGATTAGATCTCGTTTTGAGAACGTAGATCGTAGAGCACTACAATCTGTAATGACCCTAAATGATTTCCCTAGCAGATAGACCCTAAACTTTCGCAAAGAACAGACTACAGCTAGAGTTTCGAGTTCATACGAATGGAAATTTTTCTCCTCAGGAGAGGTTTGTCGACTGTAGTAAGCTACTGGACGGAAAGCATCATTTCCTTCGGAGCGTTGTAATAATATACCTCCAACACCTAATTTACTTGCGTCGGTGTGGAGCTCTGTCTCTGCTGCAGGATCATACACACATCAAAAGTGTCTAGGGATCAACATATATTTTTGCAATAACTTTTCTCCTGATTGATATTAATTAAAATTTTCTTTAAGGATTCATCAAATAAAGTGTTTTCGTTTGTCACAGTAACGATAAACCAAGTCACCTTTGCATTAATAAAGAAATTTGCCATTTTCCTAATAAAGGGATTTTTGACATTTGAACCACTAACACAAAAGTTCGAAAAAAAGACTGAAATAACAGTTTTCTTTAAAATTTTATTGGGTAACTTAAACAATTAATAATCCGTGTTTCTACTGCGAACACTAACAACACAAGAACATCGGTTTGGCATACTCAAAATGAGTTCATCCAAATCACGCTGTGGAATGGCAGCCCATGTTCGTTGCAACAACAAAAAAAGGTCTTCTTGCGACTGGATACCCTCCATATTCGGCAGAGCTCTTCTCTGTAGCATATCCCATGCATGCTCAACCGGGTTCAAGTCTGGCGACTGAGCAGGCCAGGGCAGGACATTGATGTTAGCTGCGGCGAGAGTCTGTCTTACAACTCTTGCGGTGTGCGGTCGTGCATTATCATGCATTAACTGAAATAAGGGACCGATTTGCACTTGTAGAGGAACGATGACGTCTGATACAATCGTCTCAGCATAAATTTGAGCGTTGAGGTTGCCTCTGATCCAAATCAACTCAGTTCTTCCGCCGATCCAAATACCCGCCCATACCATGATGGTTCCACCACTATAAGGATGGACTTCCTGGCAGGATTTTAATCGCTGTTGGCGTCCAGGGGTTCTCCAGTGTCGTATACGTCTTGTATCCGGTCTCATACCAAAACGAGACTCATCAGAAAAGCACACGAAACGCCATTGTTCTTCTGCCCAATTTCTGTGTTCAAGAGCCCATTGATATCGAATCCTACGATTGTGCATTGCTATAGGTGGTACCCGTAGCGGTCTTCGGGAATGAAGGTTCACTTCATGCAAGCGGTTTCTGACTGTTTGGTCGCTAATTAAGTTCCCTGAAGAGTGATGAAGCCTCACGGCTAACATCATGGCGGTTATTGTTGGAGCTCTTCGAGTTAAGATTTGAATGTATCGGTCTTGTCTCCGTGTGGTGCAGCGATACCGTCCTCCATGGCGCTCAGCCACGGTACCAGTGCTTCGGTAACGTGTCCAAAGTCGACTGATAACACTGACTTGTATTCAGAGCTAAAGCCACAGTACGTTGCCGGGAACCAGCTTCTATCATTCCCACGGCTCTGAGCATTTCTTCCCTGCTTAAATGACGTCGCCGCTTCATAATAACGTTGGTTTTAATCAGTAGTAGGGAAACAGTAGCACTAATAATGTCTTCAATGCGTTGTATGTTTTTATAGGGAAAATATTGACAGCTGATTTTCATCTTTTACTCGAATTTGATTCACAGTTCCTGATTCAAATTATGAAATGCACCAAAAAGGATCCATATAAATTTATAAAATCATAAATTTATTACAAAGCCATATCTCAATCTCAAGAAATCCGCATAAAAATGCTTGATCCCTAGACACTTTTGATGTGTGTATATTGCAAGAACAGGCCTGTCAACTAACTTAGATTTCAAGACTTCAAAAGCCTCCTCTTGACTATCACCCCATGTCCATGAGGTGTCCTTTTTTAACAAGTTACTGAGAGGTAAGGCAATTCGGGCAAAATCTTGAATAAATTTACGGAAATAACTAGCCAGACCAAGGAACTGGCGTACATTGTGGACATTCTCAGGTCGTGGAAAATTCATGACACTAATGATTTTTTTATCACCTGGTCTAACCCCAGCTGCACTGATTTCGTAACCAAGATAATCTATTTTGTCTCGTAAGAAGTCGCATTTGGAAAGATTCAAAGTGAGATTTGCTTCCTCCAAAACTTGCAATACCTCCTCAAGCCGTACCAGACATTCACTAAAGTCCTTACCGAAAATAAGAACGTCATCTAAATAAGCAGTTGCCTTGTTGAACCGAGCTGACCCTAATATCGAATTCATCATCCGTTGGAAAACGGCCGGTGCGTTAGCCAAACCAAATGACATGCGATTAAACTCGTACTGTCCGTCTGGTGTGACAAACGAGGTGAGGTGTCTGCTCTGTTCTGAAATCGGCACCTGGTAATAGCCTGATGTAAGATCGAGAGAAATAAAGCAAGCCTGGCCAGAAAGTCGTGCTATTTCGTCTTCGATAATGGGCATAGGATAGCGCTCTTTCACCGTGATAGAATTAAGCATACGGTAATCGATACACATTCGAAACGACCCATCCTTTTTGCGTACAAGTAGAATTGGACTAGCGTACCCTGAGATCGACTCTCTTACTATCCCTGCATCCAGCATCTCCTTCACCATTGCCCGTACCTTCTCACGTTCATGATGCGACAACCTATATGGGCGATAGACGACAGGGCGTTCACTGTTTAACTCTATATTCATTTCGGTCGCGTTGGTACAACCTAGGTCGCTAAGAGAGGATGCGAAGCAACGATGATATTTTCTGAGCAACTCGAATAACCGCTGTTTCACGTCTTCTGGCACCTTATCACCGACACGAATAAGATTCTCATCGAAGTCGCCCTCAATCGCCACGGGTATTTCTGGTGGTTCGACAACTACCCTACTGACAACCTCTACTCGCTTTGCACGACATAAAACTAAATTATTTGTGATCCAGCAGGAACTCGAACATGGGAACACGGTTATGTAGACACGACTATTTTCAGAGCGATAGAGACCACCACAAACAAAGTACTGTTTATTTGGTTTCCCAGCGACAACATTTTTCAAAAGAATGTTGCCACATGTGGAGGGTTCAATCCATGCCTTCACTGATGCTGCACCGTAGAGTTCTACCAATCCTGTTGCCCTAATTTTAAGAGAGGACTCTGTTAGCTCTGGGTCTAGATGTGGCATTTCATTGCCAATATCGATAAATTGTAGCCTAGTTACGTCCTTATAAACTATGATGTGAGGTTGTTCAGTGAAGGACTGCCCTATAAGCGCGGATTTCTCTAACAAATTATCACTCACAACCTTACATGGAACCTGAGCATTGACACCATCCACCCCAAAATTAAGTAACAACCCTCCTAGTGACTCTACTATACCGTTTCCAAACCCTTTCAATAATGATGGTATGTGATCGTGGGTCAAGCCTAACTCATTAATTACAGACTCCTTTATAAGCGTGACTTCGCTCCCAAAATCTACAAAGGCTTTCTGTAACGTACCGTTAATTTCTACATCTTTCATAAATTTCGAGTTCGGGTGCGAGTTGCGTCCTAGACTGGCTACATCAATACGCATGGTTTTTGGAATATTACCATTAGGCTTTATGACGTTATTTTGTATCTGCGTGTTACAGTTGTCAACTGTATGCCCTATTTTGTTGCATTTTGTGCATTTTATAAGCGGTTTAGGACAATGTAAGAAGCTGTGACCCCTTTCTTTACAATTGTAACATCCAGGGAATGAACCCGATTTAGCACCCGACCTTTGACTGGGCTGACCATTAGGGGTATTGGAGTGATCGGTTTTGTTCTTGTTATGGTTTCGATCGAAATGCTGATAAGAATCTCTGCTGCTCATCAAAAATTGCAAGAGCTGATCGGGGTGAGAGGACCGTAAAGCTAGAGCACCTGATTTGAGGGTCCTATCACTGATCCCATGAATGATGCAATCTACTGCACGTTTCTCAACGATGTCACATTGGTTAAGTAAAGCTAGTTTTTCATAAAAATAAACCTCTATAGGTTCATTATACCTACTCCTTCTTTTAAGCATTTCCTCCAAGGCCTGACCGTAATTTTGTTCGCAAGGGAAAGCGTTTATTAGTTTCTCTTGCCATTCTTGCCAGTTAAACAGAACAGAGTTTAAACCTTCATACCATGTTTTGGCGAGACCTTGAAGCTTCTGCATAGCAAAGTGAACGATAGTTTTGTCATCCCAACTGTACACACTAGCACACTCATTGACTTTCTTGAGCCATACATCAATTCGTTGGTTTTTTGTAGATGGATCAAAATTAGGCAGTATGTTCATGTGATCAATCTTTTGAAAAACTCGTGTGTCTCGGACGGGTTGAGATGCCAAACTATCTTTCAAACATTTGAAAACATCAACAATATATTTTTTAGATACAGATGGGCTACGTGACCTTTTAAAGTGTCCTGAGACGTTACGACGCTCAGCATGTGGGCCGTCACCGCCGTGTCGATCGGCCTCCGCTCGTCGCCGTTGATGGTCGAGTGTCCCACTGCGTTGGCTGCGGCTGCGGTTGCCACGCTGGGTGGCGTGCCGCTGCCGCGATGATGTCCGCTGCGCGCTGCGTCGACTGCGACTCCGGTTGCTACGCTGGGTGGCGTGCTGCGACGATGAGCGCCGCGCGCTGCGTCGACTGCGACTCCGGTTGCTACGCTGGGTGGCGTGCTGCGACGATGAGCGCCGCGCGCTGCGTCGGCTGCGACTCCGGTTGCGGGTTTTGACATGTAGAAGACGCTCCCGTTCTTGTAGCAGCTGCCTCTCTAGGAGCTTGACTCGTTCGCGGCTCAAACCCAGTTCTTGATCCCGGCTCCTACTTCGATGCTCCATCGCATGGGGCGTCTCAAGTCTTCGGTGACTGGATTCCATGTTTGGGCGTCTAGATGTCCCATCCATGATGCAGGGGCTCAAAAGAGAAAACAAAAACAACCTTAGCTTTTGATCTAAGCGATTTAAGAATTTTCAGAATATCCGTGATGTCTGTAAATTCTTGTCGTAAGGATAGTATTGTGTATTTATTTTTACAGTGAAACTATGTACTCTGTATTTCAAAGCTGGCATTCTTACCAAAATGTTTGAGAGTATTTCGTATAAACGATTCACACTACTTAAACTGAGATTAATGCAAGAAAAACAGTGTAACACAACATAATCAATCATAGAATATCAATGCCTTTACTCGGTAACAGATCAGTATTACGCAAAGTTAGTGTGGACCAATGACGTATTATATCATTGGTGTGGACACACAATCATGATTAAGTATGTAAAAAATTAAATTACATACACAAATACACAAATTAATGGGCGTTTACTTACGTTGCTATCCCACTTCTGAAATGTAGAAAACACCAAACACCACGGGAACGCCAACAGGAACGGGACGTAGTCAAATGAATACAATAATTATACGTAGAACTGACTTATATTTCACAACTCGTACAGAAAACAATGCTTAGCACTAGATACTCTTTAATTAACCCTCCCAATCTATCGCGTCGAGTTCGAAATCCCAAGCCCCGCGCAACCCGCCAAACGAACCGTTCCCACGTTTTTTTTCATTCTTTTTAGCGGGAAGAAGCGAGTTCTCTGATTGGTTCCCGCCACCATGAACCGAACGACGATGAATACAAGTAAAAGGGTAAAGTTGCCAGTGTAAAATATTAATTAGCAAAATCAAAATTCACAAACCCTAACAATATATACAGTGTCCCGACATCAATCGTCGGGCAGTATAATAGCCTACCAGACACAACACCCGTCCGGTCGGAGGATCCTCCCTTTTCTATGGAGGATGAGTGAATTTTACACCCTGTTTCTCAGACCACTATTACTCCAAATTACCTGCCTATTAGCCTATTAGCCTAAACGTATAAAGAAGTTTAGAATATGTAACGTTCTTCTTAACAAACTCTTCCACAGTAACCACTACTTTACGAAGTTCTACAATCTATCCATCAAATCATCAACCTCACAGTCACTCTACCGTAGACAGCGATGCACATCGGTCGCTCACCCCGCCCTCTGTTTATCCATCTGACTGTTCACCTCAGAAACACATTGCATTGCACATTGCACGGATGCCTCAGATATTTGTTAGCTCATAGTTGCTTTCGTCCTTTTTGTGTCGTGGTGGGACGTAACAGTCATTTGTTTCGTCCTAGGAGGTTTGGAATGCTTGCTGTTTATTTTGCATGGGAGTTTTATATATTTGCTGGTTTCTGACATGATTGCATTTAACATTGTACGGTCTTGAACATCTGATTCTTAAGTTAATTACGAGGGAAAGCTTCCTGGAAAACCTCAGCATTTAATAGTCAGTTTGTAAAGTATTATATTATTTTAATTATTGTAAATGTGAAGACTAAGTGAGTCATTATTTTTATTTTCTTCGTTTAATCTTAATCATGGTAGGTAAATGGCAGTTTGAGTAATTTATGCGGCCAACCCAAAAATCCTTTCTTTGGTATTGTTCGTAGAATCGTTGAGCTCCTTAAGTTTTGAGTTGAGCTGCATGATTACCGAGACACGGAAGGGTCTTGGTATGTAAAGATGATCACCCATCCACGTGCCAACCGCGGCAAGCGTAGCTTAACCTGATCGATCTACCCGTGCGGCTGTTATTACTAAGCCAAACTGGACCTACAAACTACAGTAAATTTTGATTTTTAATAAACCATTCGAGTATCTACATATATAGTAGCCAAGAGTGTAGTCAATAGCCAGAAGTAATTGGAAGTGGCTCAACATATTTTGCAACTGGTTCTGATTTTTTACATACCTACTAACAAGCTTTACATACTTCATTACATATGATAACAGGTGTTGAACACTCAAGACATGCTAATAAAACCGTAATTAATAACAAATAATTAAGTAACGAAAGGAAAAGTTTTTACCGAAACTTTTTCTGCACATTTATTACTTCCGCGACTTCTACAACTAGTAATTAAATACAACACTAACAAATTACTATAATTAATACTAGACAGCCAAAAACTTTCAGTCACATCTATACATATAAAAAATTCAATTTACTTTTCGTATCTGTCTGTGCGTAGTTTAGAACAACAATTACAACAATTTTATTACGCGGTCAACGTTGTTGTTCTAAACTACGCAAAGGATTGATGCGGTTTTTACCATAATTAAAAATAATGTATTCCGAAAGGCTAAAATACATTAGATAATATTAAACTTATATATGACGGTGTGACGGTACCGCCACCTTCAATTTCTAGACGAGAATGACAGATTAAATATTGTCATTCTGGCGGAACGTCAAACGGGCAACCATCTTGTGCCGCACTTTTTAATGGAGGCCGACAGAGGTTGCACGTCATCGACGAATCGCCTTTCATCTGCGTCAAATTACGTTTATACAAGTGTTAATCGATTTGGATAGATTAAATAAGTGTGTGAGAATCATATTCCGCCTTTATTTAGATCTTACCTGCCCATATAACCACGCAAGATGGACCCACCTAATGATGACGGTACAGAATTGCCGTTATATATATAACAAACTTCTACCCGCGACTTCTTCCGTGTGACTGAACTTTAGTTTAGTTTGTGAACAAGGGAATCAACTCCAATGACGGGCATAACGAAATGTCAAGTGAATGAAGAACTTTACAGAAAGAGTCTTATAAAATTAACCTTGTTTTTTATAATTTCTTTGATAAAATTTCCTCACAACATGCTTTCTAAATTATTTAAATATAATAAATCCTATATGCTAAAAGTAGCTGGGCCCCGTTACTTTATTTCCGCTAAGCGTTCTTTCTGATCGGTTCTTTAGGGTCTTAGCGTGATGTTAAATAACCTTCCTCTTGAATTGTGCTACAAAATGCAAAACGAATTTTTCAATTCCGACTCGTAGTTCCAGAGATTAGCGTGTTTAAACATAATATATAATATCATCTAAATATATAAAAATCTCGTGTCACAGTATTTGTTATCGAACTCCTCCGAATCGGCTTGCCCGATTTTTATGAAATTTTTTATGTATATTTGGTAGGTCTGAGAATAGGACGTAGGCTATTTTTTATATCCCTAGGTGATAAGGATGGCCCCCTCCAGATTTTTTTTGGAATAGAAACTTACGCGGGTGAAACCGCGGGGCGCAGCTAGTACCTACTTATATATTAAAGAGTCAAGCAAAAAGAAAAATAGGCAGAAAGAACGCTAAGCGAAAACGAAATAATAGAGCGGACAGGCAATGCGATGCGACGGGGTAGGTCGGGGAACAAGACATTTTACGCGGACAAAGTCGCGGACAGATGCTAGTTGGTATATAAATAAAGAAATCTAGATGTTTTGTCAAGTCATAAAACTGTGTGAAGCAGGGGCTAGTAATATATAATTACCATGTAACACTATTATATAAAATAAACGACCATAAAATTAAATGTCAACATACAAGTTTCGAATTTCAATTCGCTAATAAATTGTATTTCATTTTCTCCAACTTTTATGTGGACATCAAAGTCACCGGCGGAATTCTAGACGGATAACAATAATGTTATATCTAATTAACTGTCCGTCGAAAGACTAAGTTAGGACATGCTTAGCTTATGTTGTGCCGCGTCATGACGCAATAATATTTCGATCTCGATGAATATTTTTCTATATGAAAAAAAAATTTAATTGAATTGCTTGATGAATATTTTTTATTTTTGTACCATACCAAGAAATTTGACAGATTGACTTTAATAGATTTTCAACTTTACCGCTAAAGCATAAGGTTCAAAGTTGATTGGGACAATTTGACAGTTTCGGGTAGCGTGATGTGCTGCTGGCGTCTGTACATAACACTAAGTCTGTAATCCTCGAAAATTAAGGCAGGGGTGTACATGTAGTATACCCCACATTTCGCCAGTTATGTTAATAGGGGGCGTCAACCGGACATAAATCTTGACTCAGGGCTTCTACTGAGAAATTCCTAAAAGTAGAACTCAATAACACTATGCCCAACCTGGAAATCGAACCCAGGATCTCATGCTCAGGAATAGCGCTTGCGACCACTACACCAACGAGGCAGTCAGTTTTTCCTGGTATGACAATGTATTAAAATATGTTGTTGTTTGTAATTCAAATAGCATGGAGTGCATAACTTGTAAGGCAAGGATACTTGCATTATTATAATGGTTATCGACTTTATAATTTCTTCTGTGAAATTGTCCTATTAAAGTCCATATATTTTATTACCTACATTAATAGGCATCGTGCAACAAACTACATTGTCATGATTGTATTCGAAGTTTTAGTCATTTTATTATGCCATACTAACCAGGCAGTTGTATGCTATCTTCGGAATACCATAAATCAGCATACCTAAATAAGTAGGTTCAAACCTAGTCAGCCGGATTACTTTGTGCAATTTATTTCATCACCACTGCTCTCAAACGGTGAAGGAAAACATTGTGAGGAAATTAGGCATGTCCTAGAACCATAAATTTTAAGACATGTGACATATACCAACCCACGTGGATTGCGGCCCACTCGCTCTCAAAAAGAGAGGAAGCCTGTGTACCAGCAATGGGAACGTTATAGACTGACTATATAATTTTTGCTGTTTTTGTTAATAGGTTTTTAATTGTTTTGTATTATCTCTCTGTTATATGTTTTAGCATCATCATCATCATCATCAGCCTATAGCAGTTCATTGCTGGCCTCTCCTATTGCACGCCATTCAACTCGATTTCGGCAACTCTCATCCAGCTCCTACCAGCCATCCTGCGAAGATCGTCGCTCCACCTGGCCTGAGGGCGTCCCACCTTACGTTTACCGATTCGCGGTCTCTACTCAAGAACACTCAAACAAAAAACACCTCTCTATGTTTTAGCATAAAATTTTTGATGAACTAGTTCTAATAAAAACAGTCTTTTGGCATAGCATAAGCTAGTTAAAAACAACCAAAAAATAAATCTCAATTTGGGCAAACTTCCTAATAAAACTTATGTGAGCAATCATTTTGGCGGCCAACTTTCTACAAGAGCGGTTCCTCTGTCAAAGTTAATTAATTTTATTTATCTGACTAGTCTAATCAGGCGAGTTTTGTTATAATTAATAGCATCATCATTAACAAATGTTATTTTCTACTTGCTATATGTAATTGGCAGTGCCTCAGGCACTAAAGATTTTGCTATGCCAATTTTTTTATGTTTAGGCCGATTTATCGGTATACAGGGTTAAATTGAAAACATGCGACAAATCCAAATGGGAGATTGTACTCATCATTATGAACAACATTTACTATGGGAAAACAAAAAAATCTGCTGTTCCCTACATTAACTGTCGCATAACTCGTCAAAATGTAGGGAACAGCTGATTTTTGCTGGAACACAGGCCTCCTCTCTGTCAGAGGGATTTGGCCGTTATCCACCACGTGGGCCCAGTGTTGGTAATTGTCGCAAGTTTTCGAATTTTGGGTTCTAGGTAATTTCGGTTTCCTCACGATGTTTTTCTTTACCGATTTGAGAATTGCCACTTGATTAGACTTAAATGAACTGAGGAATTAATGAAATGAACTGATCATATTTGACATGTTATACCGCAAAACTTACTTTCTACATCATCCAGTGACTGCTTCAATATACCTAATTAGTTTATCTAGCTTTTAATTTATCGCTATATTTATTTTGTTTTACTCACAAGAAGTGTCATGTTACGATTTATTCCGGTCTGATCTCCTGAGCCCCCTCCTCCACCCCCCCCCCTCCTTGATCCTCTGCTAGTTCGTCGTCTGTTTAAAACCCTGGCTTATCCACTTTATGCTAAGTTACCGAGTTTCTTTAATAATTATTGTGGAATACTCTATTCTCTGTTGTGTCTCTCAGGGGTCCGTCGATCGATCAATCAGGTTAAGCTACGCTTGCCGCGGTTGGTCTGTGGATGGTTGATCATCTTTACATACCGAGACCCCTCCGTGCGTCGGAAAGCACGTTAAGCCGTTGGTCCCGGCTGTCATTCGTGGATCTTTGACAGTCGTTTTACGGTTAATCTGAAGCCCGAAAGTCTGACAGCCAGTCTTACCAAGGGGTTTCATATTACCCAGTAACTGGGTTGTGTCAGATAGGCAGTCACTCTATGTAAAATACTAGTACTCAGCTGCATCCAGTTAGACTGGAAGCCGACCCCAGCATAGTTGGGAAAAGGCTAGGCAGATGATGATGATTTTAATTGTGTAATAATTTCTAGAGAATAGTAGTATTTTTCTATAAACATAACGTCATGTCTGTATTAACTGGAGGGGTAAGCGAGGGGCAGAGCAATCTAGTGTACCTTAGAACATTTAGCCTGTTATTATTGTGTCCCACTTCTGGGCAAAGGCCTCCCAATTTTTTCATCCAAACCTCCCGTTTTATGCGATCTCTGGCCATGTTGGCCCTGCAAACGTTATCACATCGCCAGACCACCTTCTCCTTTTTATATCTAAACTAATATTATAAAGAGAAAAGATTTGATTTTTTGTATGTTTCTTTGATACTATAGAGGTATGGAACAGGGTGTAAAATTCACTCATTCTCTATAGAAAAGGGAGGATCCTCCGACCAGATGGGTGTTGTGTCTGGCCGGCAACTGCCCGAAAATTCATGTCGGGCCGTTGTATATGTGCTAATTGAGCGGTAAACTCTGCTTGCGAGATGCAGGATTTTGCGTGACGTCAGTATGACGAGTTGTTCGCATGTGGCGTTGTAGATACCGCTAGAATACTCTTCAACGCTAAAACGGCTGAAATTTGGCACATCGGTAGACCTGGATTAGGACATAGGATACATTTCATTACGATATTCCTACGGGTATTGAGACTTATGCGGGTGAAACAGCGAGGCGCAGCTAGTTATAAATAAGTCCCTTGTAATAGACGGCGAGCTTCAGCCAACGAATTCGGACTTTGAGCTGCTACTAAGAATTTCCAATTGGAAAATCCCAATAACACTGTGCCCATGGGAAATTAACCCAGGACCCGCGTAGATATGCATCAGGATTGAGTGAGAGAAGACCTCCATCAACATGTGAGCACCATTTATTTATCACATAATTAATTTACCTGTCAATGTATTGCCTGGTATTGTCTTCATATCCTACTAGTATCCTACTAATATTATAAACGCGAAAGTTTGTGAGGATGGATGGATGGACGTTTGTACGTATCTACTCTTTCGCGCAAAAAACGATTGAATGGATTTTGATGACACTTTTCAGTAATATTACATACAGCTTATACATCAGAATACTCATAGAATACTTTTTATCGCGATATTCCTACGGGATCGACACTTATGCGGGTAAAACCGTGGGGCGCTGCTAGTATAATTACAAAATTAATGTTTACAAGATATTGTAAAATATTTTTAAAAGAGTAACGGTGGAGTTTCTTACCCATTCTTCTCCATACAAAACTACCTTTTAGAAGGGGCGACTAGAATCAATTCAATTTTTTTTGCAAAGTTTGACGTTCAAAAGTGCCTTTCATGTACCTATCTATCTAACTATATAAATAAAGCGAAGTCGGGTTCGTTAAAACTTTTATAACTCAAGAACGGCTGGACCGATTTATATGATCTTTGATTTTTTGGATTTGTCTCCGCTGCGAATAGCAGAATAACTATTAAAACATGGAAAAATGTACGTAAAAGAAATTATGTAGATAATCATTTTTCTCATGCATTCGTTCTTATTTATTCTGAGGCGGTACGAAGGTTGCCGGGTCAGCTAGTTTGAAATAAATGATTTGACATGAATTTGACAACGAGTCAAGAAAGTTTTACAAAAATTTAATCATCTCACCAGAGTAGATGAATACCTACTTATGAATTTCTCCACAAATGTTATCAAATTCGCAAATCAGACAAAACCAGTTTTTTCCATAAGACGTTTTACAAATTACGTTGTATGACAAGTATTATTGTAATTCTACACTAGGTTATTGATGTTATCATACATTTCGCGAATCAGTTAATAAATAACAAATGTCTTCAAATTAATTGTTACCTGATATACGCAATAATTTACTTTCCGCGAAACTAGAAAGGAAAGGACGTAGATATGTAAATCGGTTGCGGCAGAAATAGCGGGACGAAATTTTTCATTACAGAGCTTTGTTAAGGGCAAGTATAACGTCTCAATGCAGCTTCTTTTTCTTGATAATTACTTAATTCATGAAACATCAAACAGTACAAACCTCCTAAAAAATCTGCAACGTCAAATTGTAGTCTGGCTACTATTTAAGTAATTTTACATTTTAAAATTAATTTTAGGTTTTCTTTTTGAAACAAAATCGAACCAAAAATAAAAATCAAAAAGTCACTTATTTTAATTAGTCTGAGAATCAGCACTTTTTAAACGCCAAAATTACATAAGAAAGCCCTCCAAAACGCCCGCCCTTCACTATTTTCTAGTGCTTTAACTGGGGAGAAGAATTTCAACCAACATGGCTGGAAAGAACAGCTTGGCTTCCTTCCTTATGTATTATGAGAAAAGCTGTTTTATCGTCTAAAAGAAAATTAGTCTTACTCGTGGAAAATTAAGTTTTGTCCAAAGATTCAATTCTACTAATTGTATAGATTTTGTAACATCAATATTTTTGACGGACTACAAGTCACCTCCTATATACAATTCTACTACATCCTACTCGCAGACCACTAAATTATTCTAATAGTCTGTAGGTTTTCTTTTGTTTTATTAGCTTGATCTGTTTTAAGTATGAATGTCGATGGCTATAACAGTAGAGGAAGACCAAAGAAACGATAAATGGAATGTGTGAATGATGATATAGAAAGAAAGAAAATACGTTTATTTGCGGCAAAAATGACGCATAAAAAAACACAAACACAAAAAATAACAATTTGGGAGAAAACATGCTCCACATCCACGCAAAACGGCCATCGCTCAGCATAATGCTAAGACCCTATAGGAGACAGAGCCCCAGCGCTGGTTTTCAGCGACAGCCGGCGTTGACGTGATGACGTCAACCAGTGCAGCATAATTATGATTAGATATAAATACAAAAAACAACAAACAAAAACGACAAAGGGTGATGACGACTTATAGAGAAGTATGGAAGAAAAATACATGTTCCGCCGACCCCAAATAAATTGGGATAACGGCGGGAGAACGATGATGATGATAACTTGATCTGTCCCACCCCTGGACAAAGGCATCCCCCACTTCTTTCGATGTTGTGCTCCTTCTCGCAAATTAATTTTTTACTATTATCTATACAATAGCATACCCCTTAATGACTATGCGAAACACGTCGAAGACAACCTATTATTTCACAGTAATATTATTTTGATAAACTCGCTGTGCGATTTGTCTCTATCAATTTCTAATTAAAGGTTAATGCTCATAATTAAATGTCTTGTTTGACAAGATGGCGGATCGAGAGTATCATTAATTTAGACTTGTCTAGTATGAAAGCGGATGGAAAATAATATGTTTTTGTATAATTGGACTTCGATTTTAGGTTGTATTTGGGCTTTTTTTTTATTGATGATATGTACGATAAAGTTTATGAAAAATTTATTAGGTTATTTATGATTAACTTCGGCCCGCGACTTCGTTCGCATGGAAGTCGTAAACACAACAATAGGTATACTAAAAAAATACAGCCCAAGTTACTCGCTGATAATGTAGCTTTCTATATTTTCTGAGTTTATCCATTCCAAACATACACACAAAAAACCGGCCAAGTGCGATTCGGACTCGCACACGAAGGGTTCCGTACCATTACCTCAAAAAACGGCAAAAAAATCACGTCTGTTCAGTTGTATGGGATAAAAAAATAAATGTATACTTATAATATATTAAATATTTATTTTATTTTAATTTTATTATTTTATTATTAAAGTAAAAATACAATTGAGTATTTTGTGAATATTTCAAGTGCCTACCTGTTGCCATTATTGATATCGAGCAAAACAGGGCAAAAAAATCGCGTTTGTTGTATGGGAGCCCCCCTTAAATATTTATTTTATCTTGTTTTTAGTATTTGTTGTTATAGCGGCAACAGAAATACATAATTTGTGAAAATTTCAATTATCTAGCTATCGCGGTTCTTGAGATACAGCCTGGTGACAGGGTGACAGACAGACAGACGGACGGACAGACAGCGAAGTCTTAGTAATAGGATCCCGTTTTTACCCTTTGGGTACGGAACCCTAAAAATCAAATCTTTTCTCTTTATAAACATAATTATTATCTTAAGTCCTTGTTTCGACACGTTGTTTTTCCTTTAGCGATGTCAGTAATTTCCTAGACATACCCAGAAAGTACATAAGAATTGAAAAAAATACATTGTTTCTTGTCTGAAGTTGAACCTACAAGCTGAGCCATCACTCATACCTACTAACCTAACGATAATGAGGATGGTATTGGGTATTTTGCAGAATATTATAGACTTGTGAAACCCCAAATCACAGATATAATTATGTAGATAGAGATACACCTAGATAACGCAAGAACAACTACTTCGCGTGCCAAAAATCGCACCAGCTTACGTACAAAAATCCTGAGTGATGGCTGGGTGTGCGGGAGCGCTGGCGCTAGGCCCCGGGGGGGTGGGGCGAGACGGGTGCTTTGAATCGATGTGATTTTCCCATCACTAAATAGTGCTTGTGACGTCGTAGTAGGCAGTCAAAAAATGGCACGCTTGGTTTTCATACAGATCGTGATACTTGCGTTATCTAGGTCTATCTACATCTGTGCCCCAAACCATCACAATAAACTCATGTTAATTAATCAAACGTAAATCATAATTGTTTATTCGCTTATAAAACATTGATTACATGCTGAGCTTAATATGTCAGGGTTGTCATAGGTCGATGTACAGACGCCAGCACATCAAGCTATCCGAAACTGTCAAATTATCCCAATCCACTTTGACCCTTATACTTAAGCGATAAAGTCGAAAATCTATTAAAGAAATTTGACAGATTGTAGTATCTTGATGTGCTGGCGTCTGTACTTTCTAATGGGTATGGCATCCGTAGGCTCATGTGGGTTTGCAACAAATGGTTTTATTTATAGAAGTACTCTATTAGCTATAGGTAATTAGTGAATAAGTTAATAGGTGACAAAACTGGGTCACTCAGGCCTGATTTTATAATAGTTGATATTTTTTTCTCTGAGGAATAAATATGCGGTTTGACAGCTTATGTTAAACTGTCATATTTATTCTTCAGATATAAGTTGTCTGACTATTGAAAAATCAGGCCTTAGATATTAAAAAAAAAAACAATCAAATCTTTTAAAGTTTTTTTGTTTAAATCATCATCAGCCTATAGCAGTCCACTGCTGGACATAGGCCTCTCCTATTGCACGCCATTCAACTCGATTTTCGGCAACTCTCATCCAGCTGCTACCAGCCATCCTGCGAAGATCGTCGCTCCACCTAGCCTGAGGGCGTCCCACGTTACGTTTACCGATTCGCGGTCTCCACTCAAGAACACGTCTACCCCAGCGGTCATCGGTTCTACGGCTAATATGGCCGGCCCGTTGCCACTTCAGCTTGCTTATTCTGTGAGCTATGTCGACAACTTTGGTTCTCTGCCGGATAAAATACTGACCTAAAACTGTCTTGCAGCTCAAAATTACGTCACAATTACATACGCTCAGCTGTTCCATAGAATTTCTTATATCCACTCGACCCAAAAGCCCTACCTGTGATGATGTTCCTAGAAACAACGACATCAACGTACAGTCAACAAAAGAAATAAGTATGCAGGATCGTCGTATATAGTTGTAGTTTAGTAAGAAACCGATGGATGTTCTCGAAAAAAAAATTTAATTTATTAAGAGAAAACAAACAGCTCATATATCAAATTAAATTTCAGTCGAGAACATCTATCGGTTTCTTAGTAAACTTCAACTATATCTGACGATCCTGCATACTTATCTCTTTTGTTGACTGTACCTAAAAAGAAGTTTACAATGATAACCTATCTCATAAATATTATGATTTTCTTGCTGCTGTACTACTTTAGATACTAGTGGTCGATGCAACACGTTTTCTTCCATTCACCCCCCCTCACCCATTCACCCATTCACCCTTCTCTTTATATCATTCCTCACAAAATCCATGCATCTTTTCTTTGGCTTTCCTCTCCCTCTCCATCCATCAACATGAACGATGAAAACAATCATTGATAACCTATCTATATATATAAAATTCAAAGTCCTGACTGACTGATATATCAACGCACAGCCTAAACCGCTGGTGTTAGAGACATGCACTTCGGAGGGTGTGTTCTTTGTGAAGAGTAGGTATCTACTAAGAAAGGGTTTTTCGAAATTCCACCCCTAAGAGGGTAAATGGGGGGAGGGTGAAATTTCACACATTGAAAAATGTAGGTATAATGAATGAATGAGGGATCATCATCTGCCTAGCCTTTTCCCAACTATGCTGGGGTCGGCTTCCAGTCTAACCGGGTGCAGCTGATTACCAGTATTTTACATGAAGCGGCTGCCTATCTGACCTCCACAACCCAGTTACTGTGTTACAATGCGATATCCTTGGTAAGACTGGTTGTCAGACTTTCGGGCTTCTGTCGACCCGCTACGACTGTCAAAGATCCACGAATGAGAGCCGGGACCAACTGCTTAACTTGCTTTCTGAGGAACGAAGGGGATTTGATATGTAAAGATGGTCAACAACCGTGGCAAGCGTAGCTTAACCTGATCGATCGACCCGTGCGGCTGTTACTACTTAGCCACAAGCCCCTCCTTAAATAATGAATGAAGTAATCAGCTTAAAACATGGTATTACTTTGTCATAAAATAAAAGGGGTTCCATCTTATGACAAAATAACACAATAATCCTAAAAAATATTCACATTGGCACCTAATTTTCCAAAGACCTTATGTTTGCCCATTAAGGAAAAAGATACGAGCAACACACCTGAATATCCAATTAACAGATTCTTCGTTCTTTGTGAGGGCAAAATATCTTTGCTAAAAGAAAAAGCTACAACTAAAAGAAAAGAATATAAGATACTTTGTGTAAGAAAGGTAAGACATAATATGTTTCCTGAATATAAATGCCGATCTAATTATGGAAGTAATAGCTGTAAGATTAGGGATATTTTTGTGTGTTTGGGTTATCACTGCGGGCAATAGGTATTTTATTTTCTTGATTTTAATCCTTCTTCCTATTATCCTACTAATATTATAAACGCGAAAGTTTGTGAGGATGGATGGATGTTTATTACTCTTTCACGCAAAAACTACTGAATGGATTTGGATGAAATTTGGCACACAGATAGTTTATGACCAGGATTACAACATAGGATACTTTTAACCCGATATTCCCACGGGATAGAAACTTATGCGGGTGAAACCGCGGGGCGCTGCTAGTCTATATATATAAAAGGAGAACTGACTGACTGACATATCAACGCACAGCCCAAACCGCTGGGCCTAGAGATTCCAAATTTGGCATGTAGGTTCCTTATGAGGTCTAGGGGCGCACTAAGAAAGGATTTTTTCAAAATTCATCCCCTAAGGGGGTGAAAGGGAGGGGTGAAATTTCACGCGGACGAAGTCGCGGGAAGAAGCTAGTAATTTATAAGGGGTTTGTAGCTATCAGTTGTTCTCTTTGACAATAGCGTCAGGATAGCTCACGAAATTCAAATTTTCGAACGTTTTTTTGCTATTGCATATGTTGCACTAAATATGATTCGCGGCTATAACAAATATTTATAGAAATATAATCATAAAAATTAACATTACATGCACACAATAGACAACACAGAAATCAGCACAGTTTTGTATTCAAACATTTCGTTGACAAAGAAAGTATAATTTTGCCGAACTACGTAAAATAAACATGTTTTTTTTTATTTTTTATTGCTGAATGGGCCCGCTCTTGACCTCGATCACGCCTGTTGGAAAGCGATGGATGAGGTCTATGATGGAACGAGCCTGCCTAGAAGATGCCTAAGGCACTGGAATTCCCACGCATCGGCGAAACGCAACAGGCTGCTTGACGCCGCGCCGTGGCGACTCCGGTGGGAGCGTGGTCGCAGACCAGACGGGCGTTAGCCCTACCACCGCAAGGGAAGAATTGGCCAGTCAAATAAGGTGTTGGATGTGACTGTCAAGGATGCGCCGAGCGCTCAGTTCAGTTGAGTAACTGCCGGAACAAACTGCGCTACACGAGGAGGCTTCTTCATGCATCCCAAAAACAATAAACATGTTTGCCAATTAAACATTCTAAAGCACATTGAACCGACAGACTACACTACAAATTCAATAGTCCTTTGTTTAGCATTGGCCCCGTAATTAAGTTATCGTTAAGATTCCAAGTAACTGTCGTCTGTACGAGAACAATCTCTCATAAAGCCAATTTCATTGCGGCTATTAGAGCATGAATTTAGGCGTGGCAGGGTTCTAGGAAAGACTTCGCAGAATTAATTGTATTGTTGTGTACCTAGT
The DNA here is from genome assembly GCA_914767645.1 of Hydraecia micacea. Taxonomy (NCBI): domain Eukaryota; kingdom Metazoa; phylum Arthropoda; class Insecta; order Lepidoptera; family Noctuidae; genus Hydraecia; species Hydraecia micacea. Next base: position 11,940,464 of record OU611795.1, read on the forward strand.
ATTATTAAAGTCCCTTTCATCTACAGATATAGATACATCTAGATAACGCAAGAGCAACTACGTCGCGTGCCAAAAATCGCACCAGCTTACGTACAAAAATCGTAAGCCGCCACTTTCGCGCTCAGTCCTGTGTACTGCCGACTGGGTGAGCATGCGCGCTGGCGCTAGGCACCGGGGGTGGGGCAAGAAGGGTGCCGCACGCGGCGGCGTCTTTGAATCGATTAGATTTTCCCATCACTCTAAATAGTTCTTGTGACGTCATAGTAGGTAGTCAAAAAATGGCACGCTTGGTTTTCATACAGATCGTGATACTTGCGTTATCTAGGTCTATCTACATATTCTCTACCAATGTACAAGTTACGTTGCTTCAATGACTCTGACTTAGTTTACTCAACATACATACATGAACTTACGCCTTCCCTCATGGGGGAAGGAAACTACACAACGCCGTCTGCTATGATCTTTTTTTTATTGCTGAATGCGCCCGCTCCTAACCTCGATCACGCCTGATGGAAAGCGATGGATGAGGTCTATGATGGAACGAGTGTGCCCAGAAGCTGCCTAAGGCACTGGAACTCCCACACATCAACGAAACACACATACATACTTCCACACATACTCTTTACATATTTCTTCTTTACATACTTCTTTTGCTTCGTTTACGTTCATACATCTGGTCATATTCGCACGCCGGCTGTAATTCCTGACCATTCTGATTAATATCACCAATAAAGTCGCTATATTATGTTTTCCTAAGGCGTACTTTCCCGGAGTTTCCACTCAACTCATCATAATATCACACTAGTCCTACAAACATAATTAGCCTCTAATTTATTTCCACTGCTAGGACTCTGGCCTGCTCTAAGCGAAACTATTAGACTAGGCCGTTATTCACTAGCCCCGCTCAGGACTAGTGCAGCTGCTTGATGGACGTCAGACATGTCTTCGAATTTTTGGTATTATCACTAGTCCGTTTTGGTATTATCACTAGTCAGTTTTGGAATTATCACTAGTCAGTTTTGGTATTATCACTAGTCGGTTTTGGTATTATCACTAGTCAGTTTTAGAATTATCACTAGCCAGTTTTGGTATTATCACTAGTCAGTTTTAGTATTATCACTAACCAGTTTTGGTATTATCACTAGCCAGTTTTGGTATTATCACTAGCAAGTTTTGGTATTATCACTAGCCAGTTTTGGTATTATCACTAGCCAGTTTTGGTCTCTACGTCCACTGCTGGACATAGGCCTCGCCCAAGCACCTCCACTTCGACCGGTTCTGGGCTTCTCGCATCCAACAGGTTCCTGCGGCCATCACAAGGTCGTCAGTCCACCTTTTGGGAGGCTTTATAACGCTACGTCTTCCGGTACGCGGTCGCACTCCAGAACCTTTCGGCCCCATCAGCCATCTGTTCTGAGAACACTGTGCTCTGCCCACTGCCGATTAAGTTTGGCAATTCTTCGGGCTATGTCGGACACCTTAAATTGGTAGTTACCTGACTTTACGGTTGCTATCATTGTATGGTTTGCCCCGTATGCCCAGAAGTCTGGCGGGATTGCTCCAAATTCCTTATTCTACTAAAGAACCATTCCTGCTCCATAGTCACGCGAACTGCCAATCAGTCGTCACACAGTGTCGTTAATTATACACCCGCTATAAGCCGCCATGTTGGATTTTATGTGACTTCACCCGCGGAACATCATAATGTTTTCAACGATACCTCGTCTGGAAAAAAAATGAAATAGCTGAGTTATAAGAGGACAGATGAATACTCATACATAGTCTGTTAAAATCATAACGCTCTTTTGGAGTTGCCTTAGTCGGGTAAAAAGAAAACACGTACTTGAAACACATGACACGAGCGTTCAGGAATGAACATGTTCGCACTTCCACATTACCATAGAGGCATTTAAAACATAACATGCACTTTTACTAGATGAGTCACAACTCGCAGACCACAAGGAGTGAAGGCCATGTCTTTTTATTTTCCTCTGTAATTAGATACAAAGAGTCCTTATTTGACTTGCAATATTGGACACAGATGCGGAGCGTTTAACCCGAGTTGTTCAAGGACTTGACTCTGTTTATTTAAAGCCCAGTTTTGTTTGGCAAAAATGGAAGAAAAAATACCCTTCGTCGAAGTAAAGAAAACAGAAAATGTTGCTTTTTTAGCAGTTCTATATTTTTATTTGATCTGTATTTATTTTATTTGTCATTTTAGGCTTTTACCCAACTGCCCAGAAGGAGGGCGATGTTTTTTGGGATCGTATTTTTGTAAAAAAATAAAAGGTCTTATTTCAATAATGATTTATGAATGAAGGAAAAACGTCAACAGTTAACTTATAAAGGTTAACTGTGTAAAAAAGGGTAAAGAATAATTTAATTCGCAAGTGGGACGAAGTTTACGTCTACAGAAAGGATACTCCTTCCTCCTTTCCCATTTTACGCTGATTAAGACCGTAGGGAGCGGCCTTACGATCTTACCCAGCGTAAAATATGGAAAAGGAGGCTCCTGTAAATAAAGAAGAGATTTTGGGTATAGAGTTAAAAAAAACGAAAAAGATTTAAAGAAAAATATATGTAACTAGCAAACCGGACAGATGATGTCCTGTTTCTTAGAACTCGATCGCAACGCCACCTACTGGGTCCAATTGTGAAGCTAAATCATCCAGGGACCCAATAAAACACACAAAAAAACGTTTAGGATTTCAGTGACATAAACACGTATAGAAGAGAAGAAATATATACTTAAAGATTATGCAAATACACATTATAAAGAATAACACTTCGAACCTCTCTTGTTGCTCTTAAAGCTTGTCTTCATTAATTACTATTCTGTAATTAAAACACTCAACGAATTTCCTTAGTCCTTCACCCTCAACTATCAAATGTCAAGACAAGGGCGACTATACAAAAAAAAAAAAAAAAACACATTAACTGCCTTATTCTGTATCTTTCAATTACATTTACACAACACCCGTCCTTTTCTATCTATCAAAACCAGAAAGAGACAGAGATGGTCCATAATGAAATAGTGACTCGTTCAGACAGAATAAGGAAGCTATTCGGAACTGTTTTTTTTTTTTAATTCGCAGAACTCTAGCCATGGTAACATGTAATATAAATCCTTAATGAGAAATGGTTTTAATTTATGAACTGACAGCGGTTACTCCTACCTAAAAGCTTAGTAAAATGGGAGCCATGAACTTTTCAAGATTGCGCGAGCTTTATGAAAAAAACTCATGCATATGTTAGCAAAATTAATCCTTGCCAGCGGGTTACCTCTGTTGGGCTGGGCCATTTAACGATCGTCACCATAATGATCTATTGAGACAGACATAATTATGACGTCACCACTATTTTTTTTGTTTTCTTGTGGAAATCCTCATGAATGTCCACCACCCTGGGGTGGGTGGAGAGGTCTATCAGACTCTTACTGACTAAAACCTCACGGTGTCCTGCTGCTACCTAGCCAGAGTGCTGGAGTGCTTGCGCATTTCGTCACGCTCCCCCGGCCTGGTTGGCCCACATGAATCCATGCGGACCCCGTCACCCTCAGCAACCGCAAACGGCCACCATTCCTCTAGAGAGAGGCGCGCGCGAATGACGTGTCCCCCTGTTATACGGGACTTTAAACATAACTGGTGAAATGTGGGTGTTCTATAGGTACGCACGAGGCCATTCACTCACGGGCTCTCAAAGCAAATCCCTCAAAATGCCTTGCAACGCAAACTCCGCGTCAACAGTTCTATAATGAGGGTTACCAAAAAAATACTTCAGCACTTATTTGTTTGTTTGACATCTGTCTTTGTTTCGCCATTTCTTTGTCAGGGGTAGTTAGATAGGAAATGTCAACTCCATCTAGCAAAATTTTTTTTTTATGATGACTTGTAAAATTGTGTTTCTGATATCATTATCTGCCTAGCCTTTTTCTAACTATGTTAGAGTCGGCTTCCAGTCTAACGAGATGCATGTATTTTACATGAAGCGACTGCCCATCTGGCCTCCACAACCCAGTTACTGGGTAATACGATACCCCTTGATAAGGCTGGTTGTCAGACTTTCGGGCTTTTGACTACCCGTAACAACTGCCAAAGATCTACGAATGACTGCCGGGACCAACGGCTTAACGTGCTTTCCGAGGCATGGAGCGGTCTTTGTATGTAAAGATGGTCACCCATCCACAGACTAACCGCGGCAAGCGTAGCTTAACCTGATTGATCGACCTGTGCAGCTTTTATTATTTTAGCCACGGGCCCCTCCGGAAATGTCAACTCCATCTAGCTTATTTTTTTTTTAAGATAACTTGTAAAAGCGTTTATTTATTTATTTAATACTTCAAGCACATAAATATACAGAGGCGGACTTAATGCCATAGGCATTTTCTACCAGTCAACCTTTGGGTGCTGCAGTGACAAACAGTGGTAGGTGCAATCATGAAAATTGAGGAATAAATATTAGCATAAACCTATTAAAACTATGAATATAATATGTAACTAAAAAACAAAAACATAATAATATTTAAATCGCTACCGCTCATGCTTCGTTCCGCATCACCGTATGAGTCAAGTTTGGTTTACTTTCGCGCACGCGCCGTCATGTCAATTTCCTGCTGAAATTTGATAGCCTGAGTTTTAACTTCCGCCCGTTGCCTGTGCCAATATGTTTTATAAAAGGGAGAGTGTAAATATTAAAAGTAAACGTTATAAATATCGAAACTGATTACTGTTTTTTTGTATAACAGCTTTCTAAGGAATTACTTATGTGCTGTGAGGTCTATCTAAAGAAGAAGAACGAAAGAAAATACGTTTATTTGCGGTGAACATGACGCAAAAATTAACATAAACACAAAACTAAAATAAAAAAAGAAGGTAAAGGAAACATGCGTCACATCCACGCAAAACGGCTATCGCTCAGCATTATGCTGCGACCCTATGCAAGACAGAGCCCCAGCGCTGGTTTTCAGCGACAGCCGGCGCTGACGTGATGACGTCATCCGATGCAGCACACAATTATTACAAGAACAATATGAGGCTATTGCATGAATTTGTAAGCAGTATGTTTTAAGAAAAACGTATTATGCGGCTTGTGGGTAGGCACATTGCTCACAGAACAGATGGCCGATGGGGCTGAGTTCTGGAGTGGCGTCCTCGTACCGGATGGCGTAGCGTTTGAGGGCCTCCCACAAGGTGGACCGATGACATTGTGCAAACCGCAGGATTCCGCTGTATGCGAGAACTACAGAACTGGTCGAAGTCGTGGTTCTTGGGGGATGCCTGTGTCCAACAGGGGGGGACGTCTTCCTGCTGGAATGATGATAATATGCAGCTTTATCACTAAGATCGATATGTCGCAGTAAGATGGTTGAAGCCGTGTTATAGGTATTATATCCCTAGGGATATAGCGATATACCGTAATATATTTATATGAAAGTAGTTCAAAACTGTCTTACTAGGAATATAACTATGATACGAGCACGATCTAGTTTAATATTCATGTATTATAATAATATATTAACTAGCTGCTCGGCGCGACTTCGTTCACGTGGTGACCTACCCCTTACCCTACCCATACTCTACCCCTACCCACTCCTATCCTACCCCTACCCTACTCCTACCCTACATTAATATTAATAAATGTTAGTTTAATATTAATGTATTACAAACATAAACCTTTCAGAATAAATTCTATAAATGATGATGAAAGCCGCATTAAAATCCATTACGTTGTTTAAAAAGAACAACACGCTCAGACGGACATGAAAAGCGACTTTAGGGCGGGTTGTTTCACGTCCACTTGACGCAAGCGTATACGTCAAAAATGGCGCTAAATATCGTCAAACCAAAAAAAAGCGTTATTTCAAATTACAATGTACAAAATTATGGCCTTATCGTACGTCAAATAGTAACCAGTACGTAATTGTTATTATTTGACGTACGTATGTTACGTTAACCAACCGTTAGAAACAACCGGCCCTTAATTTATCATATGTATTCATATAAAACTAAATCAAAGATTTAGTACAACAAGGAATTGTTATTCCAGAGACGTTAAAAGCCAATATTTTTTGTAGTACCTTGTTATATTTTTCTCCGCTTCCACTGGAAAAACTCTTAGAAAGAACAAGTAAAAATTTAAAGAAAAATATGTTTTTGAGGCGCGCTCTGAATTTAAAATATCTTTACGTCAACCCAATTCCAACAATGCATTACGAGGGTGAAAAGAGAAAAACATAAAACAAATGAAAGACGTCGTAACAAAAAGGTACTGAGTAACAATAATGCTACCGACATTATCGACCATACAACCAGTTAAGCAAGACCTCTCATTTCCTCTAATCCCTTTACGTTTTGTATGAAGAATAACCGCAAGCAAGAACTCCGCAGGTCTTAAAATACTGGCCGTTATACTTCACGCATCGGAATACTTAGTAATTGTTTACGAAGTATCACGGAACGATTGCTTCGAAGTTTGAATATGAGTTTGGAACGTTATTTGAAAATTATGTGCGTGACGTAATAAGAAAAATAAAATGTTTGGTAATAATGGCTAACGTTAAGAATGAAGAAGAAGTAATTACTATAATTATTATTTATAGTGGGTCTACTGAGGGGCTTGTGGAAAAGTAATAACAGCCGCGCGAAAATACGTCTACACTAAAAAAGCACAGAGTACTTACGATATTAAAGATTTTATTATATTCTCACGCATGTCATAAAGAGACCATCGTATTGTTTGTGTAAAAGGTCAGCTGTTACGCAAAGTTCAACCTTTGCACCCAATTAATACTTTCTACATCAACACGCGACTTTTAAATCGTTGCCCATTTCGCTCATTTGGAGAAACATCGACGTAAATGTATTTTTTTCCCAAAAATTAGTTAGATATGCCAAAGCACTTTAAAAAAAAAAGTAGCAGTTACGTCGATGTTTCTCCAAATGAGCGAGTTGTTCTTCTTTGTTCTTCATCTGCTAATTACCGCAAGGCCGCGTCCTATTCAAAACGATCGTCGCGACGTTGAATAGGACTAAGAAGTGTTTATACGATATCCCATCCGATCGTCTATTGTCGATGTTAAAGTTTTTGTTGCCTAAAAAGCGGTGACAGAACAAACGGCCTTCCAAATACAGAGCATTTTTTGACACCGCACCAAATGTCAAATACTGGTAAAAAATACAGATTTTTGTGACGGCGGTTATAATATGACGAGCGAGAGAATCGCGGCGATTGTCTCGCCGTGCCATCAAATTTTCACCGCGATGATATCGCCGTGTGGAGACACGTTCTAGAGTGTATAGAAATACGTGGCACGACGATAATATCGCCGTAGTTCTCTCGCTCGTGGAGAAGGCCCCTTACTTTCTACACATCAACCCGTTAATGACTATTACCTACTTAACATGACCGTCCAATAACACGACGTTCATAGTAATGGTGGTTGCCTTGCTTTATGAAAGGAGGATCCATCTTCTTTATGGGGCTAAGGGATTCCTCAGTAGTAGTAGGCGGGAAACTGCCGAAAAAAAATTAAACGTAATACATAACCCACTATTATATAATACATTATTACTAAAACACATACATAGTCATAGATACATAATCAGCCTATAATGTTCCCACTGCTGGGACACAGGCCTCCTCTCAGTGGGCCGTAATCCACCACGCGAGCCCAGTGCGGGTTGGCAGATGTCACATGTCTTCGAATTTTTGGTTCTAGGACATGCCGGTTTCCTCACGATATTCTCCTTCACCGTTTTAAGAGCAGTGATGATGAAATAATTTACACAAAGTAAAGCGCCTGTCTGGATTCAAACCTACGACCTACAACTCGTAAGTCGCGGCCGTTACCACTTGGCCACCACTGCTCCCTAAAATACATAGCTGGTACTTATTATTCATCAGGTCACAGCTTGCCCATCCTTAAACCGCCAAGGTGCTGTCACCCAGCTTTTCGTACCAAACGCCATTCACAGTTGCTGCATTCTGCAGTTGCAGTTGATTCAAAAAGTCGTACTTTCTATACTAAGAAAACCATCACACGCTACAAAACTTTACTCATCCTAACTAACTGTAACTCCGTTTACCTATAGGTAACACTTTTGACGTCTGAAAGCGTGAACTAGCATCAAACTTCCTTCTGCATTTGAATAGCCACTTTAATTATTTTCCAACTTTCAGTAAAGACTTTAAGAGCGAAGTGGTTCAACGCGGTAGTACGTGACGACTTTAACGAGACTTATATGCGTCAGTGGTAAGAACTGTGGACGTCATACCTTGATGTGCGGTGCAAGGAACAAGCGTTTGCGAGAGCTTCCATAATTTTTACTAGCTTCTGCCCGCGACTTATGGGATGCATGAAGAAGCCTCCTCGTGTAGCGCAGTTTGTTCCGCCAGTTACTGAACTGAACCGAGCGTTCGGCGCATCCTGGACAATCACACCCAACACCTTATTTCACTGGCCAATTCTTCCCTTGCGATGGTAGGCTAACGCCCGCCTGGTTTGCGACCGCTGCCCGTGCTTTGTTTTGTGTAAATTATTTTCGTCACCACTTCTCTCAAACCAGTGAACGAAAACATCGTGAGGAAACCGGCATGACCTAAAACTAAAAAATCAAAGACATTTGACATCCACCAACCCGTACTGCGCCCGCGTGATGGATTACGGCGCATTCTCTTTCAGTGAGGAGACCTGTATCCCGGCAGTACATTAAGGCTAATTATGCGGCAGGAAAATGAACATGACTTTGTTCCATAATTAAGCTTTAGAAATAATGGTGTAATCGCAGTTTTTATTCATGTTCTAGGGCGTGTTTTGACGTTCAAAAGTGCCTTTTATGTGCCTATTTGAATTAAATGCTTTGATTTTAACTAGGTATCATCTGCCAAGCCTTTTCTCAACTATGTTGGGGTCGGCTTCCATTCTAACTGGACGTAGCTGAATGCCAGTATTTTACATGGAGCGGCTGCCTATCTGACCTCCACCACAAAGTTACCGGGTAATACGATACCCCTTTGGTAAGACTGGTTGTCAGACTTTCGGGCTTCTGATTATCCATGAATGACAGCCGGGACCAACGGCTTAGCCTGTTTCCGTGCTTTTCTTGTCTCGGTATGTAAAGATGGTCACCCATCCACGGATGGCCCGTGGAAAGCGTAGCTTAACCTGATCGATCGACCATTGCGGCTGTTATTACTCAGCCACGAGCCTTGACTTTGACTAGGTATGCCTAAGCCAATTGGCACTAAACAGTTTGATCCTCGATGTTTAAAAATATAACACCTAAGTAGTAGTCTATCATAGAGAACATCTACAAGTCCTAACTATCGTAACGCCTGTCTCATTTTTTCACGCGATAATCACGGGTAGTAGTTTATACAGTGTTATTGGAAAAACATCAACAACCTCTTAAGAGGTCATTGTACTCATCATTATAAATAACTTTTACTATGGGACCAAACCTGAAATCGCGAAAAAAAAATCAGTTGTTCCCCACATTTATGTTCGTATAACTCGTCAAAATGTAGGGAACAGCTGATTTTTTTTCGCGATTTCAGGTTTGGTCCCATAGTAAAAGTTGTTCATAATGATGAGTACAATGACCTCTTAAGAGGTTGTTGATGTTTTTCCAATAACCCTGTATAAACTACTACCCGTGATTATCGCGTGAAAAAATGCAACCACATTAACACTAGTTTCTTATCGCTTAAACTCACACTACAGTTTACAAACAGCTACTAACCCATTTTAAATTCGATTCAAGCGGTGTAAACTAGCTGAAAAATTTGCGAACATTCCTCACAGACAAACAAGAATTTTCTTTGTAGCTTGTCACTTTAAGGGATTGTGTGCACCCACGTTGTACTAATGTTAATGTAACTGAGCGGACGACAGAACGCCTTTTTGCGTAGCAATCAGCTCGAATAAGGCACAAAAGAAATGCTGAGATGTATTCAGATTATGCCTTCTTTTAGTTTGTGGTAGAAGACGAAAGCTGAAGCGATTTTACCTACGGCTTCTCTTAGAAAAAAACGAGTGTGCTTATGACCACACGACTGAAGTGAAACTTCAGTATTGCGTATTTGGCTATGAGAGGAAGAGATAAAGAAAATGTGCGCGCGCATTGCTGTCTCTTGCTTATATCCCCCACTCAACTCCCGTTCGCCTCGCCCGATCACACTTTTCGTAACGCTTACGTCACGCGTTCGCCAGCTTACTCCCCAAGTCAAGCGTGCGTAAAGAAGTTTCACTTCAAAAAGATGAACTTACTAACAGATGAATAAAAAGTAAAATAAGCGTTTTCACCATCATCATCTGCCTAGCCTTTTCCCAACTATGTTGGGGTCGGCTTCCAGTCTAACCGGATGCAGCTGAATACCAGTATTTTACATGGAGCAACTGCCTGTCTGACCTCCACAACTCAGTTACTGGGTAATACGATACTCCTTGGTAAGACTGGTTGTGAGACTTTCGGGCTTCTGACCACCCGTAACGACTGTCAAATATCCACGAATGACAGCCGGGACCAACGGCTTAACGTGCTTTCCGAGGCACGGAGAGGTCTTGGTATGTAAAGATGGTCACCCATCTACGGACCAACCGCGGCTAGCGTAGCCAGTGGCAGTAGCCCGAAAGTCAACCAATCTTAACAAGGGTATCGTATTACCCAGTAGCTGGGTTGTGGAGGTGAGATAGGCAGTAGCTCCATGTAAAATACTGGTATTCAGCTGCATCCGGTTAGACTGGAAGCCGACCCCAACATAGTTGGGAAAAGGCTAGGCAGATGACTTAAAACATAAAAACTTTTGTCTAATTTGTTATACGTGTAAAACTTAGTAGCGCTAGAGAGTGTCGTGGAAACAATTGAAGGCTATATTATAGCTACTGTAGTATAATGGCTTAACGAGCCGCGTAGTGTTGAGACGTAAATTCATTGTGCATTTCGTCGTGGGACAAGTTATAAGCGTTTTACTGCATTTCGTTTTCACGTTTCATTCCCTTTTTTTGGTAGACAACCACTACCAAAAAACGTTGTTACGGACGTCAACGTATACTAAGTATAACATAACATAATCAGCCTATAATGTTCCCACTGCTGGGACACAGGCCTCCTCTCAGTGAGAGGGAATGTGCCGTAATCCACTACGCGGGCCAAGTGCGGGTTGGCAGATGTCACATCGAATTTTTGGTTCTTGGATATGCCGGTTTCCTCACGATATTTTTCTTCACCGTTTTGAGAGCAGTGGTGATGAAATAATTTACAAAAAGTAAAGCGCCTGTCTGGATTCGAACCTGCGACCTACAACTCGTAAGTGGCGGCCATTACCACTTGGCCACCAAAGCTCCCCTGTATACTAAGTATACAGGGTCAAATTGAATTAAACGGAACTCCGCAAACGTGATTGGTAACAATATAATTATAAACTTGATCAAACAAAAAAGATATTTATTTTATCATGATTAGATACCTAGTTACCTACCTATCAAAAAAAACAAATTTAACCGGACACCGGTAGCATATTTTGTGTAAATTTAGGATTGCATGAATTAGGCAAGGTTTAAATTAAATTGACTTACTGTCGTGAAATGAAATAACTATACGTAAGGTTGTTTTGAAAAGATCACCGTATTATGTCACGCTATGCAAAATTTCTACATTTATATCTGTAATTTGTATGGAGCCCATAATAAAGAGTATTATATAAGGTGCTATAAAAATATCTGCCACGGCTTCAATGGGAGACAGTATTTTGTATAATTATAGATTACAGTAGTGAAGAAATTTTGTACCCCGGAATAGTTAAATCAATTATTGGAGAAAATAAAGTAATTAAACAAATATTTACTCTATTTCTGCATAACGTGGTTCACAAACTACGGGCGATGTGTCTTCGTCACATTTTGCGAAATGAAATGACAATGTGGCAACAGCTAATTGCTATGGGACGGTTTCATGTAACTAAATCAATTCAAATTTATACGCACATATTTTTGTATGAAAAAATTTATGACATAAGATCAATAATGTATCTTTACTATTGTAATCTATATACAGAATACTGTCTCCCATTGCAGCCGTGGCAGATATTTTTATAGCACCTTATATTTTATTATATAGGTATAGAAAAATTATATAGAAATAAAGAAATTCAACGGGTATTTTTTTGTTTCAGGTATGTTTACAACCAAGTTTTATTTTTTCTGTTAAGTAAGGTAAGATATTTTTTCGCATCAGCAAATGTTATGGGGCATTACCTAAACATTTACTTTGACATGTCGCAGACGCCAGAATGAACCAAGTATCAGGTGGTCATAGACGAATGATAATGTTTATTTAACTCTATGTTATTGTCTATTATTTTCCAGTCTTACAAAAAGGTATTGTGTTACCCAATGACTGGGTTATGGAGGTCATATAAACAGTCGCTCCTTGTAAAATACTGGTATTCAGTTGCATTCGGTAAGACTAGAAGCCAACCCCAATATACCTAGTTAGGAAAAGGCTGGGCAGATGATGATAATTTTAAGAAAACTAGAGTAATATTATGTAGTAGATGACTTATAAGAAGTTTTCGCTAATATAAACTACTTCAGCCGATTTATTCTATGAGCAACTCAATGCGAACATTTAGGTGAAGTGAGTTGTCAATACTGTCAAGTCAATCTCTAGCACCACGTGGAATGACAGCTCACTTCACCTAAGTTTTCACGGTGAGATTGTTACAGAATTGAACGGCTTGTAGAATGATAGCTCACTTTAAGCTCATTTCACCTAAGTTTTCACAGTGAGATATGTCCAGAATAAAACGGCAGTTAATGACCTTCAACACCGCCAACCGCTTACAACACACACCACATAAACATGACTAGTGAAAAGCACGAGCAAATAGATTTAGCGTTTCGAGCAGGGATGCCCGCGAGTCAGTTTGTGACCATATCTAATGAGATTGTGAGCGAACCGTGCTGTATGTAAATCCAATTTGTGCTAAAAGGAAAAACAAAAATGATGTAGGAATTTAATTGTCTTGTAAAAGCTTGAGAGGAGTTTCGCAACAGCCAAAATGGGCGGAGGAAGAAAGTACCTATTACAGTAAGCATCATACTGGAACAGGTACTTTCTTCTTCCATTTGCTCTTGCGAATCTCTGCTCAAACCTACCATTATGGGCAAGAAAGAGGTGGAAACTCTGCTCCTCGGCAGTGTTCACTCCGGCCGGTCAATAAAGGCAAGCCAGAGATGAGGTACAAGACCACTTTGTTCTACTTTATATTTTTATATATGTATATAGTAATTATTTTATTACCAAATTGTTATAATTTGGTATACTCCCCAGAGGAGGGTCCGGTGAAGGACAGCCGCGGCGGGTTCACGGATGAGTGCTAACGCGCGCCCGTGTTCCCGCCGTAAGCGGCAGAGGAGGACACCGTGGAGTTTTAGTGGGTTAGAGTCCCACATAACTGCACTATCTCAAATACCTCAAAATAATTATTATAAATAAAATCCACTGTGGCATCAAAGTGTTAGTAATTATTATTGATAAGATGAATTTAAAAAAATATATAAATTTAAATACCAGGGCCATCAGACGGACAATTCTCGTTATTTTAAGAACGTTCACAGTCTGATCTCAGTCTCAATCTGTCAAAAATAAATCAAATGTTCCTAAATTTTTGACATTGAGTGTCGCTGAGATGAGACTGCGACTAGATTTTGAACGTTTTTGATTACGGGAATGGCCTTCTGGTTACTGATGACCTGAAAGATGATATGAATCTAGAGATCAGCACAGAGTTTCAGTTAGGACGAATATGATGGCCCGCAGATTCTCTCGATGTACATATCTAATGAGATTGTGAGCGAACCATGCTGTATGTAAATCCAATTTATGTTAAAAGGAAAAGCAAAAAGGATGTAGGGGTTTAATTGTCTTGTAAGAGTTTGAGACAGTGATGTTTGTAGGCGAAATTAAGAGGCACACCCTATTTTGTGTGTTTTGGGATACATCTTCAACAGTGAATGAGTAAAGAATTGCCCTTACATAAACATCAAGCCTGCCATCCCCGAAGGCATAGGTGGACATTAGTAGGTAGGTGCAAACACATTTCGCCAGTTATGTTTAAGTCCCATGAGCACAAATATAGGATCCAGGCTATTTCTGAGAAATTCATGATGGACACAATAAGACTCTTCCCGGCCTGGGAATCGAATCCAGGACCTCATGCTCAGCAGTAAGTGCTTGCGACCACTGGACTAACGAGGCAATTACACACTTATTTTAACAAAAGTGTGACGGCTTGTTTACTTGTATTGCAAACAACCTGCATAATAAAAACAATGACGTCACATAGGTAGTTACCGTTAACATTTTAATTAGGTACGTTAGAAAGTTGTGAACTCTAATTCTACATGAAATTTGTATAAATTACAGCGTGATGTTTGCATAATCATCACACACTGGCTGAGCACCAGTTTGAAGAATAACACATTATGTTAGATAAAGAAAATTGTAAAACGCAAAATGTTATTGGGTTTACGTTTTTCAATTTCCAGGCGATTACCGTTTAATGGGGGGATTTTCACTAGGTCAATTTTCGCTGATCGATTACCAAATTGCCTCATAAAAATCGCAGGTGACGAGCTCATTTTGCATCAAAATGTCGAACTTTATGCGGCGGGTGAGCGTCTGTGACTGAGCATTTTTACGGTCGATTTTAGAGACCCGCCGCATGCGACCTGTCGCAGCACAAAAAAAGTCTGAACCTACTCTACTTTGGAACTTGCGATTTAAGTCACCTGCGACCTAGCCGAATTGCCATTTGGATAGTCGACTATTGTCACCTGTTCAAAGCCCGATTTACTTAGAACTAAAGCAACTGCTGCATGCAATGAGAGCACCGGTGGCCCAGTGGTAATGGCCACGATTTACGAGTTTAGGCCATGGGTTCAACCCAGACAGTCTCTTTCCACTGCTCTCAGAACGGTGAAAGAAAACATCTCGTGAGGAAACCGGCATCTCCTAAAACGAAAAATTTGAAGACATGTAACATCTACCAAACGGGTCCGCGTGGTTATTAGCCCACTCGCTCTCGAAGAGAGGCGGCCTGTGTCCCAGCAGTGGGAATTTATAGGCTGATTATGAAAATCAATTGCGATTATGTTGCAAAATTAAATAAGAGGTAGTTTTCCAAAGAATGAAAATAATTACCATAAACATAAAGTAGAGCAAAGTGGTATTATTCCTCATCTTTGGCTTGCCTTTATTGACCGGCCGGGCGGCCGAAGTGAACACTGTCAAGGAACAAAGCTCCCACCTTTTTTTTTTGGTAATTGCATCTTGCAGTTCAACCTATGAGGTTGTTGTCTTCTTAGCCGGGTTTGCCTGATGCCTCAATAAATTAAGGCCTCCAGTCAGGGCTTAAAAAACTTAAAAACTAAGCGACTATACGCTAAGAGCACCCCCTGTGGGGGACGGACCTCGGCTTAGGGCTTCGCTAGGAGATGGCAGCAAGGGACAGGCTGGATCGGAATTATGTAGGGACGAATTTAAAACTACTCCCACCTCTTTCTTGCCTTTATTTATTGACCGGCTTGAGTTGAGATTCGAGCAAACGAAAGAGCAAAAGTGCTCGGAGGAAGGAAGTACCTATTCCTAGTAAGTACAATTTTGACAATTTACATTTTTATTTTATTTTATAGTTTTCATGATTTTGTTAAATTTAATGTTCTTCTTTATTGTTTGTATTTTTATTTCTTGTGCGTGTCCCAAATTTTTTTTTCTTTCTGGTAAAGTGCTGGTGGTGTGATACTGAATGTTCTTACAGGCTTTTGGATTGTCCTGATAGCCGTAGAATACCTACCTCTCCACTTCCCAAGCACCTGAGGATATGTTGCATATTTGCAATGGACTATTTAAAAGTCCATTAAATAGTCCATTAAAACAATCACCAGACCAAAACGCGATGAAAACTAGTAGAATAAAAATTAAAACAATTAGATTGTAATACGTGTAACAAAAGCTTACAACCCGTTCTATTAATAATTTCGAGCTTAGGCACTTAAGACATTACGTGCACTGGCGGCCGAGTGTATTCCCCCAGCTACCACACCAATTATACACTTCCGTGCAAAATAATTGGTTGTTACGAGACTATTATAATATGTTACTTCACGCCAGTTATTATGAAGTCTATAGCGGCGGTCTTTAATAATACGATGAAGGGTAAAAAAGGCTTTTTCTTATGCTGTAATAACGGTAATGATAAAATTAAATTATACACCGTGTATAATTTTTTTTAATATTTTGTCGTATGTTTAAAGGAAGATAACGTCATTTAATGTTTTTATTATCCACGTACAGAGGCCAGCACATCAAGCTATTACAAGCTGTCAAATTTCTTTAATAGATTTTCAACTTTATCACTAAAGCATAAGGTTCATTGTTGATTGGGAAAATTTTGACTGTTTTGGGTAACTTGATGTGCTAGCGTCTGTAAATGCATAGCTTTAATTTAGAATAATTTTTAAAATGTAAAATAAGCCTTTGCCCAGTTAACCAATAAACCTAGAAAAATAAAAGCATTTTAAATTAAATATTCTGTTTTATGTCATTAACTATTTACTGTCAAATTTTCCCAATCAACTTTGAATCCTGTCATTGTTTTATTTTTAATTCTTCTCACCTTTTGTTGGTAGACTATTTTTTATTCTAGATGCATCGTCATCACATATAATTATATAATGAATGTATACAAAAACTTGTAAAACATTTTAAAAGTGTAACGGTGGAGTTTCTTGCCCATTCTTCTCCATACGAAAACTACCTTTTGACGTTCAAAAGTGCCTTTAGAGTGCCTATTTGAAATAAATGATTTGACTTTGACTTTATGGCGTATCTATTAAAAAAAAAACAAGGATTATGTTACTAGCCCCTATTAATAATTATGAAAATAAAATATGAATCTATATTAGTTAATTATATCAGCATATACAAGCTTGATATGTCACCTCGGGTACATAATTCACATGAGTAATTAATATTGATGAGAAAATCAAACAAACTTTTCTAAAGTTAAAATCTGAATAAGTGGATAGCCTAGTGACATCAATATCTTGCCTACCTCACATTTTTTATCATTTAATGCGAGTGTGACGAAATCCTGCTCCCGCGCACCCTAATTCCAAGACGACATTGTTTGACTAACAATTATTATCATCTACATTCAGATAGATAGCGCTATTTATAGTAAGATTTTAAATGTCTCAGTCGTATTGTTTGACTTATGAATATTTTAGAAAGGGGAGCGTGTGACAATAAAAATAATAGGGACGGATTTTGTGGAAGATGATAATGCATAGAAAGCAATAGATGGCTAAGTGCCATCGCAAATTGTGCGTCTTGTAGCTGCATCTAGTCGCTGCAACAAGACGAAGAGTAGCCGTATGCATCTGCGTCTTGTCGCTGCGACTAGTCGTTACGTCAGATGTTTTTGATTAAGCACTTTTCCATAAGAGATTTGTTGTTATGGTACAAATCTAACTTAGAAAGATTTGTTAATGGTTCTAATGATTATAATTCTGTAAATACGTACCTGTTATAGTCGCGAATCAAATTTTGATCAAGATAAAACCTGTCACTGACCTGAAAATTGCAAAAAACCTAAGAAAAAAATAATTTCGCGGGCTGCCACTGCGCATTCACCTTAATTCTTATTTCTTGGTTTAGTTATTGATAATAAGGTCTAAGTTTAGATTCGTTAAGACTTGAATTAAATGAAGCCAGCTATTTTAAGTGATTTCAGAATAATTTGAGGTTTCGTTGAGTTTGCCAACGAACCTGAATAGCATTCAAATTATTTTTAGGACTTGGCTAAACTTTAAAGGTTAATGAAGCTTCTTAAATCTCTTTTTCCTTTGCTTTATTTTTGAGAAAAAGACGTTTATACAGCACCCTAAATGCGTGAAACACTATCAATCTCAATTTTAATAATTTTGAAGGATATTACTATTTTGCTAATCCATTGCTTCATATGTTCCAATAATGTGACTGCTGAACAACGTAAATAACGCAATGAATGTTATTGGACTGTCAAAATGAAACCCATTGCTACTGATAGTGTGTTATGCAATTACCCCGCAGTTTAGATATCATCGACAACCTGTTACCATGGATTCAGTACAATCATTCTGAACCGTTGCATTGATATTTTTCGTCGGTAATTTAAAAAAAAAATTTGTTCTGGCGTACATTTTGACCACGCACTTTTCTATGAAACAGCGGTTTTGTTTTTGATAACCGACGCAAAAAATTCTACTCTAGGGGGTTTAGAAACATGTGTTGAATTCATGGTTTCAGTTTTCACGTCGATGCCATGACGTCCCTGCCACTGCCTGTACTTTCATTTATATTTCGACTTTTGTTTTTCTTGGCCTATATTATTGTGTTCTACTGCTGGGCAAGGGTATTACCCAGTAACTGGGTTCTGGAGGTCAGATAGGCAGTCGCTCCATGTAAAATACTGGTATTCAGCTGCATCCGGTTAGACTGGAAGCCGACCCCAACATAGTTGTGAAAAGGCTAGGCAGATGATGATGACTGCTGGGCAAGGGCCTTTTCATTCCAAACCTCCCGGATCTCTTATGCGATATCAGCCCATGTCAGCCCTGCATATATTATCAGATCGTCACATCACCTTCACCATGCTCCACCTCGACGGCGATGTCCTACCCCTCAGGTAGGACATCCAGTCCAGTGAGAGACACTCTTTCTCCATCTCTCCGGGTGCATTCGTGCGATGTGTCCGGCTCAAAATTCAAACAGAAATGAGCGAGATACGACGCGCGACGGGGCGGCCCGATTCTGGTAGAACAATTTCCATGTAGTTTTCAAAGAAATTGTTCTGGCAGAATTGCGTCGCACCGAGGCGTAGCGCCTGTCAGCGGAAGCCTTTTGATTGAGTTTCAGTTACAATCGTGAAAAGTGACAGACTCAGACAGAATTGTTTTGATAAAAGTTATGTTAGGATCATTATCAATGTCCCGGTTTCTAAATCGATTTATCTGTATATTTCTTGCAACCCATCTCCTTTATTTAGCTCAGTTACCTGCTAGGCTAATTACAAGACAGTATATACCTAGCGCACTTAACTAGCGCACACATTATCTGAACCTGCAAAATTATGCGTAGGAGTTGATCTCATCTCATATAGTCATATAGATTTGACTCACATTATTCATCTTAATCCTCCATTTGATCCTTATCTCTGTAATTTTTACTTCACTTGCGATCATTACGAACATTTAAAATATGGCGAATAAACCGCGAAAATAATGAACCCAACAAGGAGACCAGGCGGTTACAAAATCTCAAAGCCTCGCATTACATTCAGACCATCAATAAAATACCCAACAAGTTACATTAACCTTACGTTAAACCGTAAAAATTGCCGGCCTTCAGTTTCACACGAGGTAGCACCACTAGTGATGCTGTTTGTCGATATTCGGAAGGTTATCGATAACCCCCCGCTGCGCTAGTGTTTACTCAAGTTGTCGAGCCAGTCGGTTGGCATCGATCGCGCGCACCGCACGTACGCTGCGTCTGCGCATGCCGTTCGTTCACCCCGGGTTACGATCTGTCAAGCTGACGTTTCGTAACATCAATTGTAACGCGATATCGGTGATTTTTCGTTGTCAGCGAAAGTTTTTCAGTGTTTTTTTGGACATTCCAAGCATTTTTGTGTATGGCAGATTTTAGTGTTGTGCTCTGAAGGACTGTTTGATTGGTTCGCGGTCTTTTTGTGCTAGTGATGTGATTTTGATGTGTTGTGGAGTTATGCTATCATGTTTTAATGTCGTTCGTTGCTGATATGTCTACTATAATTAGCGAACTACAATGGCTTCGCGACGAGGATTTGTTTGCACTATCGTGGCAAAACGGTAAGGTCTTAGTTACTAAGTGATAAGTTTACAAACATGTGCTTGATGTATTTATAGTTTTAAATTATGTGCATGCCCTTTTATGTTAAGAGTAAACAACATCTGTGTGTTAAGTATTTTAACTTGTGTGAGAAAAACGCGGCCAACAGCTAATCGAGTCGACATTTTCGATCTTTCTCAAACCAAGGTCAACTAAACAGCTGACTGAATGTTTTCTTCCTAGGGCCTCTAAATTATTCAAAAATAAACAAACATTACATAAAGTCTATTCAAATTGATGTTATTTCAAGTTAAACAAATATCAACTTTATTTTAATGATAATTATGTTGATTTCAGAGTGAGTAGTATTATTGAAAAAGTTATAAAAATGTTTGAAGTTGTAGCGTAAACTGAACTTTATTGTGTAGGATTTAAAGTTATTTTTCATAAACTCATATTTGTTTACATTTTTGGCAAATAAGTAGCGAATGCAGATTACATACATACATAAAATCACGCCTACTTCCCCGAAGGGTAGGCAGAAACTAAAATATAGTTCCTACTAGTAAAGAAAACTTGAACTATTTCACGTTATATTATAATAGCTTTATCAAGCAAGTTAAGTTAGAAATAAGTTAAGCCAAGTTATCACTTGAAATATCGCCTAAATAATGGATGATGAAACTAAACATCTCGCTTTGTTTCCTGAAGGGTAGGGCAGAGATGTGCCTATAGTACTATTTATAAATTTCGCCAGTTATCTTTAACTAGCTGTGCCCCGCGGTTTCAACCGCATAAGACTCGATCCCGTTCGAATATCGGGATAAAAAGTAGCTTATGTGTTAATCCAAAGTTTAAGCTACCTCCATACCAAATTTTATCAAAATTAGTCTAGTCGTTTGTGCGTGAAGAAGTAATAAACATACAAACACATTCACAAACTTTCGCATTTATAATATTAGTTTGATTGGCATATAATAGGGGGCGAGCCTATTGCCATCAACCACATCATGATGAAATGTGGCGTTGTTTAAATAAAACAGTGAATACAAATAAATAAATCCTACTAGTCTTTGACATTGAACTGTTTGAAGTTCTTAGTAAATTTTATCACAGTTTCCAAACCAAGTTAGTGAAAACACGATTTAGTGTCGACTCAACGTCTGTTTAAAACCTTATTTAATTAATTAAGGTCTAATAAATTTGATTACCAAGACCTTGTGCAAATAAAACAAAAAGACGTCGTGTCGACCATATTACTTCATATTTTCGTACAAAAATATTTACATGACATTTTCATTTTGCTAGGTATGTGCTCTACATTTAAAATAGTATCGATAAAAAACCAAAACCGGTTTTTGAGAATCGTCTGTTCTTGTAGAAATACAAGTAGATAATAATTAATTTATTTTTTACTGCTACAAACTCATGTACTAAGTACTTAAAGGTATCGTTTAATTGAATTAAAAATACCCATTAAGTGCTTAATGAATATGTAAATTTTTAATGGCGGATTGAAAAAAACAAAGACTGGGTCCCTATCAGCTGTTTAATGTTGCGAACAAGTTATAACTTGTAAGTTGTAAGGAAAATAATCAACTTGAATGTTGATTCTAGGAAACAGGTAGAGGTTCGATACTGGTTTCTTTTTTTTTGTTATCTTTATAAAACATGCACAAAATATTGTGTTGTTAGAACTATGTAGATAGCGTTTATTGATAAGAATATAAATTCAACAAAATAAAGCGAAAATTGGTTATTGAATTTTGGTACATTCAAGACTTTGTCCTTTTAGGATATTCGTTCGTAGCCTTAAAGCTTGTCAAAATACCTTCTATACATCCAAAATGAAGTGCTAAGAAAGGCTAAATAGATAAATAAGAGGGGCTTGTGGCTAAGAAATAACAGCCGCACGGTTCGATCGATCAGGTTAATCTACGCTTGCCGTGATTGGTCCGTGGATTAACCATCTTTACATACCAAGACCCTTCCGTGTCTCGGAAAGCACGTTAAGCTGTTGGCCTCGGCTGTCATTCGTGGATCTTTGACAGTTGTTATGGGTAGTCAAACACCCAGTCAGTTGTGGGTTTGTTGGGGTGGGTGGGTATGGTTTGTGGTGGTTTGTTTTTTATTTTATTAGATCTCCAACAAAGAATACACCATAGATGCTATATCTTAAAGGACAAGGACAAAGATCTATGTGCTCCCTCAATTATAACCTCAATTGTAACTGGTTTGTGGAGGTCAGACAGGCAGTCGTTCCATTTAAATAAAAAATACTGGTAATTCAGCTGCATACGGTTAGACTGGAAGCCGACCCTTACATAGTTGGGAAAAGGCTAGGCAGATGATGATGATGACATCCAAAATAAAGTCATAAGAGAACATAAACTTAGGTCAGAGACTTAGATACAATTCTCGAAAGCTGTGTTTCTAAAAAGTGAAATTAACAAAAAAAAAAAATCACTATCACTAACCCAGTAAAGAAAGAACATCTACCAAATCCCCATTGCATACGGAAAACAAATTCCAAAATATTTTGTGTTATTCAAAAACTCTTCCCAAAAAGTTTACGTTGAAATTAACACTTAAACGCTAATAGAGACTTCCTTTTATCGTTATCGATACTTTTGTGTCACTTCCGAATCCGGTAAAGGACCTTTTAAAGACAACATTTTTTTTATTTGTCGTTTAATATTATTTAATTTGGGTGTCACTTAGGACGTTAATAATTCCAAAACTATTTTTTATTATGGTAATGCTTTATTATAATATTAATTTGACAATGAAGTAAACACCATTCATATAATAATGGACAGTAAAATAAAAAACAATAGGTTTATTATAGTAGCAATATTTTTCGGCTAATAAATTAGTTATTCGAATTTTTCCAATGCGATTTAATAATTGTAAAAGCTATGTTTATAGTAAAAAAAAATTGGCACCTACTTAAAACTTAATATCAACTTATTATTAACCATAACATTACAGCAAACATTATTGAGCTTCGATACACAATACGGCAAAACAAGAAAAAAAAAACAACGGAATTTCTCAGCATAATTCCGAAAACCCTGTACCACGACGTTGCATCAAACTTACATTAGCATATCGCTACCGTTTCTGCTACCAAAAGTGTTGGGAATGCTGGGATTACGGTTTTTATCGATAACTTTGGTACGGAGGCGATACTCTCAGGCAAAAGTGTAGAGAACAAGTAGGAAATAGCCAAGGCAAGCGAGATTCTTGCGAGCCGTTGGACCAAGTTAAGCACTTCATTATTGAACGATGCGATGTCTGATTGTATGGTTTTTCTTCGAGAATGAGGTGCTAAGAGATTAATATTCCGTTGGCTGGTAAAATTAAACATCTTGAAGCTTGATGTTTTCTTGTTTATTTTTGTTTTTAACAGACTTCAAAAAAGGAGGTTCTCAATTCGGAAGTTTTTTTTTTCTTGCAAACATATGAATATTTATTTATTTATTAAAACTTTAAGCACAAGTAAAAACTGTACAAAGGCGGACTTAATGCCTTGGGCATTTTCTACCAGTCTACCTTAGGGTGATGCAGAGACAATACACAGTAAGTGCAATAACAGAAAAAAAAAGAAAATGTGTATAACTAAGATATAAGTACGAATAAATACATTTAAACATACATACAACAAAATATAAAAAAGTTGAATATTCTGTCATAGAAATTATTTTTGAGCTCGAACTATTTCATTCATCATATCATCGTGGGGCTCGTGGCTAAATAATAACACCCGCACGGGGTCGATGTAAACTCATGCTATGCCTGCCGAGATTGGTCATTCATTACAATTGTGACCCCTCCGTGCCTCGAAAAGTACACTAAGCCGTTGGTCCCGGCTATCAATTGTAGATCTTTGACAGTCGTTAGGGGTAGTCAGAAGCCCGAATATCTGGCATCCAGTCTTACCAAGGGATATTATCATACCCAGTTACTGGGTTGCGGAGGTCAGATAGGCAATCGCTCCATGTAAAATATTCGTATTCTGCATCCGGTTAGTCTGGAAGCCGAACCCAACATAGTTGGGAAAAGGCCAGGCAGATGACGATAGCTGTATCATATCATGCATGCCTTTTTCAAGATAAATGAATGTAATATGAGACTTTTTAGAGAATTTTATCCAACTCAAATAATGAAGACTTTTTTATTAAAAGTTTACTAAAAGGGATGATACGAACAAGGGTGATCAACCCCTCAAATCTATAACAGACCAGACAACTCTTACTATGGAGATTTCTTTTTAAATATTTTTTGTTGACTGGTAATATTATATTAAGACCTTCATTGTTATTTCGACTTTATATGGCATGCATGTGTTCATCAGAATAGCATGTGCAGAGATATTATCTAGTCTACTATATTAATATAATGGCCCAACTAATGCACAAAAACCTTAACAAAAAACGGTCAAGGTAAAAATCTTATTGAAAATAATAAACTTGAAAAACGAGGAAAAAACATTGATAAGTAATAAATTACGGAGATTAATAACTACATAAATATTAAGGAAAACAAATAATTGTAAAAATCACAAAAATTAAATACAGAAAAATCACTGTGGACTGTGGAGACAACAATACGAAAATACATGGAAATACTAGTGCTTTGGAGTATTTTTAAATAGTCAAATAAATCGTAACAAGGAAAGCAAAAAAAAATATTTAGTAGTTAATAATAATGATGGGGCGTGGGTTTTGTCAAAATCTGACTACCTATAGTGACTAAACAATTATTTGATTGAATTTTTGTATGCAGACTGGGAATGTCGTTAGACATCATATGTATTTTAATTTAGTATCGCGTCGTCATCCCCACATTGCATATTCATTAAACCAACCAAATAAAATCAAAGACCGTAGGTAAGATTTTTGATAAAGAACTAAAAATCGATATCAAACATTTAACTTAATTCCTCGCCATTTTTTATTCTTCGAACTAATCAATGCACATTATTACCGGTAACGTCATTATTACCAACATCAGAGATTACCAAAGTTTTACAAACCTGTTTCAAGCGGCCATGACATTTGAGTTTGCAAACATTGATTGATTAAGAGCAATATGCTGAGATTCTCGCAAGTTATATTATGTTATTGTAAATAACTAATAATGTTTATGCAATCTCTCAAAATGGCTGTGTGTTTTGACAGGAGGTTGTGAAGTAATATTTTTTTTTTTTGCTTCATCATGCTCCATCCTTAGATATTTTTTTTAAAGTATAGTCAAAATCTAAGTTATTTTTTTTGTTAAATATGAAATAAATACTAATAGAATAAATCATAAGTACTTAATACTTACTAAAACAAAAAATCCCAAACAAATAGACAAACTATAAAACAAACTTTTAAACAAATTTCATAACAAAAATCATCAACTTTTTTCTTATTTTTAATCATTGACAAAAACGACGCATCGTCAACAACAAATTAATAATCAAATCAAATACTACAAAATGATTAATGATAGCCAACGTTTTACCCTAGTATTAAATTTGAATTCCAAAATAGTAAAAAAGTCTACACAAAAAAAAAAACTAAACTTTTTTTCACCTCTTTAGTCATTGACAAAAAAGACCCTTAGAGATTATGACAGCTACGCCTTTATTCGGCTGATGGTCAGACGATGATGTCATTCATGAATAACCACGCATCACGTATGTTGGATTCCGTCACTGTGCATAGTAAACAGCAGATTTTGAACACGTGTAGACTGTCTTAAGCGTCGTAAAGTGCCCAAAGGAATGTCGGCAGTCGGATGTCTATGAGAACAAGTGACGCTCGATTGCATTATACGAGTACTTATCAATAAAATGAGAAACAAGTCAAATACAGCCTTTATCGATTCTCGACGCGAATCTAGAATGGTAGATCGATATTTATAATAAAATAAAATCTATAACTAAATAATAATCAAACTAATATTATAAAGGCGAAAGTTTGTGAGTGTGTGTGTTTGTTTATATGTTTGTTACTACTTCACGCTCAACGGCTACACCAATTTTGATAAAATTTTGTATTTTCACTACAGTTGTCATGCGACGTCACAGTTGTACTCTTCAATTTAGCAACATTATTAACGAATTATAACGTTGCTAAATTGAAGAGTACAACTGTGACGTATCATGACTACTGAATAGACTGGTATTACGTTTAGTCGGTTAACCACGGGACGTGTTTTTTTTGTTTACCTTTATTTAATTACCTAAGCAAATGGAGTATAGGTTTGTATGGACTTTACCTACAGCTCAAACATTACGCCCAAGATAGGGATCCATTTGGGAATCTCTATTCTGTGTTGTTCAGTAAATGCGTACCCCTTATGACATCTACATGTGTCTCAGTAAACAAAACTACTCCACAATCTCCATAATAATTATCATCGTTAGAAACATACGTTACATGCATCATAACCATTACTGGGACCATTTAAATCGAGCAGTGTTTTACGACGGATCCTAATCACCACGTAAGTCCAGGTAATTAAATGTAGGTACGCTGTGAGTGAATAAACTGAAATTATTATAAATAATATCCACTAAGTTGAGTCTGCTAATGATCGCTGTAATGTTTTGATGGTCCTTGGGGAGTCGGACGGGAGGTAGAAGTTACATGCGTTTATTTTAAAGGAACTACTTTTTAAAGTCGTTGTTATTTATTTATTAAATATTTAAGCATACACATGTACAGAGGCGGACTTAATGCCATATGCATTTTCAATTAGTCAACCTTTTTCCTTTTTTGTAAAGTTTTTTTTTTTTAATAAGAATAAACTTGGATTTGTAGGCTCATACTAGTAATTTGTTTTAAAATGAGCTGATTTTAACATGTTTTTTTTTAAATTCAATTAGAATGTTTTTATGATAACTTTGTTTCTGTTTTCAACAGTATTTCTATATTTCATTTCATTATTTAATTTTTTTTTTTTTTGATTTTACATATCTCGGGACCATGGGGTCCCGGTCCTTTGGAAGGCGTACGAGGGGCCGAAGCCAACTCGCAGAGGCCCCTTAGGAAATTTCAATGAAATGTGGCACCATCATCTTCCTGCCCTTATCCCTGTTACTTGGGGTCGGCGCAACACGTTTTCTTCTTTCATTCTCCCCTGTCAACCGTCCATTTTATTTAATGAAATGTGGCACCAACCGACGATTATCCCTGTATGCACTATGCAAGTGCACCCAAGGATAACCCCCGGTTGGTGTAGGACTATTGCGGGATATAGAAAAATAAAAAGTTGGATTATGGGTTTGGGTGGCTATAGTGGACTGGTTACCAAGAACTATGGAAAAACTAATAAGTTTACAAAGGTCGTTTCTACGACGATCAGGAACTTAGCCAAGAGCGACAGCTAATCTGACGGCTAAAGCTCAGCTTCGTAGACCAAAGTGGCACCAAGTACCGATATGGCGTCACAGAACGTCAAACTGACTACCTAATCCTTATTAATAAGTTTGCTATCTGCTTGGCACGATCTAGCATCTAGCAATCATTAGTTTATAAACTAGAAGTTTCAAGTTTTGAATACGAGGCTTTTGGTTACTTTGTGTATTTTTTTTTTAATTTGCGTCTTTTTTAAATATGCGTGGTATGCTCAAGGGTGGATATTTTAGAAAAATATTTAATTTGCCGCATAATACAGTTTTCGTTTTCAATGGTTTAGGCTACTTTATATCTAGATTGCCCGAAGAAACTGTTTTATTTTATTTTTCGCATAGAATTGCAACTTATTTACATTGAAACTAATCCATAGTTCTCCTTCTAAAGTTTTAACATTGTTTTTGTACTTTATGTCCACAATCTATTATACTACATACAAATAAATACAATTAAATGTCTATTTGTAATGAGAAAATAACAGCTTTTTATTAAATGCGTATGAAATTATTACTTATAACAAACAAAATAATTTTAAAAATTTTGTCTGTCTGTTCCGGCTAATCTCTGAAACGGCTGAACCGATTTTGGCGGGACTTTCCCTGGCAGATAGCTAATGTTACAAGGATTACTTTTATTTTAGAAAAATAAAATCCCATCAGACATGCACGCAAACGAAGTCGAGGGCACAGCTAGTAAAGGATAAGAATATTATAACCACAGTAGATACAGTTGAGCCCAGAAAGCTCAAAATACCATTACAGCATCAAAACATTAAAGCGGCCATTAGTGGTAAGAGCAGAGCGCTTAGCAGATATTTATTGTAATTTCAGTTCATTGGCACTTGCGTACTCACACTTCATTAAGCAGCACTAGCTGGAACATTTCGATTAACTTAGAATACCTTATTGTGTCATTAAAGGGAGTTATTTCTAATTGTTTTCTGTTATTTACGTGGTCTGTAGGGAGCCGCTGTTTTAAAAGTAATTTAAAAACTAATGATTATAAATTAAAAGATACGGTGCTTTTGGAATAATTTATAGAGTTGCTCCCATAAATGATGTAATTTTGTCAGTAGCAGTCCGGATCCGGAGTCTGAATTTGTGCCCGGTTGAGGGTAATAGGCTCACATAACTGGCGAAATTTGGGTGTACTACAGGTACATACGACCACATAGCAAGCTATATATTTCCAGTTTATCTGATCTCGCATTGAATTTTTTTTTCGTACAATGATAAGTCAGCTTATACTGTATATTTATAGCTTGGTATGTCGTCGTGCGTACACCTCTATAGGTATAGGTGATATTATGTACTTGATAAAAACTCAAAACTTGAAGGACTTTAGGTTTTTAGTCTAACGGAACAAGAAAACACCATACAAGGTTTAAGAACAAAATGATAACAAAAAAAATACAGAAAAAAGGTTAAAACAAAAGAAATAAGAAGAAAAAACCTTCGTCGATTATTCGCTCGCAATGATACAATAAATAACGAAAAAAAAAAAACGAAACTACATCTCGGTATTTTATTATTGTTATAAATTCCGATGTAACTAATACCGCGTGTCGAATCGCTAGCGAACACTTTACGGACGATTCTAGTTTTTATTTCGCATTTAAACTGTATTTAAGAATGTATAGCATCGTTTATGTGATGTCGGGCTTTTTATTCAGCCTTGTTTGATGTAACTTTTTGCTCGTGTCTACATCCGGATAGGGTATCATCAGTTAGTTCGAAATATTTTCTTTCTTCGTTTTTCTGTAATAGGTGGAATGGTAACAATTTGAAATGTCGTAGCAGTAAGGGTGATTTTCGCAGTACAAGTGTTGAACTTATATGCGGTTTACTGTGTCTACAATGTTATGGAAATTGCACAATCAGGAAATATTTAGCTTCATTGACATTGAAGCAATTTTAAATACCAAAACGATAATAACAAATTGTTTTGTGAGTTTTCGAAGGTCGTACTCAATTATGTAGTTTGAAGCTAAAATCACGGCATATTATTGAAAAAATCAGTCACATTAGCATAGCAGGTTTTGACAAACAGTCATCATCATCATTTCAGCCGAAACTCGTCCACTGCTGGACATAGGCCTTCCCCAAGTACCGTCACTTCGACTGCTCCAGCGGATTCCTGCGGCCTTCATAGGATCATCGGTCTACCTAGGCCTTCCGACGCTACGTCGGTCCAGTGCGTGATCACTACTTCAGAACCTTTCGGCACGGCAATTCTTTGGGCTATTTCGGTTACCTGGTTCTCCTGCGGATCTCTCTTTAATTCTGATTCTATCACGTGGGGAGACTCCAAGCATAGCCCTCTCCATTGACCTTTTTTTTTTATGGATGGGAAATCATCTAATGACTCGTCCCACTCTGGGTGGAGCGGAAGGGAGTGTCAGACTCTTACTGACTAAAACCCACCCGTGTTCCTTCCTTAGCTCTTTATGTTCCGGGCAGCGGTAACCCTTTCGGACTATCCCGTTATCTCGCTATCTCCATTGAACTTTGGGTGACTTTTAGCCTTCTAATGAAAAATAGTACCTATAGTAAAAGTGCGCAGTGTTGCACACCCCCACCCTATTTCCAGTTAAACAAATATCAACTCTATTTCAATGACAATTAAGTTGATTTCAGAGTGACTAGCACTATTGAAAAAGATATAAAAAAAATTGAAGTTGTAGCGTAAACTGAACTTTATTGTGTAGGAATTAAAGTTATTTTTCTATTAATTCGTATTTGTTTACATTTTTGGCAGATAAATCGCGAACGCAGATTATAGTTATTTATTCAGAAGATGATTACCATAATCATCAGCCCTTTAACATCAGCATTTAATACCACAAGTAACAGGCCACGAGGAAAAATTGCTATAATTACAAAGAATAACTCAGAGATTAGTGATGCCAAGGCGCTGTTATTAGCACACAGAAGATATAAGATTTGCTCTTGAGAACTTGAAAATAAAGACTGTTAGTTGCTTTTCTTGAACCAAATTGGTAGTAAAAATAACTTAAATCGTAGTTGCGTAAAACACTTTCAATTATAAACCGTTCGGTTTTGAAGAAAATTACTAATCCATTGCTTCATAGGATTGAAAAATTCGTCTGCACAGCAATGTAAATAACGCAATGGACGTGCTTCGTGAAGACGAGTAGCGTCAGCACATAACACAACACAAACACACACACTTCCGACTTCGTTTGAGACACGGACGAAGTGGGAAGTGTGTGTGGGTGTACCGAATGTACCTGCGCTTACGCACACATTCACAGTTTTTTGTACACTTGGTTACCACAAATAAGCGCGCGTCGCTTCATAAGATAAAATACTGTATGTACCCTAGTAATAAAAACCACTGAAGCATCAAAATCTAAACACATCCCTGCAACGGCCTACATCATCTACCAGAATGTCTACCTAGACTATATTCTAGACATGAGCAATACTAGTAATTAGCTGTACATGATAATTGCTAACCAGTCCTGACACGGAGGAAGTTAGAAACATAATGATATCATAGCACATGTCTATATGAGTGACGGGTGACTGCTGACTGATCTTTGTACATAAGTATAGAGGGTATTTATAGATTACTAGCTGCGCCCCGCGTTTTCACCCGCATAAGTTTCGATGCCGTGGGAATATCGGGATAAAAACCATCCTCTGTCCTTTCCCGGGACTCAAACTATCTCTATAGCAAATTTCATCTAAATCGGTTTAGTGGTTTAGGCGTGAAAAGGTAATATACAGACAGACAAACAGACAGAGTTACTTTCGAATTTATAAATGTTAGTATGGACTAGCGGCCCGGCCCCAGCTTCGCTCGGGTGCACTTTTTTTTTCGAATTTCCGAAGTTTTCTTTCATACAAATCTTGTCCTGGCAATACCGAACACAACAAAAAAAGAATTATCCAATTTGGTGCAGTCATTCGGAAGTTATGCGCGTACAGACATTTTGGCGACTTTGTTTTATACTACTCGTATGTATAAGGATTAGCAATGTTATTTTGTGGCTTGATGAGAATTTTGATGGCAATTAAAGGTTGCTAATAAAAAAGTAGTTTTAAGATGTTCTTCGATCTGTAGTACAAACGACAGCACAACAAGCTACTACAATCTGTCAAATTTCTTTAATACATTTTCAACTTTATCGCTAAATCATAAAGTTCAAGGTTGAAAGGGTCCTGCTATTATTGCGATACTATTGCTATGTAAAGCTTTTATTCAGGCGGGAGTAATAGGAATGGCTAGAGAACTTTACCACAACATTTTTTTTTAACAACAAGAAGTTTCAACAACACCATAAAAACCGACCAAAATAAAACAATCAGCCTTACTCATTAGGCAAACAAGTAACAACCAAGCAACTCGTTATCAAATCTACTATCACGCAAGACACAATGCTCCTATAAACGCAGTGCCTACTAACAAAACTAGAGCAGGCAGATGCTTCCTTATCGCGGGTCGCATTCCTCTCTGACTTGACGAGCTTGATTGATAACCGTTTATACAATCAAGTTGTTACTTAAGTGTCTGGTTCTTCCGGAGTAAACAGAGGTTTAAGATGGTGGGTGATGGAACCTGCTAACAGACTGTCGTGTTTAAGGCACTACATGACCTAAAGCGCGGCCACTGTCGGATTGCATAGAAAAGAAACAGAAGCGCGATTACACAACGGTGGTAATTGATTGCAAATATGAAGCAATTACGAATATTTATTTTTAAAAACTATTTAATAATAAATAATCTATCACTGAATGCAGTTTGGCATTAGAAATTTAATGGTATATTTTTAATTATAATTAAATTTGTTAATGAAGAGATAAACTGCTTTTAAATACAATTAAGAGGTGTATTTGAACATTTTTTTTGATGCATTAATGTATATTTAATTATGAGTTGAGTTCCATCACTGTATTAAAATAAGACTTGAATATATTTTTTTTTTTGGTCAATTTTTTTTACGGTTTAAGAGATACACTGCTTTAAAAAACCAACTTTTTGACCGTTTTCTGAAACCTCCGCCTTAATAGGTTATGGTTGCAAGGGTCGTAACAAGAATATGTTGTACGCATCATCATCATCATCGACCAACCGATCGATCATCAAGGTGGGCTGAAGACCTGGTGAAGGCTGCAGGAATCCGCTGGATGCGAGAAGCACAGAACCGGTCGAAGGCGGTGCTTGGGGCCTATGTCCAGCAGTGGACGTTTTTCGGCTGAAATGATGATGATGATGATCATCACTATCTGCCAAACACTTTTCTCACTATTTTTATTTATTTGGGGTTGGCTTCTTCTCTTATCATAGCCCTGTTACTGGGTAACACGACACCCCTTGGTTAGACTGGTATTATGTTGCACGCATCCTTAACTATATAATATTATAAATGCGAAAGTAAGTTTGTTTGTTTGTTACGCTTTCACGCTAAAACGGCTGAACGGATTTGGATGAAATTTGGCACATGGGTAGACCGTGACCTGGGGAAGGATATAGGGTACTTTTCATCCTGGATCGCAGACAAAGTCGCGGGCAACAGCTAGTATGGACATAAATTAACTTGATGCTTTTGCTTTTCGAATTTTCACGTAAAATAAAACAAGGAGTAAGTTGCTCATTTTGATTTAGCCAAGCTGCACGGGCTTTTGAGTCTAGCTTAGGTATGTTTTTTAGCCCCGTGCTTTATTTTTAATTCTTTTTACCTTTTGTTGGCAGACTAATTTTTATTCTAGATGCATCGTCTTCACATATAATTAATGTACCTATACAGAACTTGTAAAACATTGTAAAAGAGTAACGGTGGAGTTTCTTGCCCATTCTTCTCCATACGAAAACTACCTTTTGGAATGGGCGACTAGAATCAATTGTTTTACTATAATTTTTGACGTTCAAAAGTGCCTTTAGTGTGCCTAATTGAAATAAATGATTTGACTTTGACTTTGCCCAAGGGAGCGCGGGTCATCAAATTATAATAATATTAATGTCACACAAGGATGCTATTTCAATGCACCCCAACTTAGTCCTTTAGAGTCCTATTATAAGTATTGAATGTTAGTCCATCAATTTATTTATATACTTAACTAATTACCTGGAATATTAAATTTTGATAATGACAGATGTGCCGTCACGTTGTTGTAGCCAAAAGGGCGGTTTTCGCACTTCAAGTGTTACTAAAGTTTACTTTTTCAACGTAGTCTGTCTTTTCTTACTAACTTAATAGATTTTTCTATGCACATTAATTGATTGTCAGATCAACGATCTTTGTGCCAATATTCTTCATAGGCCACACAATACGGTATTTAAAATGACATAATTGTTGACGTTTATGGACTAATAAAATGATGGTGATGAATGTTTTGTTTACTAATAGGAGCAACTCCGTTGGCACAATAAAATAATTTAGTCAATTGAGTGCTTCAATGCTAAAGAATGCCACAGACAGATGGTCATATTTTCTGGCATTTGTCTTGTATGTTTTTTTTTTGTTTTACCCAAAGCTTCTACCTTTTTTTTGACCTCTAGACTTATTAGGATTTTGTACTAGGTATAATATTAATACCTAATATTATTAGGTAGAAACCATCTTTTTTCAATGGCAACAAAGCTTTGCTAAATTCTTTTTTTCATTTGGTTTTATTTTCCTTCTAAGTATCGTCTACTTCTTCGAACTTATTATGTCAATCAATTTAAACACAATCGTAATGATTATACCTATCATCCCCTTTTGATTTCGTTCGGTTTTTGTTTATACCTATCTATAGCCATCCTCTCCCGATTTCTTTTGTTTTTTTCTGCTTCAAGAAGAAAAAAGTCGGAAAAAAGTTGGCAATTTAACACAAAGATAAAACTTTTCCAAATTCAAAACGAATCGCGTGTAACACTTCCTTATCGTTCCTTTTATTTACTTTTATCTTTTGTAACATTGTGTACCGGCTTTATTTATTAACAGTTCACTAACCTCGTTTAATTAGATAAGTTATTTCACTCGTTAAAGTGAGATACCAACGTTTAATTATTTCTGTAACTCAATGGTTTAGGGGTTTCTGTTTGAAGACATTAAAACTTGTCTTATTGTTTTGTTTTTAGTTAATAGAAAGGTTATTAATTAATGGGTGTTTATTGCAGTAGTTTGTAATGAGTTAAACAACCATTAACTAAGAAATAATAATAATGAGTTGTTTGATGTTTTAATGATTACTTTGGACTATCTTTTATTGGTATACTACATATTTCGCTTCCATAATGTTTTGGATTGAGGGGTCCGTGGCTAAATAATAACAGCCGCACAGGTCGATC
This sequence comes from Hydraecia micacea, assembly GCA_914767645.1. Classification (NCBI taxonomy): domain Eukaryota; kingdom Metazoa; phylum Arthropoda; class Insecta; order Lepidoptera; family Noctuidae; genus Hydraecia; species Hydraecia micacea. Next base: position 11,975,082 of record OU611795.1, read on the forward strand.
GATCAGGTTAAGCTACGCTTGCCGCGGTTGGTCTGTGGATGGGTGACCATCTTTACATACTGAGACCCCTCCGTGCCTCGGAAAGCACGTTAAGCCGTTGGTCCCGGCTGTCATTCGTGGATCTTTGACAGTCGTTACGGGTAGTCAGAAGCCCGAAAGTCTGACAACCAGTCTTACCAAGGGGTATCGTATTACCCAGTATCTGGGTTGTGGAGGTCAGATAGGCAGTCGCTCCATGTAAAATACTGGTATTCAGCTGCATCCGGTTAGACTGGAAGCCGACCACAACATAGTTGGGAAAAGGCTAGGCAGATGATGCATAATGTTTTGGATTGTGTTCGACTGTTTCTGTTTTTATGGATAAGTAACTTGGCAAAAAATTAATCAAAATACATTCGAACTAGCACCCTAATTGCGAAACACATTATCAATCTCAATCTGAATCATTTTGAAGGATATTGTTAATCCATTGCTTCATATGTTCGAAAAATGTGTCTGCTCAACAACGTAAATAACGCAATGAATGTTGTTGAACTGTCAAAATGAAACCCATTGCTACTGATAGTGTGTTACGTAATTAGCCCGCAGAATATTCTTCATGTCTTCCATCACTTTAAGTGCGAAACATAATATCACGCACACGCATAACACAAAGGGTTAGACAGAGGTGTACCTAAACTACCTAATGTACACCCACATTACACCAGTATGTTAAAGTCCCATGTAATAGGGGGCGAGCCTATTGCCATCAACCGGGCATAAATCCAGTCTCCAGGCTGCTACTGAGAAATTCCAGAAAAACATTCGAATTCATCAAAAAAAAAAACCTCTTCTAACACTAATAAAACTAGAACGTTTACTGACCTTGTAATCTGACTATTTTGACAAAGATAATCAGCTGTGGAATATTCTTATTATCTGGTCAAACTGGTTTCATTCAAGCTTTTAACGTGTTTCGGAGAATGTGGCACAAACACGAACCTACTATGGTGTTACTCATCTCGTACTATTTGTGTTTTCTAAGTTATTTACATAACAACCGTCACGCTTAATCTAACAAGGTATTGGCAGAGATTTACATATTTTACCTTTTATGTTAGGATATGGTCAGTGGACTTAGGTGAAATACAAAAGCTGGCAAATAATGTTAATAGAGTCAAATGCTTTCGACAAAACGTTTTAAGTGTTCATTTCCTTTGCGTTGTAATGAAAGAAGTTCTCGTGTACCAAGCAGTGTCGTGGAGCGGTGAATGCTTATGCGAATCCCGCACCCCTGGCCATAGGTAGAGGTGGAACACCGCGGTGGTTTTAGCCGGTAAGTGTCCGACATGCCCCTCTGTCCCCCCCACGATGGAGGAAGTCCATGAGGATTTCCACCGCGCGAAAAAAAAAAGGAGGTCAAAGACGTTATGGTGTAAAAAGGAATCGTCTACCCTGCGGGATTTTTTTTTTACTATACTTTTAATTTTTTCTTGTGAATGATATCACGCAGATCAACAACGGTTTGTCGGCTATTTGCTTAACCAGGCTATCCTGTGAATGCTTTTTTTTATTGTGTTTCTATTAGTTGGTAGAACTAACCAATATACTTAGGATAAGTCTACCCTCCATAAAGAACTGGATGATGTATCTTAAAAAAAAACAGACAACACTAAACTGATGACATCACGCTATGAATGCGGGGGTTACTAAGATCAGAATAAGATGCAGACTGATTCATTGGGTAAAAACCTGAAACAAGAAAGAATGATACAGGAAAGTTTATTCATAATAATATGCTTATTTATACGCAACCAATTCCTTTGCAAAAAAGACTCTTGTAGTTGGTCGTGTAGCCGGTATAATGTTATCAATCATCATAATGATGCTGCCATCAACAATGCTTCGAGATTTTTCAATTGATTAGCTTAATATTACGTCATGAGTTCAAATAGGACCAAAAGTAGAACCAATCGCGTATAATGGATTCGATTTGGATGTCAAAGAACATTGCTCTAGCCACCAGACTGTCCGAAAGAGTTACCGCTGCCCCGGAACATAAAGGGCTAAGGAAGGAACACGGGTGGGTTTCAGTCAGTAAGAGACTGACACTCCCTTCCGCTAAACCCAGAGCGGGAGGAGTCATTAGATGATTTACCATCCATAAAAAAAAAAGCCGTCTTATGGATCAACACGTATGAAATCTCTACAAATTGATCCTAATTGATTTTATGCTTTAGATCAATTATTATAATCCTAATTCGTACGGACACTTCAAAATGTCGTAATTATTTTTGAAGTGAGGTATCACCATTTTGTTTCTGATCTTATTTTCTTAGACATATTTGAACGAAGCAAAGAAACCTACAAAAATTAAAAAAAGCATTTACAGCGCTTCTTTTAAGGAATTAATTTTCTGTTGCAAACTTATGCATGTTACGGTAAAGCGCTCGAAAGTGCTGAGCGACGACATTACGAGTGACACTAGCTTGACAGTTGGTGCCGGCTACCAACTCTCAAGCAAGTGCATGGATTTATAAAGTATTAGCGTACTTTAATAAGTACGATTTCAATGAACTACGCTTAACAGTTGATGCTGATGACGGCTGACATTTTGTATGACAAAACGCTCGCTTTGTGGCGAACTGGCCTTAAAATCTGAAATTAATTGTTTATTTAATTTCAATCGAATGTAGTATCCCATATTCTATATTATATTATAATATTATAACTGCGAAATTAGATGAGTTTGTTGGTTTGTTACGCTTTCACGCTAAAACGGCTGAACGTAAGTATTTGAATGAAATTTGGCATATGAGTACACCGGGACCTGGGTTAAGACATTTTAGGACACTTTTTATCTCGGTAGTAAGTTTCTGTGGGATAAATTCCATCCCCCACGCGGGAAAAGCCGCGGCCAAAAGCTAGTAATTTATAATAGGTACAGAAAGTAATTTAGGTACTGGTTCTAGGCACAGATATAGATACACCTAGATAACGCAAGAGCGACTACTTCGCGTGCCAAAAGTCGCACCAGCTTACGTACAAAAATCGTAAGCCGCCACTTTCGCGCTCAGTCCTGTCAGAGTAAATAAAAAAAATTCTATGGTCCTGTGTACTGCTAGCTGGGTGAGCGTGAGCGCTGGCGCTAAGCCCCGGGGTTGGGGCGGGACGGGTGCCGCCCGAGGCGGCGTCTTTGAATCGATTTGATTTTCCCATCACTAAATAGTGCTTGTGGTTTTCATACCGATCATGATACTTGCGTTATCTAGGTCTATCTATATCTGTGGCTCTTAGAATAACAATGTAAGGCACCAGAGCAATGTCCTTTTGTTCTTATTGATTTAAAATCTTTGCGAATCGTGACGCGGGCTTGAAGCATCCGTGTATTCCCGTTGTCCCCGTGATCCGTGTCCCCGTTAACGGGGACAACGGGAATTTAATAAAAAAGAGCCTTGTTTAATTTAGTTTCGATAGTCATCTTTTTTTTGCCTTTTTTCTTATCAATATTCTTTCTCCTTGTTCATTCATTAGCCGAGACTTTCCTGCTAAGCCTTATAAAGTAGGAGGCTGTAAACACGTAACATGTGTGTAACATTAAAGGGACTGAAAAAACTTGAAAGGACCTATTTAATATTTATACATACGAGTATTATAAATTAAATAATACGCTTCCTTACATAGTATAAAACAAAGTCGCAAAAATGTGTGAACGCGCATAACTTCCGAATGACTGCACCAAATTGGATAATTATTTTTTGTTGTGTTCGGTATTGCCAGGACAAGGTTTGCATGAAAGAAAATTTCGGAAATACGAAAAAAATATTGCTCCCGTGCGAACCTGGGGCAGGCCGTTAGTGAAATATAAAATACATGCAGACGAAGTCACGGGCAACAGTTAGTAATATGGCTATATAAATATGTATATCCCTCTAGCAGTTGTTTTAACGTCTCTCATAAAGATCCCAATATTGAAGACCATCACAAAAAGTTTATACATGTCGCTTCCTCCTGATTGGTCGTAAATAATCATGTCGTTATGATAAGACGTTTTTATTGGTCCTTACGACACGAAGTAAAGATTGTATTGTTAATTATTTACATCTCAAATTTCTATGCGTGGCTTGGAATGTATGAAATGAAATCGATCTATAAAATATCTGGTTTTCTTTGAGAAAATATCTTTATTTCTCCGTGTTGCCTTATTTGGTTTCAATCCTCTTCATCTTTATCCCGGTCTAGATCTAGGGTTCCTTTCCCAAGAGTATCTAGCCTAGATTTTTGCAGCCTCTGTATTCAAATTTTAAATTCATTAGACATTTTGTATTGATATAAACCTGTCTAGGTTTCTGCATTCACGATTCAGTTTCCAAAAATGTGTACTTATTTGGAGAAATAGCTTGAATTTATACATAAAGCATAACGCTAGGTTTGCACTGGAACTTCAGCAAATCTTATGACTATTTCAATAGTGTTTGTCAATCAAACATCGACATAATTTACACTGGTATAATGTTGAAATTTAGTTGAATTGAAAATAACATCTATTCAAAACAAGGATTTGAATTGATTTTACTTTGATGTTTTTTAATTAGTGACCCACGGATTTTTATTTGAAGGCAAGAGCGTTTAGGTAAAATTTAAACCTCAGGGAATCCCAATTTAGAACAATGAGTGCAAAATGCTAATTTAACGTTTCAATAGATTGAAATAAACCGCTTCGAGTTACTGATTACTAAAATATTTGACCCCATCTAGCTGATAATGAATCTAAGTTCAAAACAATGTTATAGGCAAATGAATGGGTAACATATCAACATATTTTGGGATCGCTATGTCTTTATAGTGTTTAATGCCGAATGACACTTATTTACTTTGAATACCCACGGGAACGTATTACCGGGATTAAAATTTCTCTATGTGTTAATCCAGGTTATAAACTATCTGTGTGCCAAATCTAATATAAATCCGTTTAGCCGTTTTTGCGCCAATCCGGAGCATACATCCAGATAAATAGACGAACGAACAAAAATTGAAAACACTATAAATTTTCTGCATCTGACTCGCTCCCACACCTCGTAGCAATTACTTTTTTTTTAATATTCAATGTACAGTTATTGTAATAGACTACATGTACATATGCGTATTATGATTTTTCTTTGTCATCATTTATTTCTTTAGTTACAATCACACATACATCTAGCTTAGCTTCTTCTTGGTTTATGCACTCCACTTGGTTCTTTTCTCACCAATTCCTTATTTTTCCAGACAGCTTCACAAATGTCATCTGACATCAGGAAAACAAACACACTCTACATTTTTCAAAGAAAACTAATACTGCTACTGTCAGTGGCAGGACGTTTTGCATAAGTGTATGAAGTAGTTCACAGGGCAGTAGCTTTTAGGAAATGCTCTTCGGAATTTTCCGTGTTTTTGGTTGCAGCAAACAACGTTTTAGGCAGAGTGAAGGTACCAAATTGGCTTCTTACACTGGACTACGATATGACAGAAAGTTTCTTAGTTTAAGTAAAAACTCACAGTTTACATAATGATAATTCACAAATACATATGCACTCACTTGCATACGTACCTATAGCATATATACAACACCAACACAACTGACACAAATCACACCACCATACACCACAAGCATTGCATTTGTTTTTTCACTAATATTATACTAGACGTAAAAGAAGTAACTAAAGACTTCTTAAGGAGCATTGTACTCATCATTATGAATAAGATTTTCTACTGATCCAAAATAAATCAACTGCTCCATATTATGTTTATGTTGGCATATCTCGACAAAACATATTAAAGGTTTAGGTCCTAAAGTTTAAGTTGTTCATGATTAATGAAGAGTTCAATGACCTCTTAAGAGAGTTCAGTTGTTAAAAAATACACCTTGTATTTGACAAGATAATAGTAGGTATAGGTTTTTACCATACTGGTCATATATTTGCGGAGGACTGATAAAATAGTAATAGTAATAATAATACTAATAAATAAAAAATAAATGGAAATATCACATTGTACTGGGATCGATCCATCATCACTGACAGGACTATTGTTGCCAATAAGCCTGATATAGTGGTGATGGATCGATTAGAGAGGCGCGCAATGATTGTTGACATAACCATCCCGCATGATGAAAACCTCGTGAAAGCCGAGAAAGATAAACAAATCAAGTATCTTGACTTGGCTCGCGAGGTTGTCGACATGTGGGATGTTGACTCAGCAATCATTGTGCCAATAGTCGTTACAGCCAATGGATTGATAGCCAAGAGCCTCGACCAACACCTGAGGAGGCTCTCGTTGGCCAGCTGGATCAAGGGCTTGATTCAGAAAGCAGTACTTCTGGACACGGCTCGCATTGTCAGGAGGTTCCTCTCTCTGGAGCCCTGACCACCGGTAGCTTGGACCCTGTTCCCGATACCGGTGGGCTACTATTTTTTATATTTTTGAATGTTTTTATATATTTTTTTTATATTCTAATATTTAAAAATATAAATTATATGTATATAGACGAATAAAGGACATGAATACTAATAATATAATAATACCAAAATGTTTCTCAATTGAGTTACAACAATCCATACCGAATCAGACAAAGAACCGAAAAGGTAGCATGAAGCAGATGCAGTCGTGGGTGCATGTGGGTTGAACTCACTCAATAAGGCAAAATGGCTCCATATAAGAAATCACAAAATAGAAGATACTAGATCTACTAAACAAATAAATGCACTCTATAAATCCGAATATAACAATATCGGATTAAATTCAACAAAAATAGCAAACGTTATAGCTAAATCGTGACCTTCCTTTGCCGCTGTGTGACTCTTTATAGAAAATATATTCAAACTACAGTCAAAGGGGGCTGGCATAACTGTAGCCTCTTTTATGGTATAAGTATTGTTTACCTTTCCAAAGTAGAATATGGATAAAATCTATAGATTTATCGATGGGTCCCGTTTAGTAACAGTGTTAGTTTAGCGTCTATGCCTTGAGCCTTTAAAGGAATCTAGGACGAATTTGTAAATGGCTTACAAATGCAATGCTAGTACTAAGTGCTGATGGATGTGCTAAAATTTGCAATCTTCGCAAATGATTTCATTATCCTTGGATCATTTAGCAATATCTGCATAGTTTTATGATGTAATTAGAGACTATTTTACATCACTATGAGGATACTAGGTTATTTGATTTCATAACGTCTATAATTTTAGAATGTATGCAATTATTATCTTTATGGTTTACTTCTATGTTAGGATCTCGGTCATTGATCAATCTTTGATTCGGTTGACTATTAATCGGTTAATCGGGTTATCCCAAATTAATCGGGTTCGGTGCAATATGTCTTTTTGTTCCATATTCTCTATTAGTGGTCATCTCAGGAGTCACCCCTTTCTAGCCATATCATCTTTCATACAGTCCATCCATCGTTTCATTGGTCTTCCCCTACCTCTTATAGCCATCCACATTCATACTTAAAATTTTCCTCCCGACATTTTCCTCATTCCTCCAAACGTACGCCTATCAATAAGGCAACAAAATGAACTAGATTTAACTTTGGTATCAGCTTGAACTTCAGTCTATTCACCTCTACCACAAAAAAAAGAGGTTATCTAATAAATAATAACTAACCACCAATATTATGTAGCTAATATACATACTATGGTATTGTGTCATACAATGATACGCAAAAACTTCAAGAAAAAATTACTTATTAAATAATTTATGACTGTTTGAAATATACGCTACACGATCATTATACTGTCTGCTTATTCAAATATATACTGTTAAGCAATATTTTACTTAAAATGACCTTCAAATGCCGACTTGTTTTACTCGATCATTTGGACAGCATTCAAAACTACTCCAAATAGATTATTACCTCTCTCCGTGTCATCTGATGGTTCGGCGCTGTAAGTGATATCATGCACCGTGTCTCAAATTTCATGCAGTTGGAAAACGTTATAATGAAATCCACTTATTTGCAAGCGTTTTACAATTCAAATTAGAATTCTTTGCTTGTGTCGTGCAAATACTTTTTGTGTTATGTTTTAATAGTTTGGGTCATAGTTTTATGTCTGTCTGTGTTAAAGTTAGATTTGCATATTTGAAATATTGAATATTTTATTTGGAGTTCCTACAAAAGTGTTTCACTTATATAGTTGTGTCTACTTCGTGGTATCTACTTATGCGTACATTTATAGGTACTTCAATTTTAATCGAGATCATTGGTGGCCCAGACTTACGAGTTGTAGGTCGTGGGTTCGAAACCAGACAGGCGCTTGACATTGTGAAACCGGCATATCATAGAACGAAATATTCTAAGACATGTGATATCTACCAAACCGCACTGAGCCCGCGTGGTAGATTACAGCCCACCCCCTCTCAAAGAGAGGAGGCCTGTGTCCCAGCAGTGGGAACATTCTAGGGTGATTACACTATGCAATATGCAATCTTCCTCTTTCTTTTAATCAGACCTACGCGTAGTTTCTATTTTTCTATCACTTCCAAGATTGTCTTTCAAAATCATCAAATCGCGTTGTTCGTTCATCAACTTATTGTTCCCGGTTATCATCTCATCACATCAAAGGTTATTGTTACTTTCAAGTTATATACTTCTTCTTTGAATATTTTTTTTCCTCGCCTGCTCTATCTCACTCCTAAGCAAAGGCCTCCCTCCAATCTTTCCAACTTTCGCGAGTCCATGTGTCCTCCTTCCAGCTTTGACGGAATCTGTCCAGTTCATCCCTTGGCCTTCCTTCCCGTCCCTTTGAAGACTAATCTTAAAGGTTTATAATTTAAACAAATTAGGAAAAGAACGTGCAGTCAAAATCTCGAAACAACCTGGTATAATTTACTGATGATTTAAAAATAAAAACGCCAACAAAAAGCCAATTCCCTTGTTTCATAAATCAATCATACAATTTCAATTACTGACGTTTCAACATCATTATACTCGACGACGCTCTAGTCATCAACTGCCTAGCCTTTTCTCAACTATGTTGGAGTCGGCTTCCAGTCTAACCGGATGCTGCTGAATACCAGTATTTTACATGGAGCGACTGCCTATCTGGCTTCCACAACACAGGTACTGGGTAATACGATACCCCTTGGTAAGACTGGTTGTCAGACTTTCTGGCTTCTGAATACCCGTAACGACTCTCAAAGATCCACGAATGACAGCCGGGACCAACGGCTTAACGTGCTTTCTGAGGGACGGAGGGGTCGCGGTATGTAAATATGGTCACCCATTCACAGAGACAAAGAGGAAAACATCATCCAGAATATTTTTATTAATGAACACATAATTGAAACCCTTTATCTGTGTCCCAACCACAAACTATACCTACCTTTGTGTTATTTTATAAAACATTCCTTTACAAGGAAATGTGTGGTCGTTGTCAACAAAATAAATTAATTACAAGACGTAGCAAAATAACTGGAACCTGTTATATAGGTGTCGACCTTTGACAATGTCGACACTGTAATACTGTGTTACCGGTTTAGTAGGCTTTAAACCCGATTCACACGTCTCCAGTTATTAGTGAAGTGTGGGCGCGTGCTAGCAACTTGCATGGTACCTATAAACAATTGAATAATTATGTAAGTGCCATGCACATCTTCCTCCAGACTTTCTTAATCCCCGTCAGACTGCATTGGGGTTTTTTTTCTGTCATAGCAAACGCAAAATTGCATTAAAATGGCTGACCATTTCTTATGAAACTGAATGCAATCAAACTATGTAAACTGCGTTCAAGACAACGATGACAGTTTTTTCACGCGGTTTAGATGTGCTGATCGCGTTCGCCCCAACTGGCAGCGTATAAACATCTCCCTAAAAAATCTGAAATTCCTGCAAAAAATAACCAATAATCACTCCACTAAAAACTGGAATCATGTAAACAAGCCTTATTACGTTTACGAGTTTAGTTGCAAATATTAGCTTGAGAAACTTGTGTTGTAATGCGTGAGATAAGGAGTTATATCATCAGGCTTTATTGCCCGACAGTTTAAGATTGCAGGCCAAAGGTTTAACTGTCGTCCTCAACTCGTAAATACTATCATCTGTTTTATTGATACACTAAGAAATTATTCATATTGTCAAAATGAAAAATTTTTAGCTGTAAAATACGTAATATGTATTATGAAACTCCTTTACTAAGATTGATGATTTACCTAATATATATTCTTTTATGATCAACTAGCTGACCCGGCGATCTTCGTACCGCCTCAGAATTAAATAATGTGACAAAGTTCAATAGACACGTGGCGCCATCTTTTATGATAATAACGTTATTGTTGTTTTCCTCGGGACCAGCACTTTTTTTCGGGATGAAAGTTACTCTATGTTCGTTTCTGTATACCTGACAACGTGTATGCAAAATTTCAGGATGATCGGTTCAGTGGTTTAGGCGTTAAAAGGTAACAAACAAAGAAACAAAACTTACTTTCGCATTTATAATATTAAGAGGACTACATGACCTAAAGCGCGGTCTTTGTCGGACTGCATAGAAAAGAAAGAGAAGCGCGATGCCACAACGCTGGTAATTTATTGCAAAATATGAAGCAATTATCGATTTACGAAAAATCTAGTGTTTGGACAAAAAAACTAAAACACTATAGTTTTAGTATGTTGCTTGTAGAATAATCTGACAAAAAATCATAATGATTGTATGTATATTAGTATGAATTTTGTTGTAAAAAAAAAAGTTTTTAGAGGTATCTTCATGATTTTTTTCTATCGTACAAAATAAGTTGTATTATGTTTTCAACACACTATCATCCTCGCATTTATCCTGAAAAATATCATATATTTTTTTGATATTTTTTACTGTAGTTTATCATATACTTTTATTGTTTCTAAAACTTGCGTTTTTTGCGTTTAGGTCTTCTAAGCCCCTTAAATAAATAGTTAAGATAACTATGGACACTTCTCTAACCGTTGGTGCCGTCAATAGACAAGGGTAATATTTTCTAAGCTAATCTTGATAGCTATACATACCACCGAAATAATTGTCTACACTTCATTTATTTGTCATCATTATCATCAGCCTATAGTAGTAATGGTATTGTTCGTCGAATCGTTGAGCTCCTCAAATTCTGAGAGTTGAGCTGCACGATTGTTTACAAATGCGTGCATTAACTGGACAGGTCCGCTCAATTTGTGTGGTTCTTTCCTCAAAAGACCATTTCAGACACCAATCTACATGGTCTTCACATGATCTGACCAAGATTTTGTCTGGACTTTAAAAGAGATGTGACCTCTGAGTTTGTTTCGGCCTTTCTTCTCAGAGTAGTCAGATTGGAAACGCCGACCTCATCTAGCTTAAAAAAAATATGATTGACGTGTAAAAGTGTTTGTACAAACCTACTTACAGAAATAAATCATGTATCATTTATCATTTATATAGAAGTTACGGCTCCCGATCTCAATCCTAGGCTAATCTCGCTCATCTAAGTGCTACTAGCCACCCTGCGGAGATCGTACTCCACCTTCTCTACGATCATCTGTCACTATTTCACATTATTGTCGATTTCGAGCCGCGCAGGATTCGTACCTTTGCAGCGTTCACCACCATTGCGCTGATCGAGCGTAATATTATGAACTAATTGTATGTACAGACGCCAGCACATCAAGCTACTGCAATCTGTCATAGATTTTCAACTTTATCGTTAAAGCGTCGATGTGCTGGCGTCTGTACATTATTTAAATAAGTAACCTGTTCCTTCTCCAGAATAAGTAAAAGTAGTAATAAAAAAAATACAACTACCAGAATACATCCTACTTCCTAGCAGTGGCGAAGGGTGAATTTATGACAGAGGTAGGCGGGAGCAAAAAAAATTCCAAAAGAAAATTTCAATGATGAATTGACTATAGAGTGGTTATGTTCTGAATTTTCGAAGGGAAGCCGGTGGGAATCGAGTTGTATGGTACCTTCGCCATTGCTTTCTACTATAATATTATAAACGCGAAAGTTTGTGACGATGGATGGATGTTTGTTACTCTTTCACGTAAAAACTACTGAACAGATTTGGACGAAATTTGCCACACAGATTTTTTACAACCAGGATTACCACATAGGATATTTTTATCCCGATATTCCCACGGGATCGAGACTTACGCGGATGAAACTGCGGGACGCTGCTTGTAAATAATATTATCAACACAAATAGGTAAGCACTCTTCCTTCTCTCTCCTACTATGCTGTGCTCGACAGGGTCAATCATTGTTTCAATAATTTTAAGCCTACCAACTGTTCTATTCGCATTTTGGAATGCAATAAAGAATTTAGAATTGAGAACCTTGTTTATTCAGACATCGTACCAAAACAACACGTGAAGATGATTAGGCAACCTACTCCAGAAACAAAATAGACTAATATTAGAACTGTTCCACATTCAAGAGCATTCACTTCTAATTTAAGAATATTACTCAATACTACCTACTTCTACCGTTTATTCGATTTTTATGCGTACTCAAACGTACGTAAAGTTCTACTATTTCAATAACATTGCGCGGTAATACACCCTGTTGAGTAATATGGCATTATGCGATAATAGCAAAATTATGCCAAGGCAATGACGAGCGGTGGTGAGTTCAGAATTCGAACTATACTTATTCTGTTGTAGAGTCCACCTCGGAATTAAATTGCCACCCTGCGGTCGGTAGCTTGAGAGCAGTAGTGGCCCAGTGGTAACGGCCGCGACTTACGAGGTAGGTTCGAACCTAGACATGCGTTTTAGTTTATCTAAGTTATTTTACAACACTGCTCTCGAAACGGTGAAGGAAAACATCGTGAAGAAACCGGCATATCCTAGAACCAAAATTTCAAAGACATGTGACACCTACCAACCGGCACTGGGCCCGTGTGGTGGATTTCGGCCCACTCCCTTTCACAAAGAGGAGGCCTGTGTCCCAGCAGTGGCAACATTAAAGGCTGAATATGCCTAGGTACGGTTGGTCGGTCAAGGACTATTTTGGCTTTAAAACTAAAGTGATATTATTTAGATAGCGTCAACGCTAATTAGTGATGTTTCAAATTACTGGGAGTTATGATCAAAAGTAATTACGAGCTTGAGTATAATGTTGCCGTGAACCCACCACTAAAATTAACAAGCATAATAATATTTAGCTTAGTCAAAGAATATATATGGATATGTATATATATTATAAGTACCTGTATTATACAGATTCACGAATAGAAAAATGTAGTTGACCTAACATAACTCAAATCAGCAAAAAAATTTGAAAAGTGAGATAGGACTTTTAGTCATGCGAGCGACGATTTGTGCAAATGTGCAATCAAATATCTCCCGTGTAGATGGCTAGTCTCCATTGAGATGGGCTACCATGGTCGGAATTCGGTCTGGAGGACTATTTTTACCCGGCTGCGCCAGAAGGAGGGTTAGGTTTTATTATAATATTAGATCAGTAGCTTAGTGGACATTGACAAATGTCAATGCTTCCCTTCTACATACAAGGAAAAATGCCAAATAAACATCCTGACAACAGCTTTTTCTCTCGGCATGAGGTTATTAGGTACCAACCTACGTCACACAAAACGTCTCAAGACAAAACAGAAAACGTCAAGAATGTAGGCGTTAAACAAACTTATAATGAAAACCATTTTTCACACGTCGGCGTCGTTCGAGAATTTCACCGTTTTTGTTCTCTCTCTAGTAATGTTTGAACTAAGCCCGAAGGAATGGGTCACGTTGATAGCTGAGATATTTGGGGCTTTCGTTTATTTATGAGCATGTTTTGTAACGTATTTTGTCAATGCTATGTTTTTTATTTTTGTTTTGTAGAACATGAAAGATGTTGTTGTTGTTGATGTTGTGGAAATAGGAAAAGGCTAAAATACAGACTAAGATCTAAGTTCAGACAGTTTTTTTTTTCTGTTCGAGTCTGGGTAGTTTCCATATTATCCTGCATTAGTTCTACACGAACTGGGGGTTGTCCTTGAGTGCAATTGCATAGTGCGAACAGGAATAATCGTCGGTTCGTGCCTCAATTCTATAAGAGCGCCTAACGGGCCTCTGCTAGTTGACTTGGGGCACTCGCACGCCTCCCAAAGGTCTAAAATTTACCTATTGTGATGCAGAACAAGACAAAATATTAACTAGGAAGTACCATCATAATCAGCCTATAATGTTGCCACTGCTGGGACACAGGCCTCCTCTCTGTGAGAGGGAGTGGGCCGTAATCCACCACGCGGGCCCAGTGCGGGTTGGCAGATGTCACATGTCTTCGAATTTTTGGTTCTAGGACATGCCGGTTTCCTCAAGATGTCTTACTTCACCGTTTTGAGAGCAGTGGTGATGAAATAATTTACACAAAGTAAAGCGCCTGTCTGGGTAAGAACCTACGACCTACAACTTTTCAGTCGCGGCCGTTACCACTGGGCCACCACTGCTCGGAAGTACCATATAGATTCAGAGTATTAAATTGTATTCAGTAGGTAACCACTTATACACTAACCATCATTTATTCATTACATAATTACTAAACATCAATCAGAAAGAAGATCCAATCCTGACAGAGTTAAATCAAGTCGTAAACAACTTTAATAAAAATTAAAAAAATGTGGATTATGTGTAACTTTTAATTTTTTGAAAGCAGTGCCTGATATACAGGGTGTCCCAGAAATAGTGAATCAAACTGCTATGGGAGGTAGCTTGACTAATGTCCCATCCATAAAAAATATGAAACAAAACAAAACGCATATGGCCATCAAAAAAAAAAAAAATATCGGAGAAACGGGAAAATCATCAAATTCTCCTAAGTTTCCAGCTCTAATTATTTCGTTTTGGGTTTATTTGTACATTTTTTCTGCCAATTTTAATTGTTAGAGTTCGCTCCAACTGATTGTTAACATTTTTCAAAAAATAATGTCTACTATTGGAGTACAGACCACTTAATTTATGTGATTTTTTTTAACCGAAAAATTTTCTTGCTATTTTAACCAGCTATGGTATAAAAAAAATTGTTTTGTTTCATATTTTTTATGGATGGGACATTAGTCAAGCTACCTCCCATAGCAGTTTGATTCACTATTTCTGGGACACCCTGTATACTTAAGAAAATGTTGTTCATATTAACTACAAGTACCTAAATTAATTACTACGCGTCCGCAGTCGCTACGCTACAATTATCAAGTCCCCCGCTAGCAGTCGCAGCTCGCCCTTACGGCATATTTGCTCAACGAAAGTACGGTCACTCATGTCGGCTGGACATAATTTGATTATGTTTATGTGCGAACATTAGAAAGTGAGAATTTCGCGTTGACTACCGTCTTATTTGTATTATTTCAACGTTTCTGAACAGGTGGTAGTAAAAACATGCGTTTTATTGAGATGTTCCTTGAAGAGAGCGACTCGTTGGTTTAGTGGTCGCCATCATGGCTGCTTAGCCGTCCTGGGTTCGATTCCTAGGCCAAGCAAAGTGAAATTTGATTTTTCTGACGAGTTTTTTTCAGTTGCAGCCCGTAGGCTGAATTTGTGTTCGGTTAATGAATGATATTAAGATCGCCCCTATAACATTGTACCTGCTACACATATCTGCCTACCATTTCAGGGTACATCTACGGGTGTTTTGTTATGATATTCATTATTAAAAAAAACATCCAATTATGAAATCCAATAAGACTGGATTACTTGGTACACTCCTGTTTTGTTTTCAGTTTTGAAGGATAATACACCCTTTTTAGGAAGGATACTGACATGGTACAAGAAACTCTTGGGACTATAAATACAAATACCTACATTTCCTTTTGTAGGTACTGGAATCCAGTCGTGTCATGCAAATAGTTTCTCATCACTATTAAATTGGTACTTGATTATCATATCACGAACATCTCATGGTGTATTGTGAAACATTTGACATTGAATACTGTTACTTTACATCCTTCGCACACTGAGTATAATTAGATAATTTAACAAGCTTATTCTGAATGGTAAGTGCCAAAAAAACTATGGATGGACTTTGTGAAAGATGACATGCAGTGATTGGATAATCGGACGCTTACATACCTAAAGTTCTTCCCACGAAAGAATAATATGGACATTCCTTTCTGAATAAATACATAATTGCGGGTTCCCGGGCTTGAACAATTTTGTAAAAACAACTATAACAAACTTAATGAAATTATAGCAGTGGCTGATTTTGTATCTTTATTTTATTCAAAACAAATGGAATATCAATAAAAACTGTTAATGTGCACAATGTGGTCAAGTAGTGGAAATTGATTTAACTAACTAACAGATTAGTGATCGAATCGAATCAAAAGATTCCGGGATCCGTGATTCTGAAAGGCATGTCCGTATTATTATATCGTGGGAATAAAAGTGAACTTTAGGTATATTAGCGCCCGATTATCCGATCACTGATGATAATGGCTAAAAAGGGGGTGACTACTGAGATAAATAAAATAAATAATTTATTTCATGAAATTTATGAAATAAATAATTTATTTTATTTAATGTCTAATAAAATAAGTAGAGAAAAAGAGTTAACATAACTTATAATATCATTATATTAATAATCTCGAGCTATTATTTGCTATGAGGTCGTGGGTCGTGTTAGACATGCACGTTGTGTGAAACTCCGGACACCCAAACTAGACGACGGCAAGATAGTCTAGATGTCGACTAATAGAGAAGTATTGGAGAATAAGACATGTCGCGCCGACCCTAAATAAATCGGCATAAGGACAAGAAAATTATAAAATACTGATTCTGAATGGGAAATATTGGTTCTTCTATTGAAGGAGAAGCTAATTGTTTTCGTGTTTTTGTGACACCTGAATCAATGAATTAAGAAATCTAATACCGTCCCGTTGCACAGTCGTTTGATGCCAGAAAAAAGTGGTTCAATGGCCTAGGTGTCGCGCCCGTATCTAATTACAACATTAAATGAACCATCAGTGCTTTGCCAGACTGGCAGCGCGGGGCGGGGAGCGGCGCGGGTGCGGGGAACCCGCGCGGTCTGACTGTCCGCAGTGGAGCGCGGCTGCGTTCTGCGTGTTGTCGTGTCCAGTGTTTGTCAAAATATAATATGGATGAAGAAGACTTATTTTTACTATTTTATGAACGAGCTATGGGGTGAGTTGCCCGCGCACTCCCCGCGCCGAGCAGCCCGCGCCGCTCACCGCGCCCGTGTGCCCACTATGGACACTCAAAGGAAGTTCATATGTTTCAGTTCGCCGCGCCGCGCCCACGCTGCCAGTCTGGCCAAACACTCATGGAGTAATAACGACTAGTAATTATCCTATAATTAAATTGACAGATATAGGGGAGACCTTTGCCCAGCTGACAGCAATAGTTGAAAAAAAAAACATAACAAAGTCGTTTGCAGTTTTTCCCCCTCTTCGCATACTGAGAACATACATATCGATCCCGACCTTAGCCCGGTCTATTTAGAATTTTATAATTCGCATACAAGTTACCCTTCGATATTTTCCACATCCACGATTAACTTGTTAAGTATATACTGCACTCGTAACTTAGTAGACTCTAAGAGCTCTAATTCATTACGACACCCATGCAATGAATAACTTAATAGCGTATTATCATCTTTGAAATTAAACCACCAACTGGCACAGAAATCTCAATCCAATAAAATACTTGGCCTACATTCACATTAACGTCCTTAATAAATCAATGCTGGAAGTTCACATAACCGCCAACACCATAAGATGCATCAATGGAGTTTAGGAGCACGTTCATGGTGTTATGTTTCCAAGGTTTTATAATATTATTCATTGTTGAATGACGGGTTACGGTTCCCATTGATGTTGTGAAGCAATCGAAGAATTTAAGATCGATTTTTGTTGATGGGTAAGATGATCTATTGATTGATAATGGTGAAATAGTACTAAATAAACAACTGTATGAGGAAGACGTTTTATTTGATCATAAAACGGGTAGAACGACTGTTTTGTGTTGTCTGTCCAAAGGTCAGTTGACAGTGTGGGAAAACTAAAAAAACTGGACTCTTCGATGAGTCTGCGAAATGCAACGATATAGATCATTTGAAAGATGTAATATCATATCATATTCTGGAAATCCATGTTGAAACAAACAATAATGAAACAACATATTGTAAATAAAAGAATGCATCAATAAGCAGCAAATATTCCAATAAAAACCCTTGCTTACTCGTTCCATTCAAGTTTTTTATCATTACAAAGTACGTATGTGATTATAGCACAGTAATCACAGCGTGATTCATTCGATATTTTTTATAAGAGAAACAAGTTCACAGATTATGCAAATCAGAAGCGCAACAAGGAAGAATTAATGTCAATCGAGACGTTATTAACCATTCACTGTATTAATGCTTTCATGTTTTAATATACCAACTTTACTTTGCTGATGACAAAGTTGATTTTGATCCATAGCATGCAAAGAATAAAGATGAAGATCGATTTGGTGAGATGCAAATAAATTCGGGCGTGACTGACTATAAAGTCAATCATGATACACTCAATTGTTTGCTGATATCTTGATTCGACGATCTGTATCTTCAATTTTGAACCCTACAGCACATAAGCTAAAGTACATTTTGGCTGATTCAGCATTATGAGAATACCACCACAGGAGTTGTTTTGATGATTCTCTACTTATATCCGCAAATCCTTTAAGTCTTACAAAAAGTCCTTTTGTCTTCTCGACTTAACGAAGCGTATAATTGTGCGAACAAAAAATTTTGGAGCGAAACAATGAGCTTACGGACATACAGACAGAATTAGAAACGTACTAATATGGGCATCTGCGCATACGCTTCATTAGGATCATTCTAAATAATATGGTGGTGATTAAGGTCGTGTGTTATTTTCATCCAGTTGTAATGAATAGTGAAGGACTTGTCGAATTCGCAGTCAGTTTTAACACTAATTAGAATCTCTGATAAAACTAACCAAAAAATTAGAAAAAATGTGACGGGAGAAGTCGTTATTACACTGGAATTACTGATAAATAACACTAGATGACTTAACGCAATTGATGCTTATTCTAGATTTTCTATTATGAAAGTTAAACTTTATACAATTTTTACAAATCTATTGTAAGTACTCTGATAACACTAATTCTTGAAACATTTTAAGCATACTAAACTATGTTACCATCAAAGAAAATCGTGATATAACAGACAATATAAGTTACACGGACAATATTAAAATTCTCTTCGTTCACGCAAAATTATCGCAAACCATTATAGGTAATGGTTTTATCAATGTAGTAATAACAATAAAAAATGATGGTATTTCCGAATGTAAGCCGGGAAAAATAGACATTGCTATCAATATATTGATGTCAAAGGTTCAGAATGAAATAATATAGATAAATATAGTGTAATAATGACGTGTGACTCATACAAGGAGACACGTTTAAAAAAGCTATAAAACGATTTATCTATAGTCATAGTTTGTAACCTGGACCTCACTATCAAAATCAAATTATCATTGTTCTGGGAGCAAACATTTCTGAATAAGGTCATTCAAGGTAACTATCGCATGTTAAATATTGTATATTGAACGTCAATGGGCGGTAATATCGTGGACGTCTACGGCATCACAATAAAACAGGGTAGAAAAATGTATGTCAATATGCAGGAAGATTTTTTCATCGCCATCCAAATTTTTACAGGGTGTTTTACCCGAAAAACTTTCTCTATGGGATGATCTCTGAAATCACGAAAAAAAATCTGCTGTTTAATACACAAGTTCAATACCTACTTAACCAAAATGTATGAAACAGCAGATTTTTTTTTCGTTATATCAGACTCAGAGTTGGTCCCATAGTAAAAGTTGTTCATATGCATGGGTAAAACACCATGTCAAAATTTGGATGATGATAAAAAAATCTTCCTCTATGAAGGCAGTGAGAGCAATGGTAGCCTAGTGGTATCGGCCCTGAATTACGAGTTGTAGGTCGTGAGATCTAACCCAGGCAGGCACTTTACTTTGTGCATTTCATTTCATCACCACTGCTCTCAAAACGGTGAAGGAAAAACATCGTGAGGAAACCGGCATGTCTTAGAACAAAAAAATCGAAGACATGTTATATCCACCAACCCGCACTGGGCCTGCGTGGTGGATTATGGCCCACTCCCTCTAATCGAGAGGAGACCTGTTTAATGTGTCCCAGTAGTGGGAACATTATAGGCTGATTATGTTATTAAATTTCCGTCCACGTGATCCAATGTGCACGATCTACACATTTTATGACGGACGTCTGTTTGGCCGTGTTCTATATCTTCAGCATTAATTTTGATTTCCCCAACCTCAGCCAGAGCTATTTTAATATTAATAATATCTCTAACACTGCTCCTAATTTCTGCATGATCATTATTATCTTTACCCTCTGCAAAAAGTCGATCCATCGTAATTCCCTCGCCGATTGAAAAACAAGTAGTCAAGTAAACATACGAATTTTGGATTGATTTCCTCTCCCATTCGTATTTGATTTTGCACTTATGTCCGTTTGTTTTTCCGCCTCCGTAATGACTTTCAATTTGAGATCCTTGTATGTAGGTAAGTGCCTTGTACATACAACGATGTTATTGGATTTCTTTTTTTTTTGTTGATTTTTTTAGAAAAAGAAGTAGATCGGATACTTGACATTTTGGTTGTATGAGTAAGTTTAGAAATTACTTCAGATATAATTTATTTGGTATTAAATATTTAAGAATCTTTAATATTCAAAATCACGTTCATAGTCATTTGTGTTTTGGTTTGTTTTGTTTTATCGGACCTGTCTCTGAAAATCTGTATGCATAAGTATCAATTTGAAAAATTGAAAGTGTTTAAAAATCTACTTTTAAATAGAACTCTAAGCTGCTCTACTTTAGTTCCAATTGAAAAAGTCTCATCTCATTCTTGAGGTAAACACTAACTATCCAATTATATATTTTCCCTGATAGCCGTTAAATCTTTCTTCTTATAAAAATCCTCCTTTATTAATAGGAATCAGTGATTGGAAATTCCTTCTACTTTTATTGTTAACCAGTTCAACTTAAGGAATATTTCTTACATTGATCAGGGTCGATCCTTTTTTAGTAAATGCTTGTTTTTCCTTAGTGGTTTCTTAGAAGCTATCTGGTTTAGTAATGTCGTTGTTGACTCATAGTGTTTTCATAATGTTTTTATTAACGATACGTAGGTACTGTTAGCAGCTTGTCTGAGCTGCTTTGAATTCTTAATATTTTAAAAGATTGATTTAATATAGTTTCAATTTTCCCGTGAAACGTTTTAGCAATCGTTTCTCAGGCTAGTAATTAAAAACTTTATCCTTTAATTTTTCGCTTCATTTACCAACCAAATTTTACACGTAATCAGAACAGATAACTTTATCTCTTTTTAAAATATTTCATTTTAGTTCGACGAGTATATTCTGATGAAAAATTCTGATGAACCACGGATTTTTTTTGATTCACTTATTAACTCAAATGTTATTTCCAGCCAAAAGTTGAACAATGTCGACAAACAAGGTCTATAACAGATATTTGGAATTTATGAAATAGACACAACCTACCACTTAAAGATAACAGACAATAAGAAGACAATTCTCAGCCGAACCTTGCCAAAGATTGCTAAACATCAGCATTCCTTAAACGGCTAACATTCCAGCCAATGGGACACTAAAACAATGAAAACAACACAGATATTTGCAACAACAATGTTGTTGTTTGTACGACTTGTTCGTCAACTCGCGAGTGTCAAACTCGCGAGTTGACACCTTCTCATGCCAATGTGCTATTGAAATAACAATTTTGTGATAATTTCATGCGTTATATTGTTGAGGCGTTTGTTATTGGGAAGTGATAATTTTGTTTTGTTATTTGAAATAGCGTGTATTGCTTCTAAATCATCATTTTCCCGTAAATATTCATTGATTGTGATAACGCGTCCAACTTACATTCCTCCTGCTAAAATAAAAGACAGAGAGATAGCGCCATTATTAGATAAGGAATATGGCAAAAGGCGATGTAGTAAGTACTACTATCATCGACCACACAGACACGGGTTGCCAGAGCAACACATTTAAGCTCTCAACCACCCTGATAAGTCATTGAGCGTAGTCGCTGTGACCTAAATCGGCTAAATAGCATCATCATAATCATCATCAACATACATAATATATTAACTATTTGTCCTTCATCAAAAACTCTTTTGACAAAATTATGACATAATTGTTATGTACCAAATTGTATTCTTTATACTTCAACTACCTGACCGGCAAACATCGTGCAAGCTCAGAATCAATAAAAAAGAATGTATGACAAATTAATTATCATTATTTTCTAATTATTATTATTTTCGTGAATTATCTCATGTTTTAATAGTTAGTACTCTGCTTATCGGGATGGAGACAAATCCAACAAATTAAAGATCATAAAAATCAGTCCAACCGATCTTGAGTTATAAATGGTGTAACTTACCAGACTTTGTTTTATTTATATAGATGAGTAAAGTTTTGTTTCATAGATATTATGTATTGGAAAACCACAAGTCATAAAATACAAAGTAATTCCATTGAAATGTTTTAGTTTACAATGTCGGTACACTAAAATGATTCTTATTACTTCATAACGGAATGTACTATTTCAAAGATATTGTATTGCATAATAGTTTTTTATGGGTTCTGGCAATGTGCTGAAGGGTTAATAACATGTTTAAATTACTGACATGTGTTGTGGATTAGGGTCAAAGTAACAGAGTATGTCTTTGACAAATTGTTGGGTTGTTTGCTCATTTGTAATGACAAGGCAAGGGTTTTAACATCGTATTGTAAAAGCAATACCTTTGAATTCACTCTCGTTTGTTATTGAAACAATGACTATTACATAATATATTGTCAAAATCGTATGATAAAGG
Source organism: Hydraecia micacea (assembly GCA_914767645.1). Classification (NCBI taxonomy): domain Eukaryota; kingdom Metazoa; phylum Arthropoda; class Insecta; order Lepidoptera; family Noctuidae; genus Hydraecia; species Hydraecia micacea. The sequence continues at coordinate 11,997,950 of OU611795.1, forward strand.
TATATTCATAATCATCATCATCGTTCTCCCGCCCTTATCCTAATTTATTTGTGGTCGGCGCAACATATTGTCTTTTTTAACCGACTTCAAAAAAGGAGGTTCTGTATTCTTCTATACTTTTTATTAGCTATCATCTAGCCACATCATCTTTCACGTTGATCAAATAATCAATTTTCCCACCCGTACGCAAAATACGCGCATTGACGTGGAGTTGCGGACACCAGCCCGTATCTTTCACAGAATCCATCCAACTTTTCTTAGGTCTTTCCCTACCTTATATCCATAATTGTTATATTTTAGGCAATAATATGACAGCTTCTTTTTCATTCAGTATCTTCATATCATCCCCAAAATCAACAACTGTTGCTTCACCAACCAAAACCATTCGTGTGAGTAAACACATCTCTATGACTTACGGAATAAATAGAACAGTAACTAATAATATCTTTCCATAACTGTGTTTCTTTGTTTTGATTTATTATGAGACTCGTAAAAGTATTCCAATAGTCGTAAATTACTCGATATGAAGGTGAAGATACTATATAATATACATTATTTGTGATATAATGTTAGCGAACTACTCGTATCGTATTTATTATTATGTTATGATTACGTTCTTTTGTTCCGTTAGTTATTCATTTCGTGTTGGTATTGCTGACATTTGCCATAGGTATTTGTTATGAATATGTATTATTTTTTTGGTAGGGGAAGGTTAAAGAAACGATGAAAGGACTGTGTGCACGATTTTATGGCTAGAAAGGGGGCCACGAAATGACGACTAATAGAGAAGTAAAAAGAAAAATAGTAAGAAAAACACATGTTACGCCGACCCGAAATAAATTGAGATAAGAGAATTATGATGATGATTTGGTGTGAGTTGCATATAGTTAATTTTGCCAAACTATTGCAGTGCTCCTGAGATCTTAAGTAGCTTTTTGTTTACTTATTGTAGCTTCTTGAATTGCTTAGCTGAAAAAAAAAAACTGTGTCCTGCTATATATTATGCCAACCATTATATTCTATCACTGTTCATCGCTGCGCACGGTCCTAACTTGTCAGAAAGGACATCACCACCATCAAAAATTTTATTTTAAAAAACATATACCTACAACTATTGTCACAGGCTTACCTAATACAATAGTGTAGTCCCTGTTTATGGGGACCATCTCGGTTAAATTCCTTACCGCAATTCGGCACGCAAAAATGTATAAACACAATCACAATTCCTTTATCTTTTTTCAATACCGAAACCTCATAATCATTATGTTTCGTCCGGCCCATGTCATTGACTTCATCTCAAAGTGCAAACAAAGCGCAAGTCCTCAAATTGACAGGAATCCGGTATAAGGGCTCAATTATTGTCATGCATAAAAGCAGGGTGAGTCAATGGCTTATTTGTTCAAACCTGCTGAAGTTGAATGGAAGGGTTCCCTGGGTTTTACTCATCTAAATAAAAAAGCTGTATCATAAGGATGACGAGGCATGATGCCTATAATATTATCATGTGGATTAACAAAAGCTTCCGATTGTTAGGATATATCAGCATCATCAGCATCGACATACTCTGCTTCTTCATCTCGAATTATTTTCGTTTACATTTCTTACTTAACCTTGACACTTAGTTCGTTGACACTGGCATTTGTATGATGTTAGTTGGGTTTTTAATCATTCGGTTTAACCTTTTTCTTACCATGATAGAGTTGGCTTCTAACCGCACCGAATACGACTTATAATGTATCCAACGCCCCTAATGGAGAACCAGCCTGCGTATTTTAGTCTCCAGTCTTGACTACACTTCTCCAGCTGCTTCTACCGTCTTCGCTATGTTGAGTATTATTATTTTAAAGGAACATCATTCCAGTTTAATTAATTTCTTAATCGCAAACTTCAACCAAATAACGAGACGACCTTTTCTCAACCTGGAAACTACACAACAATAAATATTAATTTTGCAACGTTCGCTTGCATTCAGCGCGTACGCACAGTGAGTCATTCTGCAACTTGTTTGTTATTTTGTTTGTGTTTTGATATAAAAGTGTTCACTGTTGACGATGCAGGTGCTTCGAGACTGTTTGTGCGTGTATTGTTTTACTGTATAAATAGATCTTAGTCAACGGTGAGTAGATGTTTAGCGGTTTCCTGTGTAGTAATATGATTAGTAATAACTTCATAAGTTAAGTAAGCGCCGCTTCCTACAGAGCACTGTGTATTACTGAATAATTATTTTGTAGTAAGTGCAGTCTGGTAGATAGGTATTGGTCTGTATTTTTAATTGTTTGCAATTGTTCTGTTGTGACATTCTGAGTATCTTCCATGTAAATGTTAAGTGCTCATTTAGTAGATAGTGATAATAGAGGTTCTATAAGATTGAGTGCTTGACTTATATTTCAATAAAAGTATTTATTATGAATTATTTTTACTTTACTTGGACTTGTTTTGAAATGAGTGATAATCACAAATATCTTGTGCTGTTCTGACATTGTGAGGGCCTTTTAGCAATATAATCATCGTTTTCTTTATAGTTTTAAGGTGTTTTTTTTTTTGCTGTAATGCCAATAAACGCATTTTTCTTTTCTTCTTTCTATTCATCTTATCTAATGTTTTCAATTATATCCTCGCATAATATCCAAACGTTGCAAAAATTTCTTTCCACTGTCAAATATAGAACAACCATCCTTCGCAGTAATCAGCAGCACCACAAAACAGCTCCATTAATCCTTCAACCGATCCTTTCACCTTCATAAGGTCAATATCTACAAACCTAACATTATATCCATCCACTATATGCAGGCTTCCACCCACGCAGTTCAAGCTGAACTCGAATCAATGGCCATCATTGTATTTAGCCGTTATTCTGTTCAGTTAGAGAGTACACACATTGAATTTAAAGTTAAACGTGAATTGAGTTTTTTGTTGGATATGTTTTAGTAATGTGGCCACGATTGGGCACATTGTGTGGTCTGAAAGGTCAGACAGAGGTGTATCATCGTTTGTGAATGATGCATTGATGACAGTGTGTGGTCGTATTTTCCGGGATATTTTTGGATAAAATCGTTAACTAAAGCTGGCACCTCAAAGTCTGCAGCTTCCTTTGCTTCTACAGGACCAGTCTCATCTTGATTATTAAGGATCTAAAGTTCAAAACTAAACCGAAGTTTCGTCGTAATAATCCTAGGACCACATTCAGAATTGTCGGCAGCAGTATTCTTACTAAAAATTGGTTGTCAAACTTTTGTAACTCCAACAGAAATGTTCCCTATCCCTGGATTAGTACCCAGTAATCACTCGGCATTATTAGTCCGGATTGTATGCGTATGCGCTTAATCCGCGCCTATAAACTGCGCAGGCGCAACGTGAGAACGAAGTGTAATGCCTTGCAAATTATTGACAGGAGTGAAATAATGGACGATTCTCTGTAAGGCTTTATTAGTTCCAGTTAAATGTTGAGGTTTTAATTCATGCGTGGGTTTTGTAGATATTGAGTATTATTTTAGGCTTGAAGAGTTATTATGGTTTTCTTTAGATTTATAGGGATATGAGAGATACGGCCTTTTACAGCTAGTCTTGATTGTAAAATTACTGGCAAACATAATACTGATCGTAGGGAGAAATCGTTGAACTTTTGATGGTAGACTTCAGTCTTGAATTTTGCCCAATTTAAAGAAAGATAGAAAAAGTGTTTTTGGGGCCCTCTTAGGAAGATCACAAACTGAACTAAATATAATCATAGACGCATAAAAAAAAAACAGAAAGCCCTGTACAAGGCCAAAAGGCTCCTATCTCAGCATACAGTTTCTTTATCAAAAGTCGCTATGTTCAAGTAAAACGTGGAGCTGACTGCCAACGTTCAGTAGGTAGTTAAAATCCACATTTGGCAGAAGAATCGATAGGACCGATAAGTTTAATAGATTCACCAATAGATTCGATTACAATGCAACCGATAAACTGAACTATCTTGGCGATGGGCCTTTAGATGAAGGCTTGAGATATCGACATGTAGTCAGGTACCAAACAGTTGTCTTTGTAATACCTTAATAACTAGGTAGATACAGACGCCAGCACATCAAGCTACCCGAAACTGTCAAATTTTCCCAATCAACTTTGAACCTTATACTTTAGCGATAAAGTTGAAAATCTATTAAAGAAATCTGACAGATTGTATAGTAGCTTGATGTGGTGTATAAATAAATAGTTGTGTAATAGTGTAACCTTGATATATTTAATTCTGGAAATAACATCAAAACACGCAAATAAACTACATCGATTATTCCAATATCGATTCTAATTCTAAGTCTCAATGTTTATCTATTCGAATCGATTATCCAGTCGATTCAAACTCGATCCTTATTAGTATCGAATAAAACTTCAAGATAACATTACTTCAAGAGTTACCAACACGTCTGGATGTTAAAGTTTTTATTCAATACGCACCTATTAACGGTGCCTTGTCTGAGTACCTTTGAACATTTGCAAGTAAAATTCTGTTTTTACTACAAGAAACTACTCACAACTTTACCCATACACTCATCATAAAATATATCAATGTATTTTCAACCTTAGATCAACAGAATAAGAATGTAAGTTTTCTTTTTGAAAGGTAAAATAAAGTTGGTAACATAGATATATTGATTGTAAATGGCCAGTTACATGCGCGTAAAGTTATTCCAAAGGATTCTAAATACGAAATTTGAAACGTGTGGGGCATGCAGGAATGATAACTAGGGTAGCAACGGGAACTGACTAAGTATATCGATTCTGCGCAAATCGATACTATCAGATGTTCGAGATTTAAATATTGAAGAGGCATTCGATATTTGAAATTATTTGCACATTGGATCCTATCACAGAGCACTGCACGCTTCGGCCGCAAGCCGCTGTCCAATCCGTGCTCTGTGGAAATTAATAAATGGTAACTCTCCATTGTTTATAGCCTTTTTACATTTTATATAGTTAAACAAAATACCGAAGCTGTGTGGTTATACCAGCACCAATAAATCGACTAGTAGGTCAAAGTAGAGCGCAAAATTAATTTTGGCCATCCATTTCGTCCATCCAGTGGGACAATATGCTGGAGCAGAGAGGAATAATCTACATAATTACTACTGTCAACCATAGAAATTTAAAAAACATCTTCTTTCATATATCTATGCTGTCAACCTTACTGTTTTCCAAACGAAATATTATATCTAGGTGACCTGAGACACGTTCTCCTGTTCAATTTTGATTAATTCATACAAAAATCTCATACAAATAAGGACGTTAAATTTTCCGCGAATTAAATAAAATCAGATAACTTTTCCAATTTTTCTATGCAGAAATACCTATTTCAGATAATTCTAAACATTTTAAAACAAAAAAATAGCCAACTCGGTCCAGCCATTCTCAAGTGAAGCGCTTACCTAAGAACAGCCTTTTATTTTTCTTATAAAGATGCTTTTGCTCGAGTTCGCGTTAATGCAACAGGTGGTGTCTAACCTCACAAACTCTCGCTGGCCAGTGCAGTAAAGAATTAATGAAGAAGCCAACTGATTGAATACAAATCTATGTTACATGTCCAGTACCGCAAAAAATGTAGGTAACCAGTAATGTTGCATCATATGAATACCATCAATCGCGAATCCATATAAAGAGTAAGAAAATGCAAGCATTTCATCACTTGCCTTGATAGATGCTATCCCGCGACTTCGTCCGCGTAAAAATTTCACATTTGTTAGACCAGGAGGGACAAGACCAATACTTTGACCGTTTTTATATATAAGATTGGTCTTAAACCCAGGCGTTAATTTTAAAAGAAAAACTTTCTTAGAACGACACTCAAGATTTAAGCATTACTTAATACTAATATCAACCAATCAAATGGCTTTAAAATAGTTTTATACCTATGCTTGACCTTTGCGAGAGGTTCTATAATACGTGCCTTATCAGTAAGACACGAAACTAATTTATATGCATAGTGATGCACGCGTAACCCGAATTTCAAACCAGTCATAATCGATTTATCCGATCACCATTTCGGACCAATTAGTCAATTTTAACACCGGAAATCGCAACCTTACTCATCGAAAACCTGACTTTAAGAAAATATGCTAGCAACAACATGAAATTCAGTTTTTATTGGCTCATAAATAATAACGAATGTAGTCACATGGCCTAAATACTTATGTCAATTGACACTCGAGCCCATAAAATTTATTCAAACGCGCGGCTCAATGCCGCGCACCACTATTCATAATTATTGTCATTAATTAATAAACACGCATTTAAAAGGGAGGTTCACTTAAGTGCTATTTCAGACTTTATTCCCCAAGGTATAAATGCCATAATTGAGTGGTTTTGACGAATTAAAATAGGGTCAATTAGAACTTAATCGCATATACAGTTGTGTAGTTTTTTTATTGCAACTCTAGATCGGATCGATAAAACGATATTCAATTTGCTTGCTGCAATCGAAATAAAATGTCATTTATTAAGTTTGAAACGTTATATTCGAAGTTGTTCATTCATTTTTAGCAAGAGTAGCTTTATCGTAACAAATTCTGCTCATAGGAATTTTGTATGATTGCTTGAGAGACCAAATAGAAAACAAAACTATTAAAAATACTTTGCCAAAGTAAATTAGAATCAGTCAACAAAATATTTTAATTTTTAGCATAATCAGCCGATAATGTTCCCACTGCTGGGATACAGGTCTCTCCTCTGTGAGAGGGAGTGGGCCATAATCCACCACGCGGGGCCAGTGGGGGTTGGTGGATGTCACGTCTTCGAATTTTTTGGTTCTAGGACATGCCGGTTTCCTCACGATGATGGTTGCCTTTACCTTTTTGAGAGCAGTGGTGATGAAATTCAATACACAACGTAAAGTGCGTGCCTGGGTTCAAACTCGCGACCTCGTCGATCTTCATTCTTAATTCCCCAAATATTCCAACGACGCCAAAAATACGAATGAATTGGCTTTTATCTGACCATCTTCAAAATAAGTTTCTGCTTCATTATTTTGACAAATTCCAGTAACATCAAGAAGTTTGTAAATCAACCAATGAGTGACGATGCTGATCATTATGTTTAAAGCTTGCTTTCAATCATTGGACACCACACACGACGATTTATTTGGGACATACCATCTCGTTGTGAGCAGATGTGATTTTTTCAGTACATGTGTGATGGGACATATTGAAGTGAATAGGAGTAGTTTTGATGTTATTAGTGACATCTTCCTTATGACCTAGTTCACATTTATAATAACATAGACTATAATTATTGTATAACGGCATAGATTGAAGTGGTCATCATATTAGTGGTTTAGCAGCTTCAATACCATCAGAATTGTGCCGGAAAATAGCAGTTCATTGTGGTACGACTGTGGCTCCCCTGACTTCATCTGTTATCAGAAGACAGCCGCCACGCAACTCTTGCCAGCCAGTGTCATCTCACCCAATTTCTGGTGATGCTGGAATCACATCGTAACTAAATAGCGCCACTTTCTGCGTCATCATTTATTATACATACCCACCCAAGTGATGCACTACAAGTCGTTTTCCTTGAGGGTGGGCAAAAACAACGGAACGCTTGCGCATCGGCATGCGCTACCGTGCTTACATATACATAGATACTTTTTATGCTTTGTCCTATATTGCTTTAGTCTAGCTTAGTTTCTTTTCAATCTGTCTCTCTGAGCGGTCGAATTCACAACGAGATGATCCGGCAGAGAACTGAAGTTGTCGAAATAGCTCAGAGAATAAGCAAGCTGAGGTGGCAATGGGCCGAGCATATTAGCCGTAGAACCGATGACCGTTCAGTTCAGGTAGACGGGTTCTTGAGTGGACGCCGCGAATCGGCAAACGTAAGGTAATACGCCTCAGGCTAGGTGGAGTGACGGTCTTCGGAAGGCGGCGATAGCTGGATGAAAGTTGGCGAAAATCAAGTTGATTGGCTTGCAATAGGGGAATCCTATGTCTAGCAGTGGACTGCTGTAGGCTGATGATGACTAAAATCTGGTCATTATTTAGAAGTATTTACTGGCGCTAAGATAAATACAATGATTCAATGGTTCAAAGTGTTAACAAAACATGAATACCAAAATCTATCAACGATATCAGTAAGATACTCAGTATTTCTCACGAATTCTATTATTATCTCTAATTCTCTGTTAAAACGGGTTTATGTAAATCTATTTGAAGATTGTTGTAGTAGTATTTTACAAGGTCATGATTATCATAAGAATTTGCAAGCTGATATGGTTGCATTCATTGATTTCATAGATATGCATACAAAATGAAGATTTCTTCAAAATTCTTGGAAATATACTATGAAGTATCAATGTTATGAGCGAAACGTGCTCGTTCATCAAAATATACTCACGGATTGGCTATAAAATTAAGACTATTAAGGTACTTAGTACCTCGATTTGTAAGGCTTTTTATTGCTTTAGAACAAAAGGTAGATTGACGAATAACTTAATATCTAGCATCGCTGTAGTAGTTAAAACTTCTGCACTAATAATTGTTTCATGTTCTGTTTTAAGCTTTTCAATCAGGTTAGAATTACGTTTTCATCGCTCATACCCACACATACCATAGGGTTTAGTGATTGAGGTAAAATCAGTAGATTCGGAGCAAATAGACAGACAGACACGCGAGTGATCCTCTCACGAGGATTCGGTTTTTTCATTCGTGCCTACGGAACCCGAAAAAGTACCTATAGCAAAGAAAATTTTATAGTAGTGGCTCGACTCGGCTAAGTTAGACTGGAAGCCGATCCAAAGAAGTAAGGACGATGTTGAAGCCGTAGAAGACATGGAATGATGAAACACTTGACTGTATTACTTGAACAAAGATGGGCCCTCTCACGAAGCACCAACAATATTGATCTCTGAAAATCTGCCGACACGAAAACGTTCAAACACAATTGATACAAAATGTTTTCCTTATCTCCTGTCGAATCTTTTATAATATTTTGATGATCCAGTAAAACCTTTGATTGGAAAAAGTCCTTACAAACTGCTGATAAATAATATTTTCAATTTCAACTCCATTTTTTAGATCCTCAATTTGGAAGATGTATTGTAATTATTTTCTTATTCTGATTTTGCTGTAAGAGATATTTTTTTTTTTTTTTTTGAGGGGACCGTGGCTAAATAATAGCAGCCGCACAGGTCGATCAATCAGGTTAAGCTACGCTTGCCGCGGTTGGTCTGTGGATGGGTGACCATCTTTACATACTGAGACCCCTCCGTGCCTCGGAAATCACGTTAAGCCGTTGGTCCCGGCTGTCATTCGTGGATCTTTGACAGTCGTTACGGGTAGTCAGAAGCCCGAAAGTCTGACAACCAGTCTTACCAAGGGGTATCGTATTACCCAGTAAATGGGTTGTGGAGGTCAGATAGGCAGTCGCTCCATGTAAAATACTGGTATTCAGCTGCATCCGGTTAGACTGGAAGCCGACCCCAACATAGTTGGGAAAAGGCTAGGCAGATGAGATATAAATATTTTAATAATTAAGATGTCTGGATCCATGCGTCATCTTCGTGAACGGGCGCCATCAGTTGGGGTTGCGGCTGGTCATCACTTAGCTGCCTCGGCTTATTTTTAATTATTTTATTTTTGGATTGTTTATTTTGTTACTATTTTCTATACTCTGGACGCTTTTAATATGCACGTCTTTTGTTACATCGTTCTCAAATATAATTATAAGTTCAACATTAATGATGTAACTAATATTTTTGTAAAAATATAAATTAAAAGACTGTCCATGGAGTTTCTTGCCCGTTCTTCTCCATAAGTACCTATTACACTTTGGAATGGGTAACTAGCTTCATATTTTCTGACTGACCGACTTCTTGACCATGCAAAAGTGCCTGTAAATGGTTTAATTGAAATAAATGCTTTCGAGTTCAGTTAAAGGTGAAACGTCTAGTATTTACAAAGGTAGACCTTCAACTATTCTGTGAATCTTGAATTGGATCTCAATTAGAGAAAATATAAAATGGTAATTGGTTTGTTGTATTAAATTAGTAGATCTTAATAGTTATTACCCTCCATTAAAGAAAACAGTAATTAATTCAATTCAAAAGATTAAAGAGTAAAGATGTTACATCATCATAATCAGCCTATAATGGTCCCACTGCTTGGGACACAGGCCTCTTCTCTGTGAGGGGGAGTAGGCTGTAATCCACCACTCAGTACCAGAAATTCAGAATACATCTATTCTCTAATATCTTATCTCGTATTAGCATTAACTCCATATACAGAGTGGAAAACATAGTCTGGGCTTAGGACCTAATTTTTTTATCATCGTCATTATTTTCATACTTTGCTATATTTTTTTGCAACAATTGCTGTTAAAGCATTTTCATTTTGTTTCATTCTACCTGTCATATTATATTGACAACAGTAGCTTATTTTGTTAACCTCACGTATGATATTTTTCGTTTGCGGACAACTCAGCGCAAAACATTTTATTGCTACGTATTGATTTTGTGGCTTTTAGCAAGGTTTCTTTTATGTGCTGTTTTGTGTCCATTTCTATTTACTTGTTGTAAAGGAAATTTATGTTTCTGTTATTGAAATATAAAACTCAAACTCTCATGTTTTTTTCACTTTAAGATGTGTTTTAACTGTGGTTTTGGGATTGGTTGATGTTCTTCTACTTATAGGGGTTTATTTATAAACGTTGATCAAAGTTAAAATATGTTTAAACGTCAAAAATGTATGTTAAACAGTCAATAATCATTACTTAGCTTTAAGCAATGTTTATAAATAAACCCCATGTTATTTAAGTGTGTTAAGAAATTAACTGCAAAGAAAATACTATCACACTAAATTATAAAGGCGAAAGCTTATCAGTGTGTTTGTATGTTTGTTACTTCTTCACGCACATACGACTGAACAGATTTGGATGAAATTTGGCACACAGATAGTTTATAACCAGGATTAACACATAGGATAACTTTTATAAGATATTCCGACGGGATCGACACTTACGCGGGTGAAACCACGGGGCGCAGCTAGTAGCAAATAAAATAAAGTGTCTCAAAAACAAAACTGAAATTATTTCATCGTCTGGTGCCTCTTATATTAAGCCAGTTAAGAACACTTGCATACACATCTACAGTAATTAACGCATTGCTTTCAAGTTTCTGACTTACAAACATACCTGTATAATTTTAAGAAAGTCCATTCCAACGTTATAATTAATTTAAGGGCTAATACATTCGCGAGTTAAAAATAAAACCAAGACCGTTTCTAAGTAAGTGAAGATTAATGTTTGAAAGAAAGAAAAAACATGGCGGAACGTCCTCCGAAATATAACTTTGCAACGCGAACAGTCTTATTATAATTGTATCTTTCTTTATGAATATATTGTTTCTTTATTTTAGGTTCAATTACAGCGCTTTGTATATTTCTTTTGTTATTATTTTCATTGTAGTGTTCGTTATCGTGGCTTTATTCGGCTTTGACGGTATTATCTGTATTCACGTTTAGTAGGTCTATTTTTGTTGTATTTCTTTTTTGCTTATTATTTTCAAAATCAGCCATAAGTCTACATTTACATAATTATTATAAATTAAATTCGCTTTTCATATCTGTCAGTCAGTATGACCACGATGTTTTTACTCCTCACCGGTATGATGATGATGCAATTTGATGATGCGATTCTCACTTTCAGGAGAATTTATTCCGGAAGATTTCTGTGGTTCTAATACATTCTCTGAAGCATAACCTTGCAACCTGAACGGTCTTATTATAATTGTATCTTTCTTTATAAATTTGGTGTTTCTTTATTTTAGGTTCAATTGCAGTGCTTTGTATACTTCTTTACCAGTATTTTACATGGAGCGACTGCCTATCTGACCTCCACAACCCAGTTATTTGGTAATACCTACGATACCCCTTGGTAAGACTGGTTGTCAGACTTTCGAGCTTCTGACGACCCATAACGAATGCCATCTATATACATTTTAAATTAAAGTTTCGTATCTCTGTCTTTGTGACCACCTTGTTCTTCTAAACTACGCAACAGAATTTGATGCGGGTTTCAGGAGAATTTATTCCGGAAGGTAAGTATATGTGCATAAAAACCGTAAAAATCAAGGTTACGTCGCTAGTGTTTAATAAATTATGTTACCCATGTCTCATATCCATATCCCTTGTTTAATTCAAATAAGCTATCTTTAAATCAATACGTTCTTCTTCATAGTTTCAAATTTTACTTTCAAAATCTTTGTCGAATCTTTAAAATTCCATTCCCTATCGAACAAACAGTACTTATTATAATTTCTGATTCATTCCCACGTGTGCTTTAACAAAAATATTAAACATAAGTGTAGGAACAGTGTCAAACGTTGTTGGCACAGTTGTTGTGTGTGTGAAGGTCTCAACTATTGAATAATCATGAGTTAAGTCATTAGTAATAACTTGTAATTTAGTGACGACTTGTTCTTGGGTTAGCGATGTTTTAATTTAGGTTCGTTTGGTATTTGTGTGCGATGAAAATGTTTTAAACTCAAATTCAAAGCATTTTTTCAATGAAATTATTTACAGGAACCATTAATAATTTGAGGAGGCGTTTGCCTTGCATTGGGATAATACAAGCTGATTATTATTTGGCATTTTAACTATTTTCAAGGAGTCGGTAAGTTAAGTTAGGGTGCAACCAAACCGCGGTCAATCGACGCTAACCATGCCCTTAAAATGTAATACGTCTTTAGTCACTTCGTCCTACATTTGATGTAAAAAATAATCAGATGATGTCACTAGGTCTGGTTGCACCCTTAGATATACAGTTGAAGCCAATATTGCAATCTGTATTTTATAACTTTATTTCGCGTTTCACTATCTAAATTACGATTTTCACACATGTCTATTAAAAGCTATAAAGATTTATGCGATTTTGAAGTTGTAAATCGTGATTATATAAGTTTTATTAATGATAATTATGGCTTTAGCGGTTCTTCTTTATGTAAACAAAGTTATTAATGCCATGTCACTATTTCATCCTTATAGTAATATATTAGCTGAATTGCCAATGCCTTAAACACCATCTTTGCAGTTTGATTGATTGATAAAATAAATAAAATGACACTCTAAATTTTTTACAAAAACGTCGATAGCCTACAAAGATTGGCACATCCCTATCAACAACAAAGAGTGCGAAAGAGACGGCGAATAATAGAACATTGTCAGTAAATTGCCCGTTGTTGAGTTACAAAGAATGACATTGGGGTCAAGACTATAATTTTGACCGTTTGGTCAAGGGCACAGAGACCACAAGTTTTGGCCCGTGTACCGGGCACTTAAGTGTCGGTCACGAAATTATTATGAGTTTTGGTAGAACTAATATTATTATGGATGTTGCAACTAAATGTAGCAATAATGCATTAGGTTGAGATTGTATAGGACGGAGTAAATCGATTGAACCTTAAGTAAATATAATGAATGAACAGAATATAGAGGAATCGAAGCAATTCCCACAATATATTATTACAGATCAACAAAAAAGCTGTTTTAAGACATTGAAATAATGAAAGATCATTAGGTACAAAAAATACCAATGAAGAATCGTAATAGATAAGACTTGCCCCCATTCAATTGCAGATAAAATCTTACTACGAAAAATGATGAGAAGAACACAACAATTGAAATTCACATACAATATTTAATAAACGTACAACTACTTCACCGGATCATGACCGATAACCTGGTGAAGGCCGCAGGAATCCGCTGAATGCGAGAAGCACAGAACCGATCGAAGTAAAGGTGCTTGGGAGAGGTCTGTGCCCAGCAGTGGACGTCTTTCGGCTGAAATGAAGATGATGTTGATAAACTATACATAAGAACTGGAATGAAAATGAATACAAATGATTTTCACTTCATTGACAGAAGCGAAACAACATAATATATGTAAATATTATTGATTGCGTTGGCGGAAACATTTAATTTAGTAACAATAATAAAACAGAACGAAAATGAGAGTTGACAACCTTAATTATGGACCATAAGAGAAAAGTCATAATTCACGAGAGATTTCAACCGAAAAGATAAAAGCCGCTAATTAAAAAGAAATAAACTAGCATTTTAAGTGGACACCTACGTAAGATATAGGTACGAAAAAGTTCCATGGTCTAAAATTTACATGTATACATTGGCTCTAGACCCGTGGAATATTTCTGAAGAAAAATGCTCTTCGCTCTACTACCAATGTCCTTTATGGTACTATGAATATTAGAATGAAGGGACAATATTCTTTACAGTAGTACAATATAGGTACGTTGTATAAAGGGCCCGCTATATGTACAGACGCCAGCACATCATGCTACCCGAAACTGTAAAATTTTCCCAATCAACCTTGAACCTAATGCAAATAGCGATAAAGTTGAAAATGTATTAAAGAAATTTGACAGATTGTAGTAGCTTGATGTGCTGGCGTTTGTACATTGCATGATAGAATTGATTAACTTTATACTGCTGAAATCATCATCATCCTCAGCCCTACTGCTATATAGGCCTCTCTGTTCTGTGTGCCCCACGCTCCTGTGGCAGCCTTATCCAGGTCTTACCCGCAATGGCAACAAATTTGTCCATCTCTCTGCTAAACTCTACTTCACCTAAATTCAATAGCTGCATAAAAAAACTGAATAGGTACAGTCACAAAGACCACACACAGTTCACACATAACACAAACATACCAGATATACCAATACAACATCAAAAATCACCTCTCTAGTCTCCACTGGTATATAATACTTTGTAACCCAGGTAATATTTTAAGTTATTCACGCCGCCGCCGCCCGCCGTCTCCCTTTACCTGGAAAGTAAACTATTTGTATTTTCATAGTAACAAAACTAACTAGAGACTATATTTAATATTACCTAGACGATGAAAGTCGTGGCCCAGTGGTAACGGCCTTGTCTTACGAGTTGTAGGTCGTAGGTTTGAACCCAGACGGCTTTATTTTGTGTAAATTATTTCATCATCACTGCTTTTAAACCGGTGAAGGAAAACATTGTGAGGAAACCGGCATGTCCAAGAACCAAAAGTTCGAAGACATGTGACATCTACCAATCCGCATTGGGCCCGCGTGGTGAAATGCAGCCCGCTCCCTCTCATATAGAGGAGGCCTGTGTCCCAGCAGTGGGAACATTATAGGCTGATTATGATGAAAGTCGAACGAAATTGTATAAACAAATCGAAAACGGGAAATTAATTGATAAAACTGTAGTAGGAAAAATTTGAAACTCGTCAATTATCTCGGATCTGAGTTTAATCAGTGATTCATTAGCGGGATGTAAAAAGAGGCGGATGATATCAATAAACATAATTATAAAACTTAATTCAACTGAAACGAGTTTTGGAGCATGAATGATTGTGTGTGTTCTAATTATGCACATGTCGGTAACATCGGTAATTTGATCTTTTGGGAGGTAATTGTATGAGCAAATAAAGATTCATAGGTAGATAGAAAACTAATAATTCTGCTGCACATCTTGTCTAGAATCAAGTATTTTCTAACTGAACAGACAGCTGTGCTGCTGGGGAGTTTGTTGCGCTGCTTCTTCTCACCAGCGAAAGCACTAGAAAGTGGACTGTCTTTTGTAATTTTGACGTTCGAAAAGTGCTGATTCTCAGCCTAGTTTGAATAAATGACTTTTGATTTAGATTTTTTTGGAGACAATTTGCTTCTTGTGATGATAATAGTAATAAAGTTTATATACGTAATCGACAGGTTTTAATCCAAATAAGTTGTAGATGACTTTCTTTAAGTATGGAGATAACTGTAACAGAAAACCTTTTTATAAACATACGAAGCCTGTTAATAATAGAATTTTAACGAAGTGGTCCTACTTTGTTCAAATTAATAACAAAAGTAAAACTAGATTACATATTAAAAAAAAAAGAAATAATTGAAGAAGACTAACTAACTAATATTACTAACTACTATTGTAAAACATTTTAAAAGGGTAACGGTGGAGTTTCTTGCCCATTCTTCTCCAAACGAAAACTACCTTTTGGAAGGGGCGACTAGAATCAATTCTATTTTATTGTAATTTTTGACGTTCAAAAGTGCTTTTTATGTGCTTATTTGAAATAAATGCTTTGACTTTAACAACATTGTAGCTAAAATTTGGTAGGTAATCATCATAGTAACTTCTAGCTATTTCACTATAATTTTAAATCATTAAGACAGAAGTGTTGTGGTCAAACAACTTTTTGTTATCTTCTTAATTTTCTAATAAACAATCTCGATGTTTTTAGCCGAGCTAAAGTGCAATAAAAACCAGTGTTGCATAACATAAAACTGTGTTCACGTCAAATAAAAACAGAAATCCGCTATCAAACCACATACGTGTTGGTCCCCATACATTTATATCAATCTGCATTTTAAAATAATTAGGGCGTGAAAATTACTCGTTTATGCTAAAGCATCATGCTTTATCACAAGCGAATGCTCTCAAAACGTTAATTCTGTATTTATATGAGCCTGTCTCAGCCCCTGGGCTGTATCAGCCCCGACTTACGAAGTTGTAAGTCGGACTTACGAAGTTGTAAGTCGGGGCTGCTCTCAAAACGGTGAAGAAAAACATTGTGAGGAAATTGGAATGTCCTAGAACCAAAAATTCGAAGACATGTGACATCTACCAACTACTAGCAGCTTGATGTGCTGACATCTGTACAACAACATCACCCCGAAGGGTTAGGCAGAGATGTACAGACGCCAGCACATCAACCTACTACAATCTGTCAACTTTCTTTAATAGATTTTCAACTTTATCGCTAAAGCATAAGGTTCAAAGTAGATTGGGAAAATTTTACAGTTTCGGGTAGCTTGATGTGCTGGCGTCTGTACCTATAAACACCTACACCCAAATTCCGACAGTTAGCTAGATTAACTTAGAACGTAAAGAAAACTACTTAACTACTTAAATTTCATAATCAAAGCAAACACCGACCATAAATAATCGTCCACCGACACAAAACTCAAAAGAAAACTCTCTGCCGCAAACATCAAAACTTGAAAAAACAAAACTGACAGCTAGTGATGGGATGCGCGGCGTCTGGTCTCAAAAAAATACCGAACCCAACGACCTCGCGTCCTCAATTAATAATTTTCCGGCACAGAACGGCGTCAAAGCCGTCATTGTTCGACTAAACAATGAGAGATTGGTTGAAGCAATGTTACCACAAAGAAAAATTAGGTAAACCAACGTAACGCCGCTCTAAATCTCTGTCGATGGCTAGTGTGATGTAATTCGTTACAGTTAAGGATGTGGCATGTCGATGTATTGGCGAATGATAAATTGTTGTCTATGATGAATTGTATTTTTCGTTTAGCTTTTGTTAAAATTAATTTGTCGAATAAGTCTCAATTAGTTAGGCGTGGCTTTTCAGCAGTAAAATGTATGATTTATTGTGTGTAAAATTTGAATTTGGCAGTTCATTATCTATGTTTCGTAAGTTGTTCATTGTATGTTTCTATAAATATTAACGTATTTTGTTTCTTGTTCACAGGTAAGAATCGAGAATAAGCAAATCGAGTAAGAGATACACATAATGTGCACTGACTCTACTGCTGAATTACAAAACAAGTTCTATTGACCCCAATCCACCACTAAACCAAACACGGAAATCCTTCACCAGCGATCAAAGCTTTTGAATTTATCGATAAACAAAACCCAAATCTATCGACGCATTCCCCTCACTATCCTTTAAAGCTGACCCATATCGTCAAAAACACTTCCTCGTTGATTCACAATCGGCCTACTGTTTTGAGCTGCAACTTGGTATTCAGGCCGCCAACATTTATGTTTTTTCGACAGCGATGACCCAGCACTGGATTATGTAAAACATTTTCTTTTTTAAAGCATTTTGAATGTATTGAGTAGATAAAAATGTAATAAAATTTAATGGGGACTTTTGTTTGGGTCTGGTTTTATCACCGATTTTTTTGATGTTGTAATAGATTGCACTTGTGCTGTTATGTTATGTGTTAATGTGGTCTGATTATTTTAATACCGGTCTTAAAGTAGTCAGTTTTCAAACAACACTTTCACCCTTTTGAAATTGTTTTGATATTTGGAAACGAGGATGGGTTCTTGGCTGTAATTTGACAGTGTCGATGGTCGATCAGTTCAGATAGCGAAAACTTTTATTTTTATTAAAGCTAGTGGAAGTCTTACACCCTGTTTCCAAATTGAGAATTTGAAGTTCAGAACTAGTCAAACTCTAGCATTACTTAAGGTGATTCGTTCAAGTAGTCCGCGAAAATCAAAATTTATTAGCAAAAAACGTAAGAAAAGTCGAATTTCGCTGACTATCGTCACCTTAAGTCATGCTAAAGTCGATTTTGACCAAACATCATTTGAAAACAAATCAAATGAGGTAGAAAACTGACATACCTAGGCATAACTTTAGATAACTTTTGAAAGAAGATTGTCATGAAAACGTCGTTCATTTACAAAGGTAAATGAACGTTTTCATGACAATATATTCTATTCTATTCAATCTATTGGAAAAGTCCAATAGTTATACAATACCAAATCATAATATTACATACAAGATGTATTTTATTACATAAGTTTATGGCGTGGGCAGACAGACACTTATGTACACTCAAGAAAATTATTTGAAGAAATGTTTAATACTCAACATATTGTTGAATAACAGGGTTGTCATGGTGTCTGCAAAAGTAATGTGTGAAGTATTTAAATCTTACTGTTACATTTGCAATAATTTTGTATCTTTGCATATAGCAAAACATACCTACAATACTTATAAACTTAAATTCATTCCACAGGGTATTTATGTCGAAGCCCAAAATTTTGACTACCAGTGTTACCAAGGGTTATCGTGTTACCCAGTAACTGGGTTATGGAAGTCAGTAAGGCAGTCGGTCCGTGTAAATACTGGTATTTAACTGCATTCGGTTAGACTGGAAGCCGACCCCAACATAGTTAGAAAAAGGCTAGGCAGATTGATTGATTTATGTCTAAGTTTGTCTGATATTTCTAAATTTTTCAGTTCATTAAATTGTTCAATTTCAGCACGGAACTAATAAAATAAAAAGGCTCAACATAGCTTTTAGTAGCTTCATTAAATTCTCAATTATACAAAGCGCGATTTATAAAAGTTCTGATTCATTCTGAAGAGAAGTAATAAATGAATAAGGCACAGCATTGAATTTATAAGACTCAATAAATTAGTAATTTAAGAACAAGGCAGTATTTCAAAAAACTCGAATTGATTCTAAAACCTTATCATTCCCCAATATAGTACGAGAGTGCCATCCCTACTAAAGAGCCCTCGTTATCCTTATATTATGTTGGATGGCCGCCATGTTAGAATGGCTCACATGTGCCCAAATAATATTCGGGCAAAAAATAACATAATGCCTTTATTCATCACGAGTGATGAGGCGGTATGGTCGAGGAAGAAAGTGTTAAATGATATGAAAAGCAAATTATAAGTAACTTCACGCTTTGTTTCTTCGAAGGGTTGGGCAAGTTTTATTACTGTTACTGTTAGCCTGCATCATCCCACTGCTGGACGAAGGCCTCCCCCCGTGACTACCAGCTCTTTCGATCCAGGGCTAAAGTGGACCACAGCTCGTTTGATTTGTCCAACTCGTACCGCCATCTTCTACGGGGTCTGCCACAACGCCTTTTACCTGTGTCAGGGCTCCACGTGGTGGTTATTTTGGCCCACAGCTGATTGGGCATACGGCAGACGAGGCCAGCCCAGTCCCAGTTCAGCTTAGCGGCTTTTTGAGCAACGTCAGTAATCTGTGAAATCAATTTTATTTCTAAGATAATATTTTAATTTTTACCTTTTTTCCCTGAAGGGTAAAGTCGGAGGTATAAATAATCTTGTACTGTTTTAACTCCAAAGAAAGGTTTATTGTTTTACTTTAGATTTATAGTTCACAAATCTAAATCCTGCGAGATGATTGCGTAAAACACTAACAATTGCAATGCCTTTCATTTTGACAATTCGACAACATTCATTGCGTCATTTACGTTGTCGAGCAGGCGAATTTTCAAATTTATGAAGCAACTAGCTGCGCGCAGCGGTTTCACCCGCATAAGTGTAATCTCGTGGGAATATCGGGATAAAAAGTAGCCTATATGTTAATCCAGGGTGTCAGCTACCTCCATACAAAATTGTATAAAAATTGGTCCAGCCGTTTGAGCATGAAGAAGTAACAAACATATAAACACACACACACAAAAACAAACTATCGCCTTTATAATATTAGTGTGATATATTTGGCGTATCCTTCAAAATCCTTCAGATTGCGAAAGAAAGTATTTTATGCAATTAGGGTGTTGGTTTTCTGCTGAAAACCATAAACTTCTTTAAAGATAAACCTAATAATATCAGAATGTCAAATCTCATAGTAGTCGTGATGGCGATTACAGAATCAATGAGGCAGCTAGCACACATTAAATAAGCTATTAAAGATATTTATGTACCTCAACTTAGTAATTACAAGTAATATTTTCCGTAACATTCGGCCCACGAATAAGAGAATTACATCAGTTGAAATTTGCAAATCGATAGGTATCTAAATATCTCATAATATAGCTAATAGCATAATCGGTAGGGGTCAATATCTGCATAGCAATAGAAGATGCTTATCGTATATAATTGACCTATTGATGTAATCTCCCCCATGCAACAACACAACATAAAATGTTCAAGCCTGAGGCAGAGGCGCAGTACATCACATTTCGCCATTTTTTTTTACAACAAGTTCTGTGTTATATTGGGCAAGTTTTTGTCATTAGTCACAAAAAAATCAAAAACCTAAATAATAGCACTTTTCTGGTCAGATAAAGCCCAGGATTTGAGAAGTCATGCTTCCACTTTTTTTTTTTTTAATTATTAGCTGGACTCCTTCAACATGAACTGGTACTTAGCAGCTTTAAACAGAGATAAGTGGAAAGAGAGTAGGAATGCCTTTGCCCTGCAGTGGGACATCACAGGCTTTCAATAATAATAATTATTATTATTATTAGTCTGTGTTGTCGCACTTATTGGCAAAAACCTCACCCCATTCCTTCCACTTCTTGTCTTAAAATTTTACCTAAAATAAAATCCATTTGAAATATTATTATGTCTCATTCCTAATTCACTGTTCTTCCCGACTGTACCTACCCATGCACTGAGGTTAGCGAATTACAGGCGGTATCATGTTCAACAGTTTAACAGTTGCTTTGAGACGCCGCGGGCGCATTGAAGCAGTGTAGCTGTGTTCAAAGGTGCATTGAATATTCGGTAGTCTGAATATTTAGATATGGTTTGAGTGGCTTTGATAATGGAGGCGATAATTTAAAAAAAAAAATGCACATCAAGCTACTACAATCTGTCAAATTTCTTTAATAGATTTTCAACTTTGTCGCTAAAGCATTAGGTTCAAAGTTGATTGGGAAAATTTGAAAATTTCGGGTAGCTTGATGTGCTGGCGTCTGAACATTCCGAGTTTATCTTGGACGTTACTGACATCGGTGAAGGAAAAACATCGCGAGGAAACCTGGACTTATCTATATGTCTATCTATCTATATTACTTATAATAAAGCTGAAGAGTTTGTTTGTTTGAACGCACTAATCTCTGAAAATACCAGTCGAATTTGGAGAACTCTTTTTGCGTTTGGTAGCCTAATGCTTGAGGAAGGCTATAGGCTATTTAACATCACGCTAGCACACTTAGAAGCCGATCAAAAAGAAAAAAAATAAGAAAGAACTCTAAGCCCTAACGAAGTAATAGCGCGGGCAGGCGATGCGATGCGATGGGGTGGGTTGGGAAGAGAAATTTCACGCTGACGAAGTCGCGGGCAGAAGCTATAGTAAGTTTATTTATTTATTTAATACTTCAAGCACAAAAAAAATGTACAGAGGCGGACTTAATGCCATAGGCATAAGTTAATATAAGTCTGAAATCGCCAACCCGTCTCGAGCAAGCGTCGTGATCAATGCTCGTGCCTTCTCTGTATCTTGCTCTGGCCTTTGCCCAGCACTGGGACACTAATCATCATCATCAGCCTATAGCAGTCCACTGCTGGACATAGGCCTCTCCTAATGCACGCCATTCAAATTGATTTTCGGCAAATCTCATCCAGCTGCTACCAGCCATCCTGCGAAGATCGTCGCTCCAGCTAGCCTGAGGGCGTCCCACCTTACTTTTACCGATTCGCGGTCTCCACTCAAGAACACGTCTACCCCAACGGTCATCGGTTCTACGGCTAATATGGCCGGCCCATTGCCACTTCAGCTTGCTTATTCTGTGAGCTATGTCGACAACTTTGGTTCTCTGCCGGATCACCTCGTTGCGGATTCGACCTCTCAGAGAGACTCCAAGCATAGACCGTTCCATAGCTCGCTGAGCGACCTTGAATTTATGGACCAGCCGTACCGTGAGTGTCCACGTTTCGGCTCCGTACGTCATAACTGGCAGGACGCACTTATTGAAGACCTTAGTCTTTAGGCTCTGTGGAATACGCGACGAGAAGACTCGACAAAGCTTCCCAAACGCTGCCCAGCCCAGCTGAATTCTTCTGTTAGCCTCCCTCTCAAAGTTGTGTGTGGGACACTAATAAGCTGTTATAATTATTGAAAAATATATAAAAAATCGACTACGCCATTACAAAATATATAGGAATTCAATACTTACGCATCAACCACTTCAAACTTAACCAAAACATATTACATCATTACTTAGCACTTGGTTGCAAATAGAGACGTTCCAAGTAATATAATAGAGATGTGAACGTTCCATGTCGACACTTTTGACCTGTCATCGACTTAGTGTCGAATTTGACAACGATAAAACGTTTTTGTGATGCGTTGTAAAATTATCTGTTCTCTATTATTAGGATTTTGACGCTTTCGTGATGTATTTAGAGCCTTCACGGTTGGTTCATTGCTGTAAGAGATCTATGTATTGTTCCGGTTATGGTACTTTTGTGTTGAAATTTTTATCGTAGCAGAGTGTCGTGAAAATATTTGATTATCCGTATCAACCATAATAATAATGTAGTGTGCAATCAAGTATCTTTGCTTGGCTCGCGAGGTTTTCTTCATGTGGGATGTGGACTCAGCGAACATTGTGCCGATAGTCGTGACAGCAAATGGCTTCATAGCCAAGAGCCTAGCTTGACCAATACCCGAGGATGCTTTGGGACACGGCTCGCATTGATAGGTGGTTCTTCTCTCTGGAGCCCTGACCTCTGTACTTGTAGCTTGGACATTATGGGGTAATTGCGTAACACACTAAGAGTAGCAATAGTTTTCATTTTGACAGTTCAATCACAGTGATTGCGTTATTTACGTTGTTGAGCAGACACATTTTTCGAACACATGAAGCAATATCCAATAGCAATAGGTATGCAATATTGTTTGGTTTAGCAATATCCTTCAAAATCGTTCAGATTGTAATTTAGGGTGCGTGCGTGCATGTGTGTGAAGGGTGTGTGCGTGTGTGTGTTACGCAACTTGGGTGCTGTTCCCTATATCGGTGAGCTCTTTTTAAATGTTTTTTTGTATTCTAATAAGCACTTATGTACCTAATTTGTATGTATATTTATGAAATAAAGGAGATAATAATGTAGTGTGTCAATAGATAGTTGTGTACGGAGATACCTATCTACAGACATTAACGCCAGTATAAATCTTAAGATTTATTACCGAAAGTGTGATTATTATGAAAGTAGGAAAACCGCGAAAAGTTTAGAAAACACAGAGTTTCTTGAAGACTGACTAAAGTGTTGATTAGTTTTGTTGATAAGGAACAAATCATTTTAGCTAAAGTCTATTCATTCAAACTTACGTATCAAATTAATATTATTTCAAGTTAAAGAAATATGAACTTTATTTTAATTGGTAATTAAGTTGATTTCAGAGTGACTAGCACTTGAAAAGGTTATAAAAATGTTTGATGTTGTTGCGTAAACTGAACTTTATTGTGTAGGATTTAAAGTTATTTTTCCTTTTACTCATATTTGTTTAAATTTTTGGCAAATAAATCGCGAATGCAGATTAGATTAGAGATAAGTCAGTTGTCTTCGAAAAACGTGAATCATCATCATCTTTCTGCCCTTGTCTACCTTTGTGTAAATTATTTTATCACCAATGCTCTCAAAACGGTGAAGGAAAACATCGCGAGGAAACCGGCATGTCCTAGAACCAATAAATCGAGGGCATGTGACATCTAACAACCCGCACTGGACCTGCGTGGTGGATTACGGCCTCCTCCCTCTCACCGAGAGGAGGCCTGTGTCTCGGCAGTGGGAACATTATAGGCTGATTATGGTTATGGCCCTGCCCTGTCCCCTGTTACTTCCCTAAGTAACAGGGGGGCAGGGCAGGGCAAGGTACCCTTACCTTGAAAAATGAGAAAATACTACCCAATTTTCCTAAAAGCTGGGTACAAAGTTCAACACATTTGTTAAAGTCCACTTCAATGGGCTTAAAGCAGAATGCGAACCATTTCAACATGGCCCGAATTGTATCAGACATTTCGGGACGTCAAAGCAACTTAATGCTATTATTTGAAATTCTAGATGCCTTGGTAAAGCACCTAGAACTTTCTAAACAATATATTATGTAAGCTCTTGAGATTATTATTCCTTTATTTCATTGTATACCTAAATATAAATTATATTTATAAATATTAGGATATAAAAAATATAAAAACATTTGAAAATATATTCTAGGAACATCCTGTATAATACGATGAGTTCAGTGTTTCTTAACCGATTACTCTAAGAAAAAAGACTGAACAAACAATTCAAAGGTTACATTCTCTGTATTAGATTTATTTAGTTTACAAATCCTAACGTATGCATTCCTCAGCTCCTTGCATTTCAGGTTGAGTCGACATTATACCCTTTCTCCCTTTATCGTCGCTTTGTAAGGGAATATGTACCGTATTACATTTTCGTGCACAGTGCACGTGTATACCTGATGCTTGCTGAATCTCTAGTACTTCGAATTGTTGAGTCCCCTGCTACTGTAAAGATGCGTTATTATTGTGAAAGTTTGACTGGATATTGCAGCAAGTTTATCTGCCCCGGTGGCTTTAATTGGGACTAATGAAATGGCAACTGGATGAGGCTGGCACAGGAGTATGGGGATCGCTCCCCATACATCAGGACCCGAGATGGCGGCGGTTTTTACAAAATAGATCACCAATTATTTGTAGTGATGCCCACACTAAAAATGGTCGCGCTGTTTTGTCAATGACATAGGACCATTTTTACAATGGTCTACTGTGAACCGCTT
This sequence comes from Hydraecia micacea, assembly GCA_914767645.1. NCBI lineage: Eukaryota > Metazoa > Arthropoda > Insecta > Lepidoptera > Noctuidae > Hydraecia > Hydraecia micacea. The sequence continues at coordinate 12,023,223 of OU611795.1, forward strand.
TTTTAAATGAGTTGGTTCAGAAGTTTGAATAATTTTTGTTAGCAGTGTAAATCGAAAGATTTATCCTGTTATCGACCCCATCATTATCCAACTTCGAAGTAAAGGTATATTAAGCATCCGATTATGACATTTTGGGTTTTTGTACACAAATAAAGTTACTTTGAAGCTAACCAATAATAAGTGTGAAAAATAATAAAAATTTGAGAATTTGGACAGTAAATCCAGCCTTGATTGTTATAAAACATGTCGATATTAAGTTTTATGTCATACTTATATTTATTACCAGTCGAGTTTTTATAAGAAAAATAATGTCTTTATACCTTCTGTATGTCAACGCCCTAAGTTGACTGCCCCTTTGGTATCGTGGTCGGAAGCCTGGGTTTGACTCCCGGGTTGGGCAGTGTGTTATTGAGTTTTTCTATCGGGAATTTCTTGGTAACAGCCTTGAGTCGGAAAGCACGTTTACGCCGTTGGCCCTGCGCCTGATCTCTCTCCGGTCGTGTCGGATTGCCGTCCCATCGGACTATGAGAGTGAGGGAAGAGAGAGTGCACCTGTGTCTGCGCACACAACTGCTACCAGTATGTGTAGTTACCAGTTCCATGCCAAAGTATTAATAATTCTTTATAAAACCCAGAGGTGTTGACATAAATTCGTTTATTTTATTTATGTCAAAATATTGCCACACATTGGGATTTCTCATGCAAGACGACATAAACAGTTACCATTAATGGACGAAACCCGGAATCAAAATCAAAAATAATTTATTCAAATTAGGATGAGAATCAGCACTTTTCGGACGTCAAAATTACGTAAGACAGTCCCCCAAAATAGGTGCCCTTCACGACTTCCTAGTGCATTCGCTGCGAAGAATAAGTGGCTCACCAAACTCCTCAGCAGCACAGCTGTCTGTTTAGAATAACAACAATGTCTACGTTCTTCGTTTTTTTTTTTCTTAATTGTTTAATGTTTTTCCTTATACTCGTACTCAATTCTCAAATTCCAATCCAATGCCAAAAACTTTAAACAAGCAAAAAAAATATTTACCAGAATTTCATCACAAAAACACCAAATCCCAAATTATTAAAGTAGGTAAGCAAGCCACAAATAGTGTTTTAAGTTTTCAACTTAAACTTAACTTACTTAACCTACTTGCCTTAAACACTTTTTTACGTGACAAAAACTCGCTTGCACTTCAAAATGGCCGACGTTAATCTGTGAGGTTTCTCTCAAAAGCAAACAAATTATTCTTGGGAGCCCAAATTGACTGCTATTATTATATCAACCTGTAATTTTGGTTATGAAAGGTATAGTAAGTTATTGAGGATATTTATAATAATCTTTTTAAAATAACTCCGATGATAACCAAATCCTTACATGTCAGTGGCGGGTGGCGGGACCATTTTCAAAATGTTTTCATGCATTGTTAATTTCGCAAACGATACATCAACCATGGGTACTTCGAGAATTATGTTTTCAGTATGATACAGGATTGATTGTTTCGTAATCAGTATCATTTAGAAGTTCAAGTTATTTTTATTTTATTTTATTTGGGAAACAAACATAAGTATACAATTAGTTCAACACAATCCAGAAACGGTTTCCACAGATTATACAAGTAAATTATATGTACCTAAGTGTAACAACAACCAGAAGTTCAACTTTTATGCATCTTTATATCCAAAACCTGGCTGGGGTCATGGGAAAATTTTAGATTTAAAATAAAGCCTACTTTTCCGTGTCAAATTGAGGTTTGAATTTGCTTCAAACAATGTGTTAGTTCAATATCAACTTCAGAGATTACAGTGACAACACACACACACACACACACACAGTGGTATTACATTTATCTAACTGACAATCTAATAAAATAACCCTAACGTTGTTGTATATAACTTCTAACGATACAAAATATCTATGCAACAGGTGATAACTTCATAACAACATAAGAACATACAAAGATGGTTGCCACAGTCTTCCGTAATAAATTACATTAAATTTGATTTTTATGCGATCATAGACACTAGATCCCATCGTCCATGATGCTAGTCGGAAGTAACGTGTTACAAACTCAAACCACCGATGAGTAGCCTAACTGTTATAGAGTCCAGTTTGAGGCCACTTGAGGCCTCAAACGGCCGTTTGAGAGCCAGTTTAAGGCCATTGGTGCAAGGCAGGGGCAGCAGAGCGCGAAATGGAACGGTTCTATAGAACGTTAAGAGATTAGATTAGGTACAGTAATTGACGCTAATGTCGGGATAATTTTCTTGAGGGAAAGAATGTTATGAGAATGATTGTAATCATACCGTCCAGTGAGCTTCTGTGTTATAGTAATTGAATTTTTTAATTTGGTCGGTTATTAATCCTAATATTTCAAGAGTTTTATGGGTTTTTAGCTTGTTTACCGTGATACCGCAGGGTACAGATTTTACTTTTCCATTTTTTTTTTTTTTTGAAAAACAGAAAAGAGGAATTGAGACAAAAAACTTAACTACACTTCTACTATTTCTACGCCTAGTTTGCTGTTTTTCGGCTTTTGCCAATATCCACTTAGGTAGGTACTGACCGCACTTAGTTATTGTTCATGTAAAGGGGAAATTACTTTTACGTGAACATTGAATAAGTGCGATCGAAATAAACAGTAGGTAACTACCTAATTAGTTAATGTTGAGGATATACTTACCAAATTTTGCCGTGCTAAAAAAATTCTTAACAGAACTTGCTTTTCCAAAGGTCTACAGAACTACAGCCCAAAAATGCATTCAAACCAAAGTATAACCGGGATCTAACAACCCCGGCCATACCCACGCAAAAGCTCATCCTATCTTAACCAGATTAACAACAAACTAAACAGCCCAAGATGCTGCTAAACAAAATAAAGTCCAGTTAGTCGGATAGCCTTTACAAGGTGTTATGATGGTCGCAACGACCTAAGAAATCGTTACTATAAAACACAATATTGTTTTTCTATGCATTTCCTGGGTGCATTGTGCAAAATCTGACAAATATACTCCATATGTTGAAGCGAAACTTGACAACCATATTATTCCGTAAACTTTTATGGCTAAACCTGAGTCTGGTGCTTACAACAATCTCAATAACACTACAGGTAAGCACAATGATACATCTAGCTCTGCATTTCCAGTATAAGCTGACATATCATTGTAAGAAAAGTCTATACTATGCGAGGTCAACATATACTGGGACGTGTTGATAATGCTTGATGTGACGTCGTTTTTACATGGATTGGTGATGCCAGGTTATTGTTATTAGCAGACAAGGGTGCTGCTGCACATCCTCTTGATGTAGTCAGATAATAGAGGGGATATAGAGCATCCTCTAGATATGATTAGGGCAATCATTCCGTAAACTTCAATTGCTAAACATGGCTTGATGTCTATGGCCATGGGCCTGATGCTAATATCAGTATCATTGTTGGTACATCTATTGAGGATCCCAGTTTATTTTTATGAGCTGACATGGAAGTAAAGAGCAGTGGTGGTAATGGCCGCGACTTACGAGTTGTAGGTCGTGGGTTCGAATTCAGTCAGTTGCTTTAGTTTATGCAAATTATTTGATCACCACTGGGAGGAGGCCAGTGTCCCAGCAGCGGGAACATTATAGGCCTATTAAACTATATATACAAGGAAGCTGCACCTCGTGATAGATTCTAATAAAAAAGATAAGATGAGAAAGAACATGGTTTAGAATCTGTTATGACTTGTGTTTTGTGTGTGTTTGTGACTATTGCCACGATAATGGAAATCCGATATGCAACACGATGTGTGTTGATTTTTTCCCACGATGATAGTCATAATACGTGGGCAGAAATTGTATCAAGAACACAGAAACCAGTATTTATACATAATCGTAAAACCTTAAGAAGGTAATTCCGGGGACAGATTGCTGAAATGTATCACACGTTGATACAAATTCGCCTAGCTGTTGTGTTACATTACACCAATCTGTACCTGAAATTAGAGCAAGGTTTCACAAAAGCAGTAGTTACAGTTAGTAATAAGTCCTGTGCTCTTCTTATCCTTTTCTCATACTTACTTAAATAACAAACAAACATTGATCATCATCATCACGCTTGCCCATTTACATGTTGGTGCCATCAATTCATCAAGATTTCATCAGTTTTAACAAATTAAACAAGCTGAAGATATGTCACACCAAATCATTGAAGAAGAACCGGTCAGCACGACTTCATAAACAAAAGAACGCGATGAAAAAATACAAGACGTTCCCAACATAAAAAATGTTCTTAATCTATTTGAATTCAGAATCTCGGACAATTATAAAGTTTTGGGAATACAAAGTCAATGTCAAACATTACAAAGCTCTAAATCCATTGCAATAGAAATTAATTTAGGACCTTTTTATTCTAAAAGGTCAATCAAAAATCAATCTAGACTGTAGTTAGTTAAGTAGATAGTTGATTAATACATGCAAATTATCTAAGATTAGGTATTCAAGTTTAATACACAACAATTCAGAATTCATCATCATAACGATGCAAAGTGAACGATGTTCTAAATCTAAATACATAACCATACAAAACTTCACTTGTTTGTCGATAATCATAATGCCTCGCGCTGCTCATCGCTCTGCTTCTTGCGCTGCCACGATGTTGCCCTCTCTACCCACACACTGCTCTAATCGCGCAATTAATCGCACAATTTATTGCCGGTCCTTTGACTCGCGCCCAAAAAACTGACAAAACAGGGAGCAATGGGCGGGCATACCACTCTACGCTACTTCCCATGCCACTCGACGAGTGTGTGGCAGGTCTATAATAACCCAATCCCACAGTTTCCAATTGGTAACAATACTGTGTAAAGGTCTCAGCCCCGCTGTTACAAGGTTATGCCAACGCAACGACCCGAGAAATCGACTCGATAAAACATCGTGTCGGCATCGCATACCTTGGTGAAAATATTTAGAGTTCTTTTATGAGGTAACAGATCCTCATGTTTTTTTTTATGGGCAACATTTTAGCCAGTTGGTGAAGTAAACGAAAACGAGCTCTTGAAAGGATGAAGAATGGTGCAGCTTTACACTTTTTGGCACATCTTTTTGATGACGTTTAGAAAGCTCATCAATGGGACAGATAGGCTAAAAAAACTAATAATTAATGTGATATCCCATTAATTATGAGTTATATTTAGTTATATATCCTATACTGTCCCACTGCTGAGCAAAGACCTCCCCCAAATACTCCAGGAATTTTTAGTTATTGATAAAAAAGTTTGTTATTAAACTAATCATGATTGTCTTGGTAATCGTGCTTGATTTTGATTATAAAGCAAGACTTCATTCTTAAAAAATCAATTTGAAATGTTGGAGGACAGTAGCACTTTTTATTATGTTTATTTATTTACTTTAGGATCTCCAACAAAAGATATACACTAAACATTATATAGTTAATGGACGACAAAGTATTTGTGCCATCAATAATTGCAAAAACCCGCATCCTTATACGGAATTCTCAAAACGAAGGTCGTACTACACTTTTTATTTTTTTTAATTTTTATTACCCCCATAATCTCGGCTAACAAACGCTTGGTATTATTCAATTACGTTTTATGGTTTGCAACTGGTAACACCGCTCTTGGAATTGCTATGTGATTTATCGTTCCGTTTATTCTCGGATTTTATTGTGGGCAACCCTAACGGTAGGTCATACGCGAAAATAATCACTTCGCCATAAGTTGTCGCACTGTCTGCTAAAGTCGTCAGTAGTTTTGATTTATGTTAGCATGTGGTTTCTTGCGAGTTAATGGTTTTAGCGTTTAATGTTTTTGCGTGCTTAAAGAATGCATTGCCGTGCGTTTTATGAATCAATGATGGCGACATTTATCAGGATATCCAAATAATTACCGTAAGTAGATATTATATTTTTGCATAGCAAATCCCACATACCGCAATTTCTCAAGACGAAAGTCTTTGACCAGTGCGTGTTGCCAGTGATAACCTATGGCACTGAAACGTGGTCACCCAAAGGCAATGACTATGCTTGGAGTTTCCCTACGTGATCGAATCAGAAATGAAGAGATCCGCATGAGAACCAAGGTAACCGACATAGCCTAAAGAATTACCAAACTTAAGTGGCAGTGGGCAGGGCACATTGCTCGCAGAACAGATAGCTTATAGGGCTGAAAGGTTCTAGAGTGGCGACCGCGTACCGGAAGACTGAGCGTTGGAAGGCCTCCCACAAGATGGACCGACGTCATTATGAAGGCCGCAGAAACCCGCTGCATGCGGGAAGCACAGAACCGGTCGAAATCGAGGTGCTTGGGGAAGGCCCCAGTCCAGCAGTGGACGTCTTTCGGCTGAAATTATGATGATGATAGCAAATCCGGCCAAATTCTATGATCAAAGATTCAAAAGACCTTTTTTTCTTAAAAATGAAGCAACAAAATATTTTATTACGAAAGCTTCATAATAGTAATTTTATTTCTGTAATATACACTTTCTAGTCTGGATAGTCATAGTCTAGTCTAAAATCGAATAAAAATGTAAGCGTTTCAAATGCAGAAAAAAAACAAAACACAAGCGCGAAGCATTAGGTACGCTCAGCAACAAAAATCGATCAACACTGTCATTTTTAACTAAGATTAAAAAAACTGAAGTGTTAATCTACTTTTGTTGCTGACTGTACATATTTGAAACAGCATAAAACCTCATTCCTCTTTAAAAAGTTAAAAGATTCATAAACCCATGTCTTTCTGTTTTATTTTCGGTCAAACACAATTTTTAAATGTTCAAAAGTACCAACCGTACGTCCGACAACGTTGTTATAAGTTTTTAAAAGGCTTTTATTTTTAAACAAGTGAAAAATTTTATGTTTTGGCGTGTTGCATAAATTCTGCTATGTTTTTGCCCAGTGTTTTTGCTTAAATTTTTAGGATTCCGAACAAACGAGATGGTTTACAAAAGCCTACATTGCAGTGAAAAGTTCGAAATTGACTGCCTCCTTGATCTACTGGAGGCCTACCACAAGCTCTTAACGCGATCCATTTTAGGACCTAAACTGAACTGTTCTTCCAATTCGTACCATGACGTCAGTTTAACGATTCAGTTTAGGCCGTGCCATCTGCTGACAGCGATTGTCCCAAACTGAGTCGCAAGTTTTGGTTTCATTCATACTTGTTTGGTACCATGACGTCCACAGAGCAGCTCAAGCGATGCAGTTTAGGAACCTAAACTGAAATGTCTTGTTTTTGAATCGTTTTTAATTAGATCATGGTAGGCCACTGGTCGCAAGCGTTTCACCCACATTTCGCCGGTTATGTTCAAGTCCGGCAGTACCTTTTGTATCTAACCTAGTACGTAAATATGACTGGACTGGACTCGCTCTTGACCAATATGTTCACATTTACAAATCCACATTCTCAAAATCAATGTTTTTTTCGCTGACTCTAATTAAAGTGAACTGATCGACTCACTTTTATAAATATTGCACTTTAGTGATAGTTTCGAAAAGTCGAATAACATTGATTTTAAATGCTTTTCAAGTTTGAAAGTCTTGGTAGCTATTTTAATTTAGAGACATCATGCATCAGTGAAACCAGTAATTCTAAATCGATTTCATGTTTTTTTTCTTTTTATAAATTGACTGCAGTTTTTAGTTATTACTTTTACTCGGTCCAAATCATTTCTAAAATATCCTCTTACTTTTCATGAGAACTATTTTGTTCATGCCCAAATTAAGCTTTAGATACTTACGTTAAAATAAAATATTTTTGGGAAACATGGAACCAATTGTCTATACTAATATTATAAAGAGGTAACATTTGTGAGTTTGTATTTAGGGGATTATCTTCGGAACTATTGGAGGGGCCCGTGGCTAAATAATAACAGCCGCACAGGTCGATCGATCAGGTTAAGCTACGCTTGCCGCGGTTGGTCTGTGGATGGGTGACCATCTTTACATACCGAGACCCCTCCGTGCCTCGGAAAGCACGCTAAGCCTTTGGTCCCGGCTGTCATTCGTGGATCTTTGACAGTCGTTACGGGTAGTCAGAAGCCCGAAAGTCTGACAACCAGTCTTACCAAGGGGTATCGTATTACCCAGTAACTGGGTTGTGGAGGTCAGATAGGCAGTCGCTCCATGTAAAATACTGGTATTCAGCTGCATCCGGTAAGACTGGAAGCCGACCCCAACATAGTTGGGAAAAGGCTAGGCAGATGATCTTCGGAACTATTGATCCGATTCCGAAAATGTTTTCACTAATAGGAAGCCGCAGTATTGTCGAGTGTGTGAATTTTACGGTAAAACAAGAAATTTCGTGCGAATGAATTCGCAGGCAAAAGCTAGTTTGAAATAAGACGCTGTGAGGTGAAGTTACAACGTGTTGGATACAGAGGTCAATGCTCGTTCTTTATTTTCTTCCTACTGTTGGAAAATTATAAAATGTTTACATAAGAGCAACAACATAATACAATTTCGAAACTTCTTGTCTGTTTATTTAATTCACGTTATTTTAATATCAACACTGCAACTCTATCGCAAAACCAAATCATTACACAATGCATTACAAATCAATTCTAAATACAAATATGACATCGTTGACAGCTGTCTAAACGTCAAACTTCGGCAATCTTCGTGCGGTCACCGCAATGCATTTGAAAAATGCAGTCTCTAAGACAAATAGTGATTTCGTCACTTCGCCATCTGGCGACCAAACGCCTACGAGATGGCGCAACTTCGGCCCGGGCCTTATTTTTACTGTCGCAAGTTTGGACAGGCACTATTATGCTGGTTAATGATTGTGTATCTAATTTTAAGTTAATGTTGTACAGAGAAGGTCATTAACTTAATTGGGTGTATCGTATGTGTCTTGATTGTACCTACTTAGATATGTTATGTAATCTAAGCGAGAGCAGTGGCCATGTGGTATTTGCCACGACTTACGAGTTGTAGGTCGTGGTTTCGAACCCAGACAGGCGCTTTACTTTGTGTAAATTTTCTCATCACCACTACTCTCAAAACGATGAAGGAAAACATCGTGAGGAATCCGGCATGTCCTAGCACCAAAAAATCTAAGACATGTGACATCTACCAACCTGTAGTGTCCTGCCCACCTCTAAGCACGAAATCCGTATTTCGGTTGAAGTTACGGACCTTTCCTACTCCGTATCACCGTCGGACATATGATTAGTTCGGGGCCCAAATTAAGACTTTAGCATATTTAACTCATTTTTCAGAAAAAAATACATTTACGTCGATGTTTCTCCAAATGTCCTTACTCCCTACTATGTGTTTTAGCCCGCCAGAAAGAGTTAATTCATCGGAAGTAGGGTTCATAACGATGTATCGAACTAGTATCGGACGGGCCCGTATCTTCACTGCCGGGCTTAGAGAGTCGGCCTCCCGATCCGACAGAGGTCCCACGTTTCACCCTATGTCGGATCTCTGAGTTACGGACGAAAGATCGAGTCCGTAAAACGAGCACGAGCGTGGAACAGGCCATCTTAAACCTATCATTGGATAGGCCTAACATTTCGTGCTCCATAGCCCTTTGTGCAACTTGGATTGTAAAACAAGAATTCAGAAAAAGTAGGCAAAAGCTAGTTTCATATAATTTGAATAAAAAAAAATTGTTTAATTCAAGTAACAAGACTCATATAAAAACAGATACTCAAAAGGATACAGACAGGGTAACAAGCACAGGTAAAAACTAATTAACTAACACCTATAACAAAATAGTAATATAACAAAATGTCTGCTGCAGCATTGCCGGATGTAAGGGCAATCCAGTCCATCCAGTGTATAGAAGAGGACCATAGTACGTGTGTGTAAACAAGGACTACAACAAACAGAGACATTTACACTAAATCTGTGATTACTTACATTGTTTGGTTAACATCGCGACCTTGTATGCCGTAGGTAGATTTGATGTAAAGCCGGCCGCCAGACTGGGTGACGCGATGTTTATCACGCCTGGTTGAATTGCAAGAAGATTTAATCTTGCAATTAAGAAATAAATGTGTGTGTAGTCTATTGTGTATGTAATAATGTAATTACAAGTTGGTTGGATTCTTGAGGTTATACCTAATGACAAAAACAGTGATCTATTTTGTTTGTGAACAAAATCTTCTAGTTTTAGCTAAACTCAAAACTTTCCTATCTGGGATTTTATTCAAAGATGTTTTTTAGAAAGAAAGAATTTGATCGCAGAGCTGACTGCCTAAGTTTTTCGGGAGTTACAGTTCTGACACCCGTGGAGGACATTACATAACATACATAATCAGCCTATAATTTTCCCACTGCAGGGACACAGGCCTCCTCTCAGTGAGAGGGAGTGGGCCATAATCCACCACGCGGGCCCAGTGCGGGTTGGCAGATGTCACATGTCTTCGAATTTTTGGTTCTAGGATATGCCGGTTTCCTCACGATGTTTTCCTTCACCGTTTTGAGAGCAGTGGTGATGAAATAATATACACAAAGTAAAGCGCCTGTCTGGATTCGAACCTACGACCTACAACTCGTAAGTCGCGGCCGTTACCACTTGGCCACCACTGCTCTCCACATTATTATGGAGAACATTAATTGATTAAAATATTATCAAGTTGAATAAGTTGGATGGATGGAGGATCTCCTTACGTCATTATGTAACTCTAAGATCAACAAAATATTAAAAAATCCCAACATACCTCAGTGTGTGGCAGGGCTAAGCGTGACGTACAGTGTACGCAAACAATATGGCCGCCAATGACGTCACTGTATTCATAACTCACATGTGCTCTGCGTATTCTTGAATACTGGATCGGACCTTATGACGATGTTCTAAAGGTTATTCATACTGCGTGCGTCTGTGATCTTATGGACTCGACTAGCGGGCATTGTTGTAGCATATACATATAATCAGCCTGTAATGTTCCCACTGCCCCAGCAGCAGAGCACGCCTGTGTCCCAACACAGGCGTGCTCTCAATGAGAAGAAGTGGGCCGTAATCGACTACGTGGGCCCAGTGTTGGTTGGTAGATATCGAATTTTTCGGTGAAATAATTACTAATCTAGAAAATATACTCATCATTGGCATTTTCAAAATAGTAAGCCAGATTTTAGATATGTAAATTATTACAAAACCAAAATCGTTCGTCTTAAATATCAGTATGATAGACTAACCGCGCGATAAATATCCAAACAAGGATAAATACTTCCCGTCTAACATAGCACCATCCGCTCACATATTTAGCAACAGTCCCGTTTGGAATCTAACCTTTACAAGCAGGCATACAAAGGCTTGAACTAACCACATTACTATACATTGCTTCATTTGTTTAGAAACTACATACGCATTGCTTTAAAAAAAATCAGTGTATCATATCAAAATATTTGAAAACAGAAGCCACATGATTCATATCTACGTTTTATTGCTGCATACAGATATAACTTTTTCTTCAAAAAGAAATTTCTAGAGGAAGTTTCAGTCAAAACATGTCTTTGTAGAAAGATTTTAACTTTCCTAGGCCCATTCCTGTACAATAGATTAAATAGAAAACTAAGTACTTATCTAGAAACTAAATTACTATAGCTCTAAAAAAATCATACTAAAATATTTATTAACCATCGTCTATGGACAGACAGAAGACCTAACTTATTGTCTGCAAATAGAACTGCTAACATGCTATTTCACTTTTAGTTAAGTACCTTAGTTTTAATTTAGTTTTTACGTTATACTCATTGTTAATTTATTACATTAAGTATTTATGCACTTTCTAGCCTGAAGCACAGGTCCAACCTAGTTCAGGCAAATTAGCAACTGTGCGCTATTTTAATTTTTAAGCTATTCAGTATTAATGTATCCCCTTTTATAAATAAACGATTATTATTATAGTGTATGTCTAAAGCCACATGGTTCCTATCCAGTTTTTAGAATTCTAGGCTGGGCGCGCATACATAACTTTTTCTTTTAAAGGAATGCGCGCGAGTTTTGAATGTCAATTTGACGTTCCTTAAGGTCAAGTCGGCTTTTATGTTTTCCTAGTAAAGGGGTCATAAAATGGCGACGGGCCACGCATAAATAATTTTGAAGTTATTATTTTATAGAGTTTTTATTGTTTGTTTACGCGTATTTAGAACTAAATGGTTTTATTGTGTCTGGGACTCTGGGCGGCTGGAATTACGATGTTTCTTTTGTTTTTTTTTTATATTTTTATTAAAAAACTAAAAAGTGATAAATTGAATTCGTATTTTATTGAATCCAAAATATTGCGTGGACAAAATAATTTAAGTTAAATAAGTCACAAATATACTCACCATTGTATGATTTTCAAAAGTATGTCTTATTTATCAAGCAACACCCGTTAACAGGTAGGTATAGCAACTTTATGAACATTTCCTGAAAAATTAGACATAAAATGTTTTATCTGTGATAACACTGATAACCTACCACACATCCATAATCCATATTACGCTGATGACATTCGTGTGGTCCGGATAATATTGTCAGGCATTTTCGAGGGTCAACACTGAAATATTACGGCAAATAGTCGCAATATACCCTACCTAAAATATTCACAAACGGCAATTTATATAAGTCTATTTACAACACGCTCACATTATTTACAAAGTCCATACTTCTCTAAATCCTTCAGACAAACCTCGGGTCATGTTTACACTGATGTTCAAGCGTCTCCTTAAAAGTTCAATTGTCAATCACCACCCGCGTTGACATTCCAATGCTTTGAGTTGCACGCATTTGTACCAGTTTTAGTTGCCGGCAGTGTACGGCGTATGTTATGGTGCATTCGTGAGTCATTTTTTGTGGCCTGCAGTGTATGTTTATAGTAATCGCAGTGTTTTTGTTTATACAGTGTGGTGACTGATCGTCTGTTGTTTTTATTTATTGGACACACCCTGTTCCATTTAAGGAAAGAATGTGGACTGGATCAACTGGCCAGCATTTTGTGAAGGTCGAAGATTTAAGCACTACGATATCTTTTTAGTTTAATTAAATTTTCTATACTTCCAGTAATATAACAAAAATCACGCCTGTATACTCCGAAAGCTTGGGCAGAGGTGTACCTTTTAGTACCTACAACCACATTTCGCCAGTTAAGGTTCATCCCATGTAATAGGAGGCGAGCCTATTGCCATCAACCGGGCACAAATCCAGACTCCGGGCTGCTACTGAGAAATTCTAGATGAAAAAATTTAAAAATCCAATAGCACTTTGTCCGACCCGAGAAACGAACCCCAGATCATGTTCAGCACTGGCGCTAGTGACCGCTAGACCAGACAAACGAGGCAGTAGATATTGCCAATAAATTGCAAATATTCTTCAACCAGTTCTCTAGCCACGGACACTTGGAAGTTCAATGGCCAGAAATGTCCAAAGAACCCTTGACCTTATTGACCCTTCTGCTTAAAGTGGGGCTTACACGGACTTGTCATGTTAAATACCATGGGAACAGTTCTTGGTGACATGACATGACCAAATCAAAATATACACTTTATTTTTCATTTTTTTATTGCTGAATGGGCCTGCTCTTGACCTCGATCACGCCATGGATGAGGTCTATGATGGAACCGAGTAGGTATTATATGACCTAAAATAATGGTTTTAGGTAATTGATTTAATTATGATTTAAGTATTTGTCTGCTTTTTGTATTTTGTGTTGACGAATGATTATTCTATTAAGTACAGGGGGCTTAGACAAAGTAACATCGCTTCGTAGCGAAACGATATCTAAATTCGTCATCGTCTCTGAGATATCGATAAACATTTCGTAGCCAATGTAACACTATTGTCGCTATCGTTGTGTCGAATTGTTTATTCGTTAAGAAACAAAAATATTGGTTATGGTATCGAAAATTTAGCTGTCAGTGTGTCAAGAAGTGTCAAATCGGATCAAACCCGCGAACATTTTTGTTGTTTTAAAAATTTCATGTTATGAATAAGTGAGTTGTAAGGTGAGTTTAATCGTTTTCAAATTATAATAAAAACAATATTTTGATAGTGGTAAGTGAATAGAGTGTTATTACTTTTAGATAGTGTCTAAAACTTAATGATATTCAAAATAGACTCATTTTTATAAGTGACTGATGTTCAAACGATGATGGAGTAATCTGTATTTTAATTTTTAGTGATATAACATGGAATCAAGAGTGCGAGCAAGTCCCGAACAATTGTTAACGCTGCTTGAGTATATGGAAACGTAAGTAAACTCAAGTTTTATTCATGAGTATGTAATGTAAACAATGACGCGATCTTATCAATGAAATACTTATATTGAATTTTTGTTTGTTTATGTTACAGTCATGGTGACCTGGCGAGGCCTCTTGCTGGATCACAAGGTCGGGTAAGGTCAGACCGACTATGGACCGAACTTACCAACATTTTGAATGCTGCTGGTGGTGGTGTCAGCAAGACTACAGAGAAGTGGAAAAAAGTAAGGACCTAATGAACATTTTTGGAAATGTTTGGCTCTTTAATCTCATTTACACAACTTATAACATACTTATGACTATGACTGATCTTTATTCACTAAAGGTGTGGGCAGATTGGAAGTCCAAGACAAAAAAAAAGGCATTGGCCATAAGGAATCATGCAAGAGGGACTGGAGGTGGGCCAGCAAGCAGGCAAACCTTGTCAGCTACTGATGAAAAAGTGCTGGCTATAATGGGTGCTTTAGCAGTGGAAGGACAAGTCTCTGTAGAAGAGCTAGGATTTAATGTAAGTATTCAAGGCTCCTGCTCAATAATGAGCAAATTTTCTCTAGTAGGCAGATGATTTATAAAATATTCAAATTTCTATTAACAATGGTCAATTTGTTAGTTAATGGCAACAAAAGTTACTCAGTTAACATGAAAGACACCATTTCAGTTTTATTTTTTGATAAATTAGTTTAATTTGGATAAAGTGGTTATTAATTAGTATTTGTAAATATTATATAAATAACTGAAAAAACGTTACCATAATTTTTACATAACTACATACTAAAAATAAATACATTTTTTCAGTAATAAATCATTTAATTACTATAAATATACATTATTTTAATAAATCTACCACTACCAATTTTTTTCAGAGACCTCTATATTCTGCACAAGATGATCCCGTCGCCCAAGATGATACAGTATATTTCGAAGTTGAAGTTGTAGATGGTAAGTCTAAAGACTTAAAATATCATAATATATTTTATAGTGAATTTCTATCTGTGTGCCAATTTTCATCGAAATCCGTTCAGCAGTTTTTGCGTGATTGAGTAAGAAACTAACAAACATCCAAACCTTCACATTTTACAATATTAGCAGGATTTGATTTAAGAAAACATTTTCAACAAACAAAGGAGGTATCCGTAAATTGTCCAAAATAACACTAATTTTCTTTTGCAGAAACTCCACAACTGACTTTATCACCACAACCTTCCACATCACAGCCCTCAAATAATTGGCTTCAGCCTTCCTCATCCCAGATGCAAACACCACCACCCCTCCCGCTCGTGCTCACTCCGCCTTCGGCTCAAGGACGGCAGCCTGTTGCGCCAGCCCCGACAGCGCCATCCGCGCCACCCCCGGCAGCGCAATCCCCAATCCCAGCTCCTGCAGCGCCCACTACTCCGAGGCGAAGGCGGCCACCTGTCCCCCGAGTGTCTGCTATTTCTCCATCTGCCAGGCGTCGTCCGCGGTTGAGGTCGCCAGCGACACCGCAGTATGCTGCCTCTCCCGACCGCCCTCGTTTGCGCGCCCGCCGTAGACGGGCACCGACCCCCTTCGAGAGAGCGGCAAGCGAGTTTACGGCCGTGGAATTACGACGCCTGGAGCTGGAGGAAGCCCGGACTAGAATGCAACACGAGCGCGACTTGCGAGCATTGGAGGTTGAGCACGAACGGAATCAAGTTTTTAGCTCATTAGTTAACATCGCTCAAGCTTGGCTCGACTATTATCGCAGTAGGGACAACACAGAACCGCTGAACACTGAGTAGTTCAGCGATTGTGTTGTCCCTATTGTATAGTAGCATAGAAATGTAAAAAACAGGAGAAGTGGCAAGGGGGCGTGTCTGTGTCCACGCGCCATGGGCAAATTGGGCCTGTACTCGGCAAATGGCCGTCTCCGCGAACTAGTGCGCTTTCGACCGTGATCGTGATAAAATATAAAAATGCCGAGTTGTTCAGTGGTTTCCTGTAAAAACCGAAGTCAAAATAAAAACTTCGTATCTCATGGAATCACTTACCATATATAAGTAAAAGTATTTTACTGTATTTGTCTTTAAAATCATGAAAAACAACAAATGGTAAAATATTTCTTGCTTTTACTACGTTATTTTTGTTTTCAAATATCGCAGCGGCTGTACTATTTTTGCAGCAAATACATTGCTGCTTAACCACTAACCACTAAGTATGTCGTCAAGTGACTGGACAAGCAATGTAAACATTACAAAACGATACTTTATTATGGCCGAGCGTCGCATAGTACGGCCGCTGTGTCTTGCGGCGAGCTAGTGATGTAGTTGGTAATGTCCACTAACGTAGGCTATCGACAACAATGTCGATTGCCCAACGAATATATTGCTATTATAGTTAATTTTTCAATTTGTCAACCGTTTTAACCCGGTTCGTAGAAGACCTGACAAGATGATGTTTAAATCCGGTTGGTAGACCCTTGAGAAGATGTAAAATAATATTAACTTTTTTATTTACTTCAATTATTTTTTTTAGCTACATTTTATTGATTTATAATATAATAATGCTCTGGACATATCGTTTTTTATTTATTTGATTTTCATGACCGTACATTATTTTTAGTACAATAATGAATGGAAGAATCGATAACTTTCCGATTTAGTCAATCACTAGCGTATATGTAAAATAAATGGCTTTTGCACAGCACAACGATAGCGATAGATGTTTTTGTGTGAGTAAGTTGTACGGTGCATGGTAAATGCACGTTGTGTTTGAGGAGTTAAGGTTTATAATTGATTGTGTAGTACGTTCTGATTTATGAATTGCAAGAGTGTGTGCGCGACTTTGTATCTATTGCTTTTGCTGAACTACATGTGTAGTTGTGGCGCGGTGGTGGGGCCAACCTAGCGACATCGGGTTCTGATACATTTTCAACTAACGGGAACAGGGTCCAAGCTACCGGCGGTCAGGGCTCCAGAGAGAGGAACCTCCTATGATTAATATAATTATTATTATGTTTAGTAGAGATACAAATTATATAAGGTTAAAATTTTATAGTTTATTTATCAAGTGACTTAATAATAAAAATATTTAATAGTAATTTTATTTATTTACCTATATTACATCCTACTAACTAAGCGATTGCGCATAGCCCTGCCTCGGATTAACTCGTTTTGGTTATCATTGGTGGAGGTGCTATGTTGTTCAGCATGATCTTCACTACCTTCTGGACCCCCCGCTGGCATATCACTTGGAGGTGGTATTCTAGCATCTAATGCAATGTTGTGCAGCACACAACATGCATTAGTGATTATGCTAGCCATGTAAGGGTCATAGTGAAGAACTCTGTGTCGCAGCAAACACCTCCAACTTTTCCAACAGCTTTTGCTGAACTACATGTGTAGTTGTGGCGCGGTGGTGGGGCCAACCTAGCGACATCGGGTTCTGATACATTTTCAACTAACGGGAACAGGGTCCAAGCTACCGGCGGTCAGGGCTCCAGAGAGAGGAACCTCCTATGATTAATATAATTATTATTATGTTTAGTAGAGATACAAATTATATAAGGTTAAAATTTTATAGTTTATTTATCAAGTGACTTAATAATAAAAATATTTAATAGTAATTTTATTTATTTACCTATATTACATCCTACTAACTAAGCGATTGCGCATAGCCCTGCCTCGGATTAACTCGTTTTGGTTATCATTGGTGGAGGTGCTATGTTGTTCAGCATGATCTTCACTACCTTCTGGACCCCCCGCTGGCATATCACTTGGAGGTGGTATTCTAGCATCTAATGCAATGTTGTGCAGCACACAACATGCATTAGTGATTATGCTAGCCATGTAAGGGTCATAGTGAAGAACTCTGTGTCGCAGCAAACACCTCCAACGAGCCTTAAGTAATCCGAAACAGCGCTCAATGCGAGACCGGGCTTGGACATGACGTCTGGTGTACACCTCTGCAAGGGATCCTGGGTCAGCATTTAATATGGGCGTCATCAACCAGCGCCGCTGTGGATAGCCAGAATCTCCTAAAAAAAGGAAATATATTTTTGTTAATAGGCTACTCCGGTTCTAATAAAGAATTGTATAATCATTGTTTATTTGTAGTCATGCTCACTTAAATATAGTGCAATTACTACTTGGAGTATAGGGCTATTTCATATGTCTCGATATTTACAATACCTATAAGGAACAACTTACCATTTGAACATTTAAGGAATGATATCCTTTTCTATTAAAAAATGTGTGTTCTTCCTCAACCGGTCTTGTGATAGCAATATGGGTACAGTCAATGCACCCTATCACACCAGGCAAATTATGTGTCCTTTGAAATCTGAAAATTATTTAAACATTTTACAACAAAAATATCAAAAAGTAACTATTTAGGTATGTAGGAACCTGAGAAAGTTTTTAATTAGGTAGGTATTTAAACTATTTTTAAGCTCCTGAAATACATGTACTCTAACCTAGCTCTGGAGCCAGGCTCTCACATTTTTCTATACCCTGTTTTTATGGCAATAAAGAAATTTCAATTACAATTCAAATTGGAGCAGTATAAAGAAATTTATTATTATTATTTATTAAAAAAATGTTTACATACTTTTCTTTGATTAAGGATCTCTCGTGTGGCGTTTGTGGAAACACTATCCACCTGCTGACCATCCAATTGTGATTAAGGGCGTTCACAACCTCCCTGATGCAGCGATTTGTTGTCCGCTGCGTCAAATACTGCCCCACACCCACAATTTTCTGGTACGACCCTGTAGCTAAAAAGCTAAGAGCACACAGCACCTGAAAAAGATAATAATACATAGGTAGGTTAACCTATTCGGGTTGATGTGGTTGTATTTTAATTTACAGCAGTTAATAAAGTATTGTGTGGTACCACAATATTATTGTTGTATAGAACTCAACTAAGAAGACGAAGATGCTTTAACTCAAGTTATAAAATGCAGCAATCAACAACATTATGTACCTATCTAGTTGCCTGCATTACCTCTAATGAAATTGGTTTATTAATGTAAAATTTCTTACCTTTATTTCCAGGGAAATTTCAGGAGAACCTTTTAATCCGGCATGACGTCTTAGGTCGTTAGATAACTTCCTAAATGTACTTTTATTAAGCCTGAAATGTTGGATAAATAACAATTCTGGCATATCTTCAATAGTTTCCAATTGCCGTCGCTGTCTTAATCGCTTTTGGCGCCTCTCCCAGGTGTTCTCATTGTGTGCAGCCCACAATAAACGTAAAGCATGCATTTTATAATTTATTCGAACTGCAATAATGCCTTTAACACAGAATAAATACCTAAGAGTATGTAATCACTCAGTGTCAAAAATCGTATTGTTTCAATAACTACAACATTTTAACATTCGTTTCGTTATCTTTTTTGGCGATCGCGATCGAGCCGAAGACGAACACTGAAAGTGCTGCTTGTCTACGCATTTGTATGGGATAAACACGATAACAATTCGTTACTTTATGGTTTCGTTACGAATTATAACGTTGTCTACCAACTTGCGATAACGATGTCGATTGACCACGTGACTTAACGCGGCTTACGTCAATCCCATACATTTTAGTCTTTTCGAACTTCGTTATCGTTTTTAAATTGTTACTTTGTCTAAGCCCCCAGTATGTTATTGTAATTTTTCTCAATTAATCTTTATGATAAATGTTCCACGCTCTATTTTTGTATATGAATAATTTTTATTGACATGTAATTTTGATAATTATTAATCCAGAGAGTTCCACGCGTTGGCTGTTTCAATTTCAACATCAACATCTTGTATTAGGTACTCTCAGTATTGTTTCTTGATTCTATGTTAAAATAAATAATTAAAGTACCTACGCACGGCTACACATCAAGCTATACATAACCAGAATAAGCTGACTTCTGATTGTAAGAAAAAACCAATCCAATGCGAGTTCAGCTAAAACTAGAAATGTATATTTTGATTTGTCGCCGTGTGTACCTACTTAGTAAATCACAATTAAAAATACAATTATGTAGGAATGTATTTATTTTAGCTAAAGTCAATTTAAATAACATTAGTCGCTGGTGTTGACTTTGGCTTAACACTTTAGTAAATTTACATTTTCTAGTATGAGGAAAACAACATTGAAAAATATTATCGTTGCATCGTCGGTTAGTAGTGAACCGCAGTTTTTTTTTCCTTGTTTATAAATAAAACTATAACTTGACTATACTTAACTCTTTGGAGGTTACAGGATGTTATTTTATGTTGACTATCAAAAGCCCGTATAGTTATTTTGTTAATCCTTTAATATTAATTTATCCAGGCAATCAAACTAGTAATGTGGAATCCAAATTGCTTGTAATCTGTAAAAGAAAAATATAGCGCTGTATTTCTTTTTACTGGGTTGTTAAATGGTGTAGTTATTGCTCTGTGCACCTTGCTATAAAATGCTTCACTGCTAAATTACATGGTTTTTATTAGATAATATAATATAAGTTTACCTACCACGATCAAACGTTGTCGATCCATTGAAAAACATTTTTCACGTAGCAGCTCCCCAAAAAGTGCATCAATCTCTTGACTTACAAACAAAAATTTTATTTTACTTACACAATACAAACATTGGACTAACATTGGTCAGCCAACATTAGGGCCAACGTTACACTTAACGCCAAAAAATTGACCCACCGAAAAAAAACATTCTTTAACTTCAAGACTTGACCAGATGTATCCCGTTACACATACTTATGTATTGTAGCGAAGATGTTCAATCCGTTATCATAAAAGCATGTTCCACATTACTATGTGACGTAACTAACGTACGGCTATTTATGTTGCACATTAGGGCAGTACACATTGACTTTTGCTAAGGTCAGTTGACATCTATTTTTCTCTCAGTGTGCGTCAGTGCATTGTGAGGTTGTTTTGTTGCCCAATGGGCGAGGTCGCCTGGTAAAGAGTGGTTCAGACGGGAGGGTTTGCGGTTGTTGCGTTTTTATGTTTTTTTTTTAATTGTAGCAGACTGGTAGAATTGGAAAAAATCTAATAAAATCTTTACTGAACTTTTCAAAGGGACAGCAGGTTATTTTATAATGTTCGTCTTATTTGTGCAGGATAAACAATTTTTACTTCCTTTTACCATTGTCATAGGCGGAGCTATGGCTATTTTATTTGTATTTTTTTAACCCCCAAATCCTTCCTGGCATCGTTTTCTAGAGCCACCTCGATCCTATGAGCATACATAGTTTAAAAAAATCACCCAGTAATAACAATACTTAGGTACTTAATGACCTATTTTTAAAGAGTACAGAATACATTTAACATAACTAAATAAAATAAAGACATTTATTCGTCCCTTTCCAAGACATACTCGTAAATAATATTCTTCAGCAGAAATAATTTCCCTTGACACTCAACCAAGTCAGCCGTGAAAAAGTAAAAGCATTGTTTTTGACATCCCGGATATTAACAAATTGACATGCGATACGTAGGATATAATGTCTCGTATTTGATTAGTTTCGCTTTTCCCATTTATTACGTGCCCCGCTAGGAATAATATCTTTTTTTTTCTTCAGACTAATAATCATCCTGAAAATTTATTAAGGGCAGATTTTTCCAACGCCAGATAATTTTATCGGAGGAATAGTTTTGAATTTTTGACAGTTGTTCCATACAAAAACTGTCAGACGTCAATTTTATTCCACGAATAAAAATTATTTATCAATTGAAAAATCAACCCTAAATGGTGTCGTTTACCATTCAGAATAAAAAAAAAACATTGCTCACAACACATACAAAACAAATAAAAACAAAATAATACATAAAAAAAACTTTTTTACAAAAAAAAACAACCGACTTCCAAAAGAAAAACACTACAAAGTGAAAAATAACTTTAATTTCGGAAGTCGGTGTCGTTGGTTCCACATTTTCGTTTTTTTGACACCGACTTCCGAAATTAAAGTTATTTTTCACTTTGTAGTGTTTTTCTTTTGGAAGTCGGTTGTTTTTTTTTGTAAAAAAGTTTTTATTTTTCGCTTTTTAGTTGTACCTACCCCATACAAATTCATATAACACTACTTGCTAGTGACAGGAAGATAAACATCATCAATATAAACTAAGTGGAAAACAAACGTATTGTTGACGCTAATTCCAAAACTACCCAAGCAAAGTTCATAAAATTTATATGGGACCACCTCTGAAGCATACCTTATTCATTAATTAGACTAGATGCTGATAATCCTGGCTGCAGCATCAGGCCAAACTTATGTCAACATTGCATTGAACTTAAAATTTAGTCCTGTTTAAAATGAGCCCAAACACGACTACGGTGCTGTAATTTCAAGGTTTGTACTTTTTCTGATGCTCCTGGCTTCAGCATCAGGTCTCTATGTACTTCGGTGTTCCTCATTAACAGTACGTTTATCCACACATCGAGCCCTTTTCAATGAGCCTAAACACGATATATCTGCTGTTAGTTGTCGAGGAGTTAGGTACTCTGCAGACTATCCTGACTGCAGCATCAGGTCATGACTTGATGATCATGAGACCAAATGTGGCAAATGCCCAATCAAATATCAAAACAATTTACTAAAACAGTCCTTGCCTGTTCGAGTAACTTCTTACTGTTAAGGAGTTGTACCTTCCATCATCAGCGCAGCTACCTGAGATGGTGACAACCATACGCAAATACACAAGATACTTCATAAAATATGCAAAAAACCATAAGTAAGCCTATAAAATTTGAGGGTTGCCCTCGATTTCTCTAAGATCCCATCATCAGATCCTAACTTGGTGACAATGGGACCACCTCAGAACTATCTACTTTCGAACAAAAAAAGAATTTTGAAAATCTGTCGACAATTGGCGGAGTATTCGATGAACAAACATACAAAAAAAAAAAAAAAAAAAAAAAAAAAAAAAACATACAAACAGCCGAACATAGTACCTCCTCCTTTTTGTGAAGTCGGTAAAGACAAATCTTCTTTACCTACTCTGAACACATTTTTATCGAAGAATCATTACTTAATAGTCTACTATACTAACGTCTTTAAGTACTAGTCATTTTTTTTATCTTATCGTCCTATTCAAGATCTCTTCGAAATTAGTGTAAGGCTGGATTTAGTGCGCGACCGACTGCGACCGACTCGCGCTCGCTGATGGTTCGGTGCTACACTATACACGTCCATTTATCTTCAGCTTCTTGGTACGCGTGACCGACGTCATCATCATCATCATTTCAGTCGACAGAGACTGCTGGACATAGGGCACCTCCACTTCTACCGGTTCTGTGCTTCTCGCATCTAACGGGTTCCTGCGGCCTTTACAAGGTCATCGGATCACCTTGTAGGAGGCCTTCCAATGCTACGTCTTCCGGTACACGGTCGCCACTCCAGAACTTTTCGGCCTCATCGGCAATCTGCTCTGCGACGAACGACGACAGCGTAACACTAAATCCACTATCCAGCCTTAATCGGTTAATTTGATACAAAAAACGCACGTTGCATCGGCTCGTCTGCAAAGCCCTTACGCACAATAGCATCGACTCGAACAGCCGCACAGCACAACCCACTGTAACGAACCAACGGTACTCTTTTTCATCCTATTACGCAACGTTTTTTGCTATCGGTACTCCGAACAGCGTCTCTTTGTTTGCGCACGCGCAGACTGCGGCGTTTCAAAGGTTTGAACTCCTACGATACGATTATATCATTCAAAAGATATGTTTTGGTATCTTTTATATGGATCGCCGAATAAGTAGGAAGTATTGCCCGCTTTTTGGGTGTTTTGGAATTTGGTGGTAAACTTTGTGTTATGTGCATGTAAGCTTTATTGAAGATTATCATAGATGATTAGATTGCGCTGGGGCTCTGCCTCGCATAGGGTCGACGTATTATGCTAAACGATGACTGTTTTGCGTGAATGTGACGCATATGTTCCCCCAACTTGTTCTGTTTTGCGTCATGTTTGCCGCAAATAAACGTATTTTCTTTCTATTATGTATAATATCATACTGCATACATTGAATCTCTATTAACAGATAGATCGGTGTTGCTCTCGACTCTCGGATACAATGAAAAATTGGAAATTGAAAATATTTTTCCGTGTATTGCCCATGGTCCACCCGCCTAGTTCACCTAGTCTTGTTTTGTCTTATCCCTCGGGAATATTTCACCGGAATGAATATCGAAATCGTGCCAGAAGTAACGTATTGCTGACAAGTCTTTTGAAAAGGGAAGTGAAACCTCTATTCTACATTTAGTATTTACGGGGAAATGAGTTAGTTTTTGTTCAAAGTTAATTACATAATCAGCCTATAAAACTAGAATACTTAATAGTGTCTCTCGGCGTTTGGACATATTTTCTTGCTCTTTGGCGGAATTCTAGAGGGTGACACATGGTACGTTGTCCACTGTGTAACTTGTGCTTTTGCCTAGACCCGTTACTTGGGACTGGACAATTATCAATTCATGACTACTTTTGTTAGCTTGGGTCTTACCTGTTAACACAAATGTATGTGTGCTAATGAATAAAATAAATACGAGTAAATAAATAATGTTCCCAATGCCGGGACCCAGGCCTCCTCTCAGTGAGAGGAATGAGCCATAATTCACCACGCGGGCCCAGTGCGGGTTGGTAGATGTCACATGTTTTCGGAGTTTTGGTTCTAGGACATGCCGGTTTCCTCACGATGCTTTCCTTCACCGTTTCGAAATTAATTAGCTAGTAATTATCATTATTTTGCCCTGGAATTTTCCAGGAAACCAAAAAATAAAAACGCAAAACGAAATAAAAAGTACTAAGACCTCATAAAAACAAAGAGCTCCTACATAACTTGGGTTGACCTTACATAGAGGCACTTCATTGTACCGCCCACATTACTTCTAAATGAATTGTGCTATTGCTACCATACAGAGGGTAATTAAAATAGCCTCTGTTGACATACAACGTCTAATTAACCTTTATGGTATACAATATGGGTCAAGTTAGCGAAATGTCACTGTCCAATGTTGGCCACACTTTAGTATTTGATGTTGGCCATAACTCTTGCAATTTTGACCCAATTTCTATAGAATTACGGATTCGAATATTGATGAGGCTATTTTGAAAGGATCAGAAAATATTTATAGTTAAGTTCTTCAGGGGAAAATAAAGAAGGGATTCAGGCTTCCAAATGATATAAGTTATAATTTTAATAAAGTGCAAATTTTTACACGTTGCATCATCGTTACCTTCATGAACCTAGCCTAACCTTCTTTTGTATTACATTAAAACAGCTGTGCTTAGAGTACAAACGGCGACACATCAAGTTATACATTTCCAGTTATAGCTGACCTCGCTTTGTATAGGATTTTCGTACAATGAGAATTCAGCTTATACTGAAAATATATAAGTAGCTTGATAATTTCGTCGTGTGTACCTACCAATGCGACATTTTGTGAAATCAGTTACAAGAAAGATAATTTTCTTACAATATGAAAATTCATCTGGGAGAGCAGTGGTGGCCAAGAGGTAACGGCCGCGACTTACAAGGTTTAGGTCGTAGGTTCGAACCCAGACAGGTGCTTTACTTTGTGTAAATTATTTCATCACCACTGCTCTCAAAACGGTGAAGAAAAACATCGTGAGAAAACCGGCATGTCCTAGAACCAAAAAATTCGAATTCATGTGACATCTGCCAACCCGCACTGGACCCGCGTGGTCGATTACGGCCCACTCCCTCTCGCCGAGAGGAGGCCTGTGTCCCAGCAGTGGAAACATTATAGGCTGATTATGTTATGTCTGGGAGAGGTCTATGTTCAGCAGTGGACTGCGATAGGCTGAGTTGATTGATTGAAGAAAATTGATTCATAAAATAATTCTGTAACAACTTACACATAGAAATACAGCTAAACTAGAAAAAAGTAGACTCCGGCGTCCTACGTCACCCATCCAGAACCATCACGCATACACACTTCGCGTGTACATCCATAATAAATACCACGCACCACGTTAATGGACGACAGTCACACAAGACACCCTATGGCTAACTAAGAAG
Organism: Hydraecia micacea; assembly: GCA_914767645.1. Lineage (NCBI taxonomy): Eukaryota > Metazoa > Arthropoda > Insecta > Lepidoptera > Noctuidae > Hydraecia > Hydraecia micacea. The sequence goes on from OU611795.1 coordinate 12,049,385, forward strand.
CCTCTCCAGGGGAGATACACGAGTAAATTATAAGTACTGGCTACCTACACAATGAAATTAAGAGTATTGCCTATGAGATATTGTGGGCATTATGTATGTGGCAGTAAGTGCTTTGTGTGATAAATGCTGGCTTGTAATATTGTCCTAAGGCAAAGGCCTCGGCTCACATATGAGGAATGAATGAGCAGAGAAATGTATAGCTAACACATAAAATAATCACTAGCTTTAGATTATACTAGAACATGATTTTAGATGCCTTATGGCGGTTTCGCATTACGTCTGATCCGAATCCGAGAAATGCCGGTCCGAAGTGATCATAGTCCTATTTGTATGAGGGGGTTGCGCACTAGATCCGAACTCTATCCGTCCGAATTTAGAACATTCCCAATTCGTATTTAAGTCGGATCTTTAATTTGGATTCGGATCGGATGTAGTGCGAAACCGCTCTTACAGTTTAAATAATTGTTTGATAGCCAATAAGAAAAAAATAATAGGTAACGTAAAATATTTACTGCGTGACAAAAGGAGATGGGAATATTTACTGCGAGATAAAAGAGATGGGAATATTTACCGCGTGACAAAAGGAAATGGGAAAATTTACTGCGTGACAAAAGGAAATGGGAATATTTACTGCGTGACAAAAGTAGATGGGAATATTTACTGCGTGACAGAAGGAGATTGGAATATTTACTGCGTGACAAAAGGAGATGGGAAATCACCATGCTTGCTTGTTGCGTGCTGGCGATTTTAGACCTTTAATGTTCCAATTTCTTCTGTAATTCTATGGAAATCAGAGGTTTAATGTTATGTTTTCTTTGGTTTCAGGTAAGAATATCTTCAAAGATCCAAAAGATAATCTCTGGAACTAACAGACGATTTTTGGGATAAGTATAAAAGTTCTTGATTATAGTGTTTTAACCCTTAATACCGCTGGTAAACGATAGACTCAGTCAAAACAGAAAATGACTACGCTTAACAGGCGAATCAGATCTAATTCAAAACCTTGCTGCTAATATTTTTGACTAGCATCTGCCCTCGACTTCGTCCACGAGAAATTACTTGTTTTAACATAACATATTATCTTATGACACTCGGAAATACTATAGCTTCTCATTAGTGAATGAATTTTCAGAACCGGATCAGAAGTTCCGAAAATTACTCCTGGTACATACAAACTCTAAGGACTATAAACCTTACCTCTTTATAATATTAGTAGGTATAGATATTATAATCCTCATGTCTAGATGTTCTTAGCAAGATTATTGGTAAGCCTATTATAGCCCCGAATACTAAGCCTTAGTAACAGATAAAAACGACCGGGGGTCCCCTGACCCCACAGTCGGGGGACCTCCAGTGGGAAAGAAGTTCAAAATGAAAATCCAATATGGCGGCTGCGAAATTTTATAATGTCGATAAATTTTAAAATATTCGCAGCCGTCATCTTAGATTTTCATTTTGACCTTAGTATCGGCTTCAGCACCCTGGAAAACCATGAAAACTATCTCTATCTCTCTCTGACTCTGACTCTTTCTATTACGTACTTAATAGAAAGTCGCGTGGAGGCATAACGCTTTTTCGTTTCGTGACGATTTCTCCCAGTTTACTCCTACCCCAAGCTCCGTAAAAGAACTTCGTTCCAATAATATTAGGTATTGTCATATTTTATCAAATGTCTTATCATTCTCTGTTATTGACGTACTTTTATGACATGGTAATAGAGTTCGGTTCGATGCTTCCGTTTGGTAACGACATATTACTAGCTGCGCCCCGTGGTTTCACCCGCATAAGTGTCGATCCCGTGGGAATATCGGGATAAAAACTATCCTATGTCCTTTCCCGGGACTCAAACTATTTCTAAACCAAATTTCATCTAAATCGGTTCAGACAGAGTTACTTTCGAATTTATAATATTAGTATAGTACCTATGGATAACGTATTTTCCTCTTATATTTTATAGGAATGAGCTTCCCTGTATTTTCTGTGTATGTTAGAAAATTATACAAGGGAATCTGAAAAATTACTTATTGATATTTTTGCTTGATGTTAAAATTGCAACACAAAGTATTTTTTCCGAGATTTTTAAACACACGCATGTATACGCTACTAGTGTACTAGCTTTATAAAAGGCATTAATCCGAACACAAACAGAAGGACAGTATTATGCTGTAGCCAGACGGTAAATAATTCTCTACAACCCGATGCCACGCTAAGCTTAATAGCCAATAAAGATTAAAAATTAGACGCGCCGTGTACGGGTTAATACTAACATAGACAAATGTTTTGTTTTGCCTCGTAACTCGTAAAATAGCTGTGTTTTTAAATAAATATTGGATTTAATATTAAGGTATTGTAGGAATTTGGGAAATGACTGTTAATATTTTTTGAACATCAGAATTTTATGTTCAACAAAATAATATTATTGTTATTTATTGGTCATAAAACTTGTTTTGTAATTAATACCTTTTTAGAATTATTGGGATTTATTTTGAATGGATGAATCAATCATGGTGGTAGACGTGGTAATCGGTTTGAAATGCAATCAATCAAATCAATCGCTTTCAACTGAAAGCGATTGATTTATTTTGAAATTGAACCATTTAATATTTGATTAAATTGCAGTTTTATTAGACTGCTCAAAACTTTACTAAGTATTAAATCGCAAAGATACCCACACCAATTAGTTAATTGCTTCATTTCATAAAACAACGTCTTACAAATGAGTAACACACACATTCCTTTCTTTCGTTCCTAAAAAAGGGTCTCCTTTCGTTTACATTCTGAAACCACCACAACGAATCACTCAACCCTTTTTCCCTAATCCTCTTGTACAAACTCATATATTTTTCACTGCTACCTCTCAAACAAACATACCAACACACTGTTTATTTAATTAATGCTCCAAGTGTGCTCGTTATGGTATAAAAATAACATACACTCGTAGTATGGGACATTTTGACGTATAGCGACAGTGGCGACGCGTGTGGTCGGTTACGGAATTAGATGGATGTTTATTTCTTCTTGGTTCACTCTTGGATTATGCTGATATTGTTTCGTGTGGCTTTTGTTTTATTTGACCGTTTGACGGATTTCTATAAAATACCTGGCGTTTAGGGAGTTAGAAACTGCAGCTTAGTTATATGAAGTTAACAGTAGAGCTTTCTGATATTGTATTATTAACTTTTAGAGGTTAAAATGACAAAGTTACTAAGCTTTACTATTTACGAAATAATCAACTTATTTTGGTTAGCAGCTGGCCATTAATTAATAAAACTACAAGACTTTGTAAGCAACTTTTTGCATTTTTCTTTGAAGTTATTTTTGTAAAAAGGTAAACTTTTTTTTGTGTTAGATGTAATTACTGTCGTTCAAAGAGAGAAAGACTCAGGTGGGATGTTTTAAGGCCGATTCATGTAAAATAAAAACAAAACTTTGCAGACATTAAGTAAGGAGGAGCATCTCAGTACAAACATCTCATCAAATTTACCAGTCTAACTTGAACTCTACTGCTCCTATAACATAATCAGCCTATAATGTTCCCAATGCTGGGACACTGGCTTCCTCTCGGTGGGAGGGAGTGGGCCGTAATCTACCACGCGGGCCCAGTGCTGGTTGGGAGATGTCACATGTCTTCGGATTTTTGGTTCTAGGACATGCCGGTTTCCTCACGATGTTTTCCTTCACCGTTTTGAACTGCTCCTATGTATTACCCAAAACTAATGTTAAAACCAAACGAAAGTAAGTGCAAACAAAGTTCACGATTTTGAATTACGGCGGCGCCTTGAGCTTGATGCCAAGCCGCCAAGCGTGACCAACTGAAAGTCCGACCACCTACGGCAATTAACTATAGGAATTACATTGATGGCGTGCCCGCGTGCCCGCAATGTGCGAGGATTTTCTCGAAAAAGTTTGGCTACATAAGCCACATGCGAGCTCACGAACGACAACTACTGCGGAATTGAAGCAATCGCCCTGGCCGAAATCGGTCGGATCGCATCATCATCACCGTGTATTACCAACCGTAGAAATATACAGTCTAGCGCATAACAGTGGGGTGGACATTTGCACTACGAAAACCGCCCTTAGGTACTGCTACGACATAGAGGTGCTGTCGATGTCCAATCGTTTTTTGCTGGTTGACTGTACCTAGCCAACTAGGTTAGGTTAGCTGACTATAAAAAAAGATCCTAAAATATCATAACACTGTGCTAGTAAAATTGAAAAAAAAAATCCTTGTTAGGTACTAAAATAACTCAAACAGATATGTGTTATTATAGCATCATCATGCCTGTATATCGAAGGGATAGGCAGAGCTCCATCTACAGTCCCATATAACAGGGGGCGAGCCTATTGCCGTCAATAGGGCACGAATCCAGAGTCCGGGCTGCTACTGAGAAATCCCAGATTGATGAACCTAATAACAGGACCTCAGGACCAACGGGGCTGCGGCAACGAGCGTGCCCAGAAGATGCCTAAGGCACTGGAACTCCCACGCATCAACGAAACACAGCAGACTCCGGTGGGAGGGTGGTCGCATACCAGGTGGGCGTTAGCACTGTCACCGCAAGGGAAGAATTGGCCAGTCAAATAAGATGTTGGGTGTGACTGTCCAGGATGTTCCGAGTGCTCCGTTCAGTTGAGTAACTGGCGGAACAAACTGCGCTACATGAGAGGAGGCTTCTTCATGCATCCCAAAAAATTAGAATCATCATCATCAGCCGAAAGACATCTTCTACTGGACATGGCCTAGAATTCCCTAACTACAACGGACCATAGCCATCCCCCAAGCATAACCCGAAGATAAAACACGAATCCCATAATTTCCCTATTAAACACACTTACCATAACCACCTGACCCCCCGTTACACCGTGACATCCAACACAAGACGACAGGACAATTAAGTATGTTATTAAATTAGCCTTCGTTACGACACGGTGTAAATTGTGTAAAGTATAAAGTACTATGTTATGTTGTATGGATACAATATGGTACATGGTTCGCGGCGGGGGCTAAGACGTGGTTAAATATTAGTTTACTGGACACGTACTGCCGTTGGATGTGTGAGCGAGTTGTCGAACTTGTTGGTAGAATTACTGTGGTAGGTATTCCTCGAAACGCACCAAATGAAGCGTCTATCGATATCATTTATTGCGAATCCTACATGCTCTTCTCTATGTTTCATCGTTGATGCATTTCGAGGAATAAAATTATAATATTTTTATTTTTATTGATTTTGTTTTTGAAGAATACTTTTGGTGCGTTTCAAAGTTGGTGCGTTTCGAGGAATACCCCGAATTATTGTAGGTTCTCTGTCTGGGGGATTACTATCTAAGTCCTTCAAAGAAGATACGGACCCGTCCGTAAGTAATTAGAAACTTCGGAGAGACACCCCAAATAATTAACTTTTCCGGACGGGCACTAGCATATCGGAAGTTACTACTTAGTTTTAGCAGCTATTACTACAGCTGCTGTGAAATCGTGGTGTTATTCATTCTTAGGTCGGGCCCAAACTAACTAATCTTATGTCCATAATGGCCCGTAACTTCGGCGAGGAGACAGTCAGCTCAGTCGGCTGATAAGTGGTGTAATTTAATACAATGCTATAGTGGTTTATCCTAAAAAGCCTTCCTTTAGGACCCTGGACCTACCGAGGTGTATAGCTGTTAAGATAATATTATACAAAATACTGACTGACCGGGGTTTTCTTTTTTACCTTCGTGGCTGTTGATGTCGATGAGAAAAGAGAATCTACATCCTGCATAAAAACAAAATAAATAGTAGGTGTGCAGACGCACATGAAGCTACTACACTCTGTCAAATTTCTATAATAGATTTTAAACTTTATCGCTAAAGCATAAGGTTCAAAGTTGATTGGGAAAATTTTACAGTTTCGGGTATCTTGATGTGCTGGCGTCTGTACCTACTTACCTGACGGCCAATTCCCGTAATTAAAAAAGTTCAACATTTAGTTGCGATCTCATCTCAGCGACAATCAATGTCAAAAATGTAGGGAAATTGAGATATTTTTTACAGATTGAGACTGAGATGAACTTTCTTAAAATTATGAGAATCACCGCCCCTCTGATGTGTTAGGTTGCCTTGTTGTTAAGATTAGGGTTTTTTCGAATCTAGACTTACCCTACCCTGTTAAAAACTTATTTAACAACACTCAATAAAATAATGATTTATAGCTCGGTAAACGTACAAAAATTGCTAGTTTCAGGTATTTTCTCCGATTATCATAATATTCTATTTTCCTCAAAGTCATACTTAAATGTGTAAATATACCTACTGCGCGAGAACTTCACAACTTCCCGTCAAAGATTTAAGTGCCATAAAAGTTTTAAGTACTTTTAGAATCACTGCGAATGCTTCTAAATGCTTTTCTAATTTTTTTGTTGAGTGGATGTAATGTTCGGATCAGTAAATGCTCCGAAAGAGAGTGAGAAGCTCAAGGAATCAATACCTAAATATTTATAACTAGCTTCTGCCCGCGACCTTCGCCCGCGTGAAATTGTTCCCCCGACCCACCCCATCGCATCGCATCGCCTATATCCATGCAATTACTTCGTTTTCGTGATTTTATGGCCTTCCTCACGAATTGGGCTATCAAATGCAATAATATTTTTTTACTGACTGGTAGTTCTAAAGATTACCCTTTATATACAAACTTACAAACCAAAGTAACAAATACCTATTTATCATCATCTGCCTAGCGTTTTCCCAACTATGTTGGGGTCGGCTTCCAGTCTAACCGGATGCAGCTGAATACCAGTATTTTACATGGAGCGACTGCCTATCGGACCTCCACAACCCAGTTACTGGGTAATACGATACCCCTTGGTAAGACTGGTTGTCAGACTTTCGGGCTTCTGACGACCCGTAACGACTGTCAAAGATCCACGAATGACAGCCGGGGCCAACGGCTTAACGTGCTTTCCGAGGCACGGAGGGGCCTCGGTATGTAAAGATGGTCACCCATCCACAGACCAACCGCGGCAAGCGTAGCTTAACCTGATCGATCGACCTGTGCGGCTGTTATTATTTAGCCACGGGACCTCTTTATAATATTAGTATACTCGTAGATAGCCGACTCGCACGAAGGTAATTTATTTGTGGGCGAGCTGACAACTCCAGAAATATGTAATAGGAATAGGCAATTGGCACATTTTGAATGTTATGCAATGAAGTATAGAGAAAAGGACACTAGCGAACAGAAGTAATACGAGTTAAATATTATACATCGTGTACATTTTGTGTAACATTTTGCGATTAAATTCGTACGAATCGACCAATAAGTCCATTCCATAACCTTGTTGCACGTTCTTCTTAACCGTATATCACACGTTTAATAGAAAATTGCTCATATTTCTATGTTCACAATGCGCAGCTGTGATATTAATTATCGGGTAAATGTAAGTAATTACTAACAATTAAATAAACAATATGTCCATACAGTGTTGCAGGGAAAGCATTCACAAGTTGTCTGTCAATTCATTACTGTAATGAGCTTTTGCATGTGAAAATGGCACGTACGGCGTTATAGCAAATTTTCTTCATTGCACACACATTCAACTGTTTCGTCACTAATTTGTTGAAAGACAGATTGATTTGTTGAAAGACAGATGTATGTAGTGCTATTCTGTAAAAAAAACTCACCGTGATAACTAAGGTGAAGTGAGCGTGAAGTGAGTTGTCAACACTACCAATCCCTAGCATTAAATGGAATGACAGCCGGTCTATTCTGTAAAAAACTCACCGTGAAAACTTAGGTGAAGTGAGATTGAAGTGAGTTGTCATTCTACCTGTTGAAAATCTATTAAAGAAATTTGACAAATTGTAGAAGCTTGATGTGCTGGCGTCTGTACAATGTGCAAGTGAAAGTACCTATTCTTCACAAATGTTGTGCTTTTTCTTTTGTTTGCACTGAATAAATGATTTATATACCTTTCAATTCTTTATAGGATTCAATTTGATATCAAAAATATCGGAAATCTAATCTGATTGTCCACGAGGATTTGAGTAGGTAAGTAGCTCAAGGAATGAACTCGTTGGCAAAAGCTTTTATTGAGGATAACAGTAAGTAGACGTAATCGAATGATACATTTTACCAGAGCAAACTGGCGGAACGAACTCCACTACACGAGGAGACTTCTTCATGGATCCCGTACCGTACGGATATTTTTTCCCAACTACGGATTCAGTTTAGGAGAACAGAATGCGTCTAACTTTCATATTCTACCTAACGTGAATGCCATCTGCCCCACAACTCAGTTGCTGAGACAAATTGATACTTAAAGCTTCGCAATTACTGTGCCGGTTTTCCTATGGCAAAGGAGAGACTGTCTGTGTAACATACTCTCTGAATCACAAAGGAGTCTCGACGTTTAAACGAAATGGCCATTCATCCAAAAACTGACCTTACCTGATGCAGCTTAACCACACAACTGTAATCCCCGAAAGGTTAGACAGGGTACCTATACTACACCCACATTTCGCCAGTTATGTTTAAGTCCCATGTAATAGGGGGCGAGCATATTGCCATCAACCGGGCACATATACAAACTCCGGCGGGGTAGTTGCGTAACACACTATCAGTAGCAATGGGTTTCATTTTGACAGTTCAACAACATTCATTGCGTTATTACGTTGTGGAGCATACAAATTTTTCGAAAATATGGAGCAATGTATTACCAATATACTTAAAAATGATTCAAATTGAGAGTAATAATGTGTTACGCAATTAGGGTGCGGGTTGCTTCTTAGAAATTTCTAATGGAAAAACTCACACCCACCTTACAGGTAAGGCTCCCGCAGACACGCGATGCAACTCCGGTAGAACAACTTCTATGAAAACTTCATGGAAGTTTATCAACCAGAATCGCGTCGTCGCGGCGTCACACCGTCGCGTCGCACCTGTCTGCGGGAGCCTATATTCTAAACCTGACATGGTCTTTATGCTAAACGACAAAAACATAAACATTTTATTAATAAAATCCTTTACAACCATTTAAAGTTACATCAAGAAACGTAACAAGTTTCGTCTTTAATTACTTACTATTTCGATAAAACCCGTTGTTATTAATTTTTATTACGTTGTAAAAGCTTAACTGATTACCAGTATTATAACAGATATTATAAGTTTTAAAGTAATAAAATTAATAGTAATAATTATTATTTCGGTAGGCCGACGGTGGCGCACTGCGGGGTACTTAAATATTGTTAATTAATTTGGTAATTTAAGTTATAACTATTTGTTATGTTTCCTTGTTCGTGTGATTGTATCTATTTTTGAGTAATTTACTACTTTTATTACTTAGGCTTTTTTATTGGTGCAAGAATAATAATTTCTCTTTCTTTCCTGACTAGACACCTTTATTAAGCGAGGATAGGTACCTACGCTCAGTATCATGGCAAGTCACTGAAATAATATAGGTAGAGCGATTTAAAGTAGCCAGTTATTGCAATAATATTGTTGCTATTATTTTATAACTGGACATTAAATGTGGGTTGTATTAACATTTTATTTATCTGGCGATTAGCGGGGGTACCATGGGCCAAGTAATTTGCCCATGGTACCACTTTGTCCCCCTTGGGGGTTCCACGGGCAAAAATATTTGTCCGTGGTACCCCAAGGGGGACTAGACTGGGGGACCACGGGCAAGTACCGGGGACAACAAATGAAAACACTGGCAATACTAATGCATAAGAGTATTTTGGAAATACGACATATAATTTAAAAAAACATTTTGACGGGTTTTGGCTATCAGCCGACTAGCTATATTGACTGTATTATTTAGGTACAGACGCCAGCACATCAAGCTACCCGAAACTGTCAAATTTTCCCAATCTACTTTGAGCCTTATGCTTTCGCGATAAAGTTGAAAATCTATTAAAGAAATTTAACAGATTGTAGTAGCTGGATGTGCTGGCGTCTGTACATTAATATTATTTTGTAAAATAAAACTTAGCTCATTGTAATTCTCTTTTAGGTTAGGTATCTATCAACTTTAACTTCACCCAACTTTCAACGGCTATTAGGTAACAATTTAGTTATGAATCAAAATTTACATAAACTGTTCATCAGTTCATCTGTCTGTCATAAAACTGGCATAATCAAATTCGAATAATAGTATTTATGCGAGGTTACGAAACAATTAAATAATTTTATTTCTTCGATATTATATATAACAGAATTTGCATGAATTTAAAAAGTCAATTAGTGAATAATTTATTGTTATTTGTTAGAAATAATAAAGTTCTTTATAATATTATTGTAATAAAACTGTCTGTTTTTAGAAAACTAACATGTTTATCGATATTATTTAGATAGTTCGTCACGTAACTAATAAAATGGCGCCTAAAACACGATTCTCGATGAATAAATAATAATTCTTCTCGTCTGTGAATAATTACGTCAAAGTCATAATATTCTTTTCTCGTCCACAACGTTATAATACAGAGTGAAATTTTAATCACCGTTTTCCTCTTAAGGGATCATTTTACTCATCATTATGAACAACTTTTACTATGGGACCATACCCGAAATCGTGAAAAAAAAGTCTGCTGTTCCCTTCATTTATGTTCGCTTATCTCGTCAAAATGTAGGGAACACCTGATTTTTTTCGCGATTTTATGTTGGTCCCATAGTAAAAGTTGTTTATAATGATGAGTACAATGACCCCTTAAGAGGAAAACGGTGATTAAAATTTCATTCTGTATAAGTACTGGACTCTTATGAAATAAAAATTTTAATTATACACAGTAATTACCTCCACCATCCTTGCTTTACTCTGTGGGGAGTACAGTCGCAAGTAAGTCTTACCTACTAGGTGATCGGTTAGTTATATAAGTTCATTTGATTCAGCAGAATAACTTTTTTTTTTTTTTTTTTTTTTTTTTTGTTAGCCTGTAGTGTCCCACTGCTGGGCAAAGGCCTCCCCCAAATCCTTTCAGGAACAATAACTTAACTTGTTTTTTTTTTAATGCAAATTGTCTACTTTTACCATGTTTGTAAATATGTGAGCATTATGTATCTATCAGATAATTAATTAATTTAACGGCACATGGCCATCATCAGTCAATTCTGGGTTCATTGCGGCTGCCGAGCTATCGTGGGTAGACGGGCGAGGAGAATTAAAACCACGTGTTGAAGATAATCAACGATACACAATTATTATTTTAACAAAATATTAACAGAATTGTAATCTAAACTTTCTAATTAATTGGAATACAGCGACGCTCCACCGAACACGTTTTGCTTGAGCGCGATGCAAACGGGTCTCTGCCCCGTCTGACGGCTGTGTGCCAAAGAGCCCGGAGTTGCGTCAGAGTGCAGAAACGTCAACCCGCGCTTGTCAAAATGTCCGCTGTCATTCTTGACGTTTCTTGACACTCTCAAAACGTCGAAGCGCCGTCACGGCCGGACTGACATTCGTACGTCCTCGTGCGACTGCTGACGCCTCGAGTTATCTGCAAAGACCAAATACCAATCTGTAGTACACGTTTGGGCACGCTCGCCCATTCCTGACTAGCTACCCATTTGTGTTGCCTGTTTGAAAGATCTCGATCTTCACCCCTCACATCTGAATTAAACACACTGGGCGGGCAACTGACCTCAGGCGCCCCTTCGACCACCCACCGACTCTCATGGTGCGGTGGACCGGACAACCCGTCAGCGCCCCTTCCACCAGTGACGAAAGCCACACGCAGCTACTACAATCAATTGGTCCGGAACATCGACCCGCATAGGCCAGTCCCAGCTCAATCTCCTGCTCCAAAGAAGTCGTAGTCTGATCATGGGCGTCGACCCGGTTTAGGCCAGCCCAGTCGATCAACTACACTACATACCACGCAGAAAGACGTAATTTGATCAGAGGCATCGACCCGGTTTAGGCCAGCCCCATTGATCAACCACACCGCTCCCAACTGCCTATCCAGTGCCCTACGCTCTAGATCGATTCTCGCTAAAGGAACACTATTTATCCATTGTTATAAACTCACCCTTTTATTACTCGTCCTGTTCGGAGGCAGAGAGGGTGCCAGAGCTTGCGGTCAAAGTGTGTGAATTAGATACCGATACTGTGTCACTATCATCATCAGTTGTTGCCGTTCCATTCTCATGACTATGGACTTCCGCCGTCTCGGCCTCGTCTGCCTCGTTGGCTAACGAAGTAGCTACTTCGATCAATCCACCATAGCCCCTGGGTACTGCGCGTAAGTTTTCATGGGCGTACTTATAGGTTCGGTTAGACCCATCAATGTCTCTCAGCTCGTATCTATCGTGATCTAGTACCTTGACAATCGTAAAAGGACCTTTGAACTTTCGCTGTAGTTTGGTTTGGTTACGCTCACTACCCTTTATAAAGACAAAGTCGCCTTCACTAAATGGTCTCACTATTGCTCTACCCCGGTTAAAGCGTTCTACTTCTGACGAAGCAGCCTTTTTGATGTTCTCGGAAGCATTATGCCTAATGGTGTCTAAGTCTAGACGGGGCTCTGGTTCAGCATGCGAGGATAAGGTTGAAATTCCCAATGACTTTGCTCGTATGCCAAACATCAATTCCGTAGGGGAGTAGCCTGTTACTCTGGATCTGGTACTATTCAAGGCAAGCTGAACTTCGGGAAGTTCGTCGCGCCACGTTTTGTTTGGGTCGTTCTCTACTATTGTGAGCAGGCATTTTAGAGTGCGCATTATGCGCTCAACTTGACCGTTGGCTCTACTGGAGCCAGTAGCGATGAGGTGAAGCTCTATACTATGCTCAATACAAAACCGTTTGAAATCCGCACTAATATAGCACCTACCTTGGTCTGATATTATGCGCTTCGGTGCACCAAATAGGTGAACTGCTCTTTTAAGAGATTGAATTGCGCTAGCAGTATCGAGAGAAGGTGTGTAATCTAAAAGAACGTATTTGGTGAACGAATCGATAATAACGGACGCATATTCTTTCCTATCACTTTTACCACTTAGTTTACCCGTGATGTCTATATGTATCGTATGCCAAGGCGTAGACACTTTAGGTATTGGATGTAATCGAACTTGCTGCGCTCCCGAACATCCCTTTGAAGCCTTGCATACTATGCATGAATCTACAAATTTACGCACCTGCTTGCACATTTGTGGGAACCAGTACTGTTCATATATTTTGTCAAGCGTCTTATCAGCGCCAAGATGCATAATTTCTGTGTGAACGTGATTAATAAGTGTCCAAGTCAGGGATCTTGGTACAACTGGTAACCAAGAGCTGGTTCTATTGCGTTCAATTTTCCTATACAGTATGCCCTTCTGCACGTCATATGTGTGTGCAATCGCTTCTGGCAACTCGTTGTTTTGATGTTTGCTGATAAGGTCACAAATTTCGCTATCGCGTTTTTGCTCTACAGCTAGCCAACCCTGATGTAACTCTATAAAGTGAACTTTCTTATTCCTATTCGTAGCAACAGTTAAATCATTTAATCCCTGCGAACTAGTTGTGGGCTCCAAAACGGGATTTCTAGATAGATAGTCAGCGTGGCTCATGCTAGTGCCCTGCTTATGAACAATATCAAAATCGTACGCTTGTAAGAAAGCCCACCATCTGTGTACGCGTGGAGTTAAGTCGGTTTTTGATTTGGATGCTTTCAAAGAATTACAGTCGGTGAAGACAGTAAAATGCTGACCGTATAAGTAATGCCGGAAGTTCTCAACCGCACGAACGACCGCCAGGGTTTCTAATTCATATGAATGATATCGCGATTCTACGTCCGACGTTCGACGGCTGAAGTAAGATACCACGTGAGGAACATTATCTTTCCTCTGGATCAATATAGCCCCGTAGCCTTCTGAACTGGCGTCAGTGTGAAGTTCAATGGGCGAATCTTGATCAAATATTGTCAACACCGGTTCTGACGTAAGAATATCAACAATCTTTTTATGGATGTAATTGTGAGCGTCTGTCCATTTAATGGGCCCTTTCAATTTTGTCAACGGGTAAAGAGGTCCTACTATACGGGTGAAATCTGGTATGAACCGTCTGAAGTAAGAAGCTAGGCCTAAAAATTGCCTGACATGTGTAGCTGTTTTAGGAGTCGGAGCGTCAACTAAAGCCTGTATCTTTCTAGGGTTCGGTGTAACTACTCCTGCTTTTATGACGTAACCGAGGTAATCTATTTCCTTTTTCATAAATTTGCACTTTTTAAAGTTCAACGAAAAACCCGCGTCAGTGAGAGCTTTCAAGGTTAGATCTAGACGTTCTAGCCCTGCAGTGACGTCGTTTGAATAGCACATGACATCATCCATGTAGGCCAGCGCTACCTTGTCTTTTAGGGGACCTAAAGCTGTATTTATGCACCGCTGATATACGGAAGCGGCATTCCGTAACCCAAACGGCATCGTCAAATATTCGAATTGTCCATCTGGCGTCACGAATGCCGTTTTTGCTATGCTATCGGGGTCAACGATTATCTGGTGGTAACCAGATGTCATATCTAATGCCGAAAAATAGTGCGCGCCATGGAGACGGTCGATTTGTTCGTCAATACGGGGCAATGGGTAATGCTCGGGACGCGTGTTAGCGTTGAGTTCCCTATAGTCTATGCACATCCTATCAGTGTTGTCTTTCTTCTTGACCAATAAAATGGGGCTAGCAAAAGGAGAACTGCTTTCCCGAATAACGCCCGCTTTTAATAGGGACTCTATTTTCTCATTGACTATTTCTTTTTCCGCGGGTGCTAACCTATAAGGATGCCTTTGCACGGTCTTATTTGGATCTATAAGGTCTATACGGAGAACGCCTGTCGTGACCCGTCGCGTTGGTATAGCGTGTGTGAAGAACTCACTATATTTTTCTATAATTCTAGTCAATGCTAATTTGTCATCACCTCGTAATTCCGTATCAATGTTCATGAAATCAATGTTACTAGATTTGTCAGAAAAATTAACTTCTTTACGCTGAGAAAAAGTAACTTGATCGTTATCCATTTGCACGTGTACGTTACACTCTAATATATCCCTACCTATTATAACTGGTTCAGCAATGGTGCCATCAGGTACTATGTGAAACAACACCGAGAGCGAGAGGCCTTGAACATTGATGGGGCTAATTACCTGGGAAAAACATTCTACATCCCCCCTACCAATGCCCGTGAGATAAACTAAATCATTCTGCGCAGTACCTGGGAACTTCTCGGCGTAGCTGTTAGCTACTAATGAACAAGCCGATCCACTATCAAAAAGAAAGGATACTGGCTCACCGGATGATGTAGTCAAGGTGCTCCTCAATGCCTTGCGTTCACACACATGGACTTCTTTGACTCCCGCTGCTCCGCCGCCTCCCGCTCGATCTGGACACGCCGACGCCAAGTGTCCTGGTCGTCCACATACGAAGCAGGTGATTGGTCTTGGTTTATTCGCGGCTCTGGATGTTTGGTCGTGCGTCTTTTCTGAAGTAGCAGGCTCTTCTCTTCGCTTCCGGCAGTCTATCGCTTTGTGACCCGAAGTACCGCAGCGGTGACATGTTCCTGTGAAGCGTGATTCGTAGAATCGGGTCCTTTTCACGTCCGCATCATGGTTATCACTACCCTCATGCCTTCGTTTCAGTGAAATGCCGTTAAGAACGCGCAGAAGTTGAGATTTAGTGGTCAGGTTATGAGAGTGGAGCTCACGGCGAATCACGGCTTCCTTTTGGCATAAAACTGAAGATACGAATCCGGTTGTAATATCTTCAGACATCTCCATCCGCGGGATGCGTTCGATGATGTTCCACAGGCGCATGGCCGCCTCGCTCGCGGTTTCTTTAACACCAACTTGAAAACGTAGAATTTCATCGAAGTAATCTTGTGGCAGCATAGGTTTAGCAAACTTCGCAAGCAATACTTCTTTTATTTGAGGCCATGTCAGCTGCGATGCCTGTAGTCGTGTTAAACAGGTAGCAGCTCGGCCTTTGAGTGCACGTGTAAGTAACAAAAGCAATTCTGCACCTTCTAACTTACGGTTGTTGACTACGATTTCTGTCACGTTGCACCAACCTTCGATGTCCGCTTCGTTGCCATCCGGATCAAACTCAATCAACTGGGTAGACGTGCTGCTCGAAGGTTGCGGCTGTGATATAGCCATCAATCAGGATAAAAACAGTTCCATCTGTTGAGACAGGCTTGGTTCTGATGGCGGCGCTGAGAATCTCGTGCGACTATTCTCCTCTGAAGTAAGCCCTTTATATCCCACTTCTGATAACGGCACATGGCCATCATCAGTCAATTCTGGGTTCATTGCGGCTGCCGAGCTATCGTGGGTAGACGGGCGAGGAGAATTAAAACCACGTGTTGAAGATAATCAACGATACACAATTATTATTTTAACAAAATATTAACAGAATTGTAATCTAAACTTTCTAATTAATTGGAATACAGCGACGCTCCACCGAACACGTTTTGCTTGAGCGCGATGCAAACGGGTCTCTGCCCCGTCTGACGGCTGTGTGCCAAAGAGCCCGGAGTTGCGTCAGAGTGCAGAAACGTCAACCCGCGCTTGTCAAAATGTCCGCTGTCATTCTTGACGTTTCTTGACACTCTCAAAACGTCGAAGCGCCGTCAAATTTATGTCATGGATTCATTTTTAATTTTTTTATCTATTGTGGTATAGTAATTTTATTTTAGGTGCATCGTCTTCACATACGAGTATTACTATATAATTAATGTATGCAAAATATTGTAAGACAGTTTAAAAGAGTAACGGTGGAGTTTCTTGCCCATTCTTCTCTATACGAAAACTACATTTTTGGGGTAATTTTTGACGTTCACAAGTGCCTTTTGAAATAAATGCTTTCGAGTTTGACACTATCAATCTAAATCTGAATCATTTTGAAGGATATTGCTAAGCAATTGCTTCATATACTACTTATGTTCTAAAAATTCGTCTGCTCAACAACGAAAATACCGCAATGAATGTTATTGAACTGTCAAAATGAATCCCATTGCTGCTGATAGTGTGTTACGCAATTACCCCCCAAGTATGTAACACCCATTGCCAAACATAAATTAATAGACATAATATAAAATTAATCAGAAAAATAAAATCAAATAACAGATGACGTCAATGACATGACGTCCGTGAGACAGTATGGAAATATAATTATTTTACTGAATATACGTCTATACGAAAAACAGACGACGTCAATGACATGACGTCTGTGAGACAGCATGGTAATAATTATAATTATTTTACTGACAATACGTCCATACTATCCATCGCTTATTACCGAACGTCTGAACATTGACTTGGCGATAATCCTCCCAAAATCCTCCAATATGTTCGCGATTAATGAATGAAGATCAACTTTCTCGTGATTAATGATTGTTTTATGAACATAACACACCATGACCGAACGATGTATTGACTATCAAAACGGATTATTTGGATAATAAATAATGTTACCAAGTATTTTGGTTGAGAAAGTTAGTCGACAGAAGGCTAACTCTACAAATACGCGAAGGTGATTCATACATCCAGTACACGTGGACATACAGCACCATCGATTTTTAAATTCGTTTTTAAATTTTAAATATTGTTTCGCAGTTTAATATTTCTTTAGTTTTAAGACTTTATTCATAACTATGGGTAACTAAGCCTGACAACCAGTCTTACCAAGGGGTATCGTATTACCCAGTACCTGGGTTGTGGAGGTCAGATAGGCAGTCGCTCCATGTAAAATACTGGTATTCAGCTGCATCCGGTTAGACTGGAAGCCGACCCCAACATAGTTGGGCAAAGGCTAAGCAGATGATGATGATTCATAACTATGGGTGATACTTATTGTGATTATCCCATACGTTCAAGGTGAATGCGCGGTTGTAGACCGCGAAATTAAAATTTTCTTACGTTTTTTTGCAAATTTCAGGTCAGTGTCAGTTTGTATCTTGATCATAACTTGATTCGCGACTATAACAGGTACGTATTTACAGAATTATAATAATTAGAATCATTAATATACATCTTTCTAAGTTAGATTTGTACCTTAAGAACACACTAACACGCTTGCTTGCGCGCTTGGTGTATGGAGTTGAACTTCTTTCCTTCGTTATGTTATCGTCTTTTAGATGCGCAATCAATTTCTTTCTAATGAGCTTTGATAAATTGATTTGTAGGAAGTTAATAAATATGACTTTTACTGGTCGAGAGTAATTGTAAGTAATTATATAATAATAAGCGTTACTTTTGTGGTTAATCTTCTTTTAAATGATCGATGTACCAGAAAATTTGTTAAGAAATAGTTTTGAGTGAGAACAAAGTAGATACTTACAAATAAATCTTTGCCTTCTGTTCCAGTCATTATTTTATTTAGGAAATACATCTTAAGGAACCCAGGACTTATCTATATACTGATAATAAAACTGAAGAGTTTGTTTTTTTTGACGCCCTAATCTCTTGAACTATCAGTCGGGTTTGGAATGTTTTTTTTTTGCATTTGATAGCTCAATTCTTGAGGAAGGCTAATAGGCTATTTTATAAGACGTTAGGACCCTTAGGAACCGAGCAAAAAGAAAAAAAAGCCAGAAAACGAATGCCTGGGTTAGCTTAAGCCTGAAAGTTTAATTGCAAACGTAGGTAGGCACTGTAAAAGAATATAAAAAAAATTGGAAAATCCGAAAGTGAAACTACTCTTATTGCTCACTTGATCGTATAAAACACCAAGTTGCTCCTATGAGTGAAACAAATCCAGGTCCAGTTGAAAACCAGCGTCAGGCACTAGTTGTCTGGCATTTTTGCTGAACTAGACCTTTTTAGCGCAGCCGTGAGGCACACTTTCCTGCTTATTTTTTATTATCTTTTAATTTTTTTTTATTTCGTACTTTACACTTTTTATTTTATCTTTATTTTTTTTATTGTTTTCTTGTTTGTTTTTATCTGATGTATGTATCTGGTGTGTTGTGTCTTTTGGTCTGTGCTAAATAAATATATTTCTTTATTTCTTTCTGTATTAAAAAAAAAAATACTCAAATAATTGATTTTTTCGCAAGCTACAATGTTTTCAGGTTTCACACTTGATTGACGGGATTTTTTTTAGAAATATTTTGATGTTTTTTTCATTTCTACAGCATTAAGGCCCCTCGCCCACGGCGACTTTTTGTAGCGATGCTTTCGCGCGTTCGCATCGATCGATATAGTCGCGATGCGGTCGCTAGCTGTTTGCCCTCGCCCACACCACGATTTGCAGTTGCGATGCAAACGCGATACTGTCGTGCTTCTGTCGCGATGCAAACGCGATTGTGTTGCACTGATGCTCGGTTCTCCACTCACGCGGCACCCTCCCTCCGTTCTCTCCCTGATGTCGTCCGACACGGTCGCGCGTTTGTATCGATACAGTCGCGATGCTGTAGCGCGTTGGCGTCGCTTCTGTAGCGCGTTGCAAATGCGACTAATGACCGTTAGTAGCGATGCTGTCGCACGTTTACGAAACGCGCGACTGCATCGCTAGAAGAAGTCGCCGTGGGCGAGGGGCCTAAATATCTGTATTAAATTATCTATACAGTGGTATATAAATTAAGTAGGTTCTGTGAACTGGAGTATAACAATAGTAACAGTTGCAGAAAGGAGGCGAAAAATATTTTTCGACCGTAAAGCTCTCTCTAATGCTTCGCATCATGAGTCGTGCAATAAGCAATTCAATAGAAACTTAATAATAGGAGTTCTGCTGAAGTAAATATTCTAGCAGAATTTTCCCTATAAATAGAGCTATGTTCATGAAATTCGAGCCACCCAATAATTCTTTATTACGGAAGCAACAGCCGTCCTATAGCCACGTTTTCTTTACAAATTGATCAGACGATCGTATTACTGATCCTCTGTCTCTTTGTTTCTCGTTTGTTTCGTGTGTGGGTCTCTTTTCTTCCTAAACGGATATGGACTTCCTATAAAAATGTATGGAAGATCATAATGCATGGATACTTTCTGTTTCTGTGTTTCTATTTGTTTATTGGGTAATAGTTCTTTTTTAATGTCTGACTATTTGTCTCGCTCGTGTACTTTTTTAATTTTTATTAGGTTCGTGGTTTTTAGTTCTCCTGTTAATCTTTATAAACAAAAATATAAACCTTGTCTCTAAAACTACGAGGCCTGTATCTTAAGAGACCTTCACCTTTTTAACCGACTTCAAAAAACGAGGAGGTTTTCAATTTTGATGTTTATGTTTTTTTCAGTAAGGAATAACAAATCCACGGCACGTGACAGTGTTTTGTTATTTTTAATGTTTTGTTTTTTCTTTTAATATTGTCTGGTATTGATGTTTTCTTCATCACTTGCCAGCATGAGTTTAAAAAAGCTATTGCCTTTCAGCAGAGTTGATAACGGACAACGCACAGGGTTGATAATCTCAGATGATTTACATTCCATCGCCACTTATTCAGTTATATACTTTACTGAAATGTATTTTATGTTGATTTTTGAGTGACCATTTGTAACAGACAGGTCCTAATACGTTTTGGTTGCAATGGAATTTGAACTTTGTTATGAATATTTTGCTGTTCCATAACTTGAAAATGATCTCAAATTCTTAATTCAAAATGTAAATATTATTTGCTTTTGCAATTTGGCTTAGACCGTAAGTGTTAATAAAATCAATGTTTGTGTGATCAAAACACATCTCATTTACAACTAAAACCTTCAGATTATAATAAAACGTAGTTATGATATTCATGTTACTCAATCACAAACACACTTTCCCTTAATTTCCCGAACCTACCTTAATAATTGCCAAAAGTAACATCTAAAAAGTAAAAGTTATATTTTTTTCTAATCGAAGTTATAATTAAAACCGGTTAAACGTTAATTAAACATCGGTTAATTGTAGCGCATCGAAAACTACATTTTCTTTTCGAAACCGTGTTTGAGTTTGTTATTTTAAATTTTTACTGCTTCTATGTAATACTAGCTTCGGCCCGCGGCTTCGCCCGCGTGGATCATCATCATCTGCCTAGCCTTTTCCCAACTATGTTGGGTCGGCTTCATCTAACCGGATGCAGCTGAATACCAGTATTTTACATGGAGCGACTGCCTATCTGACCTCCATAAACCAGTTATTGGGTAACACGATACCCCTTGGTAAGACTGATTATCAGACTTTCGGGCTTCTGACTACCAGTAACGACTGTCAAAGATCCACGAAAGACAACCGTGACCAACGGCTTAACGTGCTTTCCGAGGCACGGAAGGGTCTTGGTATGTAAATATGGTCACCCATCCAAATACCAACCGCGGCAAGCGTGGCTTAACCTGATCGATCGACCTGTGCGGTCCCGTTTTCCTTTTAAATTAGGAACCAATAACTTATCACCATCCTTACCACCACCACCACCTCATCACCTCTCTTATTGCACGTCATTCACCATTATAACTTATGCCAACTTAATTTGGACGTCATATTTATTACCTCATCAAGATCTGTCAATCAGGCACAGTATCAATCTCGTTGTCTCTAAAAGCAAAAATGATCTTCATAATCGAGCACAAAAGGTCAATCCCCCCCGGGTCATAAGGTCAAACAACCCAGGGTGTAAATTACAAGCGGCATGTTGACACCCGGACGGGTAAACCCTCTGTGGTCTACAGTGATGGATGACCTGCCCTTTGTCTTGGAGGATCAAGTGACGAGTCTCTTGAGGACATAAGATGGGAGGACTTTAAAACCATGATGGTTGGGGGATACTCTTTTTTGTCATACTTTGATCGCGGTCAAGCTGCTTTGAGATATATAGCTATTATTCATATTATAAAGAGGTTAGATTAGTGACTTGGTATGTAGGGAGTAATCTTCGGAACTATGTACAGACGCCAGCACATCAAGCTACCCGAAACGGTCAAATTTTCCCAATCAACTCTGAATCTGATGCTTTAGTGATAAAGTTGAAAATGTATTAAAGAAATTTGACAGATTGTAGTAGCTTGATGTGCTGGCGTCTGTACAGATCCGAAAATTATTTTATTAATGGAAAGCTACAGTATTGCCGAGTGTCATAGGATATATTTTATGTTAAGGGGGCGCCAGGTAGCCCGTGAAATTCAAATTCTCTTTCGTTTCTTGCAATTACCAGCTCAGTGTCATGTTGAATGTTGATTAAAATATGATTCACGAGCGTGTCAAATATGACTTTAAAGAATTATAATCATCAGTACAATCCTCTAAGTTCGTATAATCCTATTTAATGACTATTTCATGAAATATCAATCAATAGGATTATAAATATCCATGGAGTTTCTTGCCCGTTCTTCTCCATAGAGATCTACGTTTTGGAATGGGCAACTAGCTTCAACTTTCTGACTAACTGACCGACTATTTAATTTTGACAATTCAAAAGTGCCTGTACATGGTTTTATTGAAATAAATGCTTTGAATTTGAATATAACATAGAGGGAAAGAAAATTTGAATTTCGTTGAGCTTTCCCATTAAAACAAGAAATTTTACGCCGTTGAAGTCGCGAGCAGAAGCAATATTATAGGTAACTCGACGACTTAATATTTTATAGGTGCACGATGTTTGAGATGCCGCTGCCTGTGGTGCTGCTTGAAGGAGCATATAGAAGTGAGAGTGGTTGAGATTAGTAGCTGCACTGGTTGCCACTGGTGCCAAAACAATCTTTATAAATAAATTAATCTATGCAAAAAATTATCTGGGCAATGTCCTAAGTCCAGCAGTCTGAGGTAGTCTGCCATCCGGACATAGCCATGTAGCCTGATCAGCCTATAATGTTCTCACTGCTGGGACACAGGCCTCCTCTCAGTGAAAGGTAGTGGGCCGTAATCTACCATGCGGGCCCAGTGCGGGTGCGGCCATAGCCATGCGGTCAATCCAAAAGTTCAAAACCCTTACACGACATCACAAAAAAAACTCGTTCTAACATAACAAAGCCTTCTTAAACTCCACAACGCTAACGTATCCATGTCTTTTTGTTACAGGTACGTCATCAAAGGCCGCTTTTTTTCTCGAAACAGCTGCACAAGGCCAGGATACAGATTGACCTACAAATTGCACCCGGCTCACCGTTAGCGGTAAAATGACCTTGTGTTAAAAAAAAAAGATTTTGAAAACGAACCCGTCCCATTCCCAAAATCGACATGTTTTTTTGTTCCACGTACGGTTTTTCGAAACGCCCCAATTCCGGTGTATGGCGATAGAGTTTAGACTTTAGGGCTTAAAGTTAGGGTTGCATTTAGGTTGTAGGTTGAAGAGTATGTAGAATGCCAGGTGGTATGTGGTTTGTGAATGAAAGCGTCACTTGGGCACGTGGGTAAAAGTGTAATACAAATAAGGAACAGAAGTTTGAATTGAAACAGTCCTTTCATACGGTGAAGCTTTTAGCCTACCGATGAAGGGATATTCAAACTGAAAAACTATTTCAGAAATAACTTTTATTTAAAAGAGTGTCCATGGAGTTTCTTGCCCGTTCTTCTCCATAGGTATCTACGCTTTGGAATGGGCAACTAGCTTCATTTTATTTTTGACTGACCGACTTCTTGACAATTCAAAAGTGCCTGTAAATGGTTTAATTGAAATAAATGCTTTGAGTTTGAGTTACTTAGATTACATTAAAATGGTATACCACCTCGTTATTTTAGCCATAGCTACAGAGGCAGTGGGTGATAACATAAATAGGTACAGATGCCAGCACATGAAGCTACTGCAATCTGTCAATTTTTTTAAATAGATTTTTAACTTTATCGCTATAGCATAAGGTTCAAAGTTGATTGGGAAAATTTGACAGTTTCGGGTAGCTTGATGTGCTGGCGTCTGTGCCTAGGAAAGCGTCTGTGCCTAAGAAAAAAACTTGTTACATTAAACCTCCTACCTCGAAGAAGGACACATCGAGGTTTAGAAAGAGGCTGTCACTTACATAAGTAATTAGGTATATGTGGCACGGACGACTCTCTACAAAGCCGAACTCGATGTGGCGTGTATCCATTCCTATAGATTTTTTATCTGTTGATGTCTGCCATATGATTGTATATATTCTGGAAATACAATTAAACTTCTGCTTAACTTATCCTGTGGTTCTTCAAACCATCTGCCGGCTCTGTGGCAGCATTCACGTGCGATTATTGTTGTTTTTACTTTATTATGCATTGAATAGGGTGAAATAACGAGCTTACTGATAACCATCAGGCGCACGCCGATCACATAGAGACGCAAAAGGTGCGATTTGTAACAAAGCATTGGATTACTTATATCTAATCGAATCTACGTACCGCGTACTCTTGGTCTCCCACAAGTTGGACCTGGTAAAGGCCGCAGGAATCCGCTGGATGCGAAAAGCTTAGAATAGGTCGAAGTGGCGGTGCTTGGGAGCTTATAACCAGCAGTGGACGTCTTTCGGCTGAAATTATGATGATGATGGATCTAATCTAACTAGCCTGTATTGTCCCACTGCCTTCCTCTTTTTCCACACAATTCTGCCTTTTGTCAGGCAAGTCCTTTCGATAAGAGTCAAGCTTGTCCCGCCATCTTCACCTCGGCCTGTTATGATGTCGTCTTGCGTTTAATAGGACCCACTCGGTGGATTACATTATAATGTAGGAGGATATAATGGGAGCAATAAGAAACTCATACATTTCTGAAAGCAGAATCTATGTCATCGATTGTCAAATGTTATTTAAAGTTATGTGATTGGTTCTTGATAGTTTTGTTAACCAATCACAATGACTTACATAAGATTTGACTACAGTCAGTCTATTCTCACGTCTTCACCTAAGATTTGATGAGATTTTTACAGAAAAAGTCGGCAGACATACGTATCGATTTATCACCCCTGCAAACATGGGGGGTAGAAGGTACTATAGGCAGGTAAGTGTGTGGGCTAAATAGATATGTCTTGAACAATTGTAGTATTTGCAGTCAGATAATATTTATTTCTTTTTACCTTGCACATGCTTGAACGCAGATGCATTCTATTTTTGCAATACGATCAGCTGTTTCAAACATCTGCCATTCCCTATAATTAGGGATGTTTTTAATTGTTAATATTCCGCTCAAGTAAACATGTGGGGGTGAATGAAAGCCTGTATCAAGTGGTAGGTGTAGAAGTTAATATTTTGGTATGACAAGCATCAAGTTTGCGTAAGTAATTTAATTCGGCAAATTGCATACCCAAATTCAGGGGCCCGTGGCTAAATAATAACAGCCGCACATATCGATCGATCAGGTTAAGCTACGCTTGCCGCGGTTGGTCTGTGGATGGGTGACCATCTTTACATACCGAGACCCCTCCGTGCCTCGGATAGCACGTTAAGCCGTTGGTCCCGGCTGTCATTCGTGGATCTTTGACAGTCGTTACGGGTAGTCAGAAGCCCGAAAGTCTGACAACCAGTCTTACCAAGGGGTATCGTATTACCCAGTAACTGGGTTGTGGAGGTCAGATAGGCAGTCGCTCCATGTAAAATACTGGTATTCAGCTGCATCCGGTAAGACTGGAAGCCGACCCCAACATAGTTGGGAAAAGGCTAGGCAGATGATGATGCATACCCAAATTATTGTTGATCACATTGTCAGGTTTACAAATTAAAAGCTTCAGAACACAATACATTACTTTCGTTCTCAAAATTTATATTGTAAATTGTTATCTCATGTAACATTTTGCTTTGTAGGCACAGCATAATCAGTCCTCTCCTGAAGCCTCCTCTCTGTCAGAGGGAGTGGGCCGTAATCCACCACGCAGGCCCAGTGCGGGTTGGTAGACGTCACATGTCTTCGAATTTTTGGCTCTAGGACATGCCGGTTTCCATATAATGCAATTTTGGAATAAACCTGTTGTAAACATTTGTAAAAGAAATTTTTACCTGTGAATCTGTCTTAAGGAACAACAATAGTTACAAATGGGATACAAGTTCAAAACAATGTCTTAATCTGTAGGAGCAGCAACAAGTTTGTAACTTAAGTGGCAACTGCGAGCTGTCTGAACAAACTTAAAGTTTTAAGCTTCCAATTTGTAACTTGCCTTCGAAATCCTTCTTCGTGTCGGCGTGAGTTATGAGAATTAGCTCATGGAGTCATGCTTTGATGAAATAATAATATTAGTCAATCATAAAGGCAGTGGGATAAAATTCTGGAAGCCATTAGCAAAAGCTCTTTCCACACATCATCATTCTCCCATTTATTTGGAGTCGGCGCAACATGTCCTTTAAATCTTTCCATACTTCTCTATTAGTCGTCATCTCGGTAGTCACTCCCGTTCTTGCCTTAATCATCTTTATTTATTTATTTTACTATTTATGTACACACATATATAAACAGACAAGAAAGAACAGAACAGAAAAATAGGTACAAAGGTGATGCTTATTTCATAAGAAATCTCTTCCAGCATACCTGCGATAGGACAAGAAATAAAGAGATATAGACAGCGTGTAAAAGAGTAAAGGAGACAAAAAAAATACATAAAAAACTAAAAACAATTCACTAAATAAAACTACACAAATAATATGAGAATATACTTACATACATACAAATAAACATACATACTTCTAAAATACATAATATATAAAGTAATCAAAATAATAAATACATACACAACTATGATAAAGTGGAAAGATAGTGTTCTTTTACTCCTCTTTTAAATCTTTCACACAGTCATCCATCATCATTCTTTCTTTGGTCTTCCCCTACTCTTATAGCCATATATTCATACTCGAAATTTTCCTCACAACATTTTTCTCTCCACACACCCAATTGAAATTAAAAGTAGTCTTGATACCTATGGATAGCCATTTAAATCCTTTACGGCCAATTAAACTTTCCGAGAGTCAAGAAATCATTAAATATGGTACTTCTTATTACCTACACTTAGCTAAACTTGACATAATTGTTTTTGCGTCGTTGTCATCATTATGTTTTATTGTAGGGGCGCAAACTTTCTCGTCATTCTTCCCGACTTTAAGCTAATCTTTCATAATATTATCCTATTAATGTTATAAATGTGAATGTTAGTATATTTGACTATTTGTTACTCAATCACGCAAAAACGGCTGAACAGTTTTGGATTAAAAATTGGCACGCATATCGTTTACAACCTGGATTAACACATAGGATACTTTTTATCTCGGTAGTACGTTCCCGTGGGGTTATTTCTGACCTCCACGTGAGCGATGCCGCGGGCCAAAGCTAGTATTTGATATTTAAATGTCCTATATCTACACTTTTCATGTTATCCCCAATGATTTGCTAATTGTTTTGAGTTCCCGAAAATTAACCTAATTGAAAACATCAAAAGCTATCAAGGGATATCCCATCCATTTGTAAGCCTTATCTCCAGGGATGTATAACTTCTTCTAATCACGAGATTGAATTCCCATTCATACAAGTGTCGACCTGATCAATGGATTATTTGGGCGTGTCCATCAACGTTGGGACTTGTGACATGACAATGTTGGACATAATTATGTTGAACATATTAGTGATGCAATACCCATTGTTTGAGGATTGTGTGGGTAGTGTTGAGCGGTTTATCGGCGTTCTTTTGTTTTATGTTATTTAGTAGGGATGTGATTAAAATGTTGTGTATGGTATGGGGTTACCGCCAACGAAGTTACTATGAACAGTGTACCAAGTAAGTGCTCCAAGTTTATGTAAAACCAGGAAACTCAAACTCAAAGAATTTATTTCAATTAAACCATGTACAGGCACTTTTGTATTGTCAAAATTAAATTGTCGGTCAGTTAGTCAGAAAGTTGAAGCTAGTTGCCCATTCCAAAACGTAGATCTCTATGGAGAAGAACGGGCGAGAAACTCCATGAACACTCTTTTAAATCAAGATATTACAAAATCCTGGGTACATTATTCCCCTATATTATTCCATAAATCCCCAGGGATTCCTAGGTCGGGCAGAGTGTTATTGGATTTCTCCATTAGGAATTTTTCAGTAACAGCCCGGAGTTCGGAAGTTGGCAGTGTGATACCCCAGTGCCTCGGAAAGCACGTTAAGCTGTGGGTTCCGCGCCTGATTCGACACGACTGGAGAGAGCCATTCCATGGGACTATGAGAGTGAGAAAAGAGTGAGTGCACCTATGTCTGCGCACACACTTGTCCACTATAATATCTCCCGCGTAGATTGCTAGGCTCCATTGAGGTTGGCTGCTATGGCCGAAATTCGGTCTGGAGGGCTATTATATGTAGCTGCACCCCGCGGCTTCACCCGCATAAGTTTCGATCCTGTGGGAATATCGAGATAAAATCTATTCAATGTCGTTTCCCGGGACTCAAACTATCTCTATACCAAATTTCATTTAAATCGGTTCAGCGGTTTAAGCGTGAAGACGTAACAGACAGACACAAATTCGCATTTATAATATTAAAGTATGGATGTTGGATCGTAGCAGGTGGTGTTCTGCAGTTTCTGCGTGGGAAAAAGGCGAGAGTTTATGTATGTTTAATATTCACAAAAGTAACTTAATACTAAAGAACCTGTTTACTTCGAAAACTGCGTCAAACAAGTGTAAAATTAAAATCCTTTAACAAAAAATAAAACATAATTTAGGTTTCACATATGTACCTTACAGCTCATTAGGAAAATAATATTAATAAAAAGTAACGACCTCCAGTCACGTCCTGGTAAGGGCGTCGGCACACGAGATAGTTTATGTGCAATAAATACGAAGTTAGAACCCATACCGTTTTACTACCGCGTGTGGCTCGCCTTAGGCAACTGTCCCACCGCCGGCGATTAGCGATCCGATAAGCGAGTAGAGCTAGAACTAAAAAACGAGAGTATATAGTTGGTATGCGTATATACCAAGTGTGTGTTCTGCCCACCAAGCGAGCGTTGCTGAGAGTACTCACTTTGATAGCTCTTGTAGCTGCAACAAATGAGAATTCGTCGGCAGTGTGAACAATCAGTGATCAACAATTAATAAATATGTGTTGCACGGAACCGTACATTACTTTAACGACTTATGCGTCGTGCCTTCTGCACACACATCATTTGTGCCTATTATTGCAAATAATATGTAAAAATATATTTCAATAAGTGTCATAATCAGTGTTTAACGAACATTACATGGGACATACAGGTGGTGGCTAAGCGACGAGCGAGCGACGAGCGACAAGCGACTTGCGTCAAGCGCCACGCGCGCGCTTCACTAGTGTTTTCCTTCGCGTGTCACGTCCCGGCTCGTGGCATACTCTAATAAACTTCGTTCATTTGTTTTCTCTGCAAACCATGTCGCAAGTCGCCTGTCGCTTGAGCGTGTAGCTCGTGGCCACGAGGTTAACGAGATATCCTGTCGCTTGGTTAGATATTAGCTTTGTTGTTGCAATGAGAATTTCTTATTTTCACAGATGGGTTAGTTTATGAGTATTTCTAATTAATAACTGAAGTTTATGAGGAAATTTAGAAATTCATTTTCAAACCATTTTGACGATAGTAAGTAATTATGGTTGAGGTAATTGGAAACGATGTTTAGTTACATCTGGCTACGTTTAGAAGATGATCGTTTAAATGAAAACACGATATAAGTCGCATTAAATACCTACTATTTAATTTACGACTGACGCAGAGACATTGATAAATTAACGCAATAAAAACGTCTGTTGACATGTCAAGTACACACGTAGCACTGCAAATCTGCAATTACACAACCACCATTTATTATGTAGATAAAGCCTTCTGACTTCTCAGTTAGGTAATCAAAAACCTTGGGCATTATTGTGCAGTTTTACCTGAAAGAAAAAAAATATAAAAACGTGCTTGAAAATGGGTTTAATGTCAAGCTCCGCTTAAGAGACACAATTGATTTTCTAGGTATTATTTCGTTGCCGATAGGCGAGGCGCTGATCTTGACCGGTAAACTAGAAAGACATACGAACGAATTAAACTCAAAGTATTTTTATTTCACTTAAACTTACATGAGCGCATTTATGAAATGTCAGAAGCTAGGTGCACGGTTCCAATTGGTCGTTACCTATGGAGAAGAGTCGGCAGTAAAATTCTCGGTTACTCTTTTAAAAATAATTGGCTTTCACAATGCTTTCAAATTACAGTGTTAATAGGTATGGGAGGACAATGTTGGCCTGTCAACAAGTACTAACACAATAAAAATGGTCTACTAATCTACAGTCTACAAAGCCTACAACGTTATCTCATTTACAAAATATAAAAGAATATATTTAAAAGATAAATAGAACAATAAAAATAAAAATCTATTTAAACCAAATGACATCAAGTTAAATAAAAGTTTTTAATAAGTCTTTAATACTTTTTGAAAACAATGCATAACATAATCAGCCTATAATGTTCTCACTGCTGGGACACAGGCCTCCTTTTGTCAGAGAGAGTGGACCGTAATCCGCCACGCGGGCCCAGTGCGGGTTGGTAGATGTCACATGTCTACGAATTTTTGGTTCTAGGGCATGCCGGTTTCCTCACGATGTTTTCCTTCACCGTTTTGAGAGCAGTGGTGATGAAATAATTTACACAAAGTAAAGCGCCTGTCAGGGTTCGAACCTACGACCTGTATCTCGTAAGTTGCGGTCGTTACCACTGGGCCACCACTGCTCTCAAAACAAAATAATACTTTGAAAATCATCCCTTTCGAAATTGGGTCATAAGCAATTATAAGCAAACAATATGGTCCAATACTTTAACAATATCAAAAACTCTGCAATAACCTTTAAAAAAACTCACTGACACACTTTTTAATAGAAGGCACGATATTTAAAATATGTAGTTCACGTAGATAATTATTGTTCTGACAAGTCTCCTATAGCTTTTGTCCTCGTACGGGACCATTAACGTCACTTGCAGAGCACATTCAATAGCTGTCAATAAGCTGTTCTGAACAGAACTGGGGCTTATGGACGTACCCACCGTACATAAGGTTTGAAGTTCGAAGTTCGTGTGGAGTGAGGTTTAAAGTCCTTTGTAGATACTTTTGCTGGGTTCTTGGGAAATATAACAAGAACTAGAATAATATAATATACGAGAAGCATAGAACCGGTCGAAGTGGTGATGCTTTGGCTCCCCAAAGCATCACCACTTCGACCGGTCGGTCCGGTAGGTCTCCACCTATAACCAGCAGTGGACGTCTTTCAGCTGAAATGATGATGATGATAACTAGAACGTATACCCATAGAAGTTTAATAATGAAAATGGTAGATATAGCTCTTTGATGATATATGAGTAAGAATGTGGATGTTAGAAGACCAAATAAACGATAGGTGGATTGTATGAAAAAAAAATGGTTAGAGAGAGGGCGATTAGTGAGATAGCGACTGAGATGTATGGGCGAAGATGACATGCTGAGCTGACCATGAATGAATTGGTATAAGGGCAAGCGGATTATGGGACTCTAATAAAGCGGCATGATAACGAATAATGACTAGATCAAAATTTTCTATTTAAAAGAAGATGACGAAGAAGGCTGCTTAGATATTATATATAACTAGCTAGCTGACCCGGCGAACTTCATGCCGCCTCAGAATCAATACAAAATGTAAGAGAAAATCTTCCTTATATTTTTTGTGACTTTTTCCGATGTTTTAATAGTTGTTCTGCTATTCAGGGCGGAGACAAATCTGACAAATCAAAAATCATAAAAATCAGTCCAGCCGTTCTTGAGTTATAGGTGGCCCGACGTTTTATTTATATAGATATAATTATTTTACCTACTTCAAGCAATTTTTGGATCGGCAACACATTTCTTCCTGGTATTCTGAAAATATAAGAAACTGCACTTAACATATTATTATGTATATTATAAATATGCATATACAGGGTGTCCAGTAAATAGTACGACATATTTCAGGGGGTGATAGCTTGAGTCAATACCTACCAAAACAACACAATATATGTTCCGCGAAATGTAACTTTTTTTCTCACCACTGTAGGTAGCGATAAGAAAATCGTTCTGCGAAAATTTAAACAAAAAATGGTATTTCTTGAAAAAGATCTTGTTTTTGAAAGAAAAAAGACTTACCAATGAGTAGAGTAACTATTCACAAATAATTTGATGTAAAAAAAAAACTATAAAATAAATTTTTCATTACGAGATACTTCAAAATCTGTTTCAAGGTAGAGATTTTTCGATATTTCCGAAAATTTTGTATAACTGTAAATCCGTAACATTTTGCGGAACATATATTTTATTGTTTTGGTAGGTATTGACCCAAGCTATCACCCCCTGCAATATGTCGTACTATTTACTGGACACCCTGTATGTATATTCGACTTTAATATCAAAACTAGGAAAAATTTTAACGTCTACACAACCCCAATATACCATTGCTGTATTAATTTATTATGAAGCTATGTCAGCAATGGACGAGCATTCTCCATTCACAATGAACTTCAGAGCTGGCCAGATATTATTCATTAAAGTCCAAACATATTGCAGTTTATAGAATTAATTGGTGCGAATATGCACATACCTATTTCCAATAATAATATAAAGTAAAATGTATTAAATGGTTTAAGAATAGGACCAGTCATTCTTATTAATACTAATAATGATAATCTTTAATAATCGTTTTTTTTGTTATGTTTTTTCTGGTGTACAGTAAAGTATATATAAATAGATATAAATAATATTATACAGAGGTAAAATTTGTGATTTGGTACGTAGAGGGTAATCTTAGGAACTCCTGATCCAATTTCGAAAATTCTTTCACAAGTGGGAACCCGAGTTGCCGAGTGTCATAGGATATATTTTATATTAAAACAAGAACTGGCTTGCAAACATTTTGCAATGAGATCAACCAAAACATGGCTGGTGAAAATTATATAACAATAGTAGATAAATCTTTATATATTGGGTGCGATTGAGAGCAATGGTAGCCCAGAGTGTTAACAGCCGCAACTTATGAGTTGTCGGTCGTAGGTTCGAACCCAGACAGGCGGTTTACTTTGTGTACATTATTTCATCACCACTGCTCTTAAAACGGTGAAAGAAAATATCGCGATGAAACCGGCATGTCCTAAAACCAAAAATTCAAAGACATGTGACGTCTACCAGCCCGCACTGGGCCTGCGTGGTGGATTACGGCTCACTCCCTCTCACCGTGAGGAGACCTGTGTCCCAGCAATGGGAACATTATAGGCTGATTATGGGTGCGTTTAAAAGCATTGAAGCAAGAATTAAAAAAAATAAAGCAAAGGCACAGAAAAAACTCAATTTTATCAAAACTAAAACGTAGAATGACCGTAACGGCCAAACCCATAACAAATACAATAAATAAAAAAAGTGGCACTCCGGGAGTGCCGACAGAAGTGAACTCTTGAACAATTACGTGTGTATTGTTTTAATCGTCATATAAATAAAACACAAACAGAATACTTTGCCATCACTCACTGGCATATCGAAAACACATTAAAACCGAGTATATACCGAGGACAGCCGAACACATCCGAAGCGGTGTCGGTTACGGTAACAGTGGTGCGAATTCAATGGTTTTTTTTTTCATCTCAAAAAATGCCCAACGCGCCTAAAGAAGTTTTCACTTCAATAATTTTGGGTTTAGTGAGGTAACCCGGTTCACATGCAACTGTCGTAACGTAAGCGAGGAAGTAATTACAAGGGGCCATTAGAGCAACCACGACCGCGACCACAATGTGGTTGAAACTGGCACAAGTTGTAGACTGAGCGATGAGGTTGTAGTTTAGAAACATATGCATATTAAAAAATGTTAAACATAACAAGTTGTTGGTGTGCTTAATCCAAAAAAATGTTTCCTAATATATATTTTTTGTAGAATTTATAGTTTTGTACACAGCAATCTTAAAATTCAGTGGTACTGTCAGACTTTCTTTGGATTTCTGATGTACTATCAGACTTTCTTTATACCTGTTAAAAAGAGCATAATAATAGTAGAATAATTTTAACACACTAACATAGCTTTTAAGTTTTTTAGCACCTAACTATTTAACTAACATAATCAATATGGATCATTGTAATGTTGTCTAAGGAATTAATTAAATTTAATAAAGTGTTAAGTCATAGGTACGTCATATTCCTATATTCCGTTTTATTTTAGTCCATCATACCCATGATCAATCTACTATTGCATTTGGTACTCTACTATTCCCATAGGAAAAATGTACAAAGCAGAAGCTTTAAAGTTAGATGCTCCAGCCCAACACTTGCACCAAAAACTAACGGAAGCCAAAACGATCTATTGTTCCCGTATTGAAATTCAACGCGAATATAGATTTTTGGACATACGTTTACAAAATTTTCTTCTATTTCAAAGAAACTATCATCATGTATATTGCGATGTTCAAATTTATTATCAACTAGCTTTTGCCCGCAACTTCGTCCGCGTGGAATAATGACTTCCGGAAAAAAACAAAAATGTTCTTCTATTTCAAAGAAACTATCATCATGTATATTGCGATGTTCAAATTTATTATCAATATTGTAAGCGTCTAAGGATACACCATTCATATTTTCTAGTGTGGTAACCACATCTGGGTACTTACATCACGCCATGATTATACTGCTCTGCTATCATCATACTACGATCACTAATCCAGCGAGGTAATTATAGTCCAATTTCCCTTGATCGTTTATTATAGCGGTTCGTCGGGGAAGCTAGCGAAAAAGGGCGGATTGCGTCACCTGTCTACAACGTAATAGTATTTTTTATAGTCCAGTATTTCTTAGCAGATTGCAAAATAGGAAAACTAAATCAAATATACAAACCTACGCAAAATTCTGACATTTGACTCACAAACACTAACTCTAAATACGTTTATTGATATTAGCTTCAAAAATTTAATTGTAAACTTCTAAGAGTTTTTTAAATGAAAACAAAGGAACCATTTGCGATCATTCGATCGAAATAAAATAAATTATAGACATCGTCTGAAGGAGATTAGCTCATAGACTACAAGCATGGACGACACGTTTGAGGAAGTTGTAGATAAAGATCCTTAATTAAAATTTGACAACATACGAACGTAGAATACAAAAACCACTGTTTTTTAACATCTAACCTTCATAGACCTACATGGTAATATCGATGTGGCAACAATAAAATCACTTAAACAACTTAGAGTACATTTGACAATGATTAACAATCAACACACACCCAACAATTGCGTGCTACTTCGAAAGGGAAAATCTATTGACAGTCAAATTGTAAACGAAGAAATAAATAATTTAACATACGATTTCATTGAATCAGTGTTTAAAGACATGAGTGGACCAAGGCTTTTCTTAATGAGAGAACGTTGACATGTCCTGAATGAGGATGCGAGGATCATTGAAATAATGACTGGTACATTAAAATTCAAGTAAGCCATTAGCAAGTTTATTTTTAGTATATTGAATGGTGAGGGAAACTGCGTTAATTAGTACTTGATGAGGTGTTGATTGCAATGATGGAGTGTTGAATCAGAAGATTCCATTCCAAGGAGAATTTATTACCGAAGACGTGAAAGTTGATGATGAAATCATACACGCAAAGAAAGACGTGAATGTATTTAATTTATAAAATCTAATACAAAATATTACACGTAGTCGATCTATAAGTAAATTAAGAAATTAATAAAGCCTAATGTTGACTGACTCTATTTAAATGTTATAATCACCCAAAATTAACTTTCCAATAATCGTCCTTCGTATTCATTGACGAGTTCAAATAGGTAATCCCAAACCCATTGAACTAGTAATGATTGATGAAGAACCGTCTGCTCATCATTTAGAAGCACCATAGTAATAAATAAATGAACTGTAAGGAACCCCTCACACGGTTGATTAAAAACTTTCCCTTAAGAAAATAGGAACGCGAACGATAGCTGGTCAAGTGTGAGTCTGATTTACAGACTGTAGGTTCCGTAGTCAATGTCTTATAGACAATGACAGTTCAAATAAAACGTTGTAGTGTTTGTTTAAATGTAGTTTATAGTTACTATGTAAGTCGGATTTCATATTATGGTGTGTGAAAGTTTATCCATTTTGGAATACTACGTGAAATAAAACTGTTAAATAATGATTTGCTGATCGAAGCCTCTTCAGAAAAATTGTTACAAAAACACGTCATTTATACACGTTGTTATTGTAATAGAGCTATGGCATCTGCTCCCACTATCTGTTACGTTATGCTAATTTCGTGACAGACGTTTAGAGAGACAGACTTTGTAGCCTCATTCATGTATTCCAGTCCAATCGCAACTCAGCCTACGGAACCCTAAAAAATCATAACTGCCATTAGAAATGCGGCATCGTTACCACGCTTTCCGCGACCACAAAAACTAGCTTCTAGATGGTCAGACCACAATATTACATGAACATTTTCTCCGCAAGTGAATCAATCTTTAGCACTTATGAATTCCATCACATAGATGATTCATGGTTTTTCTATGTAATTAGGTACTAGTGACTGGATTCTGTTTGCTGTTCTTGTTTATATCTGTACCTACTATTTATTTTGTAGCTGTTGCTAATACGTAAGTAGGTTGAAGGTGGTATGCGATGGTTGAAGGATTGGTGTGTAAACGTGGTATTTAGTTTGCCAGTGATTGTGATGTAGTATTTGATGTTATTGTATTGTATTAGAAACATAATATAAAATTACTCCTGAGAATACAGATGGTGATGGTGTAGACAGAAGTACTTATTACACGCAGACATTTTTACAGATATGTTAAAGGTGAATATAATAAATAAAAATGAATCGCCGAAATGTATGTACGCGCATAACTTCCGAACGACTGCACTAAATTGGATAGTTATTTTTTGTTGTGCTCGGTATTGCCAGGACAAGGTTTGTATGAAAGAAAATTTAGGATATTCGAAAAAAAAAAATTGCACCTGTGCGAAGCTGGGGCGGGCCGCTAGTCTAATATAATGTTGTGGCGATCCTACTGTGGTTTCGACACAAATTCAGATCAATGAAGGTCTCATCATCATTATCATCATCATTGGCAGCCTAGTTCTACCCACTACTGAACACAGGCCTAATCCCTTTTGTGTCATGCTTCTCTCTCTGGTCTATGCGAGTCTGATCCAGGTCTTCCCCAAAAAAGAACTGCTACTAAATATTAACAATGCCACTTTGTCGCGAGCCTGAGGAAAGTTTTAAGTATTAAGATAGATGGCTATACGAGTAGGGTAAGACCAAAGAAACGATGGATGGACTGTGTGAATGATGATATGGTTAGAAAGGGGGTGACTGCCGAGATGACGACTAATAGAGAAGTATGGAAGAAGAAGATATGTTGGGCCGTGCCCAAATAAACTGGGATAAAGACAGGAGAATGATGTCGATGACTTTGTCACTGAGTATACCAAATCAAATAAAAACAACATGTTTCTAAAATGTTGGATTTATGGCAGCACGAGCTGGACAGTATTTAACTGCTAGCTAAAAGATTCATCATCAGGGATATAGTTGGCAATTCGTACGAAAAAGCGTTGTGAAATTCAGAGAATTGCCCGCTTAATTATATAGACGTTTAATTAACATGTGTTTCTACATCCTTTTACAACACAATAGAGGAATTATTTAGTTAGACTTAATGTGTGCGACTTTATTTGGCACACCACTGGGTTTTGCAATTATGCTGGCAAAATTTATCAGTTTTAGGCCAATGACGATTATCTTCGTCATAGTTATTAGTCAGGTCACTATTATCAACTTCCTCGTTCTTTTTCTTTTCTTATCTTTATCTTCAATAAACACATATCTACAAATTGGTCTATTTATTTATAACAACTACTTTATCAAGTGTTAATAATAACCCAACCTTTACCACAACAGTGTTGCAAACATTGGCTATCGATTGACCAACATTGGTCCAATTCGGTTATAGTGATTGGTGATAGACGTTCTGGTTAGCCTTGACATAAAGCCGATTGGGATGGTGGTGATGCCGACGACTTGTAATGACGGACGGTAAGCAAAGATTAAGACAGTGTGGGACGCACTTTATATTGATGACATTTGAGTGTTTGATTTATTGGTTAAGTATAGAGCTATTAGGATTTAATAATGACAAAGTTGAATATTTTGTAATACCAATGTTTCTAGAGGTTGATTTATAGTCAACGCATGTTATATACGAGTACCTATCGTAAGAGAACAATAGCACTTTTTTGGTTTTATTCCACTCTGCCCCACCACGTCGTCCCACTAGTGGGACGAAATTAAATATTAACATTTTAATGTCCACTTTATCCCACCAGTGAGAAAACTTGGTGGGTAGAGTGGAATAATTCCTTTTTTTAGAAGTCTTAATTAATTTCATCAAGTCTTGAGAGACTTGGTAGCTGGTTTAATTTTACGCTAACCAAACTTTCCCTAAAGAATGACATTCATTCTATCCACTGTTTGCATTTCATGCATGACTTCCCTTTCTAAACTACTGGACCGAATTTGATAAAAACCAGATTTTTATCTCAAACCACCATGCATCGACCAATTTGCGGTCACAACTCACGATATCGTGACGATTATGTGACGAAACCGATGATAAATTGCTACATTCTGTTTAAGCAGGTAAGTACGCAGCTTACGATATACTTAATAGTATATAATATCGTTAGTAATATATGCAACTTATCGCTTTAGTCGAGGCCTGTGGCGTCATACTTAATGCATCCATTGATTGATTTTTGTCGGTGATGTTTTCTCTATTATTAGCACCGCCCCGCGGTTTCACCCGCATAAGTCTCGATCCCGTGGGAATATCGGGATAAACAGTATCCTATGTTCTTTCCCGGGACTCAAACTATCTCCATACCAAACTTCATCTACATCGGTTCAGCGGTTTAAGCGTGAAGAGGTAACAGACAGACACACTTTCGCGTTTATAATATTAGTATGGATTCCTTCTCTAGGT
This sequence comes from Hydraecia micacea, assembly GCA_914767645.1. Classification (NCBI taxonomy): domain Eukaryota; kingdom Metazoa; phylum Arthropoda; class Insecta; order Lepidoptera; family Noctuidae; genus Hydraecia; species Hydraecia micacea. Next base: position 12,088,175 of record OU611795.1, read on the forward strand.
CAGATAGGCTCTCCATGCCACAGTTGCTCCATATAAAATACTGGTATTCAGCTGCATCCGGTTAGACTGGAAGCCGACCCCAACATAGTTGGGAAAAGGCTAGGCAGATGATGATGAATTAGATTTCTCTAGACTGGCCACGGCATATGTGAAAAGAATTCATGCCACCATGAAAAACTTAGCCAGGCAACAAAGTCGGCAGCTAGGTTGGTTGAAACTCAAACTCAAAGCATTAATTTCAATTAAACTATTTACAGACACTTTTGAAGTGTCAAGAAGTTGGTCAGTCAGAAAATATGAACCATTCCAAAACGTAGTAGGTACCTAGGGAGAAGAACGGGCAAAAAACTCCATGCACACTCTTTTAAATTATATTTTTACAAAAATATTAGTTACATCATTAATTTTGGCCGAGGCAGCTAAGTGATGACCACTTGCTCAGAAAGTCAGGATGTTCCAGGAGTAAGTCAACTATCGTAACTCGTGGAAGCTTTTTAACGCACCTCAGTTCTTTGTTGAGACTTCAGAACTTTTTTTGCAGAACAGACTTGAGAACTTCTTGCGTAATATTCTGGTGCTTAGTTTATAACAGCTAGTTTTGAGAATCAAGTTCTTCTTACTTAACAGACAGCTGTGCTGCTGGGCAGTTTGTTGCGCCACTTTTTCTTTCCAGCTAAAGTATTACTAAGAAGTGTTGAAGGGTTAGCGTTTTGAGGGACTGTTATAAGTAATGTAGACGTTCAAAAAGTGCTGATTCTCTAATTGATTTATGAATTCATCATAAATTTTGCTTTTGATTTTTGAAGTGAAAACTTCTTTAGGCGCGTTGGACATTTTTTGAGACGGGAAAAAACCATTGAATTCGCGCTACTGTTACCGTAACGACACCGCTTCGGATGTGTTCGGCTGTCCTCGGGATGTACTCGGTTTTAATGTATATCTGATATGTCAGCGAGTGATGGCAAAGTATTCTGTTTGTGTTTTGTTTTTACTTCTGTCGGTATTCCCGGACCACGATTTTTTTTTTGGACTGATTCTAGCTTGACGATGTTTCATAGCTGATATTGTATCCCTGAAATAGCAAAACTTCTGCAGACCGCGTCAAAATTGTTACAAAACTTTATGATCACTAAATAAAACGCGGGGCGTGTACAAATTTTTCTATAAACTCTCATCTCCCAGCGCAAACTACAAACAGCTGGTGTAAATGGGTCACAGCTGCTGGATGTGGCTCATTCATACTACTTCTATTTTATTGCAAACTGTGAAACTTTATAACTGGATTTTTTTGAAGCATTGACACATTTCGTGTCAGTAATCTTTGTTTTAAGAATGAGTTGCGCTTTCGCTCGTGTCTAATGCTCGGTTCCTATAAACAAAAACGAATCGTTTTGCTTACAATTTGTTGCATTTTTTCTTGCCAAACTGGGTATATAATTAGATTCGTAAGCTAATTTTACTTGTGATAGCTACTTCCATTCGGGAGGGTCTACTATGCAAGACTATGAGCCCTTTGCATGAACTGTACATGTAGGTACAGACGCCAGCACATCAAGCTACCCGAAACTGTCAAAGTTTCCCAATCAACTTTGAACCTTAAGCTTTAGCGATAAAGTTGAAAATCTATTAAAGAAATTTGACAGATTGTAGTAGGTTGATGTGCTGGCGTCTGTACGTGTAGTCCGGTTATTATAAATCACAATCCATAATAATATTTAATATTGGTAACAACGACTTAAAAACTATGTTAAAACACGTGCAAAATATATGCATGTACCTGATAAAAGACACTCAAATTCATAAATTATTATAGGAACATACAAACTAACACCTCTCTACGTAAATCAAACAAACCCTCATTAATATTTATGATGTAGGTAAGTATGTTTACTTTGTAGTTTTTTGTATTTTCTTCCTGAAGGTGTGTATTTGGAACGTATTTCCATATGAAAGGAGGCACATCGATCTAAAATAAAAGAAGAAATGAAAAGTCGTTTCCGCTTCTAATGAATCATATTAGGGAAAGAAAGAAAGATAAGCCAAAATAAAGCTCTGGCAACACTGAGGCAAATCCCGCGCGGGACGCCGGGCGTGACTTACGAACGTCGATTGTTTTATAGATTATAATTATATAAGGTGCTATAAAAATATCTGCCACGGCTTCAATGGGAGACAGTATTTTGCATATAGACTACAGTAGTGAATATATTATGTTATGGTTTTGTTGATCAGGAAGTCACGCGACTAATCGCACCAGCGGGGCAATTAAGTAACACACTAACAGTAGCAATGGATTTAATTTTGACAATTTAACAACATTCTTTGCGTTATTTACGTTGTTGACCTGACATTTTTTCGAACATATGAAGCAATGGATTAGCAATATCCTTTAAAATGATTCAGATTGAGATTGATAGTGTGTTACGCAATTAGGATATGGTTTGAGTACCTTCATACAAGTAAGTTAACATAATCTGCGCCAGCGAATTTCGTCCCGCATCCCGCGCAAGATTCGCTTTAGTTTGACCAGAGCTTAAAGTAAAATTTTGTTTTTCAAAAACTGGAACCACTTACTTATATCACCCATTCACCTTATGTCACCCATTGTAAAATTTCTATATTTATGTCTGTAATTTATATGGTGTACATAATAAAGAGTATTCTATTCTATTCTATTCTATTTATATCGCCCTCTACATCTTAAATCATTTATTTAATTGAGTCATCAGATCAGATAGTATATCAAAATAATATGACATTTATAGCACATAAGCGTACGCGCAATCAGGTCGACGGACTTATGCAAGAAGCACGTGGCTAAACTTGTTTTATTCATCTGAATAACTGGTTGACTCGTTGCTATCAACTAGATTTAGATTTTGTATTAGACTTGGTGGCTAAGCTTTTGTCCTACTAGTTTACAGCTTAATGAGATGTAATTATGATGATTAACTTATTGCGAATTATAATAATTATAATCAGAATTGACTAACATCACTTTCAATAATAATACGAAGGATTTTGAATAAAATGCATTCATAATTGTTTGAAAATGTCTTCTGTTCCATAACGTAAATAACGCAATCGAAATGTTCAGAATCGAATGATCGAAATTTCATTTCATTCGAACATTTCATTTCACTTGAACATTTCGATCATTCAGAAGGCCAATTCTCGTAATTTAAAACTGTCGCTGTCTCATCTCGGTTACAAACAAAATGTCAAAAACTTGTCAAAATGTAGGGAAATTAGAGGTATTTTTAACAGATTGAGACTGAGATCAGACTGTGAACGTTTTTAAAATTACGAGAATTGCCCCTCTGTTGTTCTTACAAATGGCAGACTGACAAATGCAGTGTCTTCATTAAAATGATTTCAACGAAAAACAAAGAACGATCAAATTGTTAACACACGTTACTTTGCATAATGCTAATTTATTGTGTTATAAAAACAAATCATGTTTTAAAATTATGTGTAACAAAAACATATGTAAGTATTATGTTTTAAAATTACGTGTAAACAGTGTTACCGTATTTTCCTTTGTATTTATTCTTCAAATTAGGTTATTAAGTCTTCATGATTCATTCAGAGAATTTCATTGTCATATTCAAATATTAATAATTGTTCCCCAAAATGGTAGATTATGAGATCTTGATGAGCAAAATGTTGGTCAACGAATTACAATGTAATTGTTTCTGGGAATAATAATTTAGGTTTGTAGGGCTGTCCGTGATTAAATGAATTAGTTTCTATTTTGGTCCTATTATGACACAGTTTTAATGTGGGCGGACAAAAGCAGGATATCTATAATTATAAGGAAATTAAATTGGATTGTTTTTCCAGCGATATCTTCCTGTTAAATCGACGCTTAGTTATGATTTCAGAGTACGCTAGATTAAAAGCGGAACAATAATGTGAAATCGATTTGCCAGAATAAAGAAAATGAAGCAAATATTGGTATTTATTCAACAACTAACACGCTTTAAAGAGAATTCAAATAATTGTGATTAATTCTAAGCAGAAATAATTAACACTAGAATTAATAATAATTTAACTATCAGTAAAATAATATTAAATTATTCAACGAGGGGATAAAGCAGTATCTTTATTAGGACGAAGACACGTTTATCCCCGAGGAGGCAATTCTATTTTCCAATATGTTTTTCTATTTATAAGTTAAGTTATCATACGAACTTTTAATTTAAGGTTTTAAACTCAAACCACATAATTGACAAGCGGGCTATAGTAAAATTCAGTACAAAATTATTGCCCGGCTAGACCCCAGGTCTATGATGACTAACTTTACGTTAGATTTGCATGACATATAATTTGACATTATCGAGCAGCACGCGTAGCATGAACTTCTATCTCTACTCTACTAAGAATAGACATATCCCTTTCTATATAAAGTGACATTACTTTTCTTCATTTTTGACATCCCACCGTAAAAATCTATCTAAAATCTGTCATTTTATCTTTTGTTTCCTCGGTGGTCATGCTGTGACGTGTGCTGGCGGTGTGAATGATTTATTATTTTCTTGCCTACATAAAAATAATGTAAGTAAACAATTTCTTTTCGACCAGTATTGGATGTAAACAAGTTTACCCCACGCGACAACCTTACTTAAACGTGCTTAAACTACAGGTTAAGGCCACAATCACGGATAAGATGACAGTTGAACTTGTAAACGTGTGCTTTCACATGAAATATTCAGTCCTTACCTGCCGATATATAATTTTTGTGTTTAAAACAACTTAATGGACACCCGACGGATGTAAAGTGCGTGTTATTATAGTTATAAAAATCTTAATGTGTTTTAAGATATGTTAACGAATGATATGGTTTTAACTTTTAAGTCGAACCATATAATATTTCTTGATACGCAGGAAATGCCGCTTCACTTTTATGAACGAACATTCCTGGTTCGGTTTTTTACTTGAAAATTCATGTTTGGAATGAGAAAGGAGATTCCTTTGCCTAGCAAAGGGGCATAAACCAACGTCAAGCAAGTTGGTATTTTTAATTAAGTATGTTTTAGATTTTCTTCTTGCTTTTTATGGCAAAGATTTTGTATCAATAAAAAACACTGTGATAGATGGACACGAGAGTGATCTTTGTAAGGGTTCCTTTACCATTTACGGTTGGCATAAGCATAATCAGCCTATTATGTTCCGACTACTAGCACACTCACTAGCAACCTCTCTTCAACAGGGAGTGAGCTCTAATCTACCACGCGGGCCCAGTGCAGGTTGGTAGATATCAATATGTCTTCGAATTTTTGGCTCTAGGACATGCCTGCGTATCCTCACGATGTTTTACTTCACCGTTTTGAGAGCAGTGGTGATGAAATTATTTACACAAAGTAGAACGCCTGTCTGGGTTCAAACCTACAACTAGTAAGTCGCAGCCGTTACCATTCGGCCACCACTGCTCTAATGATTCAATCAATTTCCGTAACCCTTGCCGACTTACTCCGCTCATCCCCTTAGCATATGAGCCACATAAATCCACCCTATGTATCAGACATATACTCGCCCAGTCTGACCGACCGTAGCAATAAAGCTCGTAATGGCTAGACGAACTACCAATACTACTAATTTAGTACTAAAGCCTTTATGCCTAGAGTGAGCCCCTATGTCGTCTTGGAAGACTAGCAATGTTTGTAATGGAGGTGAATGAATCGTGTACGAATGTAAATAAAAAACCTATTATCCTACTAATATTATAAACGCGAAAGTTTGTTTGGATGTTTGCTACTCCTTCACGCAAAAACTACTGAACGGATTTTGATGAAACTTCACGGTAATATAGCTTATACATCAAAATAACAAATAGGATGCTTTTTATCCCGATATTCTTATGGGATCAACATTTACGCGGGTGAAACCGCGGGGTGCAGCTAGTAAATAAATAAATCATTTATTGTAAATATTTCATAAGCCTGCCCAAACTACGTGACTGTTAGTCGGCAGGATTAGCGCTCGTCTTAAAACATTTGGTATCAACGCTGATTTACAATGAATGGACTAGCTAAGAAAGAAACTGGGATACATTCACAAACCTTGGAACGAATGAAGTAAAAATATGATTTTAAAGTTTTTATATTATGATACTAAGCAATTGAAAGCACCTATGAAAATAATCAAATGTTTTAGTTTAAGAGTACTTTTTTTTTTTTCTGAACGGGCCCGCTCTTGACCTCGATCACGTCTGATGGAAAGCGATGGATGAGGTCTATGATAGAACGAGCGTGCCCAGAAGATGCCTAAGGCACAAGAACATCCACGCATCGACGAAATGCAGCAGCTGCTTGACGCCGGACTCCGGTGGGGGGTGGTCGCAAACCAGGCGGGCGTTAGCCCTACCACCGCAAGGGAAGAATTGGCCAGTCAAATAAGGTGTTGGGTGTGACTGTCCAGGATGCGCCAAGCGCTCGGTTCAGTTGAGTAACTGGCGGAACAAACTACGCTACACGACGAGGTTATTCTTCATGCATCCCAAAATTTAAATAGCGATTCTACGACGACGACCTATAAACTAATTACCTAATCTAGAAAATTCAGTTAACTACATACCCCTGTACTTAAAGCTGTTCACATAATAAATGTCTGGGTTTTTAAACTGACAATTCAGATTCCTCTCAAGTTTCCAAGCAAAGAAAAAGTTAATCAACCACGATCCCCCATTCAAAAAGGGTCTTTCTGACCCAAATATATTAAGAAAACTGCCACATACATCGCCCCGAAAAAATCTATTAAACTCTCGTAAAACTAGCGGTTCGTAATAAAACGCAAGAATAACTGGGAAATGAGAAAGATCCTTTATTAGCTGGGTCCATATCGTCAGGGTACTCTCATTTGGAGGGAACCCGTGACTTCAGAAACTTTAGGCGCGGGCCACAGGGAAGGGACGTGAGACGAGAACGGGATGCAGACTCGGCAATAGTAGGATTTCGACGCGCCAACTGTAACTAATTCAGCACTTGATTCTAGACCCCCCTGGCGTTTCTTAGAGAAGTACCTGCGCGGTCAAAATCTATAGCTATTTTTGAAGTGAAAACTTCTTTAGGCGCGTTGGACAATTTTTGAGATGGGAAAAAAACTATTGAACTCGCGCCACTGTTACCGTAATCGACACCGCTTCGGATATGTTCGGCTTCCTCGGGACGTACTCGATTTTAATGTATATCCGATATGTCAGTGAGTGATGGGAAAGTATTACGTTTGTGTCTTGTTTTCACTTCTGTCGGCACTCCCGGAGTGTTTTTTTTTTTTCAGATAGGTTCAGAATCATGTAATTAATAAATTATTATTAATAATATTTTGATTTAAAAGAGAGGTGGAGGTTCCCGCCCGTTCTTCTCCATAGGTTCTTACTACGCTTTGGAATGGGCAACTAGCTTCATCCTTCAGACTGACCAACCCATTGAAAATTAAAAACTGCTTGTAATTGGTTTATTTGAAATAAATGGTTTGAGTTTTGAGTTTGTGCACTGTAGCCATGGTAACATGTTGCACGAAGATGCTGAAGATCCGCCGCTTTTTTCTCTTTTTTTTTAAATACATTTTGCATAAAGAATAATGGAGATACCGATACATAGATGAAAGGGACACCGCGTCTGCGTCCCATCCTCATCTCAGTTTCCTTCCGTGTGTCCGGCGGCTTAGGTTGATAAAACTTTTTTGTGTCTGTGAAGCTTTTTTTATAATTATTTTGTGGAAAATGTATATTATCAAAAGTCTTTGTGTCTTCCACGAGAATGAACTTGTTTTGCGAAACTGAGTAAGAATAGTTACAGAAAATTTTAATATAGTAATGCTCAAATATTTATGTGTTTTTTATCCTCCTGCCTAAGATTTTTCGTAGACTTCTTTAAATTATAACGCTAAATGATATTTATTCCTGTAAATTGATGCAAAAAAAACACTTTTACACTTCAAAATTAATTTAAGTATGTATTAAAACTAGATGATGAATTGTTTAAACATGAAATATCAAAAAACGGCCGTCAATGAAATCAGACCAACAACTGGCATTCGATTAGCCTTCACTAAATAAAATACCCAAGGTACTCGTACACAGAAACGTCGGTGTGAATTGAAACTGGGGCCCAAACTTAGCATTTCCCTCCTTCCACTTATCCTCATCTACTCGTGTTTGTTGTCAATCCTTGTAACGAAAGTCTAGGTTTTTTCCTAAGTTATGAATATTCCACACATTGTGTCTGCAAGCATCTACGGTAATAATACCTCGTTGTCTTACTACATATTTAATAAACTTTGCAACGAGGTTCTTGTAATAAATTTACAAAGCATTTTCTTTTATCGAATCTGCCTGGGCAAATTCTGAAAATGTGTGTTATATATTCTTCCTTTGAAGTGTTTCTTTAGCAAATAATTTTGTTATTTTTATATACTTCGGTAAAACGTTTTCACTTAATTGCACATTCTTTTTGTGGTCTATTAAACTTTACAATAAATGAAAGAAGAAAGAAAGAAAAGAAATATAATATAAATAATATATTATATAAATAATTTGTTTTTAAACTCTAGTCTCTATATTTTATGCTTTCAATATTTTTTCAAACTCTCAACAACTTTCTTGTGCATACAGGGTGACCGGGAATTTGACGTGCAACTTGTTACCATAGACTCAGATCCAGATTCAATACATAATTCTGAACTGAGATGAAATTTTTCGCCCTTTAATAAAAAAATAATGCCGTTCCATATATTTTGTTCGCGTAGGTATTGCACTTTCCAATGAAACAGCATTTTTTTTTTATAACCTACGAAGCATAATGTCTACTCTTAATTTACAAAACTGAAAAAAAATAAAACTCAAACCATTTATTTCAATTAAACCGCCTAGAGACACTTTTGAAATGTCAAGAAGTCGGTCAGTCAGAAAGATGAAGCTAGTTCGGACAAGAAAATCCATGGACACTTTCATAAACTTCTACATACGATTGTCAAGTTATATTTATTTTTAACTACCAAAAAAGCCAGACATTTTTTTAAGGTAACCCAAATACCAGACCACTCTAAATCACGCAGGTCTGGACCAGACGGAGAAAGTAAATGCTATAGCCCGAGGACACCCGACGATACCCGACGTCACACGACGATGTCCAACTCGCAATTATCGGAACAGATACTCTCATTATTATTTCACGTCGATTTTATGACATGCTTGTATGCTTTGTTGCTGTGTGTGCTTGTATTTTTGAAGAGGGAGGATAAAAAAGAAGAATTAGTATGTATGTATTATTAGTGAGTATGCGAAACATTAATCCATTATTCAATATCACATTTCATCGTTTTTAAACGCCCCTGTTTATGCGTTTTCCTGGTCTTGTATTGGCTTTAAAGTGATCTTTACTTCCAGAGGGGGATACACGGTGAACTAAAAGTTGACATTGGAAGATCAGCTGGGTGGTTTAATATGTCCAATAGCATTTTCCAGAGAACCCTAAGCAGTGAGCCCTACTGCGAACAATACTTTTTACCTACTTCTCTTTTTATCACTGAACTAGCTGACCCGACAGACGTTGTCCTGTCCAAATTTCGACAATTCATAAATATTATAAATAAATAAAAAAATTAAAAAAGCACTTTCAGTTCTTCCCGAGTTTGAAAATGTTCCGGGAAACTTTCCCAATTTTTGTTTCCAAAAAAACCTTATTTGAACTATAAAGATTTATATAGAAAATAGATTGGTCATAACTCATCCTGATACGAGACAAGGACAACACGTAATACCAGTGTCAAAGACTAACCTTTAGCTAAAAGACTAATTACGTAAATTTCAATCCACAAAGCTGAATTTCAATAGCTTTTAATCCGCAGAAGGCTTCCCTTATAAATAAACACACACGTGACCTATTACAACACTCCTCCATATTAACATCCAATCTCATTAAAATGAAACCTAAGCCAGCGGCGTTGAATTACCACTTAATATTAATTGAATTACAATCAATTATTATAATATCCTTAACGATATACATACCAATGTACAGTCAACAAAAGAGATAAGTATGCAGGATCGTCGGATTTAGTCGAAGTTTAGTAAGAAACCGATAGATGTTCTGGAATAAAATTTTATTTTATTAATAGAAAACAAACGACTCATAATAATGGCATAATAACAGCATCCTAAAAAAATTATCAGACAAAGTAGACAGTCCCTTTGTAAGGCACTCACTTGGTACGGAGGCACTTGCCATTGTGTGTTGCACCACGTCTTTATTAAATGAATTGTTTAATTTGTAGAAATTTGGTAGCATTATATGGATTATGTATACTTTTATGTGATAGTCCGAAATAAATAAATGTTATTATTTAATTTCAGTCGACAACATCCATCGGTTTCTTACTAAACTTCGACTAAATCCGACGATCCTGCATACTTATCTCTTATGTTGACTGTACATGGCACAAAACCGCTGATGTAGGGACCCTTTCATCTCGATGTAGGTTCACGATGGAGTATTAAAATTCGGGGAGCGACATGACCAGTATTTGTATGAATGAATCAATGTTTACAACCGTTAAGATTGGTTTGATGGCCGTATTCTGTGGCGTGAGTTGTGGATAAGAGTAAATTGTTGAAGATTGTTCTTGACAGCAAAATCTGTAGGAAGCTTATAGCTCTATATGGAATAAAGAACTAAGACTAACAAGAAGACTAAAACTTCTGAAGTGGTACGTAATACTCGTACACCAGACGTAATAGAAAAGAAATTGATAGATATTCTGCATTCTCGATTTATTTGCCAAAAATTTAAACAAATACGAGTTTATGGAAAAATAACTTTAAATCCTACATAATATAGTTCAATTTGCGCTAAAACTTCTAACATTTTCACAACTTTATCAATAGTGCTAATCACTCTGAAGTCAACTAAATTACCATTAAAATAAATTTGATATTTGTTTAACTTGAAATAATATTAATTTGAAACATAAGACAGACTTTAGTAGCACTACCTAGGGTAGCGAATAGAATAGTAGAAAAACAAAAAAAAATACGAAATAGGTTTACCGTTACAATTTTAACAGAATAAGGTTTACGAGCCTGATTTGTGTCAAACCTGTGACACCCATCCACAGACCAACCGCGGCAAGCGTAGCTCAACCTGATCGATCGATCTGTGCGGCTGTTATTATTTAGCCAAGGGCTCAAATGAAAAACTCAAATCTCACTGTCAAACTTTAACATGAAATTAATGTTATCAGAATACTCTTTTTAATACCTATCATAACGTTTGTCATTAATGCATACAATGATATAATCGTTTCGAACATCAGCCCGCCGGTTCTCATTTTACGCATAATTTGTTTTTAATGTTGTATTGATTGCGAAGTTGTAATTGTGGTATAATGTTCAACATTATAATTTGTATGATCTTTCTTTTATGGCTGTATGCTTTTGGTTTTATTTTTTTTGTATGACTTTAAAGAATTTTACCGACTTGAGGCAGACGATAAGTGATGTTTTGCGACATAAAATTGTCTGTATGTAAATTTGAGAGTTAAGAGAAAAATTATATTTAATGATGAAGTTTGGTGAGAAACACAAATGTCGAATTTTCCCTAATTTAGTGGATTTTCGTCTCGGCTATTTTAGGAGCTTTCATGGTACAAAGGGTCACACTATCACTTGGTCCTGAAAAGAATAACTCAAATTACACAGTTCACCCTGCATAATTTATTATCTAGTAAGCGACATGATTATCATTCGGCAATCCTCTATTGATTTTAACGGTCATTATTATCCATATATTTTATTTCACATAAACCTACATGGGCACTTATGAAACGTCAGAAGCTAGGTGCACGGTTCCAATTCGTCGTTTCCTATGAAGAAGAGCCGGCAAGAAACTCCACGGTTACTCTTTTAAAAATAATTGGCTTTTACAATGTTTTCAAATTACAGTAGGTATGAGAGGACAGCGTAGGCCTGTCAACAAGTGCCAGGTACTTGATTATATAAAAAATGGTCTACAGATCTAAAGTCTACAAGGCCTAAATTATTTTCTTTAAGGCTTATTGAACGTTTCTTTCTTTACAATTTTCTGGGCAATACCGGACATATATAGAACTTCTGATTTATCCAACGACCGTCGCGTCATTTAAATTTGTATGACAATCAGAAGAACGATTTCGAAGAACAGTTCAACGTGCTCTCTAAAATTCGAATGGGTTTCGACGGCCACCTATCAACAGACTGATCGCTGCAAGTGCTGCTTATCTTCTCTAATGTTAGCATACACAATAATCGACTATTTAACTAATATTATTTGTGGGTTGCAACATTGTCATTTTTTTAACATTGGTATGCTTTTGGATTGTGGCAACCCATAGATAATCCTCTGATGAAAAAACGGCGGGAATAGAAAAATATTGCATTTTCTCCGCTCAGCTAAAAAGGATGATGAAAGTGGTCTCGCTCGAGTTACAATTACTGTTTTACTGTGTTGAGTCTTGAGTACCAATAAAGTGATGTATACAAGTGTTCGAGTTTATAATTTTAACACTACATACTAAGTAAAATAAAGTATTTACATAAATTAATTATACATCTACAGTTCCGCATCTCTCTGCTTACCTTTAATGGGTATGACGTAGTTTTCCAATACAATGCATTTCTTTTTTATTGCTGAATGGACCTGCTCTTGACCTCGATCACGCCTGATGGAAAGCGATGGATGAGGTCTATGATGGAACGAGCGTGCCCAGAAGATGCCTATGGCACTGGAACTCCCACGCATCGATGAAATACAGCAGGCAGCTTGGCACCGGACTCCGGTGGGAGGGGTCGCAAACCAGGCGGGCGTTAGCCCTACCACCGCAAGGGAAGAATTGGCCAGTCAAATAAGGTGTTGGGTGTGACTGTCCAGGATGCGTCGAGCGCCCGGTTCAGTTGAGTAACTGGCGGAACAAACTGCACTACACGAGGAGGCTTCTTCGTGCATCCCAACATATGCATACATATGTTATAACAATGCATGCAGATACATACACTTTCCCCGTAATTATAAATCTTGTATTAAAATGTAATATCCAGCACTATGTAAATCCAAATATAGACGGCAGAACAAAAAGAATATCCGTAGTGATGCGACTGCTGAAAAAGGTAGTGCGGATTTTTTGGCTTCAAAATATTTTTTTTAAATATATATTTTTATGACATTTTTTATTCCTTATTTTTTTGCAGGTTTTCCTTACTGTTTGGGTGGGTACCTTTTAGCTATATCTAAAGCATTATAACATAACAGCAGACAACACAACATTATTAAAAGTTTTTATTTTCTTTCTATCAGAGTTTCAACGCTGCGGTATTTATTTTTTAAATATCGCAGCATTATGCTAAGATAGGAGCATTTTTGGCTTCGCACAGGTCTTTTTTTTTCTGTTGTTTTTAGTGTAACTTTGTTAGTTTTAAATGCTCCTTTTTTACTTTTTGTATACCCTGTGTGTCCCAAATAAAAAAGTTAAAAAGTTTAAATTAAAAAGTTTTCTTTCTTTCTTCTTTGCGATAATTACTACTCAATCAACAAAAAGAATAGGCGTGATTTTATGTTACGTTGTGCTTATGTACAGACGAGACGCCAGCACATCAAGCTGTAGCACCCGAAACGGTAAAATTTTCCCAATCAACTTTAAACCTTATACTTCAGCGATAAAGTTGAAAATCTATTAAAGAAATTTGACAGATTGTAGTAGCTTGATGTACTGCCAGTCTCTACTATTTAATGATTAAATACTTATAAATATTCAACAGAACCTCCCGCAGAATACACTAAGCTCCCAGACAAATCCTATCCCGAAATAGATTTGAAGCCAAAACGTCACCCAAATCCCAAAATGGAGGACACAGGGGCTCAGTAAACGTGCGTCCCATCACTAGACGGCTCAATACAGGCTCAGCGTGTGTGGCCGTTACTTATACGAATTAAGTTATTAAGCAATGCAAATGAAGTATGGTAATGAAAGTGCGACCGATAAGATTTTATATGCAGTATCGTGTAGCGACACGGAGGATTTTTGTTTGGAAATAGTCAACAAAAGAGATAAGTATGCAGGATCGTCGGATATATGTAGTTGAAGTTTAGTAAGAAACCGATGGATGTTGTCGACTGAAATTTAATTTGATAAATGAGCTGATTAAATTGACAGGACTAAACTAAAATGTATCTTCTGTCTTTTCTTAATGAAATAGAAAGAAAAAGATGCACTGAACTTAAATTTAGTTTAGTTTGTGAACAACAGAATCGGCAGCAATGTATGTCGTAAAATAAATAACCCTATTTTCACCCATTTTTACACGAACATCTAAAAATCCTGAACGCAAAGCGAAACTTGAAGAAATTGAAGAAAGAACTCTGCAGCAACACTTACGTCAAAAACGTGTGTGGACCTTAAAAACACGAATTAAGTTATTAAGAAAATGCAAATTAAGTATGGTAACGAGTTCGATCGATACAGCATTACGAGCAAAATTGAATTTAATGTCATGTACATTAAAGTTTTGTTCAGTTAAGCAACCTATTTACATATATATAACACATTATGGATCGAGTTTAATGTATTAACTTGTATTAAATTGCTTGTGGGACACGTTATCTTCGTAGGTACTTACCTACGGGCTGTGACGTGGGAGTTTATTTTCTTAATTTCGTTTTTATGGCAACCGTTTTATGTACAGACGCCAGCACATCAAGCTACCCGAAACTGTAAAATTTTCTCAATCAACTTTGAACCTTATGCTTTAGCGATAAAGTTGAAAATCTATTAAAGAAATTTGACAGATTGTAGTAGCTTGATGTCCTGGCGTCACACATAAGACGCCTGTATTCCCAAAAGGGTTAAGCAGAGGTTCACCTACACCACATTTCGCCAGTTCATCAACCGGGTTCCAATCCAGACTCCCCGAGATGTAACTGAGAAATTCCAGATGGAAAAACCCATAAACACCTTACCCGATACCCAGGACCTCGTGTTCAGTATTAGCGAGTCTATTTTTCTTCGGCAAATACTTGTGTGCAGCGTCCTGGGTCTGGCTGGTTTTGGAAACCTTTCCAGTTTCTTAAATCAATCACAAAGAGAATAATGTCTTCGACGCTCCTGATTGAAGAATTTTTAGCAAATTCTGTAAATAAAAA
The DNA here is from genome assembly GCA_914767645.1 of Hydraecia micacea. Lineage (NCBI taxonomy): Eukaryota > Metazoa > Arthropoda > Insecta > Lepidoptera > Noctuidae > Hydraecia > Hydraecia micacea. The sequence continues at coordinate 12,103,345 of OU611795.1, forward strand.
AGAACTAATTTACCTTCTACGAATCATGAGTTGTTATTCGTACTGTATAGGTAGCTGTGCCACCAAATGTAATACCAAATGTAATATTGATAAAAGTAATAAATAAAATTAAATATTAACCCAGATGTTACTGAAACTATTTTCTCCAGGAAAGCCAGGAAAAGGTGGCTTTTTAAAAGGCCCGCCGTAATATAGGTAGGCGTCGTATGCATGTAGTAAGTATGCGTTTTTGGGTCTTTTAAAAGACCCGTCGCAGTATCTGGGATAATAACTACAAATAATAACTTAATTTTATACCTTCAGAGCTATTTACTTTTTCACAAGAGAGTGCAATCTGTTCCATCACTATAACTGATGTCACTCGGAAAGCTGGCACACTTTAATAGAATTGGGCTGGACCTTAGAAATGTAATCTTATATCTATGGGATGGACCGTAGACACATCTGCCGCAAGTCAGACGATCAAAGGGCCAAACTTACGACCCAGTAGGTCCCGCCGACATCGCGGCAGGCCCAGACGGAGTTGGCGGGATGAGCTGGATTTCTTTAACAAAAATTGGTCCTTGGTAGCTGTGGATAAAAAGAGGTGGAAAGAGAGTAGGGAGGCTTTTGCCCAGCAATAAAACAAGACTGTGTTTTCCAAATTCTACGAATGGGTATATAGCTGTCGAAATAAACCTATTGTAATGGTGAGTGGGTTACGTAATAAGGGCTTCCTGCTCAGGTCAAGTAAACACAAGCGGCCTCACCCAATAGGTGCCAACATTTTAATAAAAACCTCTACACTGCCGTGCCGCTGTTGATTTTTCAACAAAAACTGCCAAACTACCTTTGCACTGTCGTGCAAATGTAGGGGCAATTACCATTTTTCATCAAAATTGATTGTTCATTCGTGGAAAAAGTCAACATTTCTCCTACAGTTGTTTGCAAAACATTCCCGAAAAGCTTTGTAACAGAGGTGACTAAATTTTGTGTGTAATAAAAATAAGTCGGGTCGTCGGATATACTCGGAGGTTGACGTTTATGCTTGATAAAATATTTTATAGCTAAGTACAGGATGGGTTTCGTAGTAAGCAAGCTTAGAATTACATGTTTAGATAGTCTAAACTAGAAATATTTGGTGTGACAATATTTTGAAGATACGTACACTTAACAAACAAAAGTCATTTATTCAAACTAGGCTGAGAATCAGCACTTTTCGAACGTCAACATTACATAAGACAGTCCCCCAAAACTCTTTAAGTCTAACAGTCGTTTTAGGTTGTCAGAAGCCCGAAAGTCTGATAACCAGTCTTAACAAAGGGCATCGTGTTAACCAGTAACTGGGTTGTGAAGGTCAGATAGGCAGTCACTCCCAGTAAAATACTGGTATTCAGCTGCATCCGGTGAGACTGGAAGCCGACCCCAACATAGTTGGAAAAGGATAGGGAGATGATGATGATGTTCACAGTCTTAAGTAACCTTAGGAGGATTTGTCAAACAATCTGAACATCTGGCCGTGAATACTCAGCTTATTAGTTCACAAAGTAGTTAGTTAACTAATTGCAGTAAATAACACGGCTGTAACCCTCATACGGCTCGTTCTTCGTTAAATCTAAATTCATAACGAGATTTACCTTTAAATTTTGTCTAACTAAAACACATGGTCTACCACTCTTCAAATAGACCAGTAAGGCAGCTATGAAATTCCAAAACCTTAATGAAAACATCGTAATTGAATAAATTAGATAAACTTAAAACTTTCCATAAATGCAAGAATGTAGCCACGAACGCGCTAATGAAATCACATTACATGATCACACAGAAACACGCAGATATTTTTTCACCGATTAATCGGTATCGATAAACATCGATATTTAACATTCCGTATCTCGGTCAATTCCCGACTAATAGTGCTGATTACGATCGATTCTATACCAATGCTTTCAAGTCACCCGTAAACGATAGAATCGATTAAAGTGCATAATTGGTGAGCGTTGCTTGGTTATTTTGCACGACAGCTTACGTCTCGTTTGCGGAATAGGGCCCATTAGTTTTAACGTAAGTGTATGGTTTGTTGAACTGTTGAGCTAGATTTTGAAAGGGCATGTAATATACTAGCAAGTTTCATAACATACTCGTTGTAATATTACTTCATTGAGAATCAAAGCCTATATATACCTAAAGAGTCTATACATGTCTATATACTTTGAAATAGGTATCTATATATATATATATATATGTAGGTATAGCAATGAAGAATTTTTGTCCGTTTGTCTGGATGTATGGATTTGGATGGGCAGATAGTTTATAACCTCGATTAACACAATGGGTACTTTTAATCCCGATAATACGTTTCCATGGGATATTTTCCGATATCCGCACGGGCGAAGCCGCTGGCAAAAGCTAGTCTACAATAATAATATGACAAGCATCAAAGAAGATACAAAAGGAAGCCAAAAATGGTACTGAAATCAAAACAAAAGAATTAAAGAATCATCTTCAACACAAGACTGCAACAGATGACTCAATAACAACAACAAACGAAAAGATAAAAGATACTGTTCTTGAACTTGACAATGTCCGCGTTCTTGACCTTTATTACATCACAAACATTGACACTGCACACAATATAGTCGGCGATGGAGATCTGAACGATACCGTTTTCACGTCCAAACTGAGAGAGATCAATAAACTGATTGTTATGGGATGGTGATGGAAATTCATAGCGATAGCTACGGGTTTGTTTTGAGGGTATGATGTTACGTAGACAGTGATACAAGTCTATTGTCAGAGGTATTCAATTGCGTTATGATGATTTTGGATCGCCCAATAACTTTGGTGATATTGGTCGTTAATCAAGCAAAAACCCCCGCCCGCCCTGAAGGGCGGGCGTTTTAGGAGCTTTTTCTGGGAAGAAGTGGCGCAACGAACTCCCCAGCAGCACTGTTGTCTATTCAGTTAGCAGAATTTGATTCTGTACAATAGTTAATAATATTACGAAACAAAACATTAAATTATATTTTTTGCCCTAAATCAGCTAGCACACAACAATATACCAATAAAAACATTGAAAACTATACTCAAGCAGAAATGAATAATGAAAACAATTATGAAGGTATAGTTGTTATGAATAAATAATCCCTTATTACCACAAATTAAAATCAGACCTTCAAATATTGGAATTCTTATTCCCATCATCCAAAACGCGTTACAAAATTTCACACAAAACCAGATAACCATCTTTCATTTCCGTAACAAGACTATCTTAATCTTCCATTTCTATCCCATCGAGTATTTCTTTACTAAACAAATTTCCAAGATTTATATCATTGCATAACTAGGGTATTAAATCAACCTTTGAAACGACTTTGAAAAATATATACCAAATACACCTTTGGCTATTGTTGGTTGTTATGCGGCTAAACGCATATAAATTGTGAAGCCAGCTCTGAGTAAGGATGAAGATATTCAATAGTATGCGAGTGATTTTTGTGATGTCATAGTTATTATAGAGGTGGTTAACATTTTGATAGATATCGATGTATTGTTGACTGGTAAACTTGTGGTTACTCAATTTGAAGATGTGTACCGAATGACTGATATGCTTGTCATTATATTAAACATAATCATATAGCTTACTTTAAAAAATATCAATATTTGGATAGTTAAATTGGTGGAAATTCAAAGCGAAATGAATAATTACAAATGTCAATGATTATGGAATTATGTTGGAATATAGATAGATAAATAGTTTATTTGCTGTACACATAGCATAATATACAAAAGCACGATTAAATAATAACAATTTACATGTATGTTAAGAAAATACCTACATAGTACCTACCTATTTCGTTACCATTTACGTGTATTAGTCTGTAAGCTTTCTTAAAATTGTAAAAATAAATAAATAAGTGCCAATATAATTGAGAATATCAATAAGTGTTATGTTTTCCTAGTCATTAACATGGAAACATTGTTCAAAGAGATTAGATTTTCTAACACATTTGTTAAAACGATAGATGTCTCAGATTCTCGAGCAGAAAGCATGAAATCTGCCACCTCTCTTCATCACTATCTCCTATAATCTTTCGTCGCTCTCAGAGCAAAGCAAACTCACGGGTATTAATGTCACTGCTAGTGTTACCTTCAGCACTTCTTATTTCACAATCATTTATAATATCGATACACTTTGCGGAATTTCTCGATTGGTTAGATGGTACATAATAACTTTTGTGGGATACTTTCGGCTAACTTGTATTTGTTCCGGGATTATCGGAATATTTTTGAAGTTGACAGCGTGTGTCATAAATTCATAAGTCATAAGTTAATCGCGCGTATGGTATTAAAAAAGGGTTTAAGGGTGAAAGGTCCTTATTTTTTGTTAATCTATATTATCGCACTGTTGGGCAAGGTTCTCCCTCATACTTCTCCAATTTTCTTTATTTTGGTACAAACCCCCCCCCCCCATACATTTCTAGCAGTATAATAAAATTAATGTTTTCCAATATTATAACATACGGCAGAATAATTTAGCCATAAATGAAAAAAACCTATCAGTCCTTCATTATTATGACAAAAGCTGAGATGTCTTATAAATAGTTATAAATCACTCGATACCAAACTAGAAAAACCAAATCAAGATACTAATCTAATATTAATAGTTCAAATCAATAATAAAGCCATAAAATCTAAGGTTGAACTCCAAAAATGTCGGAATTTAGATTAATAACTTGAAACCAATATTATTTAGTCGATAACAACTACCAATAAAGTAGCCGAAGCTGACATCGTAAATTAGAAGTGAAATTGTGAAAAGTTATCGATTTAGAACTTGAATTAAATCGATTTGGTATATCGATGGTTATTTCGTGCATTCAATGTGAATATTTGTACATCCAAACATAAATTGGAAAAGGTAATGGGCGTTACATTTTTATTTAATTAACATTCTTTAATGAAATTGATTTGCCATTCTTAATTACTTATTTATAAAGAAATACTTATCTACGAAATTACGAAATAGCTTTTCGCCGTTGTTGTTGTTTTTGTTGTTACCAACTTCTGTTCCCTTTGGCCCTTTGACCCTACCAAATTGAGTTTATCAATTTGCAAGGAACCAAGTTTTACTAAATCTCATTTGAAGTGAACATAGCCAGCTAGTCTAAAACAATATTAACCTTGGCAAAGCCGGGATAAAATCTAGGATGCATTAGATACGGTAGACTGGATCCGTTGCAGAGCTGAGCGACGAGATCCATATATCTGTATAATGTTTGGTTCACTGCACTGAACTCTCTGGTCTGGATTTGACGTTGAATTATAAAACACAAAGCAGAGACGTCTTGTTACAGCATACATAAAACATTTTGGTCTGTATTCCGTATGTGCTGCATTAATTCCAGCCTTCAGTTAGGCTTATTATTGAAATAACAATGGCGAGGAAATTGTTGATGGAATTATTGAGCGTCTACTTATGTCACAGTGATAGATACCGACGAAATAATTTACTAAGTTTTATCAAATTAAGTTTATGTCGTATCGAAGTCTGGCAAAATAATAATCATTAATGAAAACTTAATTGACTAGTTTATCGTTGATAAAAAATAATCATGGCTTAGTTTTCGTTTTCTGGATTGAGTGATTGGCATTGGTCTATCAATATTTGGCCTTCTGTCAATATTGAAGCTTAACTTTATTTACTGATTGTGAGCTTTCCATACATCACTTCATATAGATAATAATACAAAGCGATGAAAATGAAGGGATAACTTTATCATCCTTTTTCAAACGCTGCCCCACGATATTGAAAGGTCAGATTCTTTAAGGATTGTAGCATCATAGTATAATCATAGGAAAAATGCCTCCTTTAGAGCCATAAATACCGGGAAGAAAATACTCCTCTTCCAACTATAACATTATATTATATTCAAAGCCCCTTCGGAAATCACGAAAAAGGATTCGTTGAGGTAAAACTACCACTTAGAAATAAGTGATGAATACTTTTCCTTCTTAAACGGAAGCAGTAGGCAAGATAAAATGTTTTATATATACACATCTTAAAAAGTAATTAGTAACTGACACTAACTCCAAAATTTCCCTCCTAATGACGTAAAAATGTATAATAAATCTCAACCTAATTGCTACTAAAACTAAAACTAAATTGGGTTAACAATATCAAATTAACAAACGGATTCCGCTACTCATATTTCGTAGTGGTAATTCTCTACTATTGTCAGAACGCCCGTCCATCCGTCTTGGGTAGACGTTAATGATACAAATAAATCTGATTTGGATCTTCAATGTGATGGAAAAAAGGTAAATAAGGGACGTGTAGATTTGTGAAGATGTGTAGCTTTAATTTTGTATCATGTTACAAACGATAAAGAACATATAGCTAGGAAAGTATTGAGTAAGAATGTGAATGGCTGTAAGAGTAGGCGAAGACCAAAGAAACGATGGAAGGATTATGCGGAAGATGATATGACTACAAAGGATGTGATTGCTGAGATGACGGTTAATAGAGATGATGATACAGACATTGTATCATTGGATACCAAATAAATCGGAATGAGAGCAGGAGGATAGTGATACTTCTTCTTAGCGTATCGATGACAAAAAGTTCAAACATCTTTGGCCCAAAATTCAGCTGCGCAAACCCCGCTCACTGACGTAGTCATAAGATCATCAAGTGCATAAGTGACAGCGCATGCGGCGCAGGATGAAAGGTGGGCCTTTGTCTGTGGAAAGGTGCCACCCACATACGCATTTGAGCCATCCGTGAACCCCTATCTATGGAGATTGTCTTTGCTATGGCCTAACTTGGGTTCGAAGTCTATTTAGAGAATTCTAAGTCGGCGACGGTAACGCGTGCTTAGGCGGAAGGCTCTCAGATGGTTTGATAAAATTGTCAGGGGGCTTAATACAGCTCCCGCCATAGATTACATCTTGCTGTGGAGGCGTTACTATTGGCTGGCAAATATTAACATGCTACTTGAAAGACTGGTCACATTTCGACTAAAATCCATCGACCATGAAAACCAAATTATGGTAGGTGGTCCAAATTCCAAATATTGATAAATTACTAACTTTAGAAGGCATTCAGTACGAGAACTATTCTATTTTAAATTGAATGGAAACGTTACAAGTCTCCTAGATTTTTTCAACCACGTTCAGATTAAAATGTCATCAATCAAAATCATTTCTATCTTGAGCACCTATTCAAGTCACCCAACCATTTCATTCATTCATTGCCTTAATCACGACTGTTGAACGAATGACATTATCGGTCGCTGACCTCGGTTTCCCCTTGAAATAGCCAACCCAAATACCGTTAAGGCTATTTTCAGCACACTAATCCCGAATACGATTATAAACCTAACCGAAAATATCGATTACTTCAGAGCGTTTGATCTAATAATAAAAGGCTATGAAAATCGGGCATAAATTTCACTTAATCGATTCGGCGCTTTTGATCCGGTATTCGATTTAAAAACGATTTTCATAGTGTATCCCAATGTTTGTTTAGTCGAGTGATTTATTAGTGTATCTCTGGTATTTTCAATATCAAAATATTGTACTAGATGTGAAGGCAAATAATATTATTTAGTTTTAAAGAGTTGAAGATTTATAGTTGTTTTTAGAAAGTTATTGTTCGGTAAATAATAGGTTTTATGGTTTTAAGATTATTGTTCTTGCTTTGATGTAGTTTCAATATTGGAGGGAGACTTAATTTAATATTCGTTTTTATTCTATCTTTATCTTGAAATTTAAAATTGGACATATATATTATTTTTATTTATTTTTTTACCTTTTGTCTCTTTCCTTCAATTCGCCTACTCTAAGCGCGTTATTCGTTTTTAATTTCATTGATGCGATGTTATGATCCGTGACCCCGGAAAATTACCCCTGCGCTACAGCCAAGATGCTATTTTAGAAAATTGAAAATGAATAAATAATATCGTTTAATAAAATTAAAATATGTTCATAAAACGAAAACGCGAAACCGTATATATGAGTTAAATTAATGTCGCCATTAAAGTGGCACGCTGTATATACCTCATACCTAATTTTCTAAAGTTGGCAGTACCTTTCAAAGCGATCACTACTGAAGTACCGGAACACGTCATACATTTATCAATAGAGTGTCAATAAACCGAAGACCTTCGCCTACTTGATGCTTGTATATGCCAAACAATATCGTTGCTATAATAAAAGTGTATTTATCTGTCAATCAGTTGGATTGAGTGTCTTGTTGTGAGCAGTCGATGTTTTTAGTCGATATTTTTTTTGTTTATATTCAAGTTTTGAATTTGGAAGAAATGACGGATGTTGTACATAAGAGAACAAATTGGCTATAGATACTATTGGTGGATATGTCAAGAACGCAAATGCTGTGGATAATTAAATCAATTAGTTACCTCAGGCAAGAAATGAGATCTTGATGTAACAGAAATCATAATTATTATAGTAACTATTATTCATTTTGTAGTTCAAACCAAAATATAGGTTGGAAACATAGGTTCAAGTCCAAGGTTAACTCAGAATCAAGGGTCAGCCCGTATGAAATCGATACATATCAACAAGATAATTCAAACAATATCGATAGTATCGATACATAAATCGATGGGAAACACTAGAGCTGCGTGTGGGTTACTCGACATTTGCTATCGACATGTATCTGGGTTGTGAATGTTGTCCAAAATTGCTTAAACGGTTCCGTATTCGATATCAAATTATTTGTAACGGTAACGAGAATAAATGGCGAGTAATAGCAGTGGACAAATATTGTAATGGAACATTTTGATGGTTTGTATGTAAATATCCTAACTGTACTAAGTTATTATGCTGATTGTGTTATTATTTTCTGTCCATCAGTTTTATTATGATTATACCTTTTATAGTCTCTGAAGCTGTTACAAAAATAAGGTTGGGTCGTTTATTTTATGTTTGTCATCATTGTCACTTCCATTTTTTTGTAGATTAGTCTAGTCTCTATCGTTAGCTTAGTTCAATTAATTATTTAAGTTCTAGTGCTTAAGGCATCATCATTTTAATAATGTTTAAATGGCCAAGATGACATGATTACCCATTCTATTGTCCCATTTAACAAACGATACATTTTTATCAAAAATTGTCTGTTCAAAGAAAACCCCTCCAAGAAAGGACAACAAAAATCTCTCAAATATTTAGAAGCAAGACGAGTCCCAAAAATTCTTCAATTAGTCCAATCCTATAGCCAATTATGTGACCCACTTCTAGCGAATTCGTTGGCCATTTCTAAGAAAGTGCTTTCAATAGTAACCCAATAATTATATCGTTTGGAATCCCGGTCGCTCGCCCCAATTACCACAGTCAAAGGTTAATAGGATCTGTTTGTTCTAATTTACTAATATATATATATACATGTCGGCACGTCAATATGTCGTTTGATCTTGGAGTTTAGAAAATAATACATAACATAACATATATAATCAGCCTATTATGTTCACATTATTTTTATATAACTCCATTTCTGCGGCGCACGCCAGTAAAGGTCCCAGCCGGCATGATTTTTTCCGACATGTTCAACAATCAGCGTAACATTTCAGCCAATTTACATAAAACTTTAATAAATTATATACATAAACCTTCCTCATGAATCACTCTGTCCATTAATGAAAACTGTATGAAAATCCATTTGTTGGTTTTTGAGTTTATCGTGTTCAGGACGTCTGTCTTTGTTCACTTGTTTTTGTAATAATGTAGTGATTTATGGTTTTCTAATTAGTTAAAAATCTTTGAACTTCATCCATTGTAGATCTTCCGTCCGATTTTCTTTCATTGAAGTTCCGGAACGTGGCTGGCAATAAACAGGGTGGAAACTTCAAATGTCAACAGCCAATTATTTCATCAATATTGAAGATATTGGAAAACTTTGAGTTAGTGTAGAAACTTGTTGAATAAGAAATTTTTGATTTAATCGAATAGAACTAATTTTCTAAAGACTCTTCTTGGAAACGGAGCTTGGTTGTTCTTACAATTATTTTTTACATTATTTATTGTGTTTTTGTCAACCAACTGTCGTGATTAACTAGATAAAAAACGTGGATGACGCAAGAGGAACGATAAAGATCCTTTCACATGGAATTTCGTTGTTTCCACCCACTCCAACTTATATTAAGCGGCGTGAATATCCTGGTAAAGTAACTATGCCTCTATGTACATGTGTAAATATCATTATTTAACATGCATGGAACCTTCAGCATCCGTAAAGCAAACCAAAAGCAAGAGTTTAGCATGTAATAATCTCTGCCAATGGACAAGACTCATAGAGAGGAGGCCTATGTCCCAGGAGTGGGAACATTTTTTTATTTTTTTTACCATTTATGTAGACACATATATAAACAAACAGACAAGAAAAAAATAACAGAAAAATTGATACAAAAGTGATGCTTATTTCATAAGAAATCTTTTCCAGCATACCTGCGATAGTACAATAGATAGATAGATGTAGACAGTGTGTGAAACAGTAAAGGAGACAAAAAAATACTTAAAATCATAAACAATTCACTTAATAAAACTAAACAAATAATATGAGAATATACATACCACATTAACATAGCATTATAGGCTGCTTATGCTAATGGACAAGTCCATGCAATATGTAGGTATTATGTACAGCCAACAAAAGAGATAAGTATGCATGATCGTCAGATATAGTTAAAGTTTAGTAAGAAACCGATGGATGTTCTCGAAAAAAAATTAATTTTACTAATAGAAAACAAACAGTTCATTTATCAAATTAAATTTCAGTCGACAAAATCCATCGGTTTCTTACTAAACTTCAACTATATCCGACGATCCTGCATACTTATCTCTTTTGTTGACTGTACCTCATTAAATTAAAGGATAGAATATTTAGGTTACACGTCTAAATCTAGACCTTGCTATGTGTAGTGAGTAATCTATCACAGTCAAAAAGCCTAAATCGACCACCTGACATATGTTTCAAGCACAATATCTAAGGTTTCAAGTGATCTAGACTTTAAGTTTTGAGTTGAGCGGCACGATTTCTGCCAAATGCGTGCACTGACTGGACAGGTCCACTCAATCTGTGTGGTTCTTTCCTCAAAAGACCATCTCTGACGTCGATCTACATGGTCTTCATATAACCCGACCAAGATGATGTCTGGACTTTAAAAGAGACTGTGACCTCAGTTTTTTTCGGCCTTATAGAGGTATGGGGAACAGGGTCTAAAGTTCACTCATACTCTATAGAAAAGTTAGGATCCTCCGACCAGACAGGTGTTGTGTCTGGCGGGCAACTGCCCGATGATTCATGTCGGGCCGTTGTATCTATGCTAGTTGCGCGGTAAACTCTGCTTGCGAGATGCAGGATTTCGTGACGTCAGTATGACGCGTTGTTCGCATGTGGCGTTGTAGATACCGCTACATCCTTTCTTCTCAGAGTGGTTAGATAGGAAACGCCGACCTCATCTAGTTTATAAAAAATATGATTGACGTATAAAAGTGTTTGTGAAAACCTACTTACAAAAATAAAATCATTTATCATTTAATACCTCACAGTATCAGCAGTATCAGTATTCAGGATAGATTTCTAATCTAAGTGTGTAGTAAAAGTAACCGGGTTCCTTCAATTAATTCTAACGACTGGTCCGGAATGACAAGCAGTTGATACATTTTGTGCTGTTTCCTTAATTAAAGACAGGATTATGGTGACATGTTTCTTTGGGTCAATTTCGTTTGTGGGTCGGATTGTTGATGTGGGATTTGCGTGTTGTGCGGAGTATCTACTCTTGTGGAATATAAATATAGTCTTCCAGACGAATATTCGGTCATGGCAGACAAACTCATTAGAAACTATCCATCTACGGGGGAGATAATAAAAGTGCACAAGTGTGTGCGCAGACACAAGTGCACTCACTCTCATTGTCTGATGGGACGGCAATCCGACACGGCCGGAGAGAGATCAGGCGCAGGTCCAACAGCTTAACGTGCTTTCTGAGGCACAGGGGTGTCGCACCACCAACTTTCAAGCTCCGGGCTGTTACTGAGAAACAATTGGAAAGACCATATAATTCACTCATACCCGACCTGGGAATCGAAGCCAGGACCCCATTCTCAGCAGTTGCGCTTGCGACCACGATATCAACGGGGCAGTACTCCAAAAGAACATTAAGTTATGAAACGTTAGATTTCTATAAAAGTTTTTCTTTATTCATTTTGCTTTACTGGTTCCTAAGGACAGCTGTAGACAGTTTGACGCCACGTTTCAATAAAAAGAGCTTGTTCACCCAACTAAGTTTAAGTTGTAAGTTCAGCTGATAGTGCAACAGGTAGGGTTCAAACTCACGACCTCTTGTAAGACAATCTGCCGTACGTAGGTGAGTATTTGTTAGTCGTTCGTTATTATTGCTCATTGCTCAACCTTGACGAAGTTAGAACTTCTTTATAACATAACAGATCATCACGCCTGTATTCCCCAAGAGGATAGGTAGAGGTGTGGAGGTGCTCGTGGCTAAATAATAACAGCCGCACTGGTCGATTGATCAGGTTAAGCTACGCTTGCCGCGGTTGGTCTGTGGATGGATGACCATCTTTACATACCGAGACCCCTCCGTGCCTCGGAAAGCACGTTAAGCCGTTGGTCCCGGCTGTCATTAGTGGATCTTTGACAGTCGTTACGGGTAGTCAGAAGCCCGAAAGTCTGACAACCAGTCTTACCAAGGGGTATCGTATTACCTAGTGACTGGGTTGTGGAGGTCAGATAGGCAGTCGCTCCATGTAAACTACTAGTATTCAGCTGCATCCGGTTAGACTGGAAGCCGACCCCAACATAGTTGGGAAAAGGCTAGGCAGATAATGATAGGCAGAGGTGTACCTATACCCACATTTCGCACAGATAGGTTTATATACTGTAGAGGCTATCTATGTAGCCTAACCTTATACAGGGTGAAATTTTAATCACCGTTTCCCAGCTCATCCCACCACCTCCGTCTGGGCCTGCCATGATGCCGCGTGTCATTAATGGACTTTCAAAATGCAAGCAAGCTCTTAAGAGCTAGAGAGATTGCTTGTATCAAATACTTCAACATAAATATTTTTATGTCCAAACTTAATTTGATAACCGTACATGATCGACAATAAATCTTTAAGTCCACTACCGTTGACTTTATGGTTTCATTAAGAACCTCATTAACAGTTAACGATGGGATTTGATAATGAACCTGATAATATTGAACCATTAAAACTTTTCGTTTGAAACACCTGCTTACTGACTCGTAATATTATGAACGTTAAAATAATAAGCTATTAATTTTAAATTAGCTGGGCTGTGAAATGCTATAAAAACTCCGAAAGATAATTTGGAGAAAGTACCAACATCATTGTTATTATTATTCTAACCTTTTCCAAAGCAATCTCTAGATACATGTCTGGAATAGAATACTCTTTTTTATGTTAGGGGATTGTGGCTAAATAATAACAGCCGCACAGGTCCGTGGATGGGTGACCATCTTCACATACCAAGATCCCTCCGTGGCTCGGAAAGCACGTAAAGCCGTTGGTCCCGGCTGTCATTCGTGGATCTTTGACTGTCGTTACGGGTCGTCAGTAGCCCGAAAGTCTGACAACCAGACGTACCAAGGGGTCAAACTCAAACTCAACTCAAACTCAAAGCATTTATTTCAATTAAACCAATTACAGGCACTTTTGAATTGTCAAGGGTCGGTCAGTCAGTAAAATGAAGCTAGTTGCCCATTCCAAAGCGTAGGTACCTATGGAGAAGAACGGGCAAGAAACTCCATGGACACTCTTTTAAATCAAAATAATATGTTTACAAAGTCTTGATTACATCATTCATGTTAAAAATTATGTATGTGAGAACGATGCAGAACGTTAAAAGCGTCCATAATGATAAGTCGAGAAAAAAAAGCAATTCAAATATTAAATTAAATTAAAATAAGCCATGGCAGCAAAGAGATGACCAGTCCCCACTGACGGCGCCCGTTCACGAACATGACGCATGTATTAGCACCATTCAGATCAACCATTTTGAAGGGAGCTAAATGATCCAACACACGCGCCACCATCAGAGAGACATTTGAGTGAGCATGACATACTCTCAGCTGCCAGAGCACATTCAAGTCAATGAAAGACGTACCCAGTAAATGGTAGCTTTATAGTATGTACATAGTACTCACACATGTGCTATGCAATTATACAATACTAGGAGATTGAATTTATATAATGCAATAATAGTATTTTAAAATCTTCAGCAGCTCCAACAGTATTTTCCAATGCTATAATCAATTTATTTGTGCGTCCTTATGGAGCAGGACCAGCATTTAGCCAAGCATTCTTATCAGTGATGTAATCCCCTAATTTATAATATGCTTGGCTGCATAGTGTGCGTTTTATACAAGATTTAAATTTCTTTTCATTTAGTTGAAGTATGTGGGTAGGTATTTTATTGTAACATTTTAAACAGTAGCCCATGAAAGATGAGTCTACTTTAGCCAGCCTGAAACCTGGTTGAACTAATTGGTCCCTATTTCTAGTGATATAATTGTGTCTTTCACCTCTTTTACTAAAAAGATGTAGATTTTTCCTTACGTACATGATATTTTCATAGATATATTGACAAGGTACCGTCATGATGTTAATATCTTTAAACAGTTCCCTTAGAGAGTCACGCCTGCGGAGATTATATATGGCTCTGATAGCTCTTTTCTGCAGAATAAAAATAGACTCGATGTCTGCAGCCCGTCCCCATAGTAAAATACCGTACGACATAATACTATGAAAGTAACTAAAATAGACCAGTCTCGCGGTATCAACATCAGTAAATTGACGGATTTTTCTCACAGCATATGCTGCTGAACTTAGCCGTCCTGCAAGGGATGTTAAATGAGGACCCCATTGAAGCCTTGAGTCGAGCGTGATCCCCAGGAAAACAGTTTCATCGACGAATTCTAGTTTCTCTTGATTCAATACTATCTCACAATTACTACTTTTAACATTTGGTAAAGAAAATCTTATGCACTTCGTTTTTTTCCCATTTAATACTAAATTATTAGCAGTGAACCAATTTTGGATCTGCAGTAGGGCGTTATTTACGTCGTCAAGATTTGATGCACGTCTATTAATTTTAAAAATCAAGGAAGTATCGTCAGCAAATAACACCATTTGTGGTCGGGTTTTTAACAAATGGGGTAGATCATTAATATATACTAAAAAAAGGAAAGGACCTAATATCGAGCCTTGTGGTACACCCATTTTTACTTTTAAACCGAGTGAGTTAACGAAAGGGTATCGTATTACCCAGTAACTGGGTTGTGGAAATCAGATAGGCAGTCGGTCCATGTAAAATACTGGTATTCAGCTGCATCCGCTTAGACTGGAAGCCGACCCCATTATAGTTGGGAAAAGGCTAGGCAGATGATGACTCTGTATTCACCATATTCTGGCTCCTGAAATTCAGGTTCTGTAGCCAGGGTCTCACTTTTGCTGTAACCTTTTTTTGACAATAAAAAGTTTATTATTATAATATTACCCTATAAATTATAGATACAAATGTAAAAAAAAATACGTAGTATATAATATATAAGTATACTTACCTATACTTTTCTGTAACAAATAAATAAACATCTTTAAAAAAAACAATTTAAAAGTAATAAAAGTGTCTCAAATAATTCGTTATCAAACTTTAAAAAAAAATATAATAAGCAGTCGATAATTTTCTGTCTGTAGTTTAAAGAGACTCGATACCTACGTTTATCATAAAATAATATTTCGCACAATTATTAACATAAGATTAAAGCCTACCTAAAAGCTTTTGTTCTACTAAGCCGAAATTTCTTAATTGAATTAAAATAATAGTAGGTACCTACGCTACCTTATCTGCATGTCATTGTAATATGTATGTGTATGTTGTGTTTAAATACATGTGGCGCAAAGAGATTTGCTTTTCAATAACATTACGAATAACAATTTCATTTGTAATATTTAATGTGACATAATAGCTCAGAAATGTAAGTCAAACGTTTTAACAGCAAAGCTAATTTCGATTAGACTCCCTTGGGAATAAAAATATATTACTAAGTCGCAAGAACCTTTCAATAGTTAAATTATAATAATATTAACTAAGTAAATATAACTTTATCTTAATGTAATAATAGTATACTTACCAATAATAGTATTATTTATGTTATTGTTATTATCTTTTTATGCGAATGTAATTATTCAGTTTTCATGTATAATTAAATAAATACATTTTATTTTCTACGATTTATATTTTTAACTTCAAGTAATAGCTATGTATCAAACAATAATTTTTGCTGTGCCCTAATAGGGTCTACAACGTCTCTTAGCTCTAAGCCTTTTGGTAACATTTTATTTTTACCTTGTGGAACGCAAATAAATGAATATGAATATGTCTATACATATTATAAATTACAGTCGCTTTTCGTGTCTGTCTGTGCGACCACGTTGTTCTTGTAAACTACGCAATAGTTTTTGATGCGGTTTCCACCATCATTTAGAGAATCATCATCATCTGCCTAGCCTTTTCCCAACTATGTTGGGGTCGGCTTCCAGTCTAACCGGATGCAGCTGAATACCAGTATTTTACATGGAGCGACTGCCTATCTGACCTCCACAACCCAGTTACTGGGTAATACGATACCCCTTGGTAAGACTAGTTGTCAGACTTTCGGGCTTCTGGCGACCCGTAACGACTGTCAAAGATCCACGAATGACAGCCGGGACCAACGGCTTAACGTGCTTTCCGAGAACCATCATTTAGAGAATGTATTCTGGAAATGATTATGTTTATATACATCAATATTAAAATTATAGATAATTAAGAAATCTCTTTGTTTTGTTAATTCTTAAAAACCGTGCGAAGCAGGAGCGGGTCACTAGTCATTAATAAAATACATAAAAGCAAGCTGAACTAAAAATAAATTAACCAGCAATTTCTATTATAATCCTCCTCATTGCAGATGCAGCTATTATTCTTCAAGGTCTAGACTTCTAATAATATATAATTATGCAGCGATTGTTGTTAGATAAAAATAAAAAACATCACATTGAATAGTCTTGACATTTAACTAGCCACGACTTGACAACACGAATCTTCATTGAAGTAATATTAATTATTAATTCAAACAATGTTAAAATGATGCTAAAAAGAGAGATGAAGCGCTTGTGACTAAAAAGCGATAAATGTTGATGGACTAAGAGCGAGAGGAAGGCCAAAGAAAAGATGGATGAATATTGTGTGAGGAATGAAATGAAGAAAGCGTGATTGACTGATAGCGTAGGTACCGGTTAAAATAATGGAAGGAGAAAATGTGTTGCACTAACCCCAAGAACCATGGGGCAAGGGCAGGGAGATAATGATGAGATCACCACTGAGAACATTATAATACCTTACACATAATATTAAAAAAAAATCCAAATTCTAAAAGAGCCAGCTAGCATTATCCTTCGCATCGCTTAGTTATTCTTTTATTATTCAACATAATTTTTGATCACCTTCAGGGCTTCAGTTCAGGGTTGTTACAGAAATAAATTCATACCCTACCTCTGATTCTCCCTAGGGCTATAAGGATTTTTTTCACAAAAATTATAGATTTTATGGGAAAAGCTTGCAAATTCTACAAAAGATACGAGTTAGGTTAAATTTTTGTACTGAATATTTTTAACCGCGAATAAATTAATATTATGTACCTATCTGTCTTCTATTAATATTATAAAGAGGTAAAATTAGTTAGTTTGTATGTGGGGATAATTTTCTGAACTACTGAGCCGATTTCAAAAATTATTTCACTAATGGAAATCTACAGTATTGCTGAGTGTCATATTTCACGCGGGCGAAGTCGCAGGCAGAAGCTAGTACTTTAACGAAAGGAGACTGGCCAGCTGTTACAACCCTTTCAACAAAAATTGAATACCAAAAACAAAAAATATATCTTTACATAACCCACCCGAACGAAAACAATGGCTATCTTTTGATCGACAGCATCCAACATTAATCAAAATTAGATGAATAATAATGCATTGTAGGTAACATACGAATACAATAGAGGTGTGACTTGGAAATTGGCTAGCCTTTATTTGCGAACAACGGACAATCATAGTAGCTACTAGTTTTTTGGTACCATTTAGTCTCGAAAATTACTCACGTAATGTAAAAATCAAGCTGATAACGAATCCACCCTACTTGTTACCCTTTAAGCCTGACAAAATAACACTACTTGATTAAAACAAAAACCAATAATAAATCGTGAAATCTGAAACATACATGCAAATAAACTTTTAATAATTATGCAAGAAAAATCTTACGAAAGTTAAAAAATTAAAAACATATAAAAAAATTACATTGTTTCATGGATTATTTCATTTAGAGAAAACAATGACTGACGAAAGCTATAAAATTCGAAAAGTTATATTGTCTCATGGATCATTTCCGAAACCTAAAGTATAATATGTGCAAACTGCATACACTAGACACACATATGTACTCTTGATACTTTAGAATTATATTGATCATATCATTATTATATATAGTTTATTATTCTGGATCTTGTGATACAGGAACTCCTCGTACAAGAGCCAGGGCTACACTGCTGTTTGTTTCTTGAAGTGAAATTAAATAAATAATTATATTATTATCATTATAATATCCCTATAACTTTATAATGTTTTTTTTCTTGTATTCTGTTTTTTCTTTTCTTTTTATATTTTTTTATTCCTCTTGGACTTGCCCTACTGGATTATTGTGTATAATGTGTGTCCTATTTTCTATATGCACATCTTTGCACATCACTTTGAAGGGGCACTGGCTTCTGAGATACAGGTACATACACCTAGTTTAGAAGTCGGGGTTTTCACTAACTTAAGCCATTTTAGACCAAAATACTGTATATGCATTTATTGAGAAATAAAGATTTATTATCTACACAAACACATAGTAGGGGCCACCATTCGCTCCAGATTAATGATCGAGATTAGATAATTAGCGTTGGGCAATCGAAAGTGAAAGGAGAGGGACAACCACAATGACCAAATAACCATATTATATGTTGACACTGCCTCAAGGTTATTAATGTGTATTGTTATTGAGATCATTAATTAATGTTTTGCAATTCGTGGGCAGGCCATATCAAATCGCAGTGTGATCGATATCTCATGATGTTTATGGACGAAATCTGGTGACAATGTCCATCTATCTCCCTAGCCTTCCCAACTATGTTTCCAGTCTAACCGAATACAGCTGACGACCAGTATTTCACATGGAGCGACTGTCTATCTATCGAAGCGCAGAGGACCATATGTAATGGATGGTCACCCATCCACGAACCGACCGCATCAAGCGTAGCTTTACCTTCGATCGCCCCGTGCGGCTTTTATTATTTAACCACGAACCCCTCAATCTGGAGACAAATTATGACGTTATTTTTTTATCAAAGCACGAGTATACTTAATATTATAAAGAGGTAAAATTAGTTTGTTTGTATCTCCGGATCTGCCAGGCAGATTTGAAAAAATATTTTTACATACGACAGCCCAATTCTTGAGGAAGGGTATAGGCATAGGTATATAACAAGGAGCCGAGCAAACATTTTAGGGTTCCGTACCCAACTGAACCCTATAACTAAGGCTCCGCTGTCCGTCCGTCCGTCTGTCTGTCAGCGGGCTGTATTTCATGAACCGCAATACATAGTTAGACAGTAAGTTATCTTTTACCAGAGTGTGTCTATTGCCGCTATAACAACAAATAATTAAAATAAGTAAAGTGGGTCCCACACAAGAAACTTATTATGTAGTGATAAATATTGGATGGTGGTACGAAACCCTTCGTGTGTGAGTCCGACTCGCACTTGGCAGGTTTTTTTAAGTCTACAACAAAAAGTTGGTTCTCCCATTTTCACTTTAGAAACCCCAAAAGAATTTCAATGGCTGAATATTGTATAGAAGCAGTTTTTTCCAATAAATCTTCATCAACAAAATACTTATTTCTTTTCATATTGAGGTTTAAAATATTAAAAAAAAAAAAAAAAAAGTAAATAATATTGAAAGAAGCTTTTTATGAATGTAATCTTTTTAAATAGAGTTACGTTAGTGCGAGCTGAATAAGCAACTGATTTTATATTTCTTTGCCTAAGGTTAAGTGCGAGATTCTGAAAAACTAAATACAATTACTTTCACGTGGTTTCAAGTCTGGGATAACATTTTATGTTTTTTTTTTTTTGAGAGGTTTTGACTGCTTTACTTTAGGTGTTGTAAAAATAAAATTATGGAACCATTTGCTTAGTAGGTAATAATTTTCAATCAAGTCATTCTTAAAACCGACGAAACACCTGATGTTCACGGATGAATCTGAGCCCTCTAATATCTTTTTAGTATATTAACCGGTTGTATGCCGTAATTGCACACAAATAAAAAGCCATTGTGTCTCGCGTAGATCCACGCTTAAGCATACGAAGGGTTAAGTCTTAATCATAAAATATAATAATCTACTAAACATAACTACTTACATAATAAAAAGAACGTTTATCCACTAACTATAGCTGCGTCCCGCAGATTCATCCTCATAAGTCTCGATCTCGTGGGAATTATAATTATGTATGTATTGTAATGTTCTATGTCCTTTATCCAGGTCTTGGGTCTACGCATGTGCCAAATTTCATCCAAATCTGTTCAACATTTTTAGCGTGAAAGCGTAAAAAACAAACATACAAAAAACAAATCTTTTCTTTTATTACTAGCTGACCCGGCGAATTTCGTACCGCCTCAGAATTAAATAATGTGACAAAGTTCAATAGACACGTGGCACAATCTATTATCATAATAACGTTATTGTTGTTTTCCTCGGGAACAGCACTTTTTTACGGGATGAAAGGTACCCTATGTCTGTTTCTGTGCATATATGCAAAATTTCAGGATTATCGGTTTAGTGGTTTAGGCGTGAAAAGGTAACAAACAAACAAACTTACTTTCGCATTTATAATATTAAGTTAGGAAAGTTTGGATATGATGAGTTTAGATAATGTGTAAGCTACGTGAGGGCAGCCAATATAATATTTTACGAAAGATAAACTAATACCTTTAAGCAAATTGCAAAATAATAACACTGTGATATAATTTGGATCACACGAATGATCGTAAAATCTAATTTTGTACACAGATTTAGAGAACGTAAGCCCTTCACCGAAAGGTACTCATTTGAATAATTTTGTGAAAGACTTATTTTATTCGCATTTTGTCTTTCAGCTAGATAAGTGATTATGGAAACGCACGGTTCATTAGCTGCTTCTGATTTCGCTTCAGAGAGAAATTCTTCATGTTCATCTTAATCTTTAAATTCATTTTTCAGAACATTTTCAGTTAGTAGTTAGTTTATTTCTGTCAACCGCTACTATTAGAAAATCAAGATTTTTTAATCAGTGCTTATAGGTAAATCATCATCTTTATCAATTCGTCCGTTGTTATATTGATGTAAGTATGTATGTTTCTTCATTTTTTTTTTTTACATTATCTTCTTTCTCATACTCTTCAAACTGTATTCGATCCTATATTGCTTGTGTTCAAAGTTCATTAGGTACTCAATTTTACGTCATGATCTACCATAACGCCCTAGTTACCTGTTATTTCATGCATATGAAAATCTACATTACCTTCCACTTCAATATTGATACGATTTTCCAAACAAAACACTTCACCATCCTTACCTTCCATAAATAAAAGAAAAACAATACTACAAATCAAAGTTCAAGCTAAGGTCCCGCCCGGAGCATTTCTCACTGTAACAATATAACGTCATGTAAGTGCAAACATCTGTCTAGTATCAAGCACGACTCCCCGAGGGTAGGTAGAAATAATTATTCTGAAGAGATCGTGTTTTGTTTTGATAGTTTTGCTTCGGTATCGCTTTTGACGTCATCTGAAGATCGAAATTTTGCTGCGTCAGAGTTAGAAGATATAGTTTAAGATGTGTTTGAGGGTTCTCATTTATGTTTGAAATTGCATGTGCTTTTTGGCTGCACCTATCCGAGAAAGAAGGATTTAAGGGGGGGGGGGGGGGGGTAGCGGGATCGTCCGAAAGGGTTACCGCTGCCCCGGAACATAAAGGGCTAAGGAAGGAACACGGGTGGGTTTTAGTCAGTAAGAGTCTGACACTCCCTTCCGCTCCACCCAGAGCGGGAGGAGTCATTAGATGATTTCCCATCCAAAAAAAAAAAAAAAAAAAGGGGGTGACAAATTGTTTGCTTCGCGTTTACTCATGTTTTAGTAACACTACCTTGCTTTGGAACTTGTTTCTTTGGATTTTGGTGGATTATAGTGCATTTTAAATTAATTTTTATAATTAAGAAAAACTAAAAGAGTATCAGTAGTTATAATACCTACTCAAAATCTATTTAGACTTGAGTTTGGAAAATAAACGTACACCAGATCAAACCAACCGGACCTATCAGCATTTCGGAAAATCCCCTAGACAAGGCATCTTAAACATATAACGTTGTTTGCGGTAAATATTTCCACGATATCCTGGATATGGCGTATACATAATATATGTACAGTAAACATAAACATTACACCGGAGCTAAGTTACCGTAATACATAGCTAATATTGATATTGCTCATAACCAAGATAACATACACGACTATTCTCTAGGCACAACATTGTATAACATCGTTTTGCTTACAATGTTGTTTCTCTGACAACGCGAGAATATCAAATGGCATAATCATTGGTTGAAAGCGTTTTTACGTTACTGTACACCCACTACTTGCGCATTGGAGTGGTTGTAAATTAAAAGTGAATTTGTGTGTGAATTTTATTATACAGAATCATTAAATTCTCTGCCTTACTTATATAAAAAATCTGTATTAATAGGAGTATCTGGCCCTGGTTCTGCATTTATAACCCATTAAGGAATTTAACGATTGCATAATTTTCATGTTCTAGTATTATTTTCTTGATACACTCTTTAATTAGCCTTTCTATCAAATAATTTTAGGTGAATGGTGTTAATAAACAATTCTAATGCGTTAGTCAATTCTTACATAATTTCTGTATTTACCTAACCTTCATTCTATTCGATAATTCTATTCTCTCTAAAGTGTAGAACTATCGTATCATTCCATCCTACTTCAGAAGTTATGACGATGTTTATGCAAACTGCAACTGCAGACAACGGTAAAGCTGTTTTGCATTTGTATAAACTTCTGATTTCCATAATAAAGTTTAGTTTTAATTTGGATTTCATCGCGAGGGAGTGGAATTTTGTTGAACGAACTCTTCAACAAAAGTTTGCCAATCTATTGTACAGACGCCAGCACGTCAAGCTACCCGAAACTGTCAAATTTTCCCAATCAACTTTGTACCTTATGCTTTAGTGACAAAGATGAAAATCTATGAAAGAAAGTTAGATTATAGTAGCTTGATGTGCTGGCGTCTGTACTTCATGAGACTGGCAATGTGCAATTTATAACTTAATTGAGAAAATACTGTAAACACTTTGTTTGGTAGGTGATAATAGTGATCAAGCAATCAAATCTATATCTAAGTTAACTAAAGACTAAAACGGTTTAATGTCAATGTTAAAATATAACATAACATTACGCTTGTAATCCCCGAAGGATTAGCCAGGCGTGTACCTATAGTACAGTACCATCTGCAGTATGATTTCAGTAACGACCTCTAAGGCCATTGTACTCCATCCCAGCCTATTCTTAGCGATATTGAGGTCGATATTTAACCTAACTATATGGATATTTAGTCTCTTTACAAATAATATTATTGTTAATAAACGGTTTCTGTTGCTATTACTTCTAAAATACCTTCGTCCTATGCTATTATTGGTCGTCTGTCTGATGAATTTCGGGCTTTATACTTAATTCGTACTCATTGAGGCTTGGGGTTGCCGAGCTATTATTAAGCCATTGCTACCACTGACCCACCGCCTACGCGAATTCTAAATGTAACCACGAATTCTCTTGTTCAGTCCTTCCATTATACACATAAATATGTAATTATGTACCTTGAACAGTTTTTAACATGCGACACGAATATACGTACGGTGGGGTTTGTGTAACACACGATCAGTAGCTGTCATTATGACAGTTCAACAACATTCATTGCATTGTTTACGTGGTTTAGTAGATACATTTTTCGCGAAAAAAAAAAAGCTATGCCCTACATTAATTAAATGTTCGCATAACTCGTCAAAATGTAGGGAACAGCAGATTTTTTTTTGCGATTTCAGGTTTGTTCCCATAGTAAAAGTTGTTCATAATGATGAGTACAATGACCCCTTAAGAGGTTTTACGTTAATTCAATAACACGCAATATACTTTTTATTTTCACGGTAATCACCTGTGAAACAAGACATGGTTTGTCATGCCTCTTGTTTATTGTCCTGCGTGAGTTGTAACGTAATATGGGGTAGCTTGTTAGCTAAAAGTGGCACGCTTATGAAGCTGTGAGCAATATTGTCTGTCTCTTTGAGCTTGTTGCAGATCGGTTTCATGAATTAGTTTGTTATGTGTGGTCTTGGTTTTGATCTCCTTTCTAGATTCAGTGTTATAATATGCAGAATATTTGGTTATATCCTATTCGTTACGTGATTACACAATACTATTGTATGATTTTTTTTTGTTTTTGTGTTGATATTGTGTGCCTGCCTTACTTAAACTTGGGTCTAATAAACTTATTTTCTTTTTTTATTCAGCTGTCATACAGTGATAAGAATAAAATCCGTCATTAATTTCTCTTCTAGAAGGTAGATAACTTCATCTTGTCTGTCCTTGTTCCATGTTAGGTACTCAATATATTTATTTAAATCCACAATGTAAACCAAGTTACCTACGTGTTGTCGGCTCAAAATGTTTTCCTCTTCCTTTCTCTCCTTTCAACCGTTGCGCTATAATTCCCTCCCTTTTCATTAGCTTCACAGCAAATTTCCTCTACCAAACATAACAAGTTAACAATTTCCTGAGTCCGACAAAACTTAGCTGAAATAGTTTTATTGAAGCACCGAGGCTCTAAACTAAATGCTCTACCCCAACCATCATCTGCCTTTATAATTAACCGGGTAGCAAACAATCTTCCTCATCCTAAGGCCACACAGATAACCTAGTAACCCGACCTTTAACGTTGAGTTACCTAAGAGGATTTGCTCTGCCCGGCTCCTTTGAACGCATGCGTGAATAATTAATATTTTAACTCGATCGCTTTATACTTACTTGATGGGTTTCATGGCGAAGAGGATTTCTAGGGAAGGTTTTATCATTGATGTTCTAATGGGGTAATGGTCTTTGTAATGTGTAGGTTGAAGTATTTGAATGTCTTGGGATGCATGAAGAAGCCTCTTCGTATAACGCAGTTTGTTCCTCCAGGTACTCAACTCAACCGAGCGCTCGGCGCATCCTGGACAGTCACACCCAACACCTTATTTGACTAGCCAATTCTTCTCTTGCGGTGGTAGGGCTAACGCCCGCCTGGTTTGCGACCACCCTCCCACTGGAGTCCGGCGTCAAGCAGCCTGCTGTGTTTCGTCGATGCTTGGGAGTTCCAGTGCTTCAGGCATCTTCTGGGCACGCTCGTTTCATCATAGACCTCATCCATCGCTTTCCATCAGGCGTGATCGATGTCAAGAGCGGGCCCATTCCGCAATAAAAAAAAAATAAGGTCATTGGGAAACTAATCAAAGTTATGATTTGAGGGTCTTGTTGATTTAGTTAATTTATGCTTTGTATCTTGAATATAAAGTTGTAGGCAATGATTTATATGAGCAGAGAAAGGTTTCAAATATGTACCAGAAAACAATCAAGGCATCAATTATCACACTATAAGGAGAGATCACCCTACTGTAAAATGCGCTATAGATACAGACGCCAGCACATCAAGCTACCCGAAACTGTCAAATCTTCCCAATCAACTTTGAACCTTATGTTTTAGCGATAAAGATGCAAATCAATTAAAGAAATTTGACAGATTGTAGTAGCTTGAAGTGCTGGCGTCTGTATATTCAAACATCAACACTTGTAGATTGCTATTTAAATGAAGATAATATGTTTTAATCACGGTATAAGTAATTAGTTAGTGCCAATACGAGCAATGGTGGCCCAGTGGTAACGGCCGCGACTTACGAGTTGTAAGTCGTAGCTTCGGACCCAGACAGGCGCTTTACTTTGTGTAAGTTATTTCATCATCACTGCTCTCAATACGGTGAAGGAAAACATCGTGAGGAAACTGGCATGTTCTAGAACCTGAAATTCGAAGACGTGACATCTAGCAAGTACCAACCCCTGGACCCGTGTGGTGGATTACGGCCCACTCCCTCTTACAGAGAAGAGGCCTGTGTCGCAGCAGTGGGAACATTATAGGCTGATTATGCCGGATAAGAGAGAAGTAGAATGAGTTATTGCCGATAAAACAATCTACCAATCATATAAATACACGTTCATTAATTCGTTTTCCTCTACCAAAAAAGCTCATTAAATATTTACATCACAGACTACTATAGTTTACAATAATAATTATGTGAACCACACCAATGAATGAACACCGATAAGGTTTATAATAGAACAAGTAATAATAAACTAATAACACTATGTTTACATAACTGCCTTCACCCCAGTTATCGAAGTCGTTAAGATAAGAGCTGAGATGTAACAATTATAGTTTATAATAAGCCTAATTGTGAACTTAAATAAAATTTTAAATATTTTGAGAGACCATATTGATTCTCAACAACAAGAGTCCAAGGTTCTATATCCAGTACACACTAACAGTAAGTAGCAATGGCTTTAATTTTGACAGTTCAACAACATTCATTGCGTTTTATACGATATCGAGCAGAAAAAAATTTCGAACATATGAATCAATGGATTAGCAATATCCTTCTAAATGATTCAGATTGTGATTGATCGTGTATTATGCAATTTTAGGGTGTGGGTAGAACAAAGTATTATTCGTTTTTAGGGTTCCGTACCTCAAAAGGAAAAAAACGGAATCCTTATAGTTTTATTATGAATTAGTCAGTCTCGATTTCTGTCTGGATGATGGTAATAGGCTCGCCCTTATTACATATGACTTAAATTCCTAAACATGAGTGCTGATACTATATGTCACCTCTGGCAATCGTTTATGATAAAACGCTAATCCTTACATAGTAAAACAAAGTCGCCAAAATGTCTGTACGCGCATAACTTCCGAATGACTGCACCAAATTGGATAATTCTTTTTTGTCGTGTTCGGTATTGCCAGGACAAGGTTTGTTTGAAAGAAAATTTCGAAAAAAAAAATGGACCCGTGCGAAGCTGGGGCGGGCCGCTAGCATGTACTTCTTACTATAATATGATAAATTCGAAAGTAACTCTGTCTGTATGCTACCTTTTCACACCTAAACAACTAAATGGATTTCGATAAAATTTAGCGAGGAGATAGATGGCATCTTGGGAAAGGGCATACTTTTCGTCCCAGTAGCACATTCCCGTGGGATCATTTCCGACATCCACGCGGGCGAAGCCGCGGACAGACGCCAAAAGCATATACTAGTATGCAATTCTAAAATTCCCATTATTAGTAACAAATATCAAAATCATTGTGTAATGAACATAACAAACAACATAATAATTATATTAGGAACAGTGTTCACAGGAACATCTAATTATATATGTAATTTAGAAGATAACATGTTAGTTTGCTGTTAGACATTCTCTTTGGTTGCTAATTGTGTATTTGCTTCAGGGGATTTAACTGGTACAGTTAAATCCCCATCGTTAAGTATAAACAGAATTAAAAATTAGAATCAATACCTTTTTCTTCTTCCTTCTATTTTATCGGTAAATTAATAAAATGTCCATTATTCATTCAACTCACGTATTCAAAGTATCGTTGTTTAGTAAAAACAAATAGAGCAAAGATTCTATGTTATATCCAACCAATCACGTAACAAGAATATTGTAAGCGAACGCAAACTACTTTTAATCAAGTCTACAAACAGCGAAGCTAATATTGTATTAAAATATTCATCCAACTAATCAAACATTTTACTTTGTTGCAGGTAATTTCATTCTACCTCCGTGTACAGGAATATGGAGAAATACAAGATGAAATGGTAACTGTAATAATTTGGAAACAAAGAGCAATTCAGTGTTGAATTGTTTGTGGTCCCAAGACTGCGCCTTGTGACACGCCTCTTAATGCTTCTGTATACTGACGTTTGTTTATTGTTATTATGATATGTTAATAGATACTTAACGAAATGCAAGTAACACCACGAATATATCAACGTTTAATACAATAGTCAGTTAGAAACTTTATAGCCCAGCTGACCGTTTTACGAGATAAACTTTATCAAATGCATTATCATATCCAAACAGTTATTTCCCATTATATTCACAAACCAAACTAAACGTTCACACAATTTTACAATCACTTAAGGAAACATCGTGAGGGACTACCAATAAAGGAACCGGATTCGAAAACTTTATTGCTTCTGCTTACGTTTAAAATAATTCAGTGTAAGCCCGTGAAGATAATAGTCGAGTTGCGAAGGAAACCATAACCATTATAGCCCGTGCTAAGCTCCGCGACAGGAAATTGATTGGTCCGTCAGACGCGCGATCTATCTCATTGTTTGGTATTCACTGACGGGTTTAAACCAAAGCTATAGAACGTTAAGGCGGTGGCGACGTAATGGATGCCGTAAATAATGATAGTGACGATGTATTTATAATTCATGGAGGCTATTTAGTAGGCACATTAGCTTGCGAGATGGGCGATTCCAGAGAAAAGAATGAACCGTGAACAAGATCTAAGATGCTAAAAGTGGAACTTTTTAACACGATAATTATTGCGCTTGTTAAGTAATTCTTTCTCAAGTGAAAAGAATTATATACGTCTCGTTTTCTTTGCTTTTATGGTATGAGATAAAAAGTTGTCCACGTTTTTTTTTGTTAAATCGAAGTTTTTTGTATTGTGATACTGCTAGAAACATTTTATTTTTTCAATAATTGTAAGAATATTTGTTATTTCCAAAAGATAATAACATCTTCAAAGCAAGCCCTCTTCTCGGTAAAGCTAAAATGCCAAGTCAGTGTATTAATCCGGTCTCTGTCTTTAATTAAATAATAAATGGAGTTGAGACATAGAAAATAATTAATTGGTAAAATTAGGGCATCATTCGTCTCCCAGTCCCTGACCTAATTTATCTTGAATGAAATATTATATTGGCATTTTGACTTAAGCAAACACTTTGTTCTCTTTTATGTCTTGAATTTACCTTAAAATAAAATCGGCGAGCACTGTAAACAATAGAATTTGGATCAGCTCTCTATATAGTATTAAAAGCAATCAAGAGACCATGTCAGGGGGATAGGCAGCAACCTTCTGATTTAACCCTAACATACTGCAATGGCCAATTCGTTTGTCAAGAGTGGCGATTATGATAATGTGTCTGACGGGTCGTTTATTGTAATGGTCTATGTAGGCGGATCATGGTCTAGAGTGGATGCTAAAATAACTATAGTTAATATACTAAGTTGGTGCAAGAAGCTGCTCGCAATAATACTGTATCACACATACCCATTAAGGCTTGGTAATAGTAATAATAAGTTAGTCGTGAGAGCTTTGTTAACGACTTCTCCTCATTCTCACTTGAATGAGAAAACAGCTGCTAATATTACTCGTATATCCTCTTCAGTTTTCCCTTAACAAAAACGTTAAGTGTAGTCAATATTTGAGTTTAATGAGGCATCATTAATATCCGATATGATCCCCGTTGAAAGGCTAAGTGATATTTAATTATGGCTTGCGGGGTTAATTGTGATGGAATTGTGTCATGTTCGACATATTGATGGAATTTAATACACATTAATGATCAATGTCTTGTTAGCAGTGCACGTTAATGAGAACGTTTGATTCAATATAGTTCTCCAAAAGTTTGTAACTGACGTAAGCGTGATTCATATTAGTAAAATGAAATAAAAACAAAAGAAGACCTCCCAGGATTTCAATTTCGAAGCTGACATACATCCATGATGAAGATTTCATATCAATTTGGAAAATTCATGTTTACGTGAATCTTGAGGCTAATAATTCCCTGTGAACATAACTTTCTACTTAATCGTGATAAGTTCATCTTGCTTGCTCGAAAATTATTGGTAATTTACAAAAAACTGGTTGTCAAAACTATACCTATAATGTTGAAGCAGCGAGTAAATTACATCATTACATTATCAAGAAAGTATTGCATGGTAGTTACAATAAAAACAAAATTATCCGTTTTGAAATTACACAAGAAAAAAATACGGTCTCTTCCCGTCATTATGTTGTTAGAAAAAGTACTTGAGGTGGAAAATTACTTAAAGTACTTGATGATGATGACGCCATATTAACTGTTCTCCAAGCCGAAGTAAGTAGGCATTCTTTTACGCATGCAGGTGGCGTTTTACTTGATATCAAGTAAGTGCACTGTCTAGCTAATAGAATTCAAATTGCTCCCTTGAGTTGGAATGAAGCATTGTTGTAGGATTTGATAATCTAGTCAGATACGCTGAACATAATATTATAAATGTAGTACGCGAACAGGTTTGAGTAGACAAGGAGGCACCACCCGGACTACAACCTCCTGTTTACGATGTTACAAATAATAGAAAAACAGAACTCAAAGGCTTATTTAAGTTCAATGATGAACATGAATCTAAAGCTGAAAATGTTATAGCTGACAAAGCTTGGTATACAAAAACAAATCATTTATTTCAAACAGGTATATAAAAACCACTTTAAAACGTCAAAATTTACAAAATAAAGTATTGATTCTAGTCGCTTCCAAAAGGCAGTTTCGTATGGAGAAGAATGGGAAAGAAACTCCACCGTTACTCTTTTAAAAAAAGTTTTACAATATTTTGTATACATTAATAATATAATTATAGCACCTAGAATAAAATAATTATACCACAAACAGTAAAATAAGCTTGTCAGATAAATTCGTGCAATATGATGTCATCAATGCAACGCATTAAAAATACTAACCTGATCCTTAAGTTATGTCTTAACACTTATGAAAGTAGAAACAAGCTGGCCAGAGACCACACAGCAAAAGATTATTTAATTAATTGTCAAATTACTTAAAGCAAATAAGGCATAAGTTTCAGACCTTACGCAATGAAATATACTTTTTGTACTCAACCTTTTTTAACCAATTAATCGTAACCAATAACTGATTTTAATTTTACTTTTGCCGGCGTTCCATTGACTTCATGATTAATGTTAAGTATAACTAGAGGCTTATTATTTTCTGCTATTACCAACTTTAATTTACTATCTCTACAACTTTCTGAACATAAACTTAGAGTTCAATTTCCCGTAAACGTAATCCGCGTCAATTTGTCTTGAATTGCGGCTGACTTACTTAATTCTGCGGCTGTTTAGACTCTTAAGTTATGATGATAAAGGTGTAATTTGTTTGCAGGGAGTGTGGTAATAAAGTGGTCGTGTTTTTTTGTTTATACTGCAACCAGACCGACATGGCGCAGACTGTATGACGCGTAGATCTTGTGGTTTTTGCAAACGAGAGACGGTAAATAATTTAGTGATGTAACTTCTTTGCTGATCGCGATGTCGATAAGTTTTATTTGATAAGTAAGATAAGGTTTTTTTATGATTTATAGTTTTAAATAGTTTCATTTTCTACATCATTTCTACTATTATAATTAATTAAATTGGGAGCAAGCTACCAAATATTAGTCAAAACAAAAGGCTTATTTTTACTGTACCAAAAACAAATAAAACTCTAATGAAAATATTTGTTTGTTAGGTATTTTAATAAAATTCTATTCCATTTATTTTCAATATGTGCGTATAAAGTGGATTGGGATCAAATGAAAATAATAAAATGAAACGTTTATTTGAAAAGCTTTTCGAGCGAATTTTTATACTAGTTTTTGCCCGGGACTTCCACATGTATTTTAGTATTTTCATGAAACGTAAAGGACATCATTCACGTTTCATACATTTTTGGGCCAAATCTGAAAGTGCCGGCCAGAAAAAAAAAACGTAATATTCGGATAGATCACCAAATTCCTATTATTTTTTACTATGGCACCAAACCTGTGCGCCCTATGGTTATGTAGTTATATGCTTTTAAAAAAAATGTGAAATAAAATGTTATAAGATGTGTGTTATTTTAATACATTTGGTCAAATATAGTAAATATGAAAAAAAAAAAAACAAGCAACAATACCAACAGCACCTCATTTAGATTCAGTACCTTTCATTTAGGTAAAAAAGAGCAAAATGAAACAACATTAAATTGTATAAATTCATTTATATTTGTCCTAATCTAACATATACATCATCTAATCCTATTGCAGGTGGGGTGAGGTATGGGTCATGTCTAGCATAACCCATGTACCAGACTATGGTCATGGTATGTGAGCAGCATCCAATGGTCCTCTTGCCGATATTGCATGCAATAATGAGCTAATGCTCGACGACCATTTGCTGCCCGATCTAGTGCAATGTACACATGGTATTTTTTGGCTTGGATGTGGCGGGATTGTATTCGTCCTCTTATAATCCACAAGTCTTCCCCTCCTGACTATTTCCAGAGGAATCCCACCACCGAGCTCAATGATAAAAACTCCGTCGGATTGAAGGTGCTCTCCGTAATAACTTTTTGCTTGTTTGAGCTGATATACACCAAGGCTGAATAATATTAAATCTTCTTCTGTCAATGTTGGAAAATCATTGAAATCTGTCATATCCGCAGCCATGGGTTGGAACTGTGCTCGCCTTCGGTTTAAATTGTGTCTATTCACAAGATCTCCCAGTGTATTGGGCGTGTTTATTCTTTCACCTATTATTTGAAGGATATCAGTAGCGTGAACGTTATCCACTATCAAAATGTGATAGGCATTTATTAATGCGGCAGCAATTCTAAAATAATCCATCATATTGTGCAGTGTTATATTGATGTTGACGTGTCTCAGCAGATGGAAATCTCTTTTAAATCGGCCATTTACGACTTCTACGACCCATCGGCAAATAGTAACAAGTCGCGACTTATTAGCTTGTTCTGTCGTAAGTTGCGTTTCCCCAGGGAGCTTTGTCTCGGGCATCTTAGCGGTGTATCCATATCCTTCAAGGCTGGAAATTGCATCTCTAAAGCCACGGTCCAAAATAAATACGTCCCCATTTCGGTAAAACCATTGAAATAATCCGTCGCCATAATCATTTTCACTTTGTACAATATCAAGCATTATTTGCGCATCTGAAGAAGTAGCAGCGTGTGGACCAGAAACTTCTATGATGTGCTCGTCACAACAGACAAACAGAAACGGCTTTAATAAGTTTCTGAACTTGTGGCTGCTATAGGATTTCCTTTGAAAAAAGTAGTTTGAACTCTTTTGTATATATATGTAAGTGCCATCGACAATTGTTATGGCTTTTCTTTCGTCGGTAGAACTCTCCGGGTTCCCAAAAAATCTTTCAGGAATCATAAGGTTCCTCCGTGCTACATCTTCCCGGGTCATATGGTCAAAGCCTAAGTGAATAGGAACAAAGTCCTGCAGTAGTGCTTCTCTGCCAGTATGGAGGATTCGCGAGTAAGTGGCTTCGCTGGTTTTAAAAATCGATGCTAGCCGTGCATTTGATTCGCCAGTTCGGAGTTTTGCTAACAAAGCTGCAAGAATAGTTCTTTTGTTTCTTCTTTGATTTAGGCTAGGTGTGTTGGCTAATAAATCAGTAAACTGTTCTATAGTCAGGCCAGTCCAGTCATGAAATTCTTTATCATTTATTAGTTCATAATGTTCAAAATCTAAAACTTCTGTGCTGATATGGCTCATTAATAATCTTAGAGCACAAACAATTTGAGTTGCACTGAATCCTCCGATTAAATTGTCTTGCAAAGCAAGTAAATGCCATTCAGCTTGCTCAAGGTGTTCACTGCATACATGGCTATTTTCGGTTATAAATAGGCTGTAGCGGCATAACATTCGTAGTATGATATCTTCGGGTACTCTGTGCCTCGTTGCATTTTGACAGTGTTGAAATACATACGTATTCGCCGAATTACCGGTACGGCTGAACCCGGGTAAAACGGTTGGTGAAGCATGAGGTTCAGCGTTGACTTCTTCGTCTGCAACATCATGATCCCACTTCACGTTGGTGTCGGAGATACCGACGCTCAGCCCGTTGCCAACAGGGTCGACAAATAACCTCTGTAGGTTCTTCCTGTAAAACAAGAAACATGTATTATTCGTTGCACATGTACCTACATACATGAGCCGTGATATTCTAATCGTTTTGTTTCCTAAGCAAGAAGGGTTCTATTTCACGGTATATACATACAAGGTGATACAATGATTAGTTAAGTACAAAGGAGTACTTATATATAGAAACAAAAACGTGTGAAATAAATAATTCTAATAAATGGTCAAAATGAATGAGTTGATGGCAAGTGACCAAATTATTTGGAAAAAGAAAACATACTGCGCCGACATCAGATAAACTGGTATACAGGCAAGGAAATGATGAAATAAAGACTTAGTCAAAATCATATAAAACTCTAGGTAGGTAAAGGTCTGTATATAAAATGAAATAAAATAATAATGATTCATACCTGTCGACCTAATAGATCTTCAATAACAAACTGTGCAACATCCGTATGCTGTGATTCTCGGGAAGTCCAAGTATAACTTCGACGATTACCGACAGGCGTACGACACGAAATACACAATTGTCCACTCATAACGTCAGTTAAAACAATAACAATAACAAAAAATAACTATAAACAAATAACAACAAACAAGAATAACAATATTAACTGAGGAGTGCAAGTCGCGATTTAGCCGTCCGATGTAACAAGAGTCGCATGGATAACTGAACAAAACAAAAGACGGGTGACGCGGGGTACAGTAGTTGCGGGCGGCGGGGAGGGACAAACCGGTGATTTTCCAGGTACCTGCTTAAAACAGGTTTGGACTTGTTGTGAATTGTGACGCTCTGTCTGTGCCTGTGCGGTGCGTAGAGTATCAATGATGAAAATACTCTCTTAATAGAGAATAGAATTCATTTTATTGCACATCAAAAGGACATACACAGTATGAATAATTAAATATACATGATCAAATGTATGAAAATAACAACTTCATAATAACATTTTTATTGTATTTTAAAAGTGTTTAACACCGTAACCAAAGGGCGCACAGATTTGGTGTCGTAGTAAAAAATGATAGGAATTGTGAGTTCTATCCGAATATTACACATTTTTATCCTGGCCGGCACTTTCAGTTTTTGGTCCAAAATGAATGATGTCCTTTAATATTTTCGTTTTTACATTTTTTCTGGGAAAGGTACTACTACTAAAAAATTAAAATTTTTCATACAAAGTTTATGTAGGTATAAAAGATAAAATATCATGTAATTTATAATATTTACAATTCTCTTAATGATTATTGCCTCTATAATTCTTGTTATTGGCTATTAATCTAATTAACCTTTAACTTACGATAATATTATGAGGATTACACAAAAGCCCCTGTATCGTTAAACAGCTCCATTCATTTCCTTGTTCTAAACATTTTGGAGTATGATAATACTGATGATAATAGTGGTAATGTTAAGATCATCGAATGTCATTATCATAAATAGGTTAAAAGTCATCTAGTCAAATGATAAGCGCGTTTTGATCGTCAATTATTTTACTAATTTGCCAAAACGTTGATTCGATTTCCCAATTTGATTGTAATTAGTGACGAGGTCAAAATATTAATCCTTTTAGAGTCGGTGACCTGATTTTATAATTATGTATTAAAATGTAATTATTGTAAGTTAATCTGATTTTGGCACACTGTAATAACAAACATGATTTTATATTATTCGCCCGCGTGGTGGTCGGAAATTATTCCACGGAAACGTACAACCGGGATAAAAAGTATCCTATATGTTAATCCAGGTTTTAAACTATCTCTGTGCCAAATTTCATCCAAAACTGTTCAGCTGTTTTTGGGTCAATCCGTATCATACAACCAGACAAACGGAAAAAACTATATTTTCAGCATCAGACTCGTTTCCACATCTCACAGCAATTACTGTTTTTCAAAAATATTCAATGAACAATTTGGCTTCGTTTTTTCTTCTGTATAGTTATTATTTGTACTGTTTTTATTAAGTAAGTATCATCATCGTTGTCCTTCTGTATTTGGAGTCGACACAGTATGTCATCACCTGCCATACTTACTCTCTTTCTGTTAGTAATGTACTGGATGTCACACTACTTCAACATTGAGAATCCTTCAAATAGAATTTCTAGTTCCAATTAAATTAATTGAAGAAAATGCTCTTACTTTCAGTAATAACTTGAAAAATATCAAGGCTGTGTGGCAGTCTCCGGGTAATCTTGTCAGGAAAGGTCGAGCGGGTAACTTCGCGGGTTAATTAATTTTAAATCCCGAAGGTTGACTTTTAATTTTGTAGAATTAGGTCACTGAAAAAGTTTTTTATGTTCATTTTGTTCGGTTTCGTCAACTATCAAGTGATTATTTATGAGTGAAATCACATTAATTTTAGTACTAGCCTTTTCGTGTAGTTAATTGCATTGAGTGACAGAAATACACGAAAATGCTGATCTACGCGTGTTAAAGAGATTTCTTTGAAAATATATCATTCTTTTTGTATCGGAGTTTTCCTGTTTCAATTTCAATTGTTTTATTGTTCAACCTTACTCATTACTCATTGATTTATGTATTTTATAAAATAATGTTTTGTGCTTTGCAATCTTTATCTAGTTCGGCATACATCACTTTTACATTCAAACGCTCTGTGAATTTAAAATGCTTTTTCTCATGACTCTTCTTTTTACAAGCTCGTAGCGCTCTCTTATCCCCATTATTTTCTTTTTTTCCAATGTTAATTAGGATTTATAAGCTCTTTCGCGTGCACGGGAAAATACTAACCTTTATTTTTTACATATTTGTTCCCAAGTGGATCCTTATTAATAAGAATGTCTGTAATTAGATCGCCATCAGTAGACTGTGTATCCCTTGAATATTTCTTTATGCCAACATTTCCATCCATCTCATTATCCTTATAGTTTATTGGCAGTTCAATTTCTTATGTCTCAGCTAGTTATTTCATTAGAATAGTAGTTATCGTCAACAATATTACAAACAGCATTAGAAACAACCGTAATGATGTCCCAATGCCAAAGGTTATCGACGTAACCGTGTCAATGAATCCCATTCGATATAAATCTCGATGAGTCCATTCAATATGTGCTCTGCTTTAGTTTTTACCCTCACTAATCATTGGTCGTTGCGCGTTTGTTTTTTCAAGACCACTCGATCGACTGATGAGGTCATGCACTGATTCTGGTGAATTAATAACAAATTCCAATTTGCGGTCATGAAAATCTACTTCCTGAACATTTTGTTTGATTTTTTCGGTTGAGCGGTGGTATATGTAAGTTTGTATGCGAAGATGACGCGCATGATTAAAATAATATAGACGTCAATGGTGACCAGAGTAAATCATTTCATGAATCACTAGTGTTATTCAGGGGAGGGGTCCATGGCTAAATAATAACAGCCGCACAGGTCGATCGATCAGGTTAAGCTACGCTTGCCGCGGTTGGTCTGTGGATGGGTGACCATCTTTACATACTGAGACCCCTCCGTGCCTCGGAAAGCACGTTAAGCCGTTGGTCCCGGCTGTCATTCGTGGATCTTTGACAGTCGTTACGGGTAGTCAGAAGCCCGAAAGTCTGACAACCAGTCTTACCAGGGGGTATCGTATTACCCAGTAACTGGGTTGTGGAGGTCAGATAGGCAGTCGCTCCGTGTAAAATACTGGTATTCAGCTGCATCCGGTTAGACTGGAAGCCGACCCCAACATAGTTGGGAAAAGGCTAGGCAGATGATGACTAGTGTTATTCAATACTTCATATAGTCGTTATCAAAGAATTTTCCAAGAAATATTCTAGTACTTATGATTTGATGAGATATATAAAACTTTAATGTTCTTCACGCAAGAGCTTTTAGTGACGTAAGATACCTACAGATCCTTATAACGAAGATTACCTGGAGCAGTAATTTAATGGGTGTGTTCATGGTGTGTTCAAGTAACATTAAAGTAATCGTTTAAGTTCGTAAAATTGATTTTTAGACTGCAGTATATATTAGATTTGTAGCATATCCCTATCATTTTAATGATGAACATCTACCCATTGATTTTCATCTTCCATCTTGATCATCCATCTCTTCATTTGCCTTATTCCTAAATTTTATCAATAGCTTTAATTTCTGCTCAATTTCATTCTAGTCTTCTTCGCTCGATTAAATTTGCCACTTATTGTAACTTTATAGGTAATATAGCTCTTTTTATCTAAAATTATACTAAATTTATCCATTTCTAGCTACTTTGTGAACAGGGGGCGATATTAAGATCTAGAAAAAACTAGGTCAGGGTTATTGCATCCTCTCCCGATATCCCATTCTTAAATTCCTGAGCAACAATAGAAATAAAAAGAAGATATACTGATCAGTAAACATTCGTAATACAATAAAAATATCTAGAACAGTAAACGTTTATCTCTCAATCCAACCCGTCAATAACGCCATTACGTTTCACTTACATTAAAAATATCTTCGACGTATCTTTTCTAATGCCATCAGCTGTATACCGTCAATGTTTAACTGTTCCACTGTTTATTATTATCTTAATAGCGCCATTATACAGGCTTTTACCTACCTTGGCATTGAGAGAAATGAATCGTAAAAATACTATCTATTAATATGCAAAGTCATTGACTTTTAATTATTTTAAGTGTTCATTAATTTGCACAACTTTCTAATGCCCATGTAGTGATCCATAAAATATAATATAAATGGTTCGTTATGTAAGTATCAAAACGTTTTGGAAACGTTTAAGTCCATTTAATTGGGTTTGAATTTAAATATTTGCATTTGATAATAGAAAAGATCCTTTTTTGTTTGGAGAGAATTAATTTCGCCTTTTATGGGTAAACGTAATCTGCACACCGTTATTACATTTCAATTTATTAACTTGTACTTTTAATTAACATGTACGTATGATCAGACCAAAAATAAATAGCTGGCTCTTCGTGTACAAAAATTAAAAAAAAAATACTAGTGCCACATTCAGAAACACAAGGGAATATAAATATGTTTTCCATCTGAGAGCATTATTGGAATTCATATAAAAAGCT
This sequence comes from Hydraecia micacea, assembly GCA_914767645.1. Lineage (NCBI taxonomy): Eukaryota > Metazoa > Arthropoda > Insecta > Lepidoptera > Noctuidae > Hydraecia > Hydraecia micacea. Next base: position 12,142,572 of record OU611795.1, read on the forward strand.
AGTAAATATTATATTACCTAGATGTAGCGCCTGCCTAAAAGCAAGCACTCAATTTTTATACGAATTTATTGAAGCCCACATAATGTTTGGCATCGAACGCTGTGTGGAATGTCATGCTCACTTAAATGTTTCTCTGATGGTGGCGCGTGTGTTGCATCATTCGGTTCCCTACAAAATGGTTGAGCTGGATGGTGCTGATCCACGCGTCATGTTCGTGAACGGGCGCCGTTGGTTGAGACTGGTCATCTCTTAACTGCCAAGGCTTATGTTTAATCTTATATTTTGAATTGTTTCATCATTTGTGTTTTTTTTTACATTGTTCTCACATATAGAAGCAACAAGAATAATGTACCCAGAAGAGTGTCCATGGAGTTTCTTGTCCGTTCGTCTCCATAGAAATTTACGTTTTGGAATGGGCAACTAGCTTCAACTTTCTGACTAACTGACCGACTATATAATTTTGACAATTCAAAAGTGCCTGTACATGGTTTAATTGAAATAAATGCTTTGAGTTTGAGTTCGAAACTACTCTGGAGTTTTACATTTTCTACTAGTTACATAGATATTATCTATAAAATGGCGTTCATATTAAAAAAAAAAAAAACGTACATTTATCGCGGTTACCATCGACAGGAAACGGCCCATCACTAAACGCATAAATACCAACGTGTAGAGCAAATAAAACGGTAAAACCGGGCTTTTAAAGTTTTTCCACATCCGTCCGATGTCGCTGAGCTGTTTGTTTTAGGGTTAAAAGCCTAGGTTCCAACACGTACTATTTGATAGTGTTTGTCGGGTGGGGGGAGGGCTAAAAGCGTACGCTTTGGCACGTGCTTTTTGGTAGTTGTTTTTTGTTTTAAGTAGTTAAACGTTTTTTTCTTATAAAGCTTCTGTTTTTGAATAACAAGATATGGAACAAATTCCTCGTCTAAAATGAACGTTTAATTTAACAAAACTAAAAAAAAAACGTCTGAAAATTCAGCATAATTATGACTCTAGACCCTCTAGCGTAGAAATTCATCATCATCTGCCTAGCCTTTACCCAACTATGTTGGGGTCATCTTCCAGTCTAACCGGATGCAGCTGAATACCAGTATTTTACATGGAGCGACCGCCTATCTGACCTCCATAACCCAGATACTGGATAATACGTTACCCCTTGGTAAGAGTGGTTGTCAGACTTTCGGGCTTCTGACTACCCGTAACGACTGTTAAAGATCCACGAATGACAGCCGGGACCAACAGCTTAACGTGCTTTCCGAGGCACGGAGGGATCTCGGTATGTAAAAATAGTCACCCATCCACAGACCAACCGTGGCAAGCGTAGCTTAACCTGATCGATTGACCTGTGCGGCTGTTAGTATTTAGCAACAATTCCCTCTAGCGTAGAAATTATTAGTTGGTTATTAATAAGAAAGTGTTCCATACATTATGACCTTGACCGCGTAAGTATTGCACTTTACTATGAAGCACCCGTTTTTTTTTTTTTGATAACCGACTTAAAACTACGCTTGGTCTAGAATCTAATTCTGAATACATGGTTACTGTTTGCACAATGGATAAAAATGTCTGCCATCCATTCTTTTGCTAACTATTAATTTACCGGCACCAAATCGAGGTGCGGTTAAAAACAATAGGTATCTACTGCTATTATAAGTATTAAGTGTTAATAGCACCCACGCTTATGAGAGGTGAAGCTCCTCATTTCACTTTAACACCGCCCCCCAATAAATTATAAATTCCCACCGTTTATACTTAGGCTTACCTCAGTCTGCTATCATTTTTTGTTGTAAAGAAGATAAATATTTTTCTAGAAAACAGCCTCCTCCCAAAAAAAAAAAATATTTTTGAGTAACATCCAATCTTCCTATTCATCTTGGTAAGTTGGTACAGATGCCAGCACATCAAGCTACCCGAAACTGTCAAGACATAACGTTGAAAATCTATTAAAGAAAATTGACCGATTGTAGTAGCTTGAGGTGCTGGCATCTAGCGTCTGTACAAAGAGAAGTTTAAAGTAGATTTTTTCTTCTGTAACGCCTCAACACTCGGTTGTCGTCAGTCAATCTGTCTGGAGTTTACATTGGTCGTAAATATCATAGTTTACGTCATAAAAAAACCACACGTAGACATATATATTATACATCCCGCTTTGTTGCCTGAAGCGTTGCGCAGAGGCGTACCTATAGTATAATCCGCGCGCGGTGAGAATGGGATGGAACCTTGTCAAAGTAAATCGAAAATGACAGTTCTCAAGTAGCGTTAGCAAAACAGATCTGAATATTAATTAAAAATTAGTTATGTCTACGATAATCCTATGATAGGATTATGAAAAAATACACAAAAATGCTCGACGCGAGTTGCTACGACTGGACGGCCGGCCGCGCGCGTCTCAGTTCCATGAGGTACCATCCCATTGTGATCGCGCGCGAATTATACCTACCCCCCCCCCCCCTCAGGGGGATCTCGATCCCCTGCTAGTTCGTCTTCTGTTTTAAACTTTGTCTTATTCACTATAAGCTTTCTCATTCCGGTTTGATCCAGTTTTGATTGGATCAAAATGAACACTAAGTAATCATTGTGTTGTGTTGTAAGAATAAATTACAATCATTTTGTTGGATCGACACATAAACTCATGTCTAATTCCCATGGGGATAGGCAGAAACTACAGAAATCCACCTTACATACTCCTTTTGCTTAGTTCACATTCTTACAATATCTGGACACGCACGCCAGTTGCGAGTACTGACCTGACCTTTCTGAAGAACCAATAAGGTCACTATATGACCTTCTAGGGCGTCCCCTCCGAACGTTTCCACTCACATAGATGCCTTGTAAATACTCTCCATGAATACCCCAAAACATTAGAAACCACTTAACGAAACTTCTGACACCAAGTTTCCTCCAAAGTATATACCTAATTAAATAGAAAATCCGTTGGTCCGTAAAGGTCAGTCTCAGGAAATCTGTTATCAAGGCCAATTTAATAAGACACTGTAATGACAATTTATCACTTCATCTTGACGTCAGAGTAAAACGTTGTTCATACTGGAAAATTTATATTAAATATAATATAATATTTATTTTTTGACACAAGCATATGTATGCTCTACTAGATTCTGCCCGCGATTTTGTCCGCGTCAAATTGTGTGTTCGCTTAGCGTTCTTTCTGCCTTTTTTTCTGTTTGCTCGACTCCTAAGGGTTCTAGCATAATATTAAATAATCTTCAGCCTTCCTCAAGAATTGAGTTACCAAGTGCAAAAAATTTTTTTTCAAATCCGACCGGTAATTCCAGAGATTAGTGCGTTCAAACAAACAACTCTTAAGCTTTTCAAAGTGTTAAAAACATAACTTTAAGAGGTGCTTTAGATCATCGAACTGAACAACTTTCACTATGGGACCAACTCTGAAATCACGAAAAAAAAAATCTGCTGTTTCATACATTTTGGTCAAGTAGGTATTGAACTTTTGTACATATGAAACAGCTGATTTTTTTTTCGTGATTTCAAAGCATTTCTTAAAGTTTGTAAGGTTAATTTTTTAACACCTTATAATTATATTAAAGAATTCCCTGTCTCCTACGCTACTATTAAATGTATAAGGAAGAATGCTAACATGCAGTCAAAGTGACGTCTGCCACTGACACCGCCGTGGAAGTGGCAAAATTTTTGGCCAACATGATTTGAAATACAATCGTGCCAGCGACACGAAGAAGAAAAAGAAAAAAGAATAATTATTATTTGGCTTCTGTAGCCGAATATTAATTATTTTTGGTTACAAAATTAACGCTTTTGAAGAGGCTTTTTGAGAAAATTTTGGACAACGAAAAGGTCAAGGTAATTGTTGTAAAAAAGTAAAAAAATTACCATCGCCATTTTATTGTTTTGTAAAATGTTTAATGATTTTATCAAAAAGTATGGTCACAGTTCAGTACTTCAGTTCCAATTTATAATAATTAGTGAGTAATGTCTTTTATTTTACAAAAAGTATTGAATGAATATTGTTTGGTATTGTTCCAATTTTGCGTTTGTCGTAAAATTTTGGGTTTCGGGAACAATCATCAGGATGCTTCGACAAAAGGGAGTTTTCCCGGAACAATCTATCGGGATTAGGAAGGGACCATGTTCGGCTGTCAACATTTACAGGATGGTATCGAATAATTCTGACAATCGCCATGCCTATGTAATCCTTACAGGAAGAGAGAAACAAAATATATGATTCTGTTCTTTAATTTCTTCTGTTTATAATTTTTTTTTTTTTTTTTTTCTAAAACACTATCTTAATTTACATTTTGGTTTTAGCCACACAACGAAAACCTCTCAGGGTTTATCTGAGTGTTGGCGAGCCGTTCACTTAATTTTTTACAAAAATATTAATTACTGCTATGGTGAATTGATGATGTAGGTACAGACGACGACATATCAAGTTATACATTTCCACTTTTTTTTCTATATTAATTAATTATCCAAGAAAATCGTCAGATAGGTTGTTACGCTCAATAAAAATGACTGGCAAGAAATAGCGACCTTTATATAAGTACTGGCCTTAATATTAAACGTGCTACAAAAAATATGTTCCGTACATTTATAATTTCCTACCATTTTTCATAAAGAAACTGCTGACGAACGCCCGTCAAAGATAATTAATAGGCGTTATGTTAATTTACTTCGCGTTAATTATACTTTACAAAATAAGTATACTTATTTTAAGCTATTAGTCACAAAATGGTGGATATTTTTTTAATCAAAGATTGTGTCAAGATTTTTTCTTCATAAATTACTAGCAGCGCGCACTTTTTCACTTTCTACTTGCTATGGAAATATAAGTGATAGGAAGTTATTAAAACATCATCAATATAAACTAAGCGGAAAAAATCGTATTATTGAAGCTAACTCAAAAACTACCCAAGCAAAGTTAATAAAATTTATGTGGGACCACCCCTGAGGCATACCTTATCCATAAAAAAAAGAATTTAGCAAATCCGTCTATATATGACGGAGTAATACCCGAACATAATAATATATAAAAAATATATAAACATCCAAATTGAGAACCTCCTCCTTTTTTGAAGTCGGTTAAAAACGGAAAAAGCCCATCAGTCCAGTCAAAGCCAGTCATAAACATCATTGAAAGACTACTGTTAGAAAGTTTAACAATAAAAAAACCGAGCAATTTTATAGGTAGGTACGTAATATTTGACATAAATCCAACTTCCATACGTTTACTATCGTTTAAGTATTCTATAATTCTGAGGTATCAGGTTACATTATTGTAATAAATAATGCAATAGTTTTTAATAACAATTTAGATGCAAGTTTATTGTGTTGCGTATTATTGCGTAGGCGCATATTATGTACGTTTTTAATGCAGTGGTTATAGAACTACGCGTTTATGTAATGTCCCATATCGACGATGAAATGACAAGAACTCCTAACTGACATTTTTTGCAATTTTACTTTTTTTACGTAGATAGACTTTAAATAATCGTTTGTACTCTATCTACGTAAAAAAAGTAAAATTGCAAAAAATGTCAGTTAGGAGTTCTTGTCATTTCATCGTCGATATCGTACTTTATATTTACTCAATTTTTTTTATTATTTCCTTCAGTATATTTTATTTTTTTTCGGTATTTAGATTCAAAACGAGATAAATATAAATAAATCTAAGCATGAGGCCTGATACCATTGTATATTTTTGCCTGATAATGCCTACATACGTACGTACTTTGTACTCCTCATCTCCATTAGGTGGCCTATGTCCCAAAAGTGGGAAAATTGTAGCCTGATGTTGCAGTACGTACTTTGACTTCTCATCCCCTTTCACAGGGAGTAAGCCTGTGTCCCAAAAGTGGGAAAATTATAGCCTGATAATGCTAATCAAATCAAATCAAAATTATATTTATTTCGGATTCAAAAATGATATCCACAGGTGTTAGTAACAATAAACTTAGCCTAGTGCTAATATGCGTACATACTTTCTTTAGACACCGCACAAAGGAATCCTGGATTTTAATGATCATGACAGACTGATCTAGAATCTCCAACATCAGCTACTGTCGAGTTTAAGGCTCTTTCTCCTCTCCGGTCAATGACATACCGTACCATATATAAAACGAATGTAATATAAAATCAATTTACTATTAATATGTGTAACCTCACCCTTACCCCCTCGCTATTCGCGGCTATGCGCAGGAGTCCCAGTAATTAGCCGCGCAGTAGTTTATGGCCGACCCTCGCCGCTGCCAATAAGCAATTTGTGAGAATTACGTGGATTAAAATATTTTGAGTGAGGTTAGTGTGTAATTAGCTTTATATTAGGTGGCTATTTGTGTATTATTTTGATTTGTGACTATTTTAATTTTTTTAAATTTTAATTATAACAGCCTAAAATCATGCCTATACTCTTCGAAGGGTTAGGCAGAAGTGTAACCTATAGTACACCCACAGTTAAACAAATATCAACTTTATTTTAATGGTAATTAAGTTGATTTCAGAGTGACTAGCACTATTAAAAAAGTTATAAAAATGTTTGAAGTTGTAGCGTAAACTGAACTTTATTATGTAGGATTTAAATTTATTTTTCCATAAACTCAAATTTATTTACATTTTCGGCAAATAAATCGCGAATGCAGATTACGAAGATTGTCGAAAAATGATAAAGAGACAGATAAGAAGTCTTAGTGACAAAAACTAGACACAATAAAACATTTACAGCTAAAGAGATCAAGTCATAACAATATTCATTTCCTCACTCAGCCGTCACGTATAACATTGGCGAGAACTCCGCGATAACTGAGTTTCTATCTATTTCATTAAGTAAGTACTACGTGATCACAATTCACTTTCCACTTGTTACAACTTGAAGTAAAAGTTATAATAGGATTCTGTGTTATCTCTTGCTGTTTGCCTTTGCACTTCTTTGTGTGGTGGTGGTTATCGAGTTTGACGCAGAATGTGCACTTCGCAAAATGTGCACTTGACGCAAAATGTTATCTACTCGGTCTTCGTCCGCGTGAAATTTCTTGTTTTAACATGAAATATATTCTACTAGCAGCGCCACGTGGTTTCACCCGCATAAGTTTCCCGTGGAAATATCGGGGTAAAAACTGTCCTATGTCCTTTCCCGGGACTCAAACTATCTCTAAAGGAAAATGCCCATTTCTCTATTGACCGCGGTTGCGCATCAAAAAATTTTGTATGATACCAAAAATTGGATATAAAAGAGGGGTGATGTCGTACTTTCATAGGAAATAAAAATTATCCATTTATTTTGTGGGGTTTTGTTGTTCTTTGATTTTCTGTTCAGTTTTGAGGTTAGTTACCATCCACCAAAAAAAACAGTATTTTACAACAATACGATTTGAATTCACATAAAACAACAGAAAATAGTTCCAATAAATCAATGAATGATGCCAAATAAATAATATTTCATAGGTAGGTAAAAAAAACCTACATGCAAAATGTAGGTTTTTATAGGAAATAGAAAATGCTTGAACATAGGAATGCAATAGTTTTATTCATCATATTCATAAAATATGTTGCCTAAAAACGGAGCCGACGTGGCGGCTCAACAGACCTAAATCAGCTACTGAGTTACTCGTAGCCCTATTAACTAAAATGTAGGCGTAATACACCTTGCTGCTGACATATCGAGATTTAATTCTTCCCCTTACTAAATACTTGTCCGTTCCCAGTACCAACGGCATATCAACCTCAATGTCGTTTGCTAGTTCAGTTTCGTATTTTCCGTTCCTACGGACATGCTAACCATAATACGACTCATCATCTGCCTAGCCTTTTCCCAACTAGGTATGTTGGGGTCGGCTTCCAGTCTAAACGGATGCAGCTGAATACCAGTATTTTACATGGAGCGACTGCCTATCTGACCTCCACAACCCAGTTACTGGGTAATACGATACCTCTTGGTAAGACAGGTTATCAGACTTTCGGGCTTCTGACTACCCGTAACGACTGTCAAAGATCCATGAATGGCAGCCGGGACCAACGGCTTAACGTGCTTTCTGATCCACGGAGGGTTCTCGGTATGTAAACATGGTCACCCATCCACAGACCAACCGTGGCAAGCGTAGCTTACCTGATCGATCGACCTGTGTGGGACATATAAAAATAAATAGGTATATCATATTCTGTTAAGAAATTGATCTTAGCATTAGTTTAATTATACATATTGTCACAGACAGGCAAAAGCCACAAACAAAATCAAATCAAACTAAGAAAAGTATAGCTGGTGGTTCTTATCGCATCATGTTCTTCTTGGCGTGTCGATAGCAATCTAAATGGACTGGGCCCAGAATTCAGGTACTTGTTTGCCGCCATCACCAACGTCCATCAGTTCCTGTAACGTGCAGCTGACAGGACACGCAGGACACGATATTAAGTGTCCCATCGTTTGTAGAACAGCACCACATTTACACTCCAAGGCAGAGTCGTCTATGAATCTCCATCTCAGCAGGTTTACCCAAGGTAACTCATATCCAGGTAGGAGCTCTTCAGCGGGTAGAACGAATGGTTTGGGTAAGGAAGCACTGTCTTGCCACAGCTTCAGTCTTTTTTTGTGATCGTTCGACAGTGAGTGGGACAACACACTTCACCACTTTTCTCATCATGATGCATTTAAATGTATATTTTGAACATAGTTAAACAGCTTCTAGTATTATCTGTAAAACTTAACTGTAAACAACGAAATACAAATAGTGCTGAAAGTCTTCCATTAGGTATATCCGTTGCCTCCCCAACTTGACGACGGAGTAGACACAGCTCCCGCAGCGTGACAGTTTTAACGAAATCGTTAGTGATTTACTGCACAGAAGACACGGACCGTAGTCGTGAAAATGTTCTACACAATCCACACCACCCGCACAGAAACAGTACAATCTTGACTGTGCAGGAATCTGAAGATTCAACTGGACACGATGTCAACGCAATGATAAGTTATTTATTAGCACAGCAAACTCAACAACTAACAATACATAAGTAAAAACAAAGATCACTGCGGAGTGCTGGTCGGCCGACATGAGATGTTTGTTTGACAAATTGACAGTGTCTGAGTGACACTTCCCGTGATAGTGTTACCAACAGTTAATCTTAATCCCCCTGACCATAAGTGATTTGTCAACTAAAGAAAGATATTTTAATTAGTAATATATGGACAAATAATTAGTCTGAAATAAATGGATTTAATTTAATATTAGTTTAAAGATGTTAATTAAAAAGATATAGTTATTACTTTGATTATGTTAATGAAAAATTAATAACGAGGAAACATTATAGAAAAAAAAAACACTTTTACACATCAAACATATTTTTTTAAACTAGATGAGAAGGGCGTTTTCTATCTGACAACTCTGAGAAGAAAAGCCAAAAGAAACTCAAAGATCACAGTCTCTTTTAAAGCCCAGACATACTTAATCTTGGTTAGATCATACATCTACCTGACCTGATGGTGATGGTCTAGTGGTTAGTGACCCTGACTGCTATGCCGGAGGTCGTGGGTTCGATTCCCACCCAGGACAAATGTTTGTGTGATGAGCACGATCATTTGTTCTGTGTCTGGTTGTAATTTATCTATAATATGTATGTATTTAGAAATATATAAGTATGTTTATCAGTTGTCTAGTACCCATAACACAAGCTCTGCTTAGCTTGGGACTAGATGGCGTTGTGTGATAGTTGTGGAATATTATATTATACATGTAAAGACCATCTTAGATAAATGTCTGAAATATTCTTTTGAGAAAAGAACCACACAGATTGAATGGACCTGTCCAATCAGTGCACCAGTTGTCAGTAATTGTGCAGCTCAACTCAGAACTTAAGGAGCTCAACGATTTGACGACACCAGAGAAAGGACATTTGGGTAGGCCGTATAAATTACTCCAACTGCCAGATCATGATTAAAACGGAATCAATAACCCAGGAAGAATGTCATAGATGAAATTATTTTTAAAACTCAGCGTCTGTCCTCATACTATCCGTTAAGACCGATTATGGGGAGGTTCTTAAAATTGGCAACACTGCTTTTACTAAAATACGCCATTTAAAAAAGTATGCAACAAAATCCAATAAATAACTAATTAAATACAAAATATTAACCCCACATACGATTTCGATCAAGTGAACTCAGAAATGTTAATAAATTATTTTATAATTTATGAGTATATTTTGAAGGCCATACTCTATTGCTTTAAAGCGGTTTTGATCACGGGCAATCTCCTTTATCGGTTCAGCGGGTTAAGCGTGAGGAGGTAACAGACAGACAGATAAACACACTTTCGCATTTATAATATTAGTATGGATGACACTCGGCAATACTGTAGCTTTCCAGAGGTCTAGCCTATTTTTAGGCCGAAATATCAACATTGCCATCAAACGTGGCAATGCCGCCAGCATTTTGGGCAGTTTTCTCATTGACAGTGATGCGGGCGATTTTTTGATGCTCAATTACCTCTTCTCTTTTTCTTATATACTTTTAAGTAACAATTTAATGCCCTACTCCAACTATGACTAACTTAAAGTTCAACTATTGTACTCCCACATATATTTCTCGTGGGAAATTATACAAACCTATAAACCAACTGGCCGCTAGAATATCAAAGTTTAAATCATACATAACTTTACTCTAAAATTGCCAGTCAAAACGAAACGCTTAACTTTGAAAACCTTACTTTGAAACTATCAAATTTATGGACGTTTGTTAAACTAGATGTCTGTTATTTAATCTTGCAAATTATTGTGACATGACACGTCTAAAAAGACTCAGTTATAATAATCAAACTTGTGAATCCCTACAGGTACAAAGTTTATCCTAACTATCGTAACTTATTCTACTAGGTTTAGTATAATATCGTAATCCTTCTAAGTTCGCATGTGGCGTTTGTAGATACCGCTATCCGCTACATACTATAAGTACAAATCTGCCTCCTCCTATATACCTCTATCTGCTATCCTTCGGGAATATAACCCGAAATGTCTGTATGTAAAAAATTACAGCAATTAAAAATAACTCAAGACGTAGCAATTCTCAGGGAACAGTCAGCAAGGAAAAGCCAGTGCCTTTCTTTTAAAATATTGACCCAAAGATTGACGTGATTTGTTTTCATTAGCCTGAGAAACATATTAAAACATTAGAAACCTAACGTGTAAAGGAAAACAAATTGAAAAACAATTTAAGTACCATTAAACCTTACGATCGATTAAAATCAACTACCTAGGTATAAAATCTTCAATCTAATTAAACAAAGTGGTGTGAACAATATATCCCCTCATCAGTTTTCACTCGATACTAGTGTTGCATCAACAATTCAACACAGAATATCGGTAAACTCGCGACGCTATCGCGATCCGATGACAGCTACCCGATTGAACTTTGAATCGAGATGGGAATCGATTTATCGATGCTCAGTTGTTCGGAATGTAGGTCTCTTGGTGTAAATGCGAAGTTTGTTTGATAGTTACGTGGTTATCGCTGCGTAGATTTCTCGACTTAGTTGTGACATTTTGTCTGTGTTAATAAGTTATGATATCGATATACTTAGTTATGAAACTTTGTGTCTTGAGAATTGGGCATAGTTTAGAACCAAGTTTCTTATGTGAGAAGAAAGTATACTAGTTTTCGTTAGCCAACTTGTTAGCAAATTATAACAGTACGAGGTCATTTTCATTAACTTTAGGGACGTACTTCTACAAGGTATATAGGTTAACATTATTATAAAATTTGAAAGTTCGATATAAAAGATCGAAAACCATCCAAACTTTTCAGTCACCAATGCCACATAATTTGCCAAAATTAAAAAAAAATTACATATGTAATCTAATTTTAGTGACGCGCCATTCATATCGATACTTTCGCGTACCATCAACGGATTAAGTTCCTTGTATCGATATCAAACAAAACGTATACGAAATAAACCTTCTCTCTGCAGATCGCGCTGAGTCTACATTAGAATACGTCCAGCACATAGTTTATGCGTGTTGTCTGTGACCAAACAATGAAAATAACTGGCCAGTTCTGTCACACTATCTTATGAAACAAATTAGGCACATAAAATTTGTTAAAATGTTTTACAAGTGTTTGTTTGCGAATATTTGATATGTATTTGCGGTTTAAATGTATTTATTCGAGACATGTGCCGTACAATGCTGACATTTAGTGTTAACTTATATCTCAATGCCTTTTGTTAGTTTATAAAGACGCATTCATCATCATCTGCCTAGCCTTTTCCCAACTATGTTGGGGTCGGCTTCCAGTCTAACCGGATGCAGCTGAATACCAGTATTTTACATGGAGCGACTGCCTATCTGACCTCCACAACCCAGTTACTGGGTAATACGATACCCCTTGGTAAGACTGGTTGTCAGACTTTCGGGCTTCTGACTACCCGTAACGACTGTCAAAGATCCACGAATGACAGCCGGGACCAACGGCTTAACGTGCTTTCCGAGGCACGGAGGGGTCTCAGTATGTAAAGATGGTCACCCATCCACAGACCAACCGCGGCAAGCGTAGCTTAACCTGATCAATCGACCTGTGCGGCTGTTATTATTTAGCCACGGACCCCTTATAAAGACGCATTATGCTATCAATAATCGCTTCATGAGTCATAGGCGAGAATTGTTAAGGATTTCATTTGATTGTGATTAAAAAAAAACGTGTAATTGTAACTTTCTGGTAACAGTGACGGACGAACGTCGACTGCACTCCCCCGTATTACAAAAAATCACCGTAGAGTCTTTCGTTCTGTCGTTAGACACCGATTCGTCTGCTTTATGCATTCACAGATAAAATATTTGAGGGTGGGATGCCATTCATCGGCATCTGGTCTGTAGCTTCTTTTATGGTAAATAGCTTCAATTTTATGACTAACTAACCGACTCCTTGATAGTTCAAAAGTGCCTGTAAGTGGTGTAATTCAAATAAATGGTTTTACTTTGAGTTTGTATGCAACTTCGTTTTAAGATTTCGAACCTCAAAAAAAAAAATAACTTGGCCTTTTTAAGATCACTTTGTTGTCCATCTGACCATCAGCCAGGGCCCTTTTTTTGGGTGCAAAGGATAACCTAACCATTTACATTAAACGCTAATCAGTTTTAAAAGTGCCTCGTCAACCTAGCAAAGCCAAGCGGCTGTTATTACTTAGCCGCACGGGTTATTTCTTTAACAATATGTCTCATTTAATAATTAAGGCTAAGAATTGCCATACAACGTCTTAATTGCCGCCAATCTCTTGGACATTACCAGTCGACAGTGATGCGGATGAATTTTTCGAGGCTATAATTTTAGTTTGTAAATAGTTTTAGCTGACTTAGGATATCATTTTGTTATTTTTATTAATAAGGTAATTATGTATTAGTTCTTATTTAATCTTACCATAACCTACTGAGACATTTTCTTGGAAGATTTAACACAATATTAAGTCAACAATTACTTGTAAACATAAACTTTCAATCAGAAACAACATTCTAAACGTTACTCGTGTGAAATCTAGAACAAATCCTTGAGGGTATGTTAAAAGCAAAAAGTATCCGACACAAGGTTTTATATCGCAGAAATCGATCGCCATATCAATCGATTTTCCTTCACAACTTCCATTCGATTTAATTCATTTATCGATAAATAATTGCGCAATTTACCTACAACACTATTAACTTTGTGGTATGGTATAATAATATTATAAGTGATATTGATCAGTTTTTAAGTTATATATGGATAAGTAATTATTACAATAGAACCCTATGATTTTATATTAATTCTATAGGCGGTAAAATATATAATATATACCTAATAACCAGCCGTAGGTATAAAAAAAAAAAACTTGTAATATTAAATTAACGTTTTGATTTCGTATCGTGAAAATGAAAACGCAATGGAATATTAAGAAAATATTGTTCCCAATAAATAGATAGGAACGTTCTGGAATCCGGCTTTTTGCATGCTTTTGTAGTAGATAAATAGACGAAATAACACGTAGATAACTTACATATTTTTACGGTTCATAGATAAGTGTGTTTAGCGAACAGCGCTCTTTATGAATCATAGCTTTTTAGTAAATTTATTTCTTCAAACACAGCTTATTATCTTATCTCATCTAGGTACTTAGCACGTTAGTACACACCTTAAAACAAATGAATAAAATCTCACAAAACGTGCAACCACAATCAAGCTCCTTAAAAGACAGTGTCGCATAAAGGCGTGTTCAGAGTCAGCCACAAATCATCCACACGCTAGCGATAGCGATCAACTCTTACCGCTAACGATGCTGAGATACCATAGATAAGTATCCGTGAGATCCGGCTGATGGCTTCGACTTGTCGGAACATAGATATCGCGACACGGCTATTGTTGTTTTGTGGTGCAAGCGGTAGGAGGTTAGGTAATAGTTTGTGTTTTTTTTCCTTTTTTGATTTGTAGCGGTATTGTGTAATTATTTCTGTAGTAATAAGTGACGTTAAAATAATAGGCTTATGTGTTAAAATAGAATAAATTTTTAGAAACTGTTTTTTAAGTTATTAATGTCTTATCGAATATCATAATTATTTCTATTATTCAAGTAAATGTTGATTCAATAATTGAAAGAAATCCGCAGTCAGTGAAAGATATAAAATATCTCTGTTTTTATACTCTTCTGACGAGGTGCGACAGCTGAAAATATTGAACAACACAATACCAAGTTACTTAAATATTTTAACGAAAAACAAAAATTCTCCTTTTTCGTCGAAGTATGTGTATAGAACATGATTAGTTTTTAAAATTTATATATTGACAATGACAACACTACTTATAAAATACAAGCTAACACTAAACATAAAATAAAAGAAAAAGGGAGGAGCTCATTGGGCATAAAAAAATTCGTCCGCATCGCGGTCAATGGAATAAGTGCCCAAAAGGCTGGCAGCATTACCAAGTTGGATAGCAATGCTGATTTTTTGGGCTAAAAATAGGTCAGCCCAAATATATACATTACCTACAACATGATACATTACCTACCTCAAATACTCACACAAATAAAAAAAGAACACAAAAATTATGGCGTGTTCATACGTGGCCACAAGTCATCGTGACGCGATAGCGATCAACTTTTACTAGCTGTCGATATAGATCGTGTTGATAAGAGATATCCGGCCGATGGTCAGCCAGACAGCCTTGTCCGAATGTAGATTATAATATAGAACCATTGTTGATTTGCAAAACAGTGAGAGGTAGGACTGAGACACGTGTGTTGAAAAAAGTAAAAGTGTTTTTATTTTAAAACAATCGTATGGCTTATTATGATGGTCTAGTCTAGATTATTATCTGTACAATCTATATAAATAAATAAAATTTAAATATGTTTGTAATGTCAAAATAACTGTTTTTTACTAAATACATAAATGAAAGTATATAGGTACTGTACTTACTTACAGCAAAATATTTTTTGAAATTTTTGTCTGTCTGTCTGTTTGTTCCGGCTAATCTCCGAAACGGATGAACCGATTTTGACGGGATATAGCTGATGTCATAAGCAGTAACAGGCTGCTTTTGTTTTAAAAAAATAATTAGGGTTTCAAAAAAATTAAAACCCTTGACATGCACGCGAACGACGTCGCGGGCACAGATAGTGGATAAATGAAATAACTTGAATAGATTTTTTTATGAGGGTTTTCGGAAATGGCGTTCACTAGGTGGCAGCACTGAGACGTCAGGTCCGGGCACCTGTCAAAAGTGTCAAAGCTTCGGACTACCGAGCAGCTCGAAATGGAAATATTTAAATGAAATTAGAAAGGTTACCAGGAACAAAATTAATACTTTATTAATAAACACTAGTTGACCCGACAGACATCGTGCTGTCCAGTTTTCAAAAAACCGTACAAAAATCTTTGTCAATTTTTCCGGGAAACTTTTAAAAATTTTCTTTATTTATTTTATTTATAAAGGTTGAGTATGTGAAACTCCAATACAACCTTCCTCCTAGAAAAAAGGCGGCGTCCCAGAAGGATTTCCACGCTATCAAAAAAAAAAAAATATTCAATCTACATTGCTAATGTAAAAGAAAAACCATTCAGCCTTTTATAACTTGCGCCATGAAAAGGAAAACATACGGGCTATTCGAAGTGTAAAATTATGAGCCTGTAAAAGGTTCGAACTTCTAAACCTTAGCCAATTACCTTCAACTGTTTCTAGTTATCCTGAATCGTGAACTAAATGATACAGCTTCAACAAATTATGTATTCTTTGTTTTGTTTGGACTAAGGTAAAGTTTTATTAATAACTGTTTTGTTTGTTAGTTACAGTGAGAGCAGTGGTGGCCAAGTGGTATCGGCCACGACTTACGACTTGTAGGTCGTGGGTTCGAACCGAGACAGGCGCTTTACTTTGTGTAAATTACTTCATTTAGACATTATAGGCTACTTGTTGGTTACTGAAGTCAGATAGGCAGTCGCTCCATGTAAAATACCGGTATTCAGCTGCATCCTGCTAGACTGGAAGCCGACCCCAGCATAGTCGGGAAAACGTTAGGCAGATGATGATGTACTAAATTATTGTGAATGCTCTTATAGAAGTATGAGGAATAGGGTGTAACGTTCACTCATACTCTATAGAAAAGGGAGAATCCTCCGACCAGACGGGTGTTGTGTCTGGCGGGCAACTACCCAATGATTCATGTCGGGCCGTTGTATCTATGCTAGTTGCGCGGTAAACTCTGCTTGCGAGATGCAGGATTTCGTGACGTCAGTATCGCGTTGTTCGCACGTGGCGTTGTAGATACCGCTACACTCTCATTTATGACTATAAACTTTTTGCTTTATTCAGCAACAATACAACTGCTAAGCGTGGTCGTTAGAGCAATTTTCTCTGACAGTTCATAAGAGCTGTCATTGATAAGTGAGCACTGTCAATCTGTAGACGTTTACGGGTTGATAAATGATGATATTGATAACGCTATTTGCTTAGTAATTAAGATAATATCTCTAAGCAATCGCTATCAATCAGTATATAGTCGTCTTATGTAATAAGTTTATCTTGCAAGACTGACCTATGCTACAAAATTTGTTATTACCTCTTCAGATCATAATGATCCGATTTTAGATCTACTAAACTTTAAGGCTGCCTCGTTGGTTTAGTGGTCGCAAGCGCTACTACTAAGCTTGAGGTACTGGGTTCGATACCAAAGTCAGGAAAAGTTTTATTGGATTTTTCCCTTTGGAATTTCTTAATAGCAGCTCGGAGTCTGGATTCGTGTCCGGTTGATGGCAATAAGATCGCCCCCTATTACATGGGACTTAAAAATAACTGGCAAAATTTAGTGTACTCATAGGTACATGTATCTCTACCTAAACCTTAAGGGACTACAGGCTTGATGTTATTGTATGTGAAACTAGCAGCGCCACGCGGTTTCACTCGCATACTTAAGTTTCCCGTGGGAATATCGGGATAAAAATCATCCTATGTCCTTTCCCGGGACTCAAACTATCTCTATACCAAATTTCATCTAAATCGGTTCAGCGGTTTAAGCGTGAAGAGGTAACAGACAGACACACTTTCGCATTTATAATATATAGGATTTGTTTCAATCATGGCCCATAGAAACTTTTCCAATTCCAAATACTTTCAAACTACACAAACACGCACGACAAATCCAAAGATTTCTAACTTTTCTATCATACATCCATTGTCAAATTCACCATTACAACTAAATCGATCATCGCAAACCAACAAAGGCATCGATAACAATCGATGTGACAGAGTTTCACTCGCGTCGTGTCTTCTATTCGAATGCCAGTATCGATACAATCGGCTTCCGAAAGAGATCGCAATCGCTACGTTCGTGCGAACTTGTCAATTGTCAGCTGAGGGAATCGTGATATTGTGAGTTCTTTTTTTTTAATTTCTTTTTCTTTTTTCTTTGAAGGTTTCCGGCATGCAGGCACGTTAGAATTACATGAAGCTTACGATTCAAGATTTTAAGGAGCGTGATTCGTTTTCAAAGGTGCCTTGTTCGTTAAAATAGATACCTATTTGAGCGAGTGTTTTCGATATTTGCTTGTAGGTAAGCTGCTACCAAGCTGTAACAACATAAAAATAGCCG
This sequence comes from Hydraecia micacea, assembly GCA_914767645.1. Taxonomy (NCBI): domain Eukaryota; kingdom Metazoa; phylum Arthropoda; class Insecta; order Lepidoptera; family Noctuidae; genus Hydraecia; species Hydraecia micacea. Next base: position 12,160,655 of record OU611795.1, read on the forward strand.
GAAATAAAAAACTTCTAAAATATTTTAATTCTAAAACTTAAATAGGTACTGGTAAAAACTTTAAAAATATTATTACTAGCTGTTGTCCGCGACTTTGTCTGCGATCCAGGATGAAAATAAGCCTATATCTTACTACAGGTTATGATCTACACATTTTCCAAATTTCAACAAAATCCGTTTACCCGTTTTAGCGTAAAAGCGTAACAAACAAACAAACTTACTTTCGCATTTAGTTGTCAAGTCATTTGATCAAGAATCATTTGATTTCCCGCAACGGACTTGCCCAGAGTAAAGACTTATCCCAGCAGTAATTAACATTGTCGGGTAATGATTATGTATCTTTTATTTTGAACTAATATTTAGATATGCAAATAACTACCAACTAAGATGCGTTTCTCACCATTACCGAATCTTAATAAAAAGAGCTACTGATATATAAAATTTACTGGCAGCGCCCCGCGGTTTCACCCGCATAAGTTTCCCGTGGGAATATCGGGATGAAAACTATCCTATGTCCTTTCCCGGGACTCAAACTATCTCTATACCAAATTTCATCTAAATCGGTTCAGCGGTTTAAGCGTGAAGAGGTAACAGACAGACACACTTTCGCATTTATAATATTAGTATATGTGAGTGGTTGACCAAAAAGGGACCTGGAGGGATTGGAAACCGTTATTTATTTTTTTTGAATTTTTTAATCTGTGGTCTTTTAGCTTTGTTTTGGTCTAACCAGAATATTTTTAGGTGCCGTAGTGTTTTTTTTATGATTTTTTTTGTGAGCCGAGGCAGTTGTGGAAAAATTAGTTTTTGTGATGTCAGACGCACATAAAGACAAGAAACTGACACTAAATAAGTCGCCAATAACGTAGTAACCGCAAACACGTGTTGACACTCACTAACGAAGTCGCATACTGACTGACATAAAACATGCCGCAACTTGTTTCTACACGAAATTTCAAACGCGATTTACTCGAAATCAATTATTTTCCCTTGAGGTCCCTTTTTGGTCAACCACTCACATATGGTTAATATTTTTAAACCTTTTTTAATTGCGTGAAAACGATAACCTAAAAAGCCAGTCCCATTAAAAGTTATCGATTAAAATTAACTATTAAAGTTAAGATTCAAGTTAACCACTTAAAGAGTTGGTCAACCGGACTATGAACATAAACCATATCAGTTATATGCCGGTGCATATCAGCGAGCAATTATCACTTTGATATCTTCCGGTATTGTGTAAGCTTAGCTTTAAAATTAATACTTTATGCTGGTTTTTTGAAATGTAGACCGTAAGGAATTAGTTAGTTATAATATTGTGATATTAATACTACATATAACTCGTATTTTATGGTATATATTTATATATATACAAAGTTAAAGGGACTATCGTGTAAAATAGTACATTGTTTGCCAAGGGAGTAAACAACTATTTTGAAGGCGAGAGTGTTTCTTTGAATCCAGAGTGCAGCGAGGGATTCAAAGTACGTCAGTTGAGCTTAAAATAATGTTGCTCCCGAGGTGGACACTCTACTTTTTATCACCCTCTATGAAAAAATTAGTAAGAACTTATGAATAAGAATAGTACGTTCATTTATTTACATAACATTTTGAATAAACAGCTACGAACAAAGGCAGAATGCTTTTCGCGCGTTGTTTATTTTTGCACAAACTTTTTTTTTTATTTAGCTCCCGCGCGTTTTACTTTATCATACAGCCTGTTACTTGTTCATACAATGTTCGTGAATGATCTCTTTGGTGATGGGAACTTTTACTAACAATATCCTACATTCCAAATTCAAATCACTTTTAGTCCCTAGGGATTAAAGAGCTATTTTAGTCCCTGTTGACGAAGAATACACTAGCTCTTTTTGAATAGATGTGATAAAAAAGTCTTTTTCACTTCTCAAGCTCTAAAAGTTCGTATTTATGTTGTGCGTAGGCGACATAAAGTCGCTTTTTATGTTGCAGTGCATAAAGTATTTTTTTTTAATCTAAGACTAAGATAATTAGGCCCAACAGCCACACACGCACAATGAAACGTCGCAGATTAAAGTCGTTATTTTATTTCATTTGCTTTAATTTATATCACTTCCGTATTTTCTATCGTTAATTCAATAAAACTAGAATAGTTGTCATTTATTATTTAAAAACGCAAAGAAACATTTTTATGACTTGGCAGTATGACGTAGGTACCCAAAACGAACGACACGATCATGTTGTAAATTTAAAAAAAACTTTTAAAAGTTTTGTGGCGGGAATTAGCTATTATTTTCTTCAATTTTGCAACATTTTTGAACAGTGAAAATACTGTTAATACTTTATGCCTGTTTCATTTTCTCGCAATCGAAGTGAAAAGCAGAGTATTTAACTCGGGCATAAACGAGCCATTTTACCCCTCGACTTAGCTATCCAGATATAAACAACTCGGGCTATCAAGGCTTCTTTTATGCACTAGTTGCACAATCTACTAAACTATCGATCTAAGAAAAAATATCTCTGCCTATCACAATTCATGATTTGATCAACATTCGTCTCACAAAGTTCGCCACTTCCACAAACTTCGTCACACTTGATATTCCTTATTCGCCCTATAATTTGTTCCTTATTCACTCCATTTTTTCGCGTAACTCGCATTTCTCCATAACTAGGACAAAACAGCGGCACCAAAATTTTCACTTTGCTTCTCAGACAATCACATAAAATTTTATTAAGACTTTTAAACCAAAACTTCTCTAGTTAAAAAGTTTTCAGCTTTTCCCTTTTCAGTACAGCATATAAATCAGCAAATGTTAAAAACTTTTGCAATTACGTCACTTGAACGACGTGTAATGTCTAAAAGTTATTTTAACAACAATGCTAAAAGGTGCAGCGGTGTTAGAGTAAAAAGTTCAAGGTATAACTAATTAACAACTGTAGGAATTTTCTCTAGATAATGTTAACTTTTGCCCTTTATAAGCTTCTAGGGGTATAAGTAGGTCACTTTATTTTTATTCCTGTTGGAGCTAGTTCAATGGAAAATTTTCTAGGATTACAGAATTGGTATGTACCACTTCGGAAGAATTCTATGTATAAAAAGAATGAAACAAAGGATAATATTCAGTTTTTTATGTATAGCGGGAATAACCTAAATAATAAAATGATGATAAGTCTCGAATTCGAAATCTACCTGTATAGTACCCATTTTGTGAGTAAAAACCTTATAAAAACATTTAATAATTATCTGCTACTAGCAGCGCCCCGCGGTTTGACATGTGACATCCGCCAGCCTGCATGGTGAATTATGGCCCACTCCGTCTCACAGAGAGGAGGCCTGTAAGAGAGGAGCAATAGAACATGATAGACTGATTATGCTAACAAGGCAGGTTTTCTAGTTAAAAACAAATAAATGTTCGGGTAACAAGCAGGATCATCAGGACAAAATACACCTCAAGAAATCTAACCTAAACCTGCTCTAAACTTTAAATCACATTAAAAATAAAAAGTCCAAAACTCATAATCGGCTCGATAGCAATCTAAAAGCAATCGTGCTTACAAAAGAAGTGATGCGAAAGAAGCAACGATAAGCAACGGTAGCGACTAACGAATCGATTGTCAATCGATTTGCCGCTGGCGATAACATTCTCACTCGACCGAGTTAAAGACCGACGTCCACTCACGAGCAAAATGCTGATTGTCTACGATTTGCCGATCTCGATTCTGCATTTCTGCAACTCTATTTCTATATTTCGTTCGGATCTACACTTTTGAATCTTGTTGACGCAGCCAGTGCATTTTGTTTTATTGTTTTGGAAAAATACTGTGGCGTTGGTTATTCTCAAATGATATTGGAATTCCACTTAAGTATTTTTACACATTCATATGTCAAAATTCCTTTTTCTCCTAGGCGGCTAAAGTAGCTATTAACTTTTTTCTTGCTTTTCATTTTGCTAACAGCCTTCAAGATTACCAGTCACATTAGTTGCATACAGGTCATACCATGGCCAACCTTTCGGCCAACCCAACCACTAGTAGACAAATCATGCGACGAAATAATCGCCTTCGAAAAGTTAGTATGGGACTAACTCCGAGATTGCCCTTAAGTAGAGATTACCATCACTAGAGATTGCCTTAATTGAAATGTTTTTCATATAAGGCAACGCTACGCGAATGGATATAATAATAAATGAGTATATAAGAGGAATTCTAAAGTGGTACCGGTGACTGAATAGTTTTGTGGAAATCGGATGTCATGGTATGGGCATGTGATGCGGAGGAATGGAGAAAATGTCGTGAGGAGAGGTTTGAGTATGAATTTGGATGGCTATCAGAGCAAGGGAATACAATAGAAACGATGAACGGAATGTGTGAAAGATGATATGGCTAGAAAGTGTCGATTAATAGAGAAGTATAAAAGAAAAAGACATGTTGCGCCGACCCCAAATAAATTTGGATAAGAACAAGAGAATGATTACGGAGAGTAAATAAAATTAGCTCGAAAATAGAAGCTGCTAAATATGCGTTGCACCTTATAAACACTCAGTTTAAATCGACGGAACACAAATGTTTGCGGTGAAACTGATTGAGAAAGGTGTGCTGACAATCGACAGCGTGCAGTTACCATCGACGGTATGAAAGTGATATGTACACCTTGTATGACCTTGCAGTATGGATAAGATAACGTCTAAAACTTTATGTACTCAGGAATAAAGTTTTCATAAAGAGGGCTGACATTGCTTGGAATTAAATTAGCAGAAATTAAAACATTAGGAAAGCAAAAATCAAAATCAAAAGTCATTTATTTCTTCAACATATTTTACAAGCACAGAATTAGTGATTGGAGCCCCCCTTTAAGCAAGTAATGCCTGTATTGGGAGACTCCGCTTTTCCATGCCGAATATTATTGGATAAACATACAATATTTGTGTGAGTGTGTGTATGTTTGTGAGTGTGTGAGCAGGTATGTGTGTGTATAATAATTATGTGTGCCAAAAATAGTACCTAACTGTGTTGAACTTGAGTTTTCAGCAACAGAGACAAAAAATATTCTTCGTTTAATGTAAGCCGCATTCTTGACTCCTCAAAAATTTGGGAGACGATGCTGGTCACCTCAAAAACACTGGAAACTGCTACTAGTAAAATGACTAGTATAAATAATGTTTAACGAAAAGTGCTACCGCAACGGTGAGAGAGCAGTGGTGGCCCAGTGGTATCGTCCCTGACTTACTTCGTGGGTTCGAGCCCAGGCATTATTTACACGAAGTAAAGCGCCTGCTTTACTTCGTGTGAATAATTTCATCACCACTGCTCTCAAAACGGTGAAGGAAAACATCGTGAGGAAACCGGCATGATCCTAGAACCAAACATTCGAAGACATGTGACTCTACCAATCCGCACTGAGCCCAACACATAATCAGCCTATAATGTCCCCACTGCTGGGACATAGGCCTCCTCTCGGTGAGGCACTGGGCCCGCATGGTGGATATTCCAGGCTTGCTTTATTCATACTCTGCGACAAACAACATTCTACCACACTATTCTATTCGAATATCGATTGACTCGCATCGATTTTATTGCGGAAAATACTCAAACATGGATATTCGATGTGAAGATTAGAACTTGTTATTTGTTGTCTGTATAGTGTGTGGTTTTACCACCGATTTCGCTTTTACTGTGTATATAAGAATGCGAAACTTCCTATAAACAACTTATTTTATAGTTGGGTTAACAGCAGTCAGCAAACATTATATTTTATTGTAGGTAACTATCGATTTTATGACATGGTTTGTGGAATATAGTTGTAAGCTCTTTGACAGTCGGTACGGGTATTCAGAAGCCCAAAGGTCTGACGACCAGTCCAAAATTCCAAAGGGTAATGTATTACCCAGTAACTGGGTTGTGGAGGTCAGATAGGCAGACGCTCCATGTAAAATACTGGTATTCTGCTGCACCTGGTTAGACTTGAACCTGGACCCATAATAGTTAAGAAAATGCTAGGCAGATGATGATGATGATTTTCTCAACTATTTCAAATATTATTCAGCATTTTCTGAACTATTTAAATAATTACACTATAGTTGGTTGATGAAATTATATTGGAGCCATAACTGTCTCTAAAATAGTCAAAATACCAAGTGCCGAAAAGAATATTCTTTAAAACAATTTTGATCTGCTAAAGTCACGATCATTTCTTCTTTCAATCAATTATGGAATAGAATAGAATACTCTTTATTCTAAACTATACGAACTACAGATAACAGTGTAGAAATGAATCTAATCATCTCTCTCATCTGATTATCTTTGTAATCTTTGGTCTCCTCCAGCCAAAATTGACATAACTTTAATTAACTATTTTCGTCCCATTTAACAGCTCTGAATCAATTTGCCGTCCCGTTGCTGATCATTGCGGTAACTGTGAATTATTACCAGTAATAACGATGTCACAGTGATTTCATGAAACAGTTGCTTATTAGCTAACATTTTTGTGAATATTCCTACTATTAAGGTGCACTGCATGAAACTGTTAGGCATGAAAGTAGAAATAAGCTGGTTATTATATGCAAAAAAGGGAGCGACTGAAACATTTCCGAGAAGCTACCGCACCGTAGGTGCTCAAAGAGGAATAATGTTGAATATTTTTTATTGTTCCCCTTTGAGTACCACGGTAAAATATTGATTGGTCTCATCATTATGATCAACTTTTACAATGGGACCAAACCTGAAATCGCGAAAAAAAATTAGCTGTTCCCTACATTTATGTTCGTATATCTCGTCAAAATATTAGGGAACAGTTGATTTTTTTTTAGTTTTTTAGCGATTTCTGCTTTGGTCCCATAGTAAAAGGTGTTCATAATGATGAGTACAATGACCTCTTAATAGGTTTTTGGTGTTTTTCCAATAACCCTGTATAGTTTGTTCGCAAAAATTCACTGTTTTAATTTCGATGTTAGAATTTATTTGATAGTTCCAAAATACTCTTATGGAAATAGTAAATGCCAGTATTTTCATTTATTGTCGTATTGTTGTCTTCACATTGTATAATCTAGGTCCCTACTTCTGCAACTACAAAAACTTATTAATCCAACATGTTTGCACTCTCTTACTATTCATTTACTCGCGTGACATGACCACATTTAACCATCTCACTGTGAAAACACCCTAATACGCATATAAATACTACTCAATGCTACTCAATCGGTAGCATTTCTAAAACTTATTGATAGTTGAATCCGCTACATTGAATTCAAATCGTATGGTATGTAAATAAGCGTATGTCTGATAGAAACCGTTTAGTAATACCAATTGATTTGTCAATAGCAATTTGTGTAAGAAAACTGTTTACGTAATAGGGAGTGGTAGCAGTATTTGAATTTTAACGGTTTTTATTGGTGTTATTACGTGTAATACGAGATTGTTAGACATTATGCATGGAAAGTTATTTTTGTAAGTCTTTTATTTGTTTATTGATGTTTCTAAAACATGATTATTGAATGTTGATAGTGTGAAACTGTATAATTTGATGAAATTATGCAAAGCATTTATTTGAGGGAATTTTGACTTCAATTTATTTATTCATCTTTTTCCAATAAGCTTCTTATTGAATATTTTATTGCTTGTGATCACCAAACTTTATTTTTCTATTTCGATATTATTATAATAAGCTACATTATTATTTATATCCGAACAGAAATCAAACGGTCACTAAAAAGATATAACGAACCCACGCAAACGTACAAACACTTTAAACACAGCACCCTCTTTACGTCACAATTGCGTCGGGTAAAGACTCGTCCTAGTAAATGAGAGCAATGTCCTTATAATGACACAGCGTTTATGTTATTTCGCTAACAATTGAAAAGGGTGGAGCAGAAATGCTAAGTAGGAAGTTCGTTTAATATGTGGGTTTGTGTTCATTAATTTTAATTGATGTTTATGGCACTAATTTATTCTGATAAGGGGCGTGTAAGTGAAAGTTGTACTTTTATAACAAAGGGACGGAATTGTGTAAGTTTTACAGTTACATGTTTATGATTATTAATGGTTTTATGCACACGTACTCTGTACGAAATTTCCCTGAACAGTTTTGGTTTTAGAAAGAGCTCCTGATAACGCGATAAGGTCGTGAACAGAAGTGCTATTCTGGAAAACATCTCACCGTTAAAGCTTAGGTGAAGTGAGCTAAGTCAATAGTGTCAATCCCTAGCATCGGATGGGATGACGTTTCACTAGAAGCTCACTTCACCTAAGTATTCACGGTGAGAATTTTACAGAATACATTGGCTGATGTTTTATATAATTAAGTCAAGACAAGGCAATCATCTAAGATAAGGCAGAATGGTCTTTATTGTTGTGAACATTTTTTAAGATACTACAGTAATAAGAATAACAGTGCAACTTTTATACATATAAAGTCGCTTTTCGTGTTTGTGTGACCGCGTTATTTTTCTAAACCACGCAACGGATTTTGATGCAGTTTGCACCATTATCTACAGTATTAATTCCGGAAGTTTTACGTGTATTTGTGTAAGTACCTAGTTTTAATAGTTTTTTTTTTAATAATTGTTTCTCTCAACCTATGCACCTGCCATCTAATCTCTTCACCACTCTTGGTTGACTGGTAGAGAATGCCTAAGGCATTATGTCCGCCTTTGTTACTTTTTTGTGTGACAAAAGTTTAAATAAATAAATATATTACATACCTAACGAAAAAATCTCGAAGTTTTGTCAAATATTATTTTCATACACCTTCGAGATACTTATAAATTTTTCGTAAAAATTGTGCGAAGCAAGGGCAAAAAAACACTTTTTTTTGACACAGAGAATCATGAAACTTAATGGCTCATTTGGGATGTTTCTTTAGCAACATTTCGCCCTGGATTACTCGTTCTAGACCACCATTAAAACTTTACAAAAAAATAACTTAAGCACATTTTCATTCCAATCCTCCACAGAGCTACAAAACTTTAAGTAATGTTGCACAAACAGAAGTGTTCATTCACTTGTGATATGTGGCTGAGCGGAACGTTCACTTATAAATAGATGATATCACTACTTACACGCGAACACCATGTATGTAGGGATGGGATTATCGACGTGGTATCGATAGAAAAGAATAAATGGCCTACGCGCCTCTTCTTCATGATTATATACCCGAAGGGTTTGGGAGAGATGTTCCATAACAATATGGGTGCCGTAGAAAGCAATCCAGAGGATAGCATTGATAATAGCGCACTTGCAGTTTCAATCATTGATCCGGTTGCAATAAGAATGATAATTGCTAGAAATGAAAACTGCTACTACAATGATTATGTAAAAATAAACTTGAACGTCACAAGTCACGATGGAATTAATAAGTATCTTAAAAATATCAAGTGTGTATATAGCTACTCAAATTAATTGATTCGGTACCTCAATTACGTAACACACGTTTGAAAAACTCATCTGCTCAACAACGTCAACAACACAATGAGTATTATTGAACTGTCAAAATGAGAGGCATTGCCTTCGTAGGTAGGTTACGCAATTGCCCCGCTGATCTTTTAATTTGTTTGTTAAAACAACAGAGATATGAAACGATTCAAAAGATCAATAAAACCATACACCAATAATAATAAATTCCTTTATTTCAAGCAAGTAACACCTGTTGCCAAACATAAATTAATAGAAAAATAATGAATGAGTCATGAAAATATCGATAAAACTCAAATTCCTTTTCCCATCCCTAGTAAGAACCCCCCTGATCCGCACAGTGGGAACGTGTACTGCCCTGTCTATAAATAAAATAATCGAACGCAAGATAAAATTGTGAAATAATTATTGCTCGGCATCGCACAATGGGCACGAATCTATGAAATATGCTGTTTGCTATCAAAGTATGGACTAATATGAGGATATGTTATGGAATCACGATTTAGTTCTTCACAGAAGAGTTCTATATTATTTATCTTGTAAATATCTACCGCATTTAAACTGTCCTGCAAACAGTCATGCATGGTTGGTACAGTTCCTGGCCCCTGGTAACTTGTATTTATTTTTTCAGATACCTCTCTTTCAACCCTTGAAATCTTGACTTTTTTGTTGCTTTTAAAGTCACCTACGGTAATAGGAAAAGTGGCTGTTAAGTTACCTTCGGCTGTAATTATGAAAGAATTGAGTTATTTAAACTCATTTCTAACCAAAATGTTAGTAAACAAACGGCCCGTATGGCATACATTTACATATTGAGTTATGATCAATCACAATATTAATAGGGGTGTCGGGTTATTGCATTTAAATTGATCCATTCAAACTACTATTTTCTATATTAACGCTTGTTCAAATAAACATAATGTTGATTACCAAATTCAAAATTTCTATAACTATGTATATGTACAGACGCCAGCACATCAAGCTACCCGAAACTGTAAAATTTTCCCAATCAACTTTGAACCTTATGCTTTAGCGATAAGTTTGAAAATCTATTAAAGAAATTGGACAGGTTGGTGTAGCTTGATGTGCTGGCGTCTGTACATGGTGGCATCATATCGACGCGCAAACTGTATCGGATTCTAGCTTAGTGTAGAAATTTCTCATCGGTTACCAAAAACCAAAATCAGCTGTTGTATAGAAAACTGTAATACCTACGCGGTCAAAATGTATGAAACAATTTTTTTTTAATAACCGTCTAAAAATCTCAACGCATTGCTCAAAATCTTGTACTGAATCATGATAACCCTTCCTTCCTTTCTTTGGTATTGTTCGTCGAATCGTTGAGCTCCTCAAGTTCAGAGTTGAGCTGCACGATTTTTGACAAATGCGTGCACTGACTGGACAGGTCCGCTCAATCTGTATGGTTCTTTCCTCAAAAGTCATTTCAGACACCAATTTACATGGTCTTCACATGATCTGACCAAGATTTTGTCTGGACTTTAAAAGAGACTGTGACCTCTGAGTTTATTGCGGCCTTTCTTCTCAGAGTAGTCAGATAGGAAACGCCGACCTCATCTAGCTTAAAAAAAAATATGATTGACGTGTAAAAGTGTTCGTACAAACCTACTTACAGAAATAAATCATTTATCATTTAACAGGTTGCGCGTCATTGTCCCTGATATCCTGTAATACTTTTGGTAATATTACTATTTATAGATTTCATTAATATCTGATCACAAACTAAAACCTAAAACTGCCTCCTTCATTATCCACTAAATATAACCTATTGATAAACCAAAGGATTCATAATGCCTTTACTACTATAATCAAAACTACGTGTATGTAATTCTAATGAATGAATGAACTAGGTACAGACGCCAGCACATCAAACTACTATAATCTGTCAAATTTTTTAAATAGATTTTCAACTTTATTGCTAAAGCATAAGGTTCAAGGTGATTGGGAAAATTTTACAGTTTCGGGTAGGTTGATGTGCTGGCGTCTGTACATAAAAAGTAAAAGTGGTTCGTGGACTTTTTCTGATTGATTTATTATAGGTATTGCTCTGTATAAGTTAACAAGTCCATTCTGATAGAGTAGTTTTCAATGAAGGTATTTATACATAATATACAAACAGGTTGTCCGGTAATTAATGGATATCCTCTTCAGAGGTCATAGTACTTATCATTATGAACAACTATTACTATGGGACCAAACCTGAAATCGCGAAAAAAGAATCAGCAGTTTCCTACATTTTGATGAGCTATGCGAACATAAATGTAGGGAACGGTTGATTTTTTTTCGCGATTTTCTGTTTGGTCCCGAAGTAAAAGTTGTTCATAATAATAAGTACAACGACCCCTTAAGAGGTTATCCATTAATTAAAGGACACCCTGTATATAAATGGTTTAACACCTTTTTTAAGTTCTAAAAGTATCTTGAAATCTACACTTGCAGCTACTTGAAAAAAAAAATTGTCTGTTGTAATATTCATTATCATCATCATCCACAGCGCGATTTACCCCACTGATCGGCATATGGCTTTCATTTACTGTCCCAATCCCCACACTCCTGTTCCAGCCTTATATCCACGTCTTGCCCGCGATGGCAACGTTGTCCGCTCATCTTGCCGCAAGCCGACTGACACCTCATCTTTATTTCCTTGGACGCCACCAGTCACTGCACCTTGCCAAGTGTCCTCCTAGTTATAGTCACGATAGAATCCTATTAATTCCGTATTTATGTTGAATATATCACTTCACTGACTCACTACCACACCAAGTGCTATCGTACAGACCCTGCTTCACTTTCTCTCTTTCCCGCCATTTCTCGTGACTGACAGATGACATTAGTGACAGCAGCGACCCCGCTTGTGTGAATGAGACAGTGTTTACATATCTATTAAATAAATGCACTACAGTAACCATAGCCAAACATGTAAATAAACAAACACGCAATAATAGTCGTTTGTAGAAAGCAATAAACATTTCCATACAAAATCTACATGACGGATGTTCATATCACGTTGACAGTTCAATTATTGTTTGTAACATGTCTTTCTGCATGGAATAACTATTTGTCTCTGGAATCATTATGGCCGGTCATGTGTGAACCCCCAGTGAGCACAATCTATGTTAAAATGTTTGTCAATGGGAAGTTGAAAACAGAAAATCAACGTTGGCTTTTATATTCCTTCTAGTTGGTATGAAAATCTCTTCTTATCTTGTTATTAATAATTATTATTACTATTACTTACTCGAAATATACTGCTGATAATAATATGGCGTGGGTATTCTGCCGTCTGCACACCATTTATCTCATGGAAAGACCCATTCCTAAGTATAGAGCCACTATCTCCGTCTTTTAGTCTCAAACGACAGAAATTTATTGATGTCTGCTACGAGTATTACTCCTACGTGTTTTATTTCAACGCCGAATATTCAACTGTCACTATTCTTAAATCTACTTTAGACATAAAATTTAAGGTTCTTCATAGTTTTTGATGTGAAACATCTGGTTAGGAGTGAAGCTGACTCTTATGCCGTGACGGCAAAATAATGGCATGACACTCTCTTATGTCGTTATGTTCCCCCTCCGCCGTCCTTTGTTTTTTGGCTTGCTATCAATTTCGATGTTTCAAATCTGCCGAGCGTCCCGTGACGGCCGACTTTTTTTTCTGTTGATATTTTCACATGACATGTTTCACGTAATTTTTTATCTTTCCCCTTTCATCCGTGAGCATCAAGTAAACCTTCTGTCTCCTCCCCTCGCTTATATAACACCGAAAACAATGAACCGTGTGAGAACATTTGTGAGATTGAATGAAATTAACTTCGTGATAATTCTGTTGATAACACACCTATGTTTCTTCTTATCAGTTATCGGATAAATGAGATCATTAGGACGATACTATTGTTTATAATGTTCAAGCATTGTTCTGTACGGATGTAGACAGGGATACCTATATGAATCACTATGAAAGTTATGGTGCAAGACATTTCTTGGTAAAAGTTGGGAAATAATCTGGAGGTGTTGAAATCGAAAGTTAGGATCAGTGAGAATCATAACTATCTTAGACACATTGAAGACATAAAAGATTAAAGTGTGGAAGTTAAAGAAGACTGGGTAAGACTGTTTGGGCCAGATTTGGTGATTTGTGGTTTTGAGATATACAGTAAAAGCATTTGCAAATTGGCATTTGCATTGATAAAGCCTTACATATTTTCATGTTACAGATTGAAATTGCTTCCTTTCAAATATTTGTGCTTTTCTTTTGAAAGCACTACTGATTCTTACTGATTTTTATAAATATCTAGATTTTAACTACTTGTTTTAACACAGAAGATTTTTTACTAACAAGACAATTTAAAACAATCTTCTTCAAAACAAACTTTCCATAACATGGTTACTGTAATTTTAAACGTATCATACTTGTAACTGAGCGTGAGAGGAAACAATAAATTTTGTATATACTTGTAACAAAAAGCTTATCTAATACGATTCTAAGCAGAAATGTATTTAAACCATCAACATAATTGATTTTTTTTTGTACATCAAGAGAAATAATGAATCAATATATCATTAAAGTGCGAGTCCCAAGTTACAAACTTAGCAAACAACGATGTGTGAATACATGTTCCTTATATCGTCATCCATTATAACCATCTCTTTATCAACACGCGCGTTTTCTAAATCAGTTTCATTGATGCCCTATGAGCTCTTGTCTTTTTTTTCCCTTTTTTTTATACACTTGTATATAATATATATATTTTAGATTGTAAAATACTTCTTGTAATATTAAGACTTTGTAGTCTTCTGTCGTATTCTTTTCCCATCCAGTATCAGATTCATCAAGAATTTCTAGTGTAACTTATTATCCAGCATCTACTTAATTATTAATATCACCATCGGCAACATAGATACTGTGTCTTCTTTTCTTATTCACCTATGGATCCATTTTTCGCCAGATTTTGAAGCATGTCATGTAACTTAATTTTGTACTGCTTTATCTTGTACTTCTTTTAACTCTGTTCCTACGTGTTTTTGACATTCGTTTTTCTTCGTTCTCACAGTTGATCGCTCATCGCTAACATCTTGTATCGTCCCAATATTTGCATATATCAATGACATACAATGGATCACTTCCCGGCTGTGGTATTACTTTGGCATCACTTGAAGACTATCAATTTTCTTAATTGACTACATCTTCTTAGAAAAGTGTAGCTGTATCGTCTATTGTTTCGATTAGTAGATGGAAATATTGATAATTATTGTTTGAGTTCTTCGAAGGGGAATCTTAATGATTATTGATACATTCTTATATCACAATTTTTGTGACATAACATAACATCACGCCGTGTTTCAGAGGTCTCTCGTCTCGGGTTCACCTAGGGTAGACCCGAGACCCAAACCGAGGGGGGTAGGGTGATTTGGAGAACCTATCATATGGGTTCACGTCTGCCTAACTCTTCGGGGGGAAACAAGGCTTGGGCGTACCATAGTACACCCAAATTTCGTGTTATGTTTAAATCCCATGCAATAGGGGGCGAGCATTTCTTTTTCATGAGAGGGGCCCGTAGTTAACAGCCGCACAGGTCGATCAATTAGATTAAGCTACGCTTGCCGCGATTGGTCTGTGGATGGGTGACCATCTTTACATACCGAGACTCCTCCGTGCCTCGGAAAGCACGTTAAGCCGTTGGTCCCGGCTGTCGTTCGTGGATCTTTGACAGTCATTACGGGTAGTCAGAAGCCTGAAAGTCTGACAACCAGTCTTACCAAGGGGTATCGTATTACCCAGTAATTGGGTTGTAGAGATCAGATAGGCAGTGACGCTCCGTGTAAAATACTGGTATTCAACTGCATCCGGTTAGACTGGAAGCCGACCCGAACATAGTTGGGAAAAGGCTAGGTAGATGATGATGAACTAATTTCTTTTTCATCTTGTTACAGGTATGGAACAAAAGTCTACACTGGGAAACTCGTGGCTGCTCAACATTCACCTATCCATCGGAATCTACTACTAGGTCAATTTTCATTTCATTCGCTTTTCTCACCCTGGATCTTGAAATACCCAACAACCAACAAACGATAATAATATCCTCATCAGCGTAATTTTGCTGGTCACTCCTCCACCCTACGCCCAGCGATGACGTGTACGTTTTCAGTCTTTTAGCACAAACATAAACATACACACAAACATACACAGAGACACCCTCACATACAGACAGGAACACACCCACACACATACAGACACACAGTAAAAACGTTGGAAGTTGCTCACGAAAATCGCAAAATACTTTGGCTAAAAGAACCTTTTTCAACAACCTCTCAAAAGTTACACGATATTAAACAGTTTCATTTATTTAAAAATTCACTAACTCGGCAATGAGGTAAGAAAATGACAGAGTTCGTTAGGTCGTAAAGAGGGGGACACACCGACCGGTCGTTTAGACGGGAACCATTCGGTAATTACTTGTGGCGGTTACTGGACAGTGCATAATTTAGGGGTGTTCAATTTAAAACGATTGCTTTCACTTAATTTTTTTATATTTAAGCCTCAAATGTAATTTTTTTACACGTCCTTGTTAGGTTTGACATAATATTGAATGTAGGCACAATAACCATAGGTATTTGTTGTTGGTTGTTATTTGTTTAATATCCTCCTCACAAATAAGTATGTAATTATGATTATTTAATCATAATTGTATTAAATAATGTAACTTTTCGTTACCGATCATACCGCTGGCAATGACACATATCTTACTCTGACAAAAACTACAAATATGTAGTTGCCATAAATAATAAAACAAAACTAATTCAATTAAAATTATATCTACTAGATAAAAAAAAAATGTTAACTTCTTTTCGGCCACACAGCCCTAAACCCTTGCTAAACCAACAAATTGTCCAGCCATAGCCTCAACTGTCAGTAAGGCGTGTAATTACGAGCTGATCGCTGCTCACGAACAATAGCCCGCAGTAATTGTAGCTCGTGTGCACCCAGCCCTACCCGCTTTGTTAGGACGATTTTAAGCGGAGCCTAATTTTGTTTGTGGACTAAGGACTGAGAGAGTAAGGACTAATCGTTTGTTAATTTGAGCTATTGTGTTTATGACTATGAATATATAGTGTAATAGAAGTATGTGTGGCGTTGAGTATAATTCAACAGGTCGTGAGCTCGAAGTTCGTCAGAGGACTCCAGCATAGGTATTCACAATCATCCGACAGGCTATCGTGTCGAAAATGACACATTTCGATAACCTGACTTGCCTTGCTTCCGACAGCAAACAGCTGTCGGAAGAAAAGCGGTTGTTTATTTCTAAAACTTTCGAGTTTTGGACTTGTGAACAGCGTTTAGAGGACTCCTATGATAACATTGATGATAACTTCAATACGGTATGGAAGCGTATCTAGTGGTTGTGAATAGCTATGCAGCCTCACAAAATGGTGCACTAATGGCACCTGAAAGTGGTGGTGTTTTGTAGAAAAATTTAACTAAAAATCAATCTTCCTAGCCTTTTCCCAACTATGTTGGGGTCGGCTTACAGTCTGACCGGATGCAGCTGAATACCTGTATTTTACATGGAGCGACTGCCTATCTGACCTCCATAACCCTTAAATTTTACTAATAATACTACCAAAACGAGCAGTTAGGGTCAGTTCACACCGCGACGCGACGCGGCGCGCAGTTTTCAAGATAGCAATACAATTATAGACCTTATCTACTACACAAAAAGGTACACAATTCAGCGAGGTGTCTACTACGTCAAGCTACGCCGCGCGGCGCCGCGCAGCCCACCTCACTGAATTGTGTAGCTCCATGTAAAATACTGGTATTCAGCTGCATCCGGTTAGACTGGAAGCCGACCCCAACATAGTTGGGAAAAGGCTAGGCAGATGATGAGGTATGTTGGAATGCACACGCATGTACGAAGCATGTTATAGGTACTTTCGTCATAACGTATGGGGCTTCAATGAGTAACAAGTTAGCAATCGATCTTACCATAACACAAAATATTGTAGGTGCAATGTTTTGTCTGCAGCAGCTATACAGGGTGGCATCAACGTGCAACCTGTTATCAAGAATTCAGTACTGAAATTCTGAAATTAAAACACTCCGGGAGTGCCGACAGAAGTGAAAACAAAACACAAACAGGATACTTTGCCATCACTCACTGAAATATCGGCTATACATTAAAACCGCATCCCGAGGACAGCCGAACAATTTTTAGAAGCGGTGTCGATTCGCCAACCCGTCATGAGCAAACGTGGTGATCAATGCTCGTGCCTTCTTTGTATGAGAAGAGGCCTTTGCCCAGCAGTGGGACAGTAATAAACTGGTATCATAATGATTAAGTACCATAAACCTAAACATAAACCATAGAGATATTCAGGATACTTTTTATCTTTTATTCCACGTTCAATTTGACGTCGACGTTCAACCTACTGAAAGATATCATCTTTAGTTAAAAAACCTCCCGAAAACCGCCATAATCCAGTTTACGAGGCTCTAAAAAGCTTCCGAATATTTTAACCTTTAGTCTCAATTATTGTTCGAAAAATATTAGATACGAAAAATAACGGGTGTAGAAAGACACTTAACGAAGCCGGGAGTCACTTGTACTCCCCGTTATTGTAATCTTTTTTTTGTACTTACTGGATTATGATCCCATATGAATATCTCCATAATCAGGTTTCCAGTTATGCCTTTTTGTTTCCTCCCGCTCTGGGTGGAGCGGAAGGGAGTGTCAGACTCTTACTGACTAAAACCCACCCGTGTTCCTTCCTTAGCCCTTTATGTTCCGGGGCAGCGGTAACCCTTTCGGACGATCCCGCTAACCCGGCAGGCTTCGGCCCTAGCGGGCCCCTTCCTTTATGAACACATGCGCGCCGTCCGACACGGGCCTGGTCCTGATCTGACGGTGAGCTACCCATTAATCTCCGTCCGCGGGCCCGTTCCAGCTATTCCTGGAAAGCTGATTACGGAGATATTGAAGGTCGAAGTTCCAACTTTTGCTGACTTTGTTTACGAAAACAAGTTTTTAATGTTATAAGTATAACACAACTTTAAATACCGTTGCATGCACCCATAAACACAATGTGTTGCGTGCGTTACATTGCGCACTAGTGCAAACATCAAATTTTTACACCAAAAATAAAAGTCGTTTCCCAGCAATTATTTTTGTGCAATGTTACTTAGTTTGATGCATTGAATGAGTAGTTGACGGCTATGATGGGTATTTTTACACGCTGTATTTAGTTGTGATTTATTCTTCGTTCGTCCTGAAGTTTCGTCCCACATTCCAAAAAATCCTGGTTCGTCCCAAACAATATGCTTCGTTCGTCCCAAACTATATTTTTTATTATTTATTCCCGCTTCGTCCTATTTTATATTCCTTCTACGGCCCATATTTTTTTGTAGGTATTATGTCAAACTTTTTATGGATTTTTTATCGTTTATTGTTTAAAAAAAATGTTTAAAAATCACGAAAAGGAATTGACAGTAGCTCATAAGTAGGACAAAAAGTTTCTAAACCGCTGATAATTATGGATTTTGGTAAAAGTTAAATTCTTTATTGCACATTACTGATCGTAGTATATTGTTATTAGCAAAGTTTCCTCCGAACGCCACTCCATTAACAAGGCCTAAATACACAGGGACGCTGAATCGAGGACCAACACTGTGCCCCCGCCCTTTTTGCGTAGCGCTGACGTCACAAAGCGCTACGTTCCACCAAAAACGCAATAATGTTTTTTTACACAAACGATCTTTACTGTGTACATTTTAAGCGGTATATGTAAAGTCATTAATATGCATGGATTTGATATTACGAGCCCTTTTGATGATACGTTTATTTTGGGGATGAAAGGAAAACGCAGATATGGAGGTTTGAGGTTTTTACACCACAATATTATGCTCCTAACATTCTACGACGTCGTTGTTAGCCTACATAGTATTTTGTTTAAAGCTTTAGTGGCGTTATAGAGCAAAATTACTGAAATAAACATTAGTTTTTTTTTTTTTGGGATGCATGAAGAAGCCTCTTCGTGTAGCGCAGCTGCTAGCTACTCAACTGAACCGAGCGCTCGGCGCATTCTGGACAGTTACACCCAACACCTTATTTGACTGGCCAATTCTTCCCTTGCGGTGGTAGGGCTATCGCCCGCCTGGTTTGCTACCACCCTCCCACCGGAATCCGGCGTCAAGCAGCCTGCTGTTTCGTCGATGCGTGGGAGTTTCAGTGCCTTAGGCATCTTCTGGGTACGTTCCATCATAGACCTCATCCATCGCTTTCCATAAGGCGTGATCAAGGCCAAGGGCGGGCCCATACAGCAATAACAGAAAGACTGGCAACATTGCCACGTTGAATGGCAATGATAATTCTCTGGCCAAAGAACAACCCAGCCTTGGTCAAAAATGAAAATAATCGTTTCTTTTTTAATTTTTGTGTAATGTCGTTTAATATCACTACCTCCTACTCACAGTAGAAGATAAGTTATTGGTAAAGACGATGTTAGGTATGTAATTATACTGCTTCATACTGAACAAGCTAGAATTTTCCCACACAAAATTGCTCTCACCTAAATCCCTCCACTTTTGGCAGACCATCGTTTCGCATTATCAATTCTCATTCACCGTTAAAGGGATCTCGTCTATAAATTTATCTGTTACAAAACTGACTCCATAAAGGAACATGGTATCGTGACCCTTTGAATGGGACGCCCACGGAGCATTGTGTACACTGGAGACCAAGTATTGCTGAACAAGATTCGGTTGTCGAATTAACTCATAAATATTGTAACCTCTTGTGCTGGAACGAAAAGCTGTGTTTTCGACAATGTCGTAGTACAATTGAATAAGATGTTTGTGGTGAAATTATTGGCTGTTGGTTGTATGTTTTGTTGGAGTTACCAGTACCAGTCTATCTATAAGGATTATTTTGTAGTCTCTACAAAGGATTGAGCAACTCCACCCAGTTTGGAAAACATGATAGGCGTTGAATTTCATGTTAAATCCAAAAACATGCAATACGATTGTGTGGACCAATCACAGGAAAAACTACCGAAATTCCCATATCTTTCCGGGGATAATGATTATGTTAAAATGGCACCATAAGTTGTCCTGAAATTCGTCCCCTTTTAAAACAGAATCTCTCAAAAAACCACCACAAAGAACAATCTTTTGGAGTAACTAATACCACAAACAACTAGAATTTAATGACCGCAAAAATAGGGTTTATCAACAGCAGTAATTACTCTTAATTCCTCACTCGCTTCTCTTAACCCTACATATCCCACAAACAAGGAAAAAACAGAGAGTTCCCCTTAGTTAATCGGTCATTTAAAGACCCTGGGCCTAGCCTAATTACACTAGTCCCCCAAAATCCGTGACACATCACATCTATATAGCCCGATGGCCTCAGGCCACAGGCCACAAAGGCGTCCCTGAGTCAGCAACAGCATTCACACCATTGAATGTAAATACCCAACAATGATTGATGTTGGCAACAATTTCCGTCCATACGTAATTACTCGTCGTAATACATCCGTTCAACAATAGGCAGGTGGGATTGGGTGACCTTTTCTGGATTTACGCTTGATCTGGTGAAGGGTAAGCATAATTGTGGGTAGCGAAGGACGTTTTTGGTACAGGGGTAGAAAGAAATTAAATAAAAGTAATATACTAGGGTTTCTAATTGAAATAATGTTTCGTGAGGTCTACGGAATTAACTATTTTCAAGCATGTCTGCAGTCTGTACCTATAAAAAATACACCCTTATCTAGAAACCTTTAGGTTTGATACTGGTATTTTAATACAAAACCATTTTTCAAAGGACAAAATTATGTGTCACCCGTTGGGCCGTAACCGCCACATCACAGCTTAGATTACGATAGATTTCAAGAAATCATTATAGATATTCTTTTACGCCAAAATTCCGGTCCCAGGGTTTTTATTCAAAACAGCAACTCAGGTCCATAATGGCATCCTAAAACATCGATATAAAAAATTCATGAGTATCGAACTTAATCAATACCAAAGAGAAAAAAACTATAAGTCATGGTTGGCAGAAAGGTAGATACTATTCAATGCCATGTTGCAGTCAGGTCAAAGGTCGTAACGGTGTATCAGTGACAAGTTGACAAGTTGTGTTACTCATCATTTATGAGTACAACAATGGCCCATTGCGAGGCGACAATAGCCCAACGTCTATGGTATGGTGATCGATTGGCGGGTAGATGGATTGTGCAAGTGGCTATTGCGATAACCATACTCGTAACCATGAAAATATTTCAAAAACGACATTTTTAAAGTGTTGTCATTCATCAATCTGCCTTGACTTTTTCCAACTATGTTAGGGTCGGTTTCCAGTCTAACTGGATATAGTTGGATACCATTATTTTACATGGAGCGACTTTCTATCTGACCTCCAAAACACTCTACTAACATCTTTACAACCCAATTACTGGGTAACATGAAACCCCTTGGCAAGACTGGTTGTCAGACTTTCGGGATTCGGACTACCCGTAGAGCTTGTCAAAGATCAACGGATGACAGCCGGGACCAATTGCTTAACGTGCTTTCCGAGCCACGGAGGGATCTCGGTCTGTTAAGGATGGTCACCCATCCACCTATCATCTTTCGTATTCTATTTTGAATTCATGAATTCCGATTGCAACTACACCCAAAATCATTCGTTTACAAATTTCCAATTCTTTTGACATCATCTCCACTGAGTTGCTTTTCAACTTATTTCCAAAATATTAAATTCTCTATTGTGTCAGATCTTCATTCTAGTTTGATCTATTTGAGGTATAAATTATTTAAAAAATCGTCATAAATTAATCAAAACACATAAAAAAAGGTTAACACATAAGAAAAAATATAACAACTCATGATAACCATCTTTCATCATAACACAAATCCCATCATTTGTTGCAGAACAAAAAAGTTCGACCTAAGATAGGGTTGCCAATGATGCCAGGCTAAAGATAAAAAACTTGGATAATTTAAGTTAAAATAAAATAAACTTGCAAGAACTATAAGAAGAAACTATACCTATTTATATTTTAGTTTGAAGTCAAAGAAAAATAATATTTAGTACCGTGGCAGAAAAGTGAGGTAATAAGGATAAAGAATATCACTATTCTTCGATGTTTACTGCCGGATACTCAAATGTTACAGAATTTTATCAAGTTAAAATATTTACCGAACCTAATACATAAAACAATCTATCTTAACAAGAATACGAGTACAAAGACCAGTAAAACCAACACCACATAAAATTAACTCAAGACGATTTAGAACCCAAAATAAAACAAAAACTACGGCTTCCGAAATTGTTAAAAAAAATCTCTATCAACCCTGAACATAACGGCTCCACTCCCGCGCATACAGATCACTCGGATACGGTGCGCGTGCGCCTATTGCCGTTGTCATAACATAGACAGTTACAGAAGTACCGACCCATGACGGTGAAAGGCTTATACACAATCTGCATGAATGAATAGACAGTGATCGTATGCCAGCGAAGATGGTTTCTGATGTGGTTGCAAGCTAAAGTAGTAGTGAGCCGGCCATGTATATGAAAAGACTGATGATCGTTGCAGCAGACGAGTCTTCGAGTGGAGACAGCGTATGCGAAACGTGCGACGCAACTTGACTAATTCATAAACATACATAACATACATAAATCAGCCTATAATGTTCCCACTGCTGGCACACAGGCCTCCTCTTTGTGAGAGGGAATGGGCCGTAATCCACCACGCGGGCTCAGTGCGGGTTGGTAGATGTCACATGTCTTCGAATTTTTTGTTTCTAGGACATGCCGGTTTCCTCACGATGTTTTCTTTCACCGTTTTGAGAGCAGTGGTGACGAAATAATTTACACAAAGTAAAGCGCCTGTCAGGGTTCGAACCTACGACCTATATCTCGTAAGTCGCGGTCGTTACCACTGGGCCACCACTGCTCAACTTGGCTTCGATTAACCTAAATAAGCATCTGACCGAGTGGATGTGGAAGGTGGAAAATCTAATGTTGTGGCACAATTGAAAGGGACCAGCTTCGATTGTGGTTGTCTGAGTTGATTGATGGTCCTTGCCTAGCCTGCCTTATAATTGTCGTCAAAATACAAAGCCTAGTTCAGTATATTTATCTGCATATTTGTGCATTGTTAATGCTTCTACGCGAGAGAAAGGTGAAATAAGTAACCCTTCTGAATCTCCTCTCTGCAGGATTGCGCAAACGCCACCGCCGCTCCGTGTTACACAATGATAATTATGGACTCTTTATGGTAATAATAACATAACTGTACTGCTGCTATCCCATTGTTTTTCTAAGATGGTGTGAGAAACGCTGAGAAGATCAGCCGCTCGTCCCACGGAAGTTGAGAGATATTAATTTAATCTTTTAAGTTTTCATTCAATTTTAAGTGCTTTTCGGTATAGCAATTTTTCATTCTTGTCTATTAATTGTTGGCAGCTGTTACTGCTGCTTATGCTCTTAGGGTTACTAGGTGGTAATATAAAACGCTTTACGAGTCATACATGATCATAATAAGCCTATAATGTTCCCACTGCTGGGACACAGGCCTCCTCTCGGAGAGAGGGAGCGGTCCGTAATCCACCACGCAGGACCGGTGCGGGTTGGTAGATGTCACATGTCTTTGAATTTTTGTTTTTAGAACATGCCGATTTCCTCACGATGTTTTCCTTCACAGTTTTGAGAGCAACTTACGACCTTCAACTTGTAAGTCGCGGCCATTACCACTCGACCACCGGTGCATTCTGAGCAGTCAACTCCGCTACCACCTTGATACCTGGCTTGAAATTTTACCACGTTATGATTTTTTCAAATATTTAAAGCTCTTTTCGACACGAGACAAGATAATATGTATAGAGTAAGAAGTACCCATGTCTGGTAATTTTAATACTCTAAGTCTAAGGGCTGA
The DNA here is from genome assembly GCA_914767645.1 of Hydraecia micacea. NCBI lineage: Eukaryota > Metazoa > Arthropoda > Insecta > Lepidoptera > Noctuidae > Hydraecia > Hydraecia micacea. The sequence continues at coordinate 12,184,991 of OU611795.1, forward strand.
TTTTACCAAAGTCAGATATCTTTTATCTGCAGAATAAAATTGTCGTCTGGCAGTTCTAGTATGAAAAAAACTGTCAAAAATTCAACATTTAAATTTAATCTCAGGATACGGCTTAGTCTAGGTGCTTATAATTTTCCGGGGATCGTGGAAGGCGTACAAGTTCCCATGACCCCCGGTCCAAATGTGGGAAGGGAACACCGGGGTGGTTTTTAGTCAGTAAGAGTCTAACAGACCCCACCGACCCCCCCAGGGCGGCGGATATCCATGAGGATTTTCCACCCCGGAACAAGAAAAAAAAAAGTATAAAAGTTTGATTGGCGGAATTCGCTCCTAGTCTAATTTCTCCACGTTCGTAAATTAGCGGTCTAAAAGTCTGCAGGACATATTGGAGAAGTTTATACAACTTAAGTAGTTACTCGAAAGAATACTTGGAAACTACAATGTAGCTGTGAAACACCGAAGTGGTAACTCCTACAGAAATAAGTTAGACAAGTGTCGCGACAACACCTTGCGACATGATGTAGTTAGCACGAACTGGAGTTGGTGATGTCATACAAATAATTCGTTTATGTAGGCGAGGGGAACAATCATGTGTCGACATGTGCTCATAAATATGTTAAATTATCTGTCAGAGATTTCAGTTGTATTCTATGATTAGGCGTGTTGGAAATCTCGAAGTACCCCCGCATTATTATGATGTAGACTTAGTCCCGTTATTCATAAATGTCTTAATACTAACAACGTAGGTCATCATCATCATCTGCCTAGCCTTTTCCCAACAATGTTGGGGTCGGCTCAAACTCAAACTCAAAGCATTTATTTCAATTAAACCATTTACAGGCACTTTTGAATTGTCAAGAAGTCGGTCAGTCAGAAAATATGAAGCTATTTGCCCATTTCAAAGCGTAGGTACCTATGGAGAAGAACGGGCAAGAAACTCCATGGACACTCTTTTAAATTATAGTTTTACAAAAATATTAGTTACATCATTTATTTTGAATTTATAATTATGTGAGAACGATGTAAAAAAAGAAACTTACTACGCGTTAAAAGCGTCCAGAGTACAGCAAATAGTAACAAAACAACAATTCAAAATAAAATAATTCAAAATAAGCCGAGGCAGCTCAGTGATGACCAGCCCCAACTGACGGCGCCCGTTCACGATCATGACGCATAGATCAGCACCATTCAGCTCAACCATTTTGAAGGGAGCTAAATGATCCAACACACACGCCACCGTCAGCGAGACATTTGTGTGAGCATGACATACTATCAGCCGCCAGGGCTCATTCAAGTCAATGAAAGACATATTACCCGGTAAATGGTAGCACTATATTACATAGAACTCACATCTGTGCTATGCAATTATACAATACAAAGAAAATTGAGTTTATACAATGCAAAGATAGTCTTACAATCTTCAGCAGCTCCAACAGTATTTTCATGTGTTAATCAATTAGTTGTGGTTGTGGAGCAGGACCAGCATTGAGCCAGGCATTTTTATCCGCGATGTAATCCCCTAACTTATAATATGCCTGCCTGCATAGTGTGCGTTTTATACAAGACTTGAATTTTGTCTCATCCTTCCTCCGGCTTCCAGTCTAACCGGATGCAGCTGAATACCAGTATTTTACATGGAGCGACTGCCTATCTGACCTCCACAACCCAGTTACTGGGTGATACGATACCCCTTAGTAAGACTGGTTGGCAGACTTTCGGGCTTCTGACTACCCGTAACGACGACTGTCAAAAATCCACGATTGACAGCCGGGACCAACGGCTTAACGTGCTTTCCGAAGTAGTTATTTGTTTATTTATTTTTAGTTTAACATTAAACGACTATCCGCCGATTACATTAGTTAAAGAAAATCAGACTAAAATTCATACACTCAACTTACAGAATTCTAGACATACTAACATAATCGTCTATACCTATATCGAACTTATTACTAGTATATTATTTCCTTTTCGCCTATTTAATATAGAGATGACAAGGATAGGTAGTGTTTTTGGGTTTTTTAGTGTTCAATTTTATTAATAAGAGAGTGGCTGTGTAATAATACGTTCGCACCACGTTTGCACTGTTAATAACGCTGGCTTTTGACTGCAGTGCGACGAAGCTAAAAAAAGCTACCTAAAGGAATTTTCATTTTCTAAGCTTGTACAGCGCAGATTTCGGGCAGCGAGGCGACGTGAAAAGGACGGATGCGAGCAAAAAAAAAAACTGAGTGGATGACGCAAAACACTGTGGTAAAAGCTAACCTAACGCTGATAAATGGTTTTGATAAAGTATTCCATAGTAACTTCAAAGAAAAAAAAACCCGCCACATTTTAATTTCACACATCAACACCTAACAACAAAACCTATAAATTCAAAACTTAAACACCAAAAAAACCCATAAATTCTACTCTTAATTAAAAAGGTTGATTAAGAAAGCTCATTAACTACATTTTAAAACAAGTTGTCCACTTGACCTACATAGGAGTCGAACCGGGTATCCATCGGTCTTGGTATCACGTGTTGATAGCGTTTGTTGGTATCTACCGACGTGATGGATTGAGGGTAGGTAGGTAGTGATTAGAGGTGCCGACTTTGATTTTTGAGTGGATGTACAAAATAAGGAGATGTTTGGACTGGGTCGCTAGGAAGTATGCAAGATATTGATGAATGATGAATATTGTCTGATCGTCTCATGATTTTTATGTAATCGGGATTTTTTTTAAAGCATTTTCTTATCATGATATTGTTTTTTTTTATTTTCGCCTTTAATTGCTTGAATACAAAAATCTGGCAGTACTTACATAAATATACTTACCTATATTTTTTGTTTTTTTTTTTTAGAATTAAGTACAACCATGCCATAATGTGACCGACTCCCAAACAACCCGGCCTCATCTGACTTTCTAAGTTTTTTACAACTAGGTTTTGACACGAGACTGATGGGCTGATACAACCAAAGTCAGATAAATCTATTATCTGTGGAATAGAATTGACATATCAGAGGGACAATTGTCGTAATTTTAGGAACGTTCACAGTCTGATTTCAGTCTCAATCTGTCAAAAATACCTCTAATTTCCCTACATTTTTGAGAAGTTTTTGACACTGATTATCGCTGAGATGAGATTGCGACTAGATTATGAATGTTTTAAATTACGAGAATTGGCCTCCAGTTCTATTATGGAAAAACTGTCAAGAATTCAAAATTTATGCTCTGGATATTATTCTAGGTGTAAAAGTTTGGTAGAATTCCCCTTAGTCGAAGAAGTATCATACCAATGCTTTCTTGTTTTTAATACCAGCATTTTATAGTACTTAACTACCAGTAAGCTAATATAACCTTATCAATTTTTATGCAGGTTTTTACGATAAAAAAGAGGACTTCAACTTGTATAGAAATGGCCCTTTTATAGCCAACCAACATCTCATAACTATGAAACTTAAAGCATCCTCCATAACAGGAAGTCTATAAGTGACTCTATCATTTTATCATAGAATATTTATAGTTCAAAAAACAATTGATGCTTCATAGCAAGTACTTCCAAAGGAAGTTACCGTAATAAGCCTTCACGTGTAACGCGTTGGCGGCACATCAAAGGGAAACGACTTCAAAGTCGGCTTCAGTAGTTGGTCTAGGAGAGTCTAGAATTTACTGACATTCTAGTAAAGGTGGTTACTGGCCTTTGAGTTGAAGTTCGACTGAAGTATATTCGTCATTTGTTTTTTGCAGGAGGGGCAATTCTACTAATTTTAAGAACGTTTACAGTCTGATCTCAGTCTCAATCTGTCAAAAAATACTTCTATTTTCCCTACATTTTGACAAGTTTTTGACATTTTTTTGTCGCCGAGATGAGACTGCGACTAGATTTTGAACGTTTTAAATTACGAGAATTGGCCTGCTGATGCATTTAACTTTTTTTTTAAAGATGGTGTTTGCTGCCTGTATTAAAGTTTGTACTGTGACCATGTCGTATAAAAAACAATAGGTCGCTAGCAATAACACACACTAGCAGAATGTACAGGATAGGCAACTTTCAAAATATGCATTTTTTTTTCTACAACCCAGGCGAATATTACATATTTTCGAAAGGCTATAATTATGTATTTGCTAATTATTGGTACACACAAAACTTTTTCCTTGAAGTGAAAAACGAATAGAGTTATTTTATTACATACAAAACACACACAATAACACAACACACACAATGATTATAATTTAACTAAATCTAATTTCAAGCGTCGAAATGTTGTAGAAACGACTCTATCTTGACAAAGGTAAGTAGTAAAAATAAAATTGTGTTTCATATTCATACACTACTTTCATATTCATTGACTGGTTAGGTCAAGTGTCGATCATATTTCAGGGAGTTTTACGCGTTACGATATTTTTTTGTACGTTTTATATCATGTTGCTATTCAAAAAGACGTCATATTTTTATTTGTTGTTGTTGCATAATTTCAATTTTGTATCAAACTACAAAACTTACTTTATGAATGTTGTGATATTCTTTGATGATCTAAGGGGCAATTCTCGTAATTTTAAGAACGTTAACAGCCTGATCTCAGTCTCAATCTGTCAAAAATACCTCTTAATTTCCCTAAATTTTGACAGGTTTTTGACATTTGTTTGTCGCCGAGATGAGACTGCGACTAGATTATGAACGTTTTAAATTACGAGAATTGGCTTTCTGTTTCAATTCAATAGGCAGTGTCATGTAATGAGTATTAGATATGATTACTTTCTTCCTACGCAAGATATAAGAGGGAATTTATTAAAATTGTTGATAGCTGTTATGGGAGCAGAGGTGGCGCAGTGGTAACGGACACGATTTACGAGTTGTAGGTCGCAGGTTCGAACCCAGGCAGGCACTTTGTGTAAATTATTTCATCAAAATTATGCTCTCAAAACGGTGAGGGAAAACATCGTGAGGAAACCGGCATGTCCTAGAACTAAAATTTTGAAGACATGTGACATCCACCAACCCGCACTGGGCCCGCGTGGTTGATTACGGTCCACTCCCTTTCAGAGAGAGGAGGCCTGTGTCCCAGCAGTGGGAACATTATAAGCTGATTATGATGTTATGGCACATACGCTTCTGTTGTAACACTTACTTGAATTCTACAAAAATATGACACTTATTTATCAAGTACGAGCAATAAATTTCTAACCTTATAGCTTACGTAAGTGGATTGTGGCGATTTTCCTTTGAACGCCATTAAAGTGAGTGGTCTAGAAATACGCCAACCTTTAGAAGTTTTCTTTTTCTACTCCGCTCATAGCACCTTTTGTATACGCATTGGTGCTATTAAAACAGACGATAGGTACTAAAGGATATTTAGTAGATAGGATTTGTACATTCGTATTAGTATTGATTATTTTATCCCGCTGAGAACACTATATTATTTTAAGTAATCAAAGGCCAATCGCGGCAAAGTCAAAGCATTTATTTCCATTATAAAATTAAAAGACACTTTTAAATGTCAAAATGTACAAGAAAATTCAAAACGCCCGGTGCACCCTGGACAGCTAGCACTCGGTAACGCAGAGTCCGACTGACTAATCCTTTCACAAAGATGGTATACTTAAACGGCTCCCCTCAGAACCATGACCAACGACCCTTGACAGGGTCAAATAACGACAACGACCTCTCCAAGGACTCCCACCACCAACTATCCAAACCCGCCCTTATTGTCACCTCAATAAATATTGAAGGGTTTAATGCCACTGATGCCGCAATAAATATGGCCACCAACTTGGCTCAAACTATATAAAATATCGAAGAAGAGTACTATCGACAAAGAATATGAAAAAAGAAGAATTGAATCTAGTTCAACCAAAATCAACTCAGCCTATTGCAGTCCACTGCTGGACATAGGCCTCTCCTATTCTGCACCACAACACCCTGTCCTCCGCCTTCCGCATCCAGTCCGTCCCAGCCACTTTCTTTAGGTCGTCCGTCCATCTAGCTGGGGGGCGTCCCACACTACGCTTGCCGACACGCGGTCTCCACTCAAGGTCTGCTCCACCGGCCATCGAGTCTAGTTACTCCTTCCAAAAGGTAGTCTCATATGGAGAAGAATGAGCAAGAAACTCATTGTTAATTACTCTTTAAAAAAATCGTTTTCATATATTTTGTTTAAATTAATTAGATAATCATATTCATATGTAGCAAAAGTTGACCAATCAATTTGCTACAAACTCTACCCTCTCTTTTGTTTTCTCTTGTAACCCTAAACAAATAACCAGACTTGAAACCCCCGCCACAAGCCCTCAAGAGAATTTTCTCAACCAAATTACAATGTAACCCTTTTGCATACTAAATGAAAATTAAACTACACATTTAAATAAGTTTCGTCTTGAGCCTAACAAAGCCTTCGACTTAATATTTTGATTGTGAATCAATTACATAAGTCTCTTGAGTATTGTGGTTCTTGTCTTAACTTGGCTAGTTTTTATGTAAAGTCCAACCGCGGCAGATTTGCCAAAGATGTAAATAACAATGGCCGCTCGAAATTGAATAAAATCGATAACCAAGAGTTTTTATTTTAAGTAATGTTTGTTTTCGTCTAAATCTCCGAGCCAACTAGACGAATACTCTTGTTTATCGATTTTATTCAATTTCGAGCAGCCATTGTTGTTTACATCTTTGGCAAATCTGCCGCGGTCGGACCTTAGGTGTGTTGTGCTTTGTATATCAAATATTTTGAAGGCTGAGGATTAAACTATGTGTCAGTCTGCAGGTAACTTTTGTTGGACATGGCTTCTGGCATCGTTGGACACTACTGAACCTTTTTGATGTTTATATACACTTATGCCTTTATGTAGTAGCAGTAAGGGCGGTTTTCGTAGTTCAAATGTGTGGCTGGCGTGCGGTTGAGATGCCTAAATACATCTATACTAATATTATAAATGCGAAAGTGTGTCTATGTCTGTTACCTCTTCACGCTTAAACCGCTGAACCGATTTAGGTGAAATTTAGTATAGAGATGGTTTGAGTCCCGGGAAAGGACATAGGATAGTTTTTATCCCAATATTCTTACGGGATCGAAACATATGCGGGTGAAACTGCGGGGCGCTGCTAGTAATATATAAAAAAAACTTTTTTTTTACATTTCAATGGATGATATGTATATGTCAGGCGATAAAGAATTCTCCTTTGCTTATACAAAGCAAAAGCTTTTAGTATCGCAATGCTTATGCCCGTTTTCCCTAAAACTTAAAGTAATGCCTAATAAAAGCGTAGCTACTATTGGATTTTCAACCCTCGGTGTTTAACCGAGCGTTAAAAATCCAACAGTGCAATACTTAGGTACCGCGTAGTGTTAGTGAAAACGGGCATCAAACTCTCAGCATTTCAGTGCTATGGTTTTGCATTTAAGTAATTATAAGAACAAGACAGATAACCCTCACGCCCCTTTAGCAACAACTTATAAAAGAAAGATCGATCAACATCGCTAATCTCCAAAAGCGCTAAATAACAGTTTACATGAGATAATTGCAGCCAGCATCTTCCCGTACATCCCACGGTATCCGTTAAATTTGTCGGCAAACCTTCTTTTAACTGGTGTTATCTTGAAGCAGGTTCATAACGATCTTATGGTCACGAATGCTGATATGAGTGCGATACAAGACTTACGGCTTTGTTGTTCGACGAATGTTTGGAGATTTTCAAAATGTTGCTTTTTGATAGTGTACAAAGTGTTTGTACTGGGAATAGAAGTGAAAAACAATGGCAAATATTGATCTACAAGTGTAACGTGGGAAATTGATAAAACCATCTGTAATGTAGTAATGAGTATCTATAATGTTGTGGTGTATGTCACGGGTGTGTAACGTTTGAAATAATAACAAAAGTTCTAATGATCTTAAGACCTATTTTGTTTACGATGAAATGATATAATGAATTATTGATATAATTTCATTTTACCTATTTTTTATATTGTATAATTGACATTTTCTACAATGCACATTTGAATGAATATTCAGTTACTTGTAGGTGTCTAGTTAGTTCGGAGATTTAGACGAAAACTAACATTACTTAAAATAAATACTCTTGTTTATCGATTTTATTCAATTTCGTGCGGCCATTGTTGTTTACATCTTTGGCAAATCTGCCGCGGTCGGACTTTAGACAAGCAATGGTCAAGCACTTCGGCTGCTCCAACTTCCCAACCATGTGTCAAGTGCAGTTCACAACAGTAACCATCAACATAAAAGCTTGACACCAACACAGGTCACGCACATAACATAACTTATGTTCAACATACAATCTTAACGAGATCTCTGATATAAAAGTGTAATGATCACTTAGAGCCGTGTGCGTACAATTATCACATTGAATAGGCCTGTTTTCACCTTATTCAATTTTATAAGCTTTTTGAATCTTTTACTTAGTATAAACATGGTTGAATCAGGTTTGATATGGGTCTAAATATGTTCTCATGTGGGTGCTGTAAAAGTGTAAAAGATGATTCAAAACGACGTTCAAAAGTGCCTTTAGTGTGCCTAATTGAAATAAATGATTTGACTTTGACTTTTTTGACTTTGATTTTGATTGGTGATTAAATTCAACGTTATTTAGATCTCTGGGGCTGACTGCTTTCAAATTCGGCGTGGGAATTATCATATTAATGAGATATTTTTTTAGAATATTTAAGATAACACTAATTACCGATGAAGGAAAAAATCATTAAGAAACGTTAATTTACAAACAAGTATGATTTCCTGCACCAAACGGCTCGCACCGCATCTGAGCCGAACGGATTTTACAATCTTTAAACGATATTAAATCATGTATACAGTATTTAAAGTCTATATTTCCAAGCCGCGCACAGCAGCTTGACCGCGGGCGTCTTTTGCGACACACGATCGTAGCCGAAAGTATACTGCGACGCGCGATCGGTTCCGTACGCCTGTCTTCGTATCCAAATTTTTATTTTCCTCTTCTGTGTTTTCTGATTATTTTCTTTATTTTCTAGTGCAATAAACACCCAACAATACTGCGTCAACTTCAAACATTTTCAAAAATTCGAACACGTCAACACGGTAGGAATGAAACTATTTAACTAGGCGCAGAAACGGATACGTTCGCAAGCGACGTACGGAGGCGATCGTATGCGTCGACATCCTGCCGGACGCGATCGGCTGTCGCCACATCCGTTCGTATCCTTTCCGATCCGATGCGATACGAGCCGTTTGGTGGAAATCATCCTTAAGAACACATAAATGGATGGGAAATAATTTTTCGGTCAAGCCCAATCACAAGGAGTTTTGCAGGCGCAGCTCTTCGAAATAATACCTATATTATATTGTCTTTTGTAAAAAGTAACATTTCTTTTCTTCATGTTTGGATTTTGACATCGCGGCGTCTTTATATATAGAGGAGCTTGTGGCTAAGTAATATCAGCCGCACGGAGCGATCGATCAGGTTAAGCTACGCTTGCCGCGGTTGGTCCGTGGATGGGTGACCATCTTTACATACCAAGACCCCTCCGTGTCTCGAAAAGCACGTTAAGCTGTTGGTCCCGGCTGTCATTTGTGGATCTTTGACAGTCGTTACGGGACGTCAGAAGTCCGAAACTCTGACAACCAGTCTTACCAAGGGGTATCGTATTACCCAGCAACTGGGTTGTGGGAGTCAGATAAGCAGTCGCTTCATGTAAGATTCATTCAGCTGCATCCGGTTAGACTGGAAGCCGACTCTAACTTAGTTGGGAAAAGGCTAGGCAGATGATGATGTTGTAAGTCTTTCTACATAATTCAAACATAGATTCACCTAGCATCAAACAGGGCCTGATTACTTGCCGCAACTGGAGCGCAAAATTAAATCTACAACATGCGCCTACCTTTGACAGCTTCCGTCTCAGCTTTGTCAGCTACGGAAATCTATTTGAAACAATTTGAGGATCCTATTTGATGGAGGTTTATATACTTTACACGAAATCCTATCTAGTGAAATCTTAAAATACTTTCCTTATGTAAAGGCGGGAAAACGGATTGATACAAAGGTCCGCATCAATCGTATTAATAAGGTATAACACAGCTTTATGTAGCGTACTGCGTACCCATAATTTTGCTTAACCATAATATCTCTGACTACATACGTATCGCTGTTTCGTAATTCGAAATATTTGTTTTATCTGAAGAATTCTATAATATCTTAAAACCGGCCCCTGTGCGAGATTTAAATGAAAAAATCTGTTTAGACGGGTCTGCCCACAGAACAGTATCTGTTCTGTGGGTCTGCCAAACTCTAATCTCAAAATCTTTCTTTTACAAAAACCTAATATAAATACAATAACCAAGTCATCAACGCAAACAAATTACAAAACGCCAGTCATGCTTCATCCTTCTTTAAAAAAAAAGGGTTCACTATTTTTATAAGGCCGAGTAAATTAAATAAAGGTTTGAATGAATGAAGTTTTAATGGTGAATAGTGGACAGACAATGGGCCATCCTGTTACAATACAATATGGTATTACAAACTTTTTTTTAAACTTGTGTACACGGATGTAATAGGGAGAGTTATATTATTTTTAAATATGCGGGTGGAAAGGTCATTTATTTAAATTATTAAGGGGAATTTTTGATAGGTCGTTTTATAGATTTTGTTTGAGTGTTGTGTGGATCGTAAAAAGAGCTTATTGAATTTTCAAAAGGTTCATCTTGTCTTGTGTAAACTGGAGCCATTTAAGAAAAGTTAATATTAAAGTGTAAAAAGCCAGAAGGCCAATTCTCGTAATTAAAAAACATTCAAAATCTTAAGTCGCACTCTTATGTCAGCGACAATCAATGTCAAAAAAATGTAAGGAAATTAGAGTATATTTTTGACAGACTGTGAACGTTCTTAAAATTACGAGAATTGCCCCTCAGGCCGAAAGGTTTGCAGTAGAGCCGAAAGACCAAGATGTGATCGTCCGCAAATGTATGTATCACCCTCATTGGAGACTTGTTATTTGATTTGCAATACAATTACCTTGTCTTTTTTTTTTTTTTTTGTGGATGGGAAATCATCTAATGACTCCTCCCGCTCTGGGTGGAGCGGAAGGGAGTGTCAGACTCTTACTGACTAAAACCCACCCGTGTTCCTTCCTTAGCCCTTTATGGTCCGGGGCAGCGGTAACCCTTTCGGACGATCCCGCTACCCCGGCAGGCTTCGGCCCTGGCGGGCCCCTTCCTTAATGCTGACATCTCTTTGAGGCGCGCGTGGAACACATACGCGCCGTCCGGCACGGGCCTGGTCCTGATCGGACAGAGAGCTACCCATTACTCTCCGTCCGCAGGCCCGCGCCTACGGTGGCCGGGAGTCGTCACGCGGCTCCCGACGCCCGTAGCGTCTCCCGCGGCGGCTGAGGCGTGCGGCTCTCTCCCTGAGCCGTCCCGCCACCTCCTTCGCTAGCATGACTGCTTCGCAGAAGGAGGTGACCGCCTCCCACTCCCTCTCGCCCCGGACCATGGCTTGAACCAGGGCCGGACGCGAGAGGTCGCCGCCGTTGCCGATCGCCTCTACGAGGGCACGGCGGTGCTCCGCCCAAGCGGGGCAGACCTCCACCGTATGCTCCACCGTGTCCTCTGGGCGATCCTCGCAGTGGTGACACCCGGGCGTCTCCTCCCGCCTGATGATGTGCAGGAACCTCCCGAAACATCCGTGTCCGGTGAGGACCTGCGTCAGGCGGTAGGTGAGAACGCCGTGACGCCTCTCTAGCCACTCCTCAAAGAGGGGTCTTATCGCCACTATCGTGGCGTGCCCTGCGCTGGGTTGCGATAGTCGCTCTCTCCATGCCACCATGAGATCGCGCCGGAGGTCTGTCCGCTCCGCCGCTATTTGCCGCGGAAGCGGAGTTTCCCCCCGGCGTAGTGCCTCCGCGCGCCACTCATACAGGCGCGCAAGGACTTTCGCCTCCAGATCCCATGGCGGCATTCCGGCAAGGAGGCTTGCCGCCTCGCCCGAGATCGTGCGGTATCCCCGGATCAGCCTTACGGCTACCACCTTTTGGGGCGCGTTCAGGTAGTGGGCGGCTCGCAGCCGCAGTGAACGCGCCCACATCGGGGCCCCATATAGGGCCATGGACCGCACGACCCAATTACCTTGTCTTGGTTATTGACAATATCGCATACAGTTACTGATACGTATTAAAGTACTAGCGACCCGCGCCTGCTTTACACAGCTTTTATGACTTAGCAAGACATCGAGATTTCCTTATTATACATTTTTGAAATTATAGTGAAAAACTCATCATAAACTATTTTGCAATTTAGAAGCACCAAGCGGTCACACAGACATACGACAAGCGACTGTTTTATACTATTTATTGATAGATATAGAAGATATAGATACTTCAAGTCTCATGATTTTTATTAGTCTTCTTCCAACAACTTAATTGCGTAACGGCCTTTTGATCACACTCCAAAGGATTTTGCAGGAAATTCCCAATTCATTGATTCATGATTGAAAAGTCTGTTCAATTTGTCTGTTATTAAACTGTCAAAATGAAAGATACGCAATTACCCCGCAGGTGTCGCCGGCACCCAAATTGCTTAACACACTTTCTATATCACAATCCGAGGGTTGTGGCTATTTAAAATTCGCTCAAGAACTTAAATAATAGAATGAACTTGGCTGAACTGTCAAAATGAAACATAGTGATCGATTGTCATTTTATGTTCGTTACGCAATTACGCCTCTGTTTATTACGTTTACCTTATTTTACAATGGATGCTATGTTCCTATTGTTATGTTATGTATCAACTCACACACATCACTTATTCAACCCCATCGCTACCTACTCATCATAGCCTATAATGTTCCCACTGCTTGGACACAGGCCTCCTCTCGGTTAAAGGGAGTGGACTGTAATCCACCACGCGGGCCCAGTGCGGGTTGGTAGATGTCACATGTCTTCGAATTTTCGATTCTAGGAGATGCCGGTTTCCTCACGATGTTTTCCTTCACCGTTTTGAGAGCAGTGGTGATGAAATTACGTGCACAAAGTAAAATGCCTGTCAGGGTTCGAACATACACTTGTAAATCGCGGCCGTTACCCAGTGGCAACGGCCGTGATTTACAGTTGTATTTTATTTGTGTGTGTGTATTTTTTTGTGTAGTGGCTCAGTAGCCACCACTGCTCTGCTCGCTACCAACTAAAAGGGTTGATTTCTTCACCAAAACAAACAAAGGAATGCACTGGATCCAATATGATAATATCTTTGTAATTGGATACGAGCTTAATTGTAAAGCTGATTAAACTCCAGTAACGGCTTTGTTCTTACTTTTGAAGTTTGGGATATAAATCTGGTTAATTCTTTGACGTAGTTTGTGAGTGGGTTCTGTTTGTCTGTCGATTGTGTTTATTTAGTGTCTCTAAGATTAAAGTTGTCTTTCATCAAATAGCTTAGTTTAAGTTACGTTATAAGATTTACTTAAAAACTTTAAGTTTTGACTGACCACCTTCGTCCACCTTCTTACTTACATTGTGGCTGACGAGCGAAACGTTCTTGACACCTGTGAGTTTCATACAAACGAATACGTGTTTTGCGAATTTGATCTTTATTAACTACTAGAATCGTCGCACTGACAGGTGTGAGGAACACCATTCTCTCGATTTTCTTTCGAAGTGATAAATGCATTCGACTGTGGTATAGATACTTTTACTTATTTAATTCACCATAATTTTTATTTGCCTCTGGGCAATATGAATTCTAATGAAATAAACTTCTTGTTGTAACCTATTATTTTGTTATTTATGTACAGACGCCAGCACATCAAACTACTACATTCTGTCAAATCTCTTTAATAGATTTTCAACTTTATAGCTAAAGCATAAGGTTCAAAGTTGAATGGGAAAATTTTACAGTTTCGGGTAGCTTGATGTGCTGCGTCTGTAAACACAGTAAAATAGATAGATAAGAAAAAAAAATTGTGAGATTATTTTTAAATTTTAAGTATGTATTTGATATGTAGCCACAGGAATTAATAAACTATAGAAGGTCTTCAATTCTTCAAAACAAACAACCGCAGTCTACGGAACTCTAAAAATCAGTGTCGTTTTTATGGGGCGTCCGGTGATGGATTTACAACGTATACTGTTGATTTATAAGATAGTTATCGTCCGAAGGCAGGTGCCTGCGTCTCTTTTATTTACTTTACAAGCCTTCTCCTCTTTGATAGCGGTCTTAAAGTTAAAGATGATGTACTTTACTTCCTTTGAGAACAGATGGGTGGTTCGGCAATTAGTTCGGTTTTGTGAGTGGGGCGTGGTGGTGGGTCAATAGTTTTTTAATGTGGAATATCAAATGGGGGAAAATGAGAAAGGCTCTTGACCGCACGTCTGTCGCACAGAGACTGGCCAGCACATCAAATATGTAGCGATAAAGTTGAAAATTTATTAAAAAAGTTGACAGATTGTAGTAGCTTTAATGTACCTATACAGAACTTGTAAAACATTTTAAAAGAGTAACGGTGGAGTTTCTTGCCCATTCTTCTCCATACGAAAACTACCTTTTGGAATGGGCGACTAGAATCAATTGTTTTACTATAATTTTTGACGTTCAAAAGTGCCTTTAGTGTGCCTAATTGAAATAAATGATTTGACTTTGACTTTGAGCTTGATGCACAGAACAGTAAAAGTTATCTGTTCTGTGGCTGGATGTGAGTCTATCCTGAGAGATGACGAAATGCGTATTTGACCACTTGCGTTTCTGACGACATGCAAGTAATCCGTGCTGGCGTCTGTACCTAATGTCGCATAATGCAATGTCAGTTCTTAACTAATAATGTTAGGAGAAAAAATGTTCTTGTTTAAAAAAAATAAAAAACTTACTTGGTTTTCATTTTTGTTCCAGGTAAGGAAACCTTCCAACCAATTTATCCACCTACAGCGGCAAAGGCTTTTAGTCTCAAAATCTCTGCAGTAAGGTAAAATATGATAAAATGTTTTCATCAGTGTTTTTTATCATCTACGGTAACTACAGCTTCATACTGACAGGTATGGTCCCTACATTGAATCTGAAGAATACAGAGTCATATTAAATCAGTTAGCGAAACAAAAAAGGATAAAACAAAAATAAATTAATTTGATGAGATTTTTTTGGGCTCTTTTTCGCGGGCGTGATTAGTCACTTGAAATTTCAGTTAATTTTTTTTTTGTTTTCGTAAATAATAAAACAAAAAAAAAAACTCATAATTACTACCAGCGGTCATTGATCCCAAAAATCATCAAATATTTTTTAGTTTTATTTGGTTGTGTTTACATATCGCTCGATCATTTAGAGAAACATCGACGTAACTACTACTTTACTTTTTTTTCGTTTTTGTTTATCCTAACGTAAATACGCCAAGTGCTATTTCATATTTAACTCATTTTTGGGAAAAAATACATTTACGTCGATGTTTCTCCAAATGAGCGATATCGATACCCATCACGTCTGCGGAGTTTCGCTAACTAATTTCATTTTAACCATTATCATGGATTTATCGGAACAGCCCACTATGCAGGTTACTATTTTTAAACAAAAAGGATGATATATCTATGATAGGTACACGTTGATACTACACGTTTTAAGCAGTAGTTATTTCATATAAAACTTCAATAAATCATGAAATATTTTCTAAAAACCCACTCTATTATATTTGACTAATTCCTCATCTTACAAGCTTATAAATAACGTCTACTTACTAAGTAAAACTAACTTAAAAAGAAGTATAAAGTGGTCCCTTATGGGAACGAAAAAAAAAAGTTAAATTAATCTTTCAACTTTCGGTTTATAAGATTAAAATATTTTCTTCAAATATTCTACTCGACAATGGTTGATGCGGTTGCCGACAAATATTCTTTCATATTCTGGCTACTGGGTCTTTTTTACTGTGGCTCTCAAAGTTGTGAAGCGTAGAAAAAAAAAGAAAAGGTAAAAAAGGAAGTTTAATGCATTTTTTTATATCTATAAGTTTGAATGATAGGTAATTTTATACCTATATAGACTAGGGGTATAGGTATAAAATACAGGCAGTTATTAGGTACACGTATGTTTTTGCATGGCTGTCTTTTAAAGTAAAGTATATAATCTATTATATCTAATATTATATTTGTTGTATGGATCAGAATGTTGGGCCACAAAAGGGATGAATGAAAGGCAACTGCATGTAGCAGAGATGAGAATGCTAAGAGGGATGTGTGGTGTTACACGAATGGATAGAATAAGAAATGAGTACATAAGAGGAAGTTTGAAAGTGGCACCGGTAACGGAAAAGTTGTGTGGAAATCGGTTGTCAAGGTATGGGCATGTGATGCGGAGGAATGAGGAAAATGTCGTGAGGAGAGTTTTGAGTATGAATGTCGATGGCTATAAGGGTAGGGGAAGACCAAAAAAACGATGGATGGAATGTGTGAATGATGATATGATTAGAAAGGGGGTGACTACCGAGATGACGTCTAATAGAGAAGTATGGAAGAAAAAGATATGTTGCGCCGACCCCAAATAAATTGGGATAAGGGCAGGAGAATGATGATCTAATATTATATAGGTATGTCTAAGTCCAAGTAAAGTAATCTAGGGTGAAATTTTAATCACCGTTTTCCTCTTAAGGGGTCATTGTACTCATCATTATGAACAACTTTTACTATGGGACCAAACAAAAAATCGCGAAAAAAAAATCAGCTGTTCCCTACATTTTGACGAGTTATGCGAACATAAATGTTGGGAACAGCTGATTTTATTTCACGTTTTCGGGTTTGGTCCCATCGTAAAATTTGTTCATAATGATGAGTACAATGACCCCTTGAGAGGAAAACAGTGGTTAAAATTTCACCCTAGAAGTCCCTAAAAAGCACTAGAACGAAAAGGACATTAAATTCAACTCGGTTTAAAATAGACAACCAAGCCAACGTTTAACAAACCACCTCAATAAAACATCAAATCACAAAGTTCAGTCCGCTGAACCATGTCAGTGCCCACCGTAAGAGGATTATCCTAATAAATATGAAATATATTCAAATCCTTCGGATGCTACCGCCGAGCCTACGTTTTTAACCGGCATCATTGTTGGGTAGATTAATTTTGTGGCCATGTAAATTCCCTGATTTATCGAGTTTGTGACTTATGGTACAGACTAGCACACAAGAGATTTGTTCTATATTTAGGACTGAATAATTAAAACAATAATGTTTGGAATAAAAAGTAAATTTTCAAACATTTTGCCCGACTTGGGAATCGAACCCAGGACCCACACTCAGCAGTCGCGCTTGTGACCACGACACCAACGGAACAGTTGAGAGCGAGGGAAGAGAGAGTGCATCTGTGTCTGCGCACACACTTATGCACTATAATTACTCTGGAGGAGATTCATTAAAAAAAACAGTGGCACTCCGGGAGTGCCGACTGAAGTGAAAACAAAACACAAACATTACTTTGCCATCACTCACCGACATATCGGATATACATTAAAACCGAGTACATCCCGAGGATAGCCGAACACATCCGAAGTGGTGTCGTTACGGTAACAGTGGCGCGAATTCAATGGTTTTTTTCCCTTCCCAAAAAACGCCCAACGCGCCTAACAAACGGCCATGAAACAAAGTACAGTAACTGTCAAACTCACAGACCGCATTAGGAACTCTATACTTCGTTCTAAAACACGAATTTTATAGGGAACGCTGGTCGCACAGCTGCTGGACTAAAGTGAAACTGGGCTGTCCACATCTGCCGCATGTCGGAGCCTGGAAAGAGATGGCGGGATGAGCTGGACTCCTTCTCAAAGGATTGACTAACAATCGTAGTAGACCGTGAAAAGTGGAAAGAGGGAAAGGAGGCCTTTGCCCTCCCTCCACGACGGTTAAGTAACTCCATTTTGAGTCAAAACAAAGACGTAATAACCAACGCTATTTGCATCAAGAATTTTGCTCAAAATTGTTCCAAATACCAGTTACCAAACCGTGAATGGGAGCACCTGTCAATCATAAGGACATTTGATGGACAAGATACGTCTGTTGTCTGGTTCTAACGATGTAAACGGATTTGCATAGGTTTGCCTATTTTTAGATTGGAATGCAACCATTTGAAATCTTTGTTTCGAAATTATTTGAGAAAGCTACTGGCTATTCTGACTACCAGCTTACGTTGCTCGTGTATTCAAATCTCAACTGTCAATCATAGACAGTTGTATGAAATGGCTGTAACACAGCAAATCGACGTAGGGTGTCAATTTGCTTAGCAATTAATCGCCCTCACTGTTCAGGGCGTCAAAAGCGTTGTTTATCAACTTAAATATTGATATTTGGTCTTTATTTTTATTTTTATAATATTATTTGTTGATTATTTAAAAATAAAATGATATTTTTAAAACTTTGCATCAAAGTAAAAAAAAAAACATAATAAACCATTATTAAACAAATACGTGTTTCAGCACCTATTTTTTTATGTCTCTAAGCTAGCCAATGATCAATATTTAAATTGATAAACAACGCTTATGATCACCAAAATGACAACAAAAAAAATTATGCTAAATACATTAAAGTTTAAAAAATAAATAAGTTCTCGAAAGGAGCATCTTTGTTAACTGTAGGCAAAATGTTTGGTCCTTTTTCCAACGCACCATAGTGGGCTAAGGGACCAAGTGGTCCTAGAAAAAGTAAACCTACTAGGACCGGTCAACCCACGAATGCAAGACCAAAACTGTTTCAAAATGTGACCACAAAAAATTCTGTTGCACTGTTGAAAATGATAATTACGTCTGTTTAAATTTTAATTCACATTGGACAGTAAAAACGAATTAATTATTGCAAATAAACGAAAATACAAATGTTTCTGTAACTTTTTTAGGGTTCCTCAAAGTGAGGATCAAAGTTTCGAGGCCAACAAAATCCGTAATTGATAATGGAATCGAAAATGAAATATCCTAGTTGGTTCATGAAATGTTTGTATTTTCTGTGACTTGTGTTCAGCAGTAGACTTTATTTGACTAGAATGATGACGATAATGACGATGATTATTCGTTTCTACTATGATTACTATAATCATCCTTTATTGGTCCCACTGCTGGGACACAGGCCTCCTCTCTGTGAGAGGGAGTGGGCCGTAATCCACCACGCGGGCCCAGTGCGGGTTGGTAGATGTCACATGTCTTTGATTTTTTGGTTCTATGACATGCCGCCGTATGTCGCCTATGACTACTACACTACAATACAGTATAAATAACATATTTGGTAAAAATCAAAGTACATAGTAATGAGAGCAGTGGTGGCCCAGTGGGAACGACCGTGACTTACGAGATATAGGTCGTAGGTTCGAATCCAGACAGGCACTTTACTTTGTGTAAATTATTTCATCACGGCTCTCAAAACGGTGAAAGAAAACATCGTGAAGAAACCGGCATGTCCTAGAACCAAAAAATCGAAGACATGTGACATATACCAACCCGTACTGGGCCCGCGTGCTAGATTACGGCCCACTCCCTCTCACAGAGGGAGGCCTGTGTCCCAGCAGTGGGAACATTATAGGCTGATTATGTTATGATTACGTATAGTACATACCTAATATATTATTCTTCATATAACTTAAGGGCCAAGAAAAGTTATGTACAGACTTTTATCAAATATTAACCTGAATTTAAACCTCTTTGACAATGTTCGTTACAATTTCTTTTTTTGTGATCACCAACTTTAGGTACAACAAAAAGGCATTCTTGTTCATCCTCTTAATAAAATTCTAGTCGCATCTCTCTACGAAAGGGTGATCTATTTTTAGTCGAGATCAAACGGCTACGATTGAATTGAACTGAAATTCCATCGCTGTGAATCAAATGTGTTTACCAACAATGTTAGGAAGGACACACACGATACAGCTTTTACGTAATTCAAAATCAAAATATTTTATTTCACATAAACCTACATGGGCACTTATGAAACGTCAAAAGCTAGGTGCACGGTTCCAATTGTCCATGTTCTATGGAGAAGAGCCGGCAAGAAATGGAGCCAATTAGTTTTAAAGAAAAATAATTAAATTATCCACAAATCTACATTCTACAAGCTCTACAATGTTCTCACATTCACACATTTTTTGGTTTAGTAACTTTATTGATACGGAAGTGTGTATCAATAATTATTAAAATAAAAACTAACTTGTATCAATTTTCGGGGCGACTAGAATCAATTTCGTTTTATTATAATTTTTTGACGTTCAAAAGTGCCTTTAATGTGCCGATTTGAAATAAATGATTTGACTTTGACTTTTTGACTTTGTAAATTGATCACGTATTTTTTTTAATTATTATAAGAAATTGGTTAACGATTTTTTTATTAGATACGTTGTTTAACTACTTCCTAGGGAAGTAATCATAGACGAGAAGGACAGGCGTCACAATTATATTCACGAAATCTAATAATTAAGATCCAATGAGGAAGTTCTCCTTGTCATGTTACAATGCATGACTCGAGAATAAGACAATAGTTTTAAAGCTTTTGAAAATTAAAAATGTAAATCCAAATAATTTATTTCACATAAACCTACATGGGCACTTATGAAACGTAAGAAGCTAGGTGCACGGTTCCAATTGGCCGTTTTCTATGGAGCAGAACCGACAGGAAAGTCCACGGAGGAAAGGAGTAGTTAAGTCTCCCTAGAAAAAGTATAATTTCGAAATTAATAATCAGTTCTTTGAAAGACGTCATAAAGTTGACAGTTGACACTACATGAATTTCTGGTCGCCTTCAACTCTTAAAGGTAATAATAGTATAAAACCGCATCACAATTTCAAATACCCGATCATCAACAGAGATAAGAGTATAAATTGAAAAAGGAACGGAACCCACATTTCAAATATCGAACGCGCTCTCATCAACTCTTGCGCACAATACATAATTCAGTGCGCGGGCGCTGCGCTCAGAAATTCTTGATCGACAAAAAACGTTTTAAAAGGAAACATTTCTCGTCGATTGTATAAATGTAATGTTGGATTCAGTACAGTTGGTAACCGGTTTTTGGTTTTTTTTTTTGTGATTTGCAAAGCCTATTTTGTGGGAATGACAATTTTGTTTTAATTTTTTTAGTATCCAGGTTTAAGGCTCTGAGTCATACTAGAAAAATGTAGCGCTAAAATAAGAAGTAAATTCCAGAGAACCATTTTGAAAGTATCAAGTTAATGTGAAAACAAACTGTATTGATGACGATCTTCATTTGTTTAAATAACTGATCATTTTAAATAACTATCATTTTTATTTATTTTTTTCTTTTAAACCAACGCAACGCTATGTTTTAATTACGTACGTAACTATACATAAAACAAACAAGCCCCACTCTACAACAAAAGACCTAACTCAAGAAGGAAAATAAAGAAAGTCAGCAGATCGTCCCTACGTCTCTTCACCCACTTGCACCATAATAAATCTAAACGATACATTGAAACGCCTTTCAGAAATCAATAAGCTAACTGAACAACCCACCAATAAAACGAAGTTACGTCCCTTTGTACCTGCGCAAACGCAGATCAATACGCATCAATTGACAGGCTCCGTAAGCTTCATTCACCGATTAAAATAATAATCGATACAAAAAATCGATTCGTTATACCGTTGATTTTTATTTAATCGATGTATCGCCTCGTTAATTTATTAATTAATCGGTAAAGTTGCTGGTCGTGTTAAATTTTCATTGCCTATTTACTGGTTTTTATATTTCTTCAATGATATTGAGGAGCTGTTCTTTTATTTTATTTTATTCATTCGGAAGAACAAATAATTGTTAATAATCAATTTTGTTTTTGTATTGAGGAATGAATGAATGTAGAATGCAGATGGATAAAAAGATAAAAGGTTATATAGGAATACTAGCAGCGCCCCACGGTTTCACCCGCATGAGTTTCCCGTGGGAATATCGGGATAAAAACTATCCTATGTCCTTTCCCGGGACTCAAACTATCTCTTTACCTTTCATCTAAATCGGTTCAGTGGTTTAAGCGTGAAGAGGTAACAGACAGACACACTTTCGCATTTATAATATTAGTATGGATTCTATTAAGATGTAGGTAAGTAGAAAATGTTGATTTGATGATGTTGATCAGAATATAATTACCAAAATGACTTTATCATTGCTTGAAAAAATATTAAATACATACTAGCTTTCGCGCGGCTTCGCCCGCGTGGTATGTCGATAAAAAGCCTATGCTTTTCCCCGGGGTTCAAACTATCCCCATAACAAATTTTATCAAAATCAGTTCAACCGTTTCAGAGATTAGCCGGAACAAACAGACAACAAATTTAAAAATTGTTTTTTTTTTTGTTATAAGTACTGTATACATATACCTACTTTCATATGCATTTAGTAAAAAGCTATTCTTTTGAAATCACAAACAGACACTTCAATTTTATTTTTTTGCATTTATGTATGTATATATATGTCGCAGCCAATTTGTTAAATTAGCCGTTTAGTTAACCGCCTGGCCTTTGGAAGTAGTGCTCGCCTCGCATCGCTCTCTCAGCTCGCATGCGGTTGATCAAAGTTCTAACCTAACCTAACCCATTTGATCGGGGTGCCCTGGCTTAGTTACTGGGACCAATTCGGCTCGCGCGAGATTGGTTACAGACTTCCAACCTAAATTATAATTGAAACGACCGCCGTTTAGTTAAAAGGCTAGGCGATTAACTAAACGGCTAATTAAACCAGTTGGCTGCTACTATAGATTCAACTCATACCTCAAATAATTCAATTAAAATAAATATTGCAACTGACCATTATTTAACATTCATTTTTCATTTATCAACTGTGTATTTCTATAGGTTGTAAGGTCAGAAGGCATTAGCTTCTTCCTAGAAACTAGTCAGTCTTAAATGGAGGAAATAGTCGTGCAGTCGCTAATGATCACACCTTTCTTTATGTGAAAAGGATTGTACTGTAATAAAAATGAAATTATAGGCGGACCGCTTAACTGAGACGTTGCCTGAGGCAGCTGCGCGGTGCGGGAGGGGTGATAGTTGTCACAAGTTGACAAATCGCTGAGCTCTCACATCACGTCACCACACCCCTTTCGCATCGCGCTGCTACCTCAAGCAACGTCTCAGTTATGCGGTCGGCCTACAGTACCTAAGTTGTCATGACTTAGCACCAATAACAACTACATTTAAAGACTAACTGTTTAGTTTGGGGTCACTGGCAAATAGTATATTGTAACTTTAGCTGTAAGTGGTATTTTAAGCTACTCATGTCGTCTTAACTTGCTGTCAACCCGTAAACCTGCTTACTGTAATTACCTGAACAATAAAATATTTCTATTTGTAATGAACGACTCATAATGCGAAACATTAGAGTGTGCTTTACAATCGATTTTTTTTTTTTCCTTCGTTCTGCAACTCTTTCTATTGTATTGTCTTGCTAGTACACAGAATCTATTTAATTTATATTCTATTATATAGATAATTTAATGGACATTAATTCTGTACTTTTCAAAGATGATTGAATGCAGTAGAAACGAAAATACATCAAATATTTCTAAAAAAGATCCCGTCAATCAAGTGTGAAATCTGAAAACATTGTAGCTTGCGAAAAAATCAATTAATTTAGTCCATTTTTTTCTTTTTTATATATTCTTTTCACCCTTTGAAAATGGCTCTTTTATTCAAAGTAGTTTAATTATAATTTATAAAAAACTAACTAATAATTATCTATGGTTTTCATGCGATCAAATGAGCATTATGAGTCGTGCACTTTTGGATTTTCCAAATTTTTAACCCTAGCATTGAAAAAAGGGAAATTGTCATTATCATTACAATTTATTACTGATTAGGTACACCACAATTTATAATCATCAGCAGACTCTGCTTCAAGTCCGCTTAACATCTTTTACCAATACACATGAAGTAAAGAAGTATTGGTGTGAATAGCTATAATCAGCCTATAATGTTCCCACTGCTGCTGGGACACCAGCCTCCTCTCTATGAGAGTGGGCTGTAATCCACCACCCATTGTGTGTTGGTGGGTGTCACATGTCTGCAAATTTTTAGTTATATGACAAGCCGGTTTCCTCACGATGTTTTCCTTCACCGTTTTGAAAACAATTGTGATGAAATAATTTACCCAAAGTTAAGTGCCTGCTCAGGTTCGAACCTACGACTTATAACTGGTAACTCATGGCCTCCAACTTGGTCTACATATTGCCGAGGAATCATTAACCACAGCTTGGAGTATGCAGCCAAAACAACACATACACATAAGTTCCGGCCACGCCAAATTTGCCAAAGATGTAAACAACAATGGCCGCTCAAAATTGAATAAAATCGATATACAAGAACATTTATTATTAAAAATGTTTGTTCTCGTCTAAATCTCCGAGCTAACTAGACGAAAACAAACATTACTTAAAATAAATGTTTTTCAAAATCGATGTACAGACGCCAGCACATCAAGTTACTACAATCTGTCAAATGTCTTTAATCGATTTTCAACTTTATCGCTAAAGCATAAGGCTCAAAGTTGATTGGGAAAATTTGACAGTTTCGGGTAGCTTGATGTGCAGCTGCTGGCGTCTGTACATTGATTTTATTCAATTTCGAGTGTCCATTGTTGTTTACACCTTTGGCAAATTTGGCGCGGCCGGACCTTACATAAACCGACGCCGTCTTCCCATGCGGTTAGGCAGAACCTACAGAACGCCGCCTGGTACGATCCTTATATACTCCTTTAAAAAACAATACAACATCAAATTAAAACATGCCATACGATCTCAGCAAAAACTTGTCCCTACCACACATTACAATTGAATGAAACTATAACAGTATTCGCGCACATAACCATCACCATCGGAGGCTCCGAAAAAACCCGAAGTGCCAAACCGATCGATCACGAAACAGGACAATTAAATGCGCAAAAAGTATAATAAAATTCGCGAAGCCAGAACTGCAACTTTTTCTTACCGCGCAATGGTAAAAGGAAAAATGTTTAATGTATTTTTCATTCAGGTCTTTAAGTTAAACAAGCTAAATGTGAAACGGATGAGCATCTTTCTCGGACGCTCATTCAACAGTCATCGGCGTCGTGCTGGATTTTGGGGTTCCCTAAATTATTTTTCGAATATCTTTGCGCGTGTTTCTTGGATACAACTCGTCATTGGATACAATATTATTGTCTAAGAGGGTACTAATTAAAGGTAGTATAACGAGACGGGATAGAGCAGGGAAGCGGAGAGACACAAAAGACGATTGTAAAGGTGACATGTCTGATGAAATAAAAGCTGATAATTACAAAAAGGTGTTTATTTCTGCCAATCCAAGGAATTCTTCTATGCTACATACATCCAACTTTGTTTTCGCCCTCTATGACGCGGGATTTAAACATAACTGGCGAAATGTGGGTGTACTATAGGTACCCAGCACATCAAGCTACTACAATGTGTCAAATTTATTTAATAGATTTTCAACTTTATCGTTAAAGCATAAGGTTCAAAGTTGATTGGTAACATTTTAAAGTTTCGGGTAGCTTGATGTGCTGCCATCTGTACAGGTCTGCCTAATCTTTTGGGAACACAGACGTGATCTTAAAATGTTATGTAAAATTGTTTTGTCCCTAAACTAGAAATTCCTTTATTCGTCGGCCAATATAGAAAGTCTCATCTATCAAGAGGTTAGTTCCGACTGGTTACCCAAACAATCATCCCCTAAATTGGTTGTGAAATCGAAACTAGAATGGCTTTTAGAAAAATAGTTTTTGTCCTCGTCACGAAATCCATTATACATTCTTTAGAAAAAATTGGAAACACGAAACTGTTCCGAAAACAAAACATTGTCGAATAGGGAAACTCGACGAAATGCTCAAACAGCACACGGACTGTTGGAAACCAAAATCTTTGGAAAAAAAATAACTGGAAAATTTTGCTTTGCTCGAGTTTCGAGCTCGAGCTCCGTTGAGATTGACCGCCGCGGCCGAAATACGGTCTGGAGGACTATAAGTGTGGTTTGGCATTTAAAATATAGTTCTGTAAAGGAGAAATCGTCACAGAACCCGACCTCAAAAAAAGCTAAAACTACTTTAAAAGTTTAAACGCTGTGCCTTTTTTTAATTCATGGCAACCCTTATAAGGCATTACGTCCGCAATGTCGGCATTCAATTCAATGCGTTTTCGGTAAGAAACCTTTTTGTACGGTTCGCAAGTAAGCTTGGGAAAGTACGCTCGTTGGCCTTTATGGGGTCAATAGAGTAGGTAGCCCAGTAACTGGTAGGTACTTACGGAATAAATCTCTGAAGACTTAACTACCAAAAAGAAAGAAAAAAAAAAACATTTATTCATCCAAACCTAAGTTAATAATACGATCCTACGAACGTTCTCTTGGGCTCAGGCTAAAATTGAAAGATTCTGTAGTAATAAAATTGTTAACATTTCCCGATGAAAGAAAAGAAAAATATGTTAAAAAATACTTTCTGAATATTAAAATCAAAGCCAGAGATAGGGTTTCACTGGTTTAAAACGTATCCAAAGAAATGCAGCTAGATGTTCTTATTCAAAGCCAATTTGCAACTGTGCATAATTATTGAATGTTCGTAAATAGGACCAACAACGGGAGAAAAAAATGGCAATCGATCGCATTTTGACAATTGAGCCACATTCATTTCCTTATTTAACTTGTTGAGTAGAGGAAGTTTTCAAACCTATGCGGCAATGGATTATAAATTTTCTCCAAAATCCTCAAATTGCTATTGAAGGAGTGCTAACAATTAGGGGGCAGCTTTTCAGGCAAAATGCCAGTAACGACCGGGTGACCCTATAAAGTTGAAGGTATTTAGGTACTTTAGGGTTACACCTGAAGGATTTGATGTTTATTATAAAGCCTCCTGCCCCATGCTCGATTTCCCATTATCAAAGAGAAATCATTTTATCGGATATAAGGTCAACAAAAATTGGGGATCTTACCAAATAATAAAGCAAAGTGTGGCCAATATTGGACCATCGTGTACAACATTATTATCGAAACTAAGCATTTTTGAACCAACAATTCGCCCAAAGGTTCAGGTTTCTTGCGAAATATTTAGACGAAAATAATTTTCAAACAATTTCCATTTATTGACTTGACTTTGTTATTAGTTTTTCAATATATATTAATTTTAACCAATTTGGATGTCGGAATTGATGATAATATTAGAAGTAACTGTACCTAATGGATACAGACAGTGAATTTGTTTTATGATGAAATATTGTTTTATTGGAAAGCTAAATTTCATTTTGATAAAAGTTTTCATTTCCATTTTCGGCTACGTGACTTGAGAAGTCTAATATTATAGTCAACGTTTTCAAGTTTATTAATCGTGGTTATTAACTATCTGTGTGCCAAGTTTCATTCAAATCCGTTCAGTAGTTTTTGCGGGAAAGAGTAACTAACATCCATCCATTCATTCGTCCTCACAAATTTTCGCGTTTATAATATCAGTAGGATATTATTTTATTGTTTTACCAAAGTTGTCGACATAGCTCACAGAATAAGCAAGCTGAAGTGGTAATAGGCCGGCCATATTAGCCGTAGAACCGATGACCGCTGAGGTAGACGTGTTCTTGAGTGGAGACCGCGAATCGGTAAACGTAACGTGAAACGCCCTCAGACTAGGTGGAGCGACGATCTTCGCAGGATGGCTGGTAGCAGCTGGATGAGAGTTGCCTAAAATCGATATGAATGGCGATATCGATATGAACCGATATGGTGAATAGGAGAGGCCTATGTCCAGCAGTGGACTGCTATAGGCTGATGATGATTGTTTTATTGCAAAGTTAAATTGCATTTTGATAAATCTTTACAGAATTTTCAGCTACATATGTAATTATTTGACTTGAGAACTCTAATAATGAAGTCAATGTTTTCAAGTTTATTTTTCTTCTGTGACGTCAACGCCTAGTTGTGGCATTTTTTAGCCCGTAGCTGTCCACAACTGGATAAAAAAGTAGGCAGTCTGTCCATTTACAGCCATCATAGTAGATTTCTGTGCAGTTTTTTTTTGGGAGCTGTGGTTTTGGCCCCGACTTGATTTATAGGTCGTGAGTTCGAACTTTATTTAATTTTATCACCACTGCTCTCAAAATGGTGAAGGAAAACATCGTGAGGAAACCGGCATGTCCTAGAAGTAAAATTTCGAAGTCTTGTGACATCCACCAACCTGCACCGGGCCTGCGTTGTGGATTATGGCTCACTCCCTCTCACAGAGAGGAGGCCTGTGTCCCAGCAGTGGGAACATTATGGGTTGATTATGGGAGTACAGTAGAGCTTTTCTACAAGCTTTTCAGTTGCTTTTCACAACAAAATACGATCACCAATCTGTTTGAAAGCGTTTTAATTAAGGCAATTTTCTGATTAATTACAGTTCATTGGGAGGTCCACTTTCAATATTGAATTTTACAGGTCGATAATTTTAATTAAAAATATTAAATAAATTTGCGCCATGTTGAGGTATCGTGCTACCCGATAACTGAATTGTTGAGGTCAGATAGGCAGACGCTCCATGTAAAATACTGGTATTCAGCTGCATCTGGTTAGACTGAAAGCCGACCCGAACTTAATTGGGATAAAGCTAGGCAGATGACGATGATGAGTATCTAATTAGGCTTGATTCCCACTTTTATGCCAAATAAAGGCTAATCATTTCTATGAAGTTTTCATATTGTGTAAAATACTTTCATTCGGGGATCTTTGACAGTCGTTGCGGGACGTCAGAAGCCCGAAAGTCTGACAACCAGTCTTTACCAAGTCGTATCGTATTACCCAGTAACTGGGTTGTGGAGGTCAGATAGGCAGTCGCTCCATGTAAAATACTGGTATTCAGCTGCACCCGGTTAGACTGGAAGCCGACCCCAACATAGTTGGGAAAAGGCTAGGCAGGTAGGCAAAGATAGGCAGATTGATTTTCCATGAAGAGTCAATAGAAATTGTTCCAGCAGAATCGCGTTGCGCCAGTCTTTGGGAGCCTTAAAATTGACTTTGAAATTAAAGTTCTAACAGCCGCGGCCGTAATCACAAACTTCCACCATTAAAAATAAAATAACCGCCATCTTCTCCCAAACTTTTTTTCCTGTCTGTACAAGAAAGTTAGTCTGTACTTTTCCCGACATTGTCCGTTCAGTTGAACCATAACTTGGACCAGATAGCAATTTAACTTACAGTGCATACTTAATGTTTGGCTTAAGTTAACGTTTTTATGTTTACAGCAGACTGCCGAAGTTTAAGTTTATTAGCAGAACAGTTGCTCCGAAAGGACTCATTCATACTCAAACTCAAAGCATTTATTTCAATTAAACCATGTACAGGCATTTTTCAATTGTCAAAATGAAATAGTCGGTCAGTTAGTCAGAAAGTTGAAGCTAGTTGTCCGTTCCAAAACGTAGATCTCTCTATGGAGAAGAACGGACAAGAAACCCGGACACTCTTTTAAATTAATATATTACAAAATCCTGGGTACATTATTCTTGTTGCTTCTATAAATGTGAGAACAATGTAAAAAAAAACACAAATGAAGAAACAATTCAAAATATACGATTAAAAATAAGCCTTGGCAGTTAGGAAATGACCAGTCTCAACGCGACGGCGCCCGTTCACAAACATGACGCGTGGATCAGCACCATCCAGCTCAACCATTTTGTAGGGAACATAAAGAAAGGAACCGATACATAAATAGTTCCCCTAAAATGCGGGTAAAACCGCTGCTAACAGCTAGTTTCTATTAATTAATTAAAGGATAACTGTGATACTTATAAAAAAAAACTGGTAACGGTAAACCACGCTAGCTGTACGTAATCAAGTATGTCGAAGCTCATCGCCATGTAATATGATATCATCTGATATCAATAACTGTGCTCATATGTTATTATTTGGAAAGCTAATACGTCACTTTCTATTAATATTTATTGGTTCTACTATACAAAGAATCGATTGATAGTATTAAATTGACACATTGTACGTGATTTAACTAAATATTTTTTATTTAGGCGAAAGCGTCAGATTTGTTAAGGTGAAAGCGTCAGGGTAGCCAGAAATTAATTTTTTCTAAGTTTTTTGCAATTTGCAAATCAGCATCAGGTTGTACAGACGCCAGCACATCAAGCTACTACAATCTGTCAAATATCTTTAATAGATTTTCAACTTTATCGCTAAAGAATATGGTTCAAAATTGATTGGGAAAATTTGGCAGTCTCGGGTAGCTTGATGTGCTGGCGTCTGTACATATCGCTCATTTGGAAAAACATCGAAGTAAATGTATTTTTTCCCAAAAATTAGTTAAATATTAAGCACTTAGAAAGCGTATTTACGTTAGGAAAACATAGACGTAAAAAAAAGTAGTAGTTACGTCAAAGTTTCTCCATATGAGCGATATGTTGGTCTAAATATGATTCGAGGCCCTACCAAATATTGATTTACAGAATTATAATCATAAAGGGGCCCGTGGCTAAATAATAACACCCGCACAGGTCGATCGATCAGGTTAAGCTACGCTTGCCGCGGTTGGTCTGTGGATGGGTGACCATCTTTACATAACGAGACCCCTCCGTACCTCGGAAAATATACTTAAACGATCTACGAATGACAGCCGGTCAACTTGCTCTACCAACGCCAACGGCTTAACTTGCTCTACAGCATAATTTAGTAAGTTAATTTTTATGGTCCCTTACATAGTATTATTGACAGTGTTATTTTTTATTTCTATATACTTTTAATAATAATAATAATACAATAGTCCTACACCAACCGGGGGTTATCCTTGGGTGCACTTGCATAGTGCATACAGGGATAATCGTCGGACGGTGCCGCATTTCATTAAAATTTCCTAAGGGGCCTCTGCGAGTTGGCTTCGGCCCCTCGTACGCCTTCCAAAGGACCGGGACCCCATGGTCCCGAGATATATAAATTCAATAATAATAATAATCCTTTATTTGCCAAAATGTAGGTGTACAAAGTCGTATGATCTTATTATAATTGTGGCCCATTTACATTCTACCATTACATGTGGTGTGCAAATATTTAATTACAGAATAAATTAAATTATTTAAATGTCATAATAATCCTTCAGTTATCAGTATCACTATAAACGTTACAAATGTCTGATTAAATTAATTGCAAATATTTAATTTCATAATAAGTAAGTATATTACATAATTAAAAAATGTCATAACAGTACAAGCTACCAATATGATTATTATAAAAATGACAGATTTTATATATTGAAATGTTAATGTCAATGAATATTGTTATAATGTCAAAATAAAAATAATAATAGTAAGTAAATGTCAAATTAAGAAAAATAAATAAAATATAATATAAACCAAATTTATTGACATTACTTTCTTTCTTCGACATGTGACACAAATTCATTAACAGTGTAAAAACATTTTTCTATAAGCCACTGAATCAGCTTTTTTTTAAACATAAGCAGAGGTAGTTCTTTAAATGCGTTTGGTAATTTATTGTATACCTTAATAGCCATTATAACGAATTTCTTTTATATAAATCGAGCTTGCATTGTGGCAAGCAGAGCCTATGTCTATCTCTAGAGGCAACATTCCTTTTGGTTACATCTCTATGCTTAGTAAAATTTTCAGGATGTTGTCGTACTAAAAGGCACAATTCTTTAATATACATGCATGCTAACGGTAAAACGTTGTACTTTTTAAACAGTGGCTTACAGCTATCCATGTACCCGGCTCCACAGATTGCACGCACACATTTTTTTTTGTATCATAAACACTTTATTTACATCCACCGAATTACCCCACAACATCTTTATTGTACACCAGAAAAAAAAAAAAAACTATTATATACAAAACATGGGGTTGTTAGTAGCGGTATTAAATGTATGTTACTTGGAAAGCTCTAATATTTAAAAATGTAATTTATAAGTGAAACTGGGTCTGACTTAAATTGCACTGTTGCCCCATAAAATTGAAGATCGATATATCATGTTTTTCTTCGAATCTACCGTGGGAACGAACAGAGAAAACTTATACATATAGAAACAAAATTTCCCACAGCCACAAACTTCGAATCTCTCATATTATGTACCGTTGCCAATATTTTTAAGACAGGCGACATCGTGACTACATTGCGACTGGGCGCGACAAAAAGTCGGGACGCATTGACAGCTTGCATTTTGACTTTTCCAACCGGTCTGTACTCCTCTTAACGGTGATTGAGGTTCCTTTTAATATGAAAATTCTCTTTTACTAAAAGGTTTCGTGCTGCGGTATTTGCTTTTTTTTTTGAAATATTCGTATCATCATGCTGAGATAGGAGCCTTTTTGGCTTTACACAGGTCTTTCTTTCATTATTTTGTTAGTTTAAGTCTAGTTTCAATGTCTTTTTCTTTAATTTTTTTTTAATGTTTTCATGATTTTGTTTAGATTAAGGGCAGATTTTTCCAACGCCAGGTAGTTTTATCGGAGGAATAATTTTGAATTTTCGACAATTCTTCCAAACAAAAACTGTCGGACGTCAATGTTATTCCAGGAATAGAAATTATCTGTCGATTGAAAAATCAGCCCGTAATTTTTTGTTGTTTGTATTTCCTATGCGTGTCCCAAATAAAATATTTTTCTTCCTATCAAAGACACAACATCACGCCTCTGTGCACTCAGAAGGCAGAGCAGGAGTATTTACCTCCCCACATTTCACCATTTAGCCAGTCATTATAAAAAGGAGTCTTTAGCGGACACAAATCCGAGCTGTTACAAAATGATAATAAAGTTACTAATGGGATTAATATTAAATCTTCTACAGGAAAAGTAAGACGAAAAACATTTACAATTTTTCTCTTTTATCAAGATTTCCTTATTTATTTCCAAAGAATCTTGTTTAATTTTCTTCAGAGTTTTTAAAGACAATTACATAAAACCAATCGAATAACGGTTAATGTGTTTAATTTTCTTTTAATTGATATCTGTAAAAAGCTCTTTGACTTTTCCTGTGTTTTTGTAGAAAGCTGTGGTACGAGTAGTAATTATTTATTTATTTCGTTTAAGATTCTTTTAAAAGCTTAATTGCTTGAAGACTGCATTGTTTTTTGATGAAGCACTTTGTCATGCATCTTTCATGAGCTCGATTGAATAAAGATTATTTGAAAGTCATTAATTTTTGTCAATGCTTTTTCTTTTATTGTTTTCGTAGTTCGAAAAAGGACTGTTGTGTTAAGTTTTCGCCAAAAATCGGTAATTATGACTACAATGAAATACATATCGGTGGAATCAGATAGGTATATGTGAATTTGTTAACACATTAGAAAGCAAGAAAGAAAAACCCATTTCTTGGCACAGGAAGATAATAATTACCTACACAAACTAAATATTATGGCACATATATTTTTTTATATTAGCCTTGCACTGTCCCACTGCTGAGCAAAGGCATCCACAAAATCCTTCTAGGCATCCTTTTCCAGGGCCACTTCGATCCAACCCTTGCGGTACGAGTCTAGGCTGTCTATGGCAAAAACATAAAAAAATAAAAAAAAAACAAAAGAAACCGGTCAAGTTCCGCGCGTAACCTATGTAGTAAAAGTAATACATATACATAAATATAATACCTAAGTAATACAGTATAAAATTATTTATTCTTCGTTCGTCCCGAAGTTTTGTTCCACATTCCAATAAATTCTTAGTTTGTTCCATATCACTATTAAAGTCACGTTTCGTCCCAAATTACAAGTAGGTACTTTAAAGGTACAGTCAACAAAAAAAAAATGACTTATTTGTGAAACAATAATCTATAAATATTAGAAAATCCATTGTGTCCCATTAGCGGAGCTCAAGGAGAATAAAAATGCCCAGTCTGGTATTATAGCTATCAAAATTGATCACCAACCAAAAGACTATGAAGTTTCTTCTCATTTCTAAGAAAAAGCTTTTGAAACACGGAACTATGAGTATCTATGTCCCAACATTCTTAAATCAGTTTCTAAAGCACACCCACTAGTGAGGCACCCAGGCTCTGCCCGCGAAAGCACTAGTCATTATAATTGGCGAAAGTCTATATTTGAATACAATACAGTGTTCGCCATGAATAAAACATGGTCGACGGTGTTCAATGCGTTTTTATGCAATGTCTTGTAAGTTGTAATGATACGGTTCACTTTGAGTGGGTGTATCGTGTTTCATTGGTGTTCTAAGAATATTGTGCTATGGTATGCTATGGATCTTAGTCTCAATCTGTCAATAAAAACTTTTTTACAAGAAAAACAACCGACTTCAAAAAAAAAACTACGAAGTGATAAATCATTTTAATTTCGGAAGTCGGTGTCGTTGATTCCGCATTTTCGTTTTTTGACACCGACTTCCGAAATTAAAGTTGTTTATCACTTCGTAGTTTTTTTTTTGAAGTCGGTTGTTTTTTTTTTTGTTGTAAAAAAGTTCTTATTTTTCACTTTTTAGTTGTACCAACTCCACACAAATTCAAATAACATTAGTGCATTGAAGAATTGAAGACGCCGACTAGAAGAATCGTCAAAATTCGCATAGAAATGCCGGAGATGCAGTACATTTATGCATATAACATCGTACATAAGAATGATGAAATAATGTGTTATATACTAAAACCTTCCTGGAAGTATGTAGATCATATTAGTGAAAGAATTATCAAAATTGGTTCATTAGTTTTTGAGAAAATCGCGGACATACAAACATACATACATACGGGTCGAATACAGAACCTCCTTTTTTTAAAGTCGGTTAAAAATACCTCTAGTTTCCCTACATTTTTATCATGTTTTTGGCATTGATTGTCGCTGAGATGACATTGCGGCTAGATGTTGAACGTTTTTAATTACGGGAATTGGCCTTCTATTCTTTGGGTAGGAGTCGAGCTAGTCCCGCCATCTTTACCTTTGCTTGCCGCGACTTAGTCTAATGGGATCCGCTCAGTGGTTCCCATCCCTTCAAAATAATGTCATCAATAATTATTTCACGATTTAGTACCGTTTATTCTCTCTCTACAAACCACTATCAACCATCACCCAATTACAATATTAATTCCTAGTGATACAATTTCTAATTGCCCCAAATACCGAAATCACGATTGATTTGACGCTTAAAAACAACACAATCTAAAACCGATCACGTTTTAGCATTGTTATTGAACATATCAATGGAAGACCACCGCAGTGGAAGTGTTATCTGACAAATTTGACAAATCACAGCCACGGCTGACAAATGACGGCCGCGTTTGACAAATTACAGGCCCAGTTGACAAACTGCAGGCCACCGTATAAAGGCCTATTGTTTGATGTGGAGGTGGCTACTACATGTTCTCATGTTTTTTACTAGCCAAACATCGTGGTTCTGCCTGTGTTTTATTATTTCGATATTTTGGACTGAAAATTTCACCATACCCTGCCAAAATAAGTAACAAAATGGAAGTCATTTCGTAGCTAAGTTGCGAAATGTTTCAAAACGACAGACGGACTCCTTTTTCGGGGTGAATTATTACTTGTAACCATTTCTGTTTGATGTATTTATTAAGGACACAGTATGTCTATGGTCTGGGCTGTAAAAGATGTAGCTGTCTTAAAATAAATGGTTATAAAACATATCATATTTCGGGCATATCATGTTCCATATTCGGTCTATTACCTATGATGAATGCAAATTGATTGATTAATGCTGTTATTATTCATATCTTTAAGCATAATCAGCCATTAATGTTCCCACTGCTAGGACACAGGCCAGGAGGCCTGGGATTAAGGTCCATTCTCTCTCATAGAGAGGACTATGAGAGTTAGTGGATGTCTTCGAATGTTTGGTTCTAAGACAAATGTCGGTTTCCTCGCGATATTTTCCTTCGCCGTTTTAAGAGCAGTGGTGATGAAATTACACAAAGTAAATTCATGTCCTTTGTTTAAACAATTTCCAAAGCATGATGGAACTGGGCTAAAAATAAAACTAAGTACCTATAAAGCTTTGATTTTCTAAGAATGCGGTGGACGGTCACAAAATAACGTCAGTCCAAATACAAAGCGTGTTGTAACACCTTAACGTCAAATACTGGTAACAAAGACAGATTTTCATGACAGCCGTTACATCACGGCCGGACGGCCGTTATATGATGGCCCTTATATGAAGGCCCTTATATGACGGCCACCGCTCTTTTAGGAAGCCGTAGCTTATCCAATTTACCGTCATTTCTAAGTAGTTTTTGTCGCATTCTGATAATGTTGAAAAGAGCGTTCGCGTAGCAAGACCACCGTATTCTAGTCATTTAAAGCTGACCATTAGCAGCTAAAAAAAGATTGAAAACGTTCAAGAACTATTTTAGTTTTTTCTCTTTTCCACGTCTTCGAAAAAACGAAAGAATACTTAGCTCTTTTTACTAAGAACTTTGGCTTGGAAGAATATTGACTTTTACGAATAGTATAGGATTTTTATTTTTATAACCTTTATTTTTTCAGTCCATTACATCGTATTTTAAATCTAGAAAAAACAAAAGAAAACAGTATCTATTCTTACGAGTAACCTTTTCATCATTAACATGAACTTATGTAGGCGAGTCAAAAATGTATATTTTCTGTTTTAATTTTCTCGATATCAGCATTACCATACAATGTGGCAATGCTGCCAGATTTCTGGGCACTTTTCCCTTTTGACAGCTATGCCTGCAAATTTTTTGATGTCATATTATTCTTTCCCTTCTCTTTTTATATACATACAAATCATATTATTGTTTTAAGACTGTTATATTATGTAAATGTTATCGCGATCTTCATTTTAATGTATTGATATATTAGTCACAATATTTTGAAAACTTACAAAATACTTTTATAAAATTAAATTTTCCTTAACACAGTCACGATTCAGTCCTATATCGATAGTAGGGCTGCGCAACGCAACCACTCGTATGTCATCGACATATCGATGCCGGGTCACCACTTAATGCACTTCCGTGAGAAATCACCTACACAATTGTGGGAAAATAGGGTTGAGTCCATTCATTACTGTGGTAAAGGGGGCAGTTCGATCTTGTACAGGCTTGAGTCTGTTGGTTTAATCTCTAGACTAGAGTCGCCACATTATTCGCTGGGTCTGTGATTATGGTAATGTTGATATTCTCACGATAATAATACATTATATAGATTTCGCTATATGCGACGATACCAAACTTATAATGTACCATATTTTGAGAAATAAATAATTATGATTATGATTATGGAGGTCCCATGATCATTGTTCAATAGTGAAAGAGTAATGTTAAGATTATAATTGAAATTGGCACGTAAAATTATTTGTTTTATTTGATTAAATAATGCATATTTACAATATTAAGCCTTACACTAAAGTTGTAGGTATATAATAATGAACTAGGACAATGAATGTCAAAAATGTCCTGAATTGTCAAAAAAGTCTTCAACTTTTATACAAAATAGGAATACCTTTTATGAACCACAATAAAACTTTTACCAATAGATTCTTCTACGATTTGGTAATTCACAAATTTCTACTTGTCATTTTACAAGTTGTACTACAGCTCCACCTAATCCATTAGGAGATATTCTAAATATCTAGCAGCATAACGGTTTATTAAGTACAGTACCAAAAGCTATCTCAGAAATTCGTTTAAGAATAGTTTTCAGTTCTTAAATGCAAATTCTTCGAGGAAGCCATAGTGGTCAATGAAAATTTTATGACTCATAAAATTTTCACTCCATTGTTAAGCGCTCAATGTATAGCTTTGGGAGAACACCTGGGTGGGCTGCTAAAACCTCGATGGAGTAATGAACAATAAGGATTTAATGGCAAAATTTCATTATAGTAATGAAAATGCTTTGAAAGATATTTCTCCAGACCGCTCAGGAATATTACGTCTATCTAAAAAAAAAAGACCACAATCAAAAGGTTCCTAGTATTTTTTGCCAACCAAAGTCATATCATGTCTCTAGTATAGTATTTCAATATAGACACATAATTAATAACGATATCTTATTGTTATAATTTAGTTTCAAATTTATTTGACTAGAGATACCGATCTATACTTTCATTTGATCGATCGGTCGTTCATTTGAATCGATATCTACTTTCGATCATTTAATCGGCTATTGTACAAATAATAATAAGTGGTTCAACACAATCAATTCACTCGCAAAAAATACAGCTATCGATAATGTAAAGTCACATCCTTATTTTACTGACTTATGACTCGTTGGTCTAGTGAGTGATCGCGCTAGTGCTGAGAATGAGGTCCTGGGCTTGATTCCCGGGTCGGGCAAAGTGTTATTGGGTTTTTCTATTTGGATTTGTGCCCAGTTGATGGCAATAGGCTCGCCCCCTATTACATGGGACTTAAACATAACTGGCGATATGTGGGTGTACTATAGGTGCTCCTCTGCCAAACCCTTTGGGACATACAGTCGTGACATTATATCGTTATTTTGTTTTAAAATTGCAATTTTAGCAAAACTCGTGATTACATAATTATTATAATAGAGTTGCTGCAATTTGAACTAAACCTTATTTCATTGCGGTAAAGACTAAATTGTCTCCGGCTTGATAATATAAAGTTTATAAAAATTATTTATCTGGAATTTGCATACCATTAGTACGGTCGGACAAATAAATAAAGAAGTCAAAACTTTACGAGCGGACTGCATAATTTCGGAATAATATGCAAATCTTTGAAAAACTGCCCCAAAGTTATTCATAAAATCAACGCTTAGGATTATATTATCTGTGGCTTAGGTACTTACTTATTTATTTTTTAATCATTTTGTATTTTGTGTTTCACGAACTGTGGCCAAATAAACTTTTTTCTTTCTTTCTTTCATTTGAATTTGAAAGCGACGAGAACCTAAGTCCATAATTTCTGCAGCATAAAGTTAATGCTACGTAGCGGTCGTGTTCAGAAAAAATTGTACGGCGGCGATACAATCAAGAAATGTAATAGAAAGAAAGCAGGTGAAGAAATAAGTTGAGCTCCTTAATTTTTGAGTCGAGATGCACGATTTCTAACAAATGCGTGCACTGACTGGACAGGTCCACTCAATCTGTGTTGTTCTTTCTTCAAAAGACCATCTCAGACATCGATCTACATGGTCTTCACATGATCTGACCAGGATTATGTCTGGACATTAACTTCTTCATAATTATATAGGTGTCAATATTAGTTTTGCTCCTACCGGAGTATTATTGTAAGACTATCTTTGCATTGTATAAACTCAATTTCCTTTGTATTGTATAATTGCATAGCACAGATGTGAGTTCTATGTGCTGTAGAGCTACCATTTACCGGGTAATATGTCTTTCATTGACTTGAATATGCCCTGGCAGCTGATAGTATGTCATGCTCACACAATTGTCTCGCTGACGGTGGCGTGTGTGTTGGATCATTTAGCTCCCTTCAAAATGGTTGAGCTGAATGGTGCTGATCTATGCGTCATGTTCGTGAACGGGCGCCGTCAGTTGGGGCTGGTCATCACTCGGCTGCCTCGGCTTATTTTTATTTATAATTATTTTATTTTTGGATTGTTGTTTTTTTATTATTTACTATTTGCTGTACTCTGGACGCTTTTAACGCATACGTCTTTTTTACATCGTTCTCACATATTATTATAAATTCAACATTAATGATGTAACTAATATTTTTGTAAAAATATAATTTAAAAGAGTGTCCATGGAGTTTCTTGCCCGTTCTTCTCCATAGGTACCTACGCTTTGGAATGGGCAACTAGCTTCATTTTATTTTTGACTGACCGACTTCTTGACAATTCAAAAGTGCCTGTAAATGGTTTAATTGAAATAAATGCTTTGAGTTTGAGTTTATTTACACCAGAAAAATGTGAATGCATAATTGAAAACGGAATATTAAATCGACACTGCCAATTATTTCAACGTGAAATCAACCGATATATCACTAGGCGCCATTTTGAATTGAAGTGAGTGATTAATCAAATAACCGAGGTGTCAATCTGTCTGTCTGTCACAGAGCCATATTAGATTTCCTCACGAACATTGAAACTTGATAGTGTAGCTTGCACCTAGATTTTTTGGAACTAGTGGACCGTTTATTTTGCACGTGGAAGACTAGGTTTTTTTTGGTTCAATTTCTGTCGTCTTGAGGTAAAAACCTGCAAATAATAGTAGCAAATAGGAACGTCACAAGCAGTGATGGCCCAGTGGCAACGGTCTCAACTTACAAGTTGTAGGTCGTGGGTTCGAACCCAAGCAGGTGCTTTACTTTGTGTAAATAATTTAATCACCACAGCTCTCAAAACAATTAAAGAAAACATACAGTATGGTGCCATGATGTCAATGAAGCTTAGATATTCCCCTCCTAATGGAGACTTTATTCTTAGATACCACCACACGTCTGGACTTAGCCTTGAAAGTCCTATAAGAAATTTATTCGCATGCACGTGTTCCTCTATATTTAGCCTTTATTTAAGGCTAAAAATGTATCCAGTCCAAATGAACAACCCTTTGTTTGAAATCGGTCTAATTTTGTTTAGAATTTTAGTTGATTTATTGTGCAGTAGTTAAAATAAAATTTTATTTAGCGTGAAATATTATGGTAGGTCCTGCAGTTTTAGATCAAGGTATTAGTTCAGTAAAAACTTGTAACTTAACTGCTTTAGTGGTCTAGTGGTCGCCAGTGCTACTGCTCATCATGAGGTCTTGGGTTCAATTCCCGGGTCGGGCATAGTGTTATTGTGGTTTTTCCATCAGAAATTTCTCAGTAGCAGCCCGGAGTCTGGATGTGCCCGGAATATTTCTATAAGTAAGCACCTCATTCTTCCGGATAATGTTCGACATGCGATTGCATAAAATATGAGAGCTCTTCAACTTCAGCTATTTTTACTTTCGAAGAAAAAATACATTGTTTCATAGTAGAAACTCTTTTATTTTAGTTCACTATTTTATTTAAAGCATTAAGTTATTATTGCAAAGAAATTGATAATATTATGTCTGAATAAGAAAAGAAAAATTTATAAAAAAAAAAGGTATTGGGCTACTTAATCGAATAACATTATTGACACCAGTAAAATTGTTCATAGCTGAATTTACAATTGTTTGACAACTTTTACTAAAGGCTCAAAAGCATTAAAAAAATATCAGTTACATCATTTATGTTGAATTTATAATTATATGTGAGAACGATATAAAAAAATACTTATTTAAGAACATTATCTCTAAAACCACAAATGTTTCTAAAAATAGATTTTTACATCAAACGATTAAGTACACAGAACACAAGTCAAGTACAATATACACAAGTATGTGCTGTGCAAACACGACAAGATTCGCTGAATATTTCGTAAGCGCTGCGCTGCCTAAACAGATCTAAACGTAACGTGAGTTATTGGTCTAAGTGATGAGCGGAAAGCGGATATAGCATGTGGGTACAGTGAGCTTCAAACTTCATGGCGGTTCAGGTGGCCTACCATGATCTAATTAAAAACGATTCAAAAACAAGACACTTCAGTTTAGGTTACTAAACTGCATCGCTTGAGCTGCTCTATGGACGTCATGGTACCAAACAAGTATGAATGAAACCAAAACGTGCGACTCAGTTTGCGACAATCGCTGTCAGCAGATGGCACGGCCTAAACTGAATCGTTAAACTGACGTCATGGTACGAATTAGAAGAACAGTTCAGTTTAGGTCCTAAAATGGATCGCGTTAAGAGCTTGTGGTAGGCCTCCTGAAGTGGGTTCCTCGCTGCACAGTACCCTCACCCCAGTGGCTCATATTCAGACCCGACATAAAGCATGCATCAGGCTGTACGAATGTCGATGTTAAAATGCTTGACTAATTAGAAAAAAATCACAATATCAACGCACTTTGGGGACGATTGCTTCTCCTTCATAAGAAATTTCGCATATTAATACATAATACAATATGGCTGGTCTGAACATAGGCTCTGCGAATTTTCGCGTTTGTTCTCTCATTCACACTCGCTTGGTTTTGTTTTATTGCTGAGCGGGTCCGCTTTTGACGTCGATCACGCTTGATGGAAAGCGATGGATGATGTCTATGATGGAACGAGCGTGCCCAGAAGATGCCTAAGGCACAGGTGTCACCATTTGGTTCCTAAAACATTTCATTGCAGCCTATATGTTAGCAGCCTTCTGCACAAAAATTTGAACCAGGCATGATCCATCGGCCGTATTATAGGTATGGATTCCACAAGACAAAGAAATTGAGCTACTACCGAGCAACAAATTTTCATCCTCTCATAAGAAACTAGCTAGACAGAATACTCTTTCTAGTACACAACGTAAAGGAAAGACATATTAATCTCGAATTTCCAGTTATAAATTCATCGGTAGGAAGGTATGCATTGACTCTAGATACAAATCGTTTCCAAAAAAGTAAGTGATCAAATATTGCAAGTAGTAGTTTTTTGGTATCAGTCCGTTTTATTTCTCATCAATAACAATATCAATATCTTCATTAAATTCTTCTCTCCGTTTACACCTCACGCCTCTACAAAACTGCGTGTAAAACCGCGCGTGCGCAACATGATGTCACTCATCTCAGTACAAATGTTTGTTTAAGATTTAACGTTTGCTGAGGGGAATTAAAAACTACATGCGTAGGAGTGGCAGTTACGAAATAGTGATAAATGCCATGGTTAATACAGGCTGGATTGAAAACGAAGTTCTGATTTGAAATTTCTAACTGTAGAGCTGTTTTCTGTACTGCAAATTGATGTACAAATTCTGTAATGCAACTGACTTGGAAGTTGGAAACATTGCTTCGTTCTTTCTGTTTAGATGTTCTTCAGTCGTATTTTATCCTATTTTAATGTGCGGGATTCAAACCCACAATCAAAGCTCATTCAAGCGTCAGCATAAAAGTGGTAGCAGAGATTCAATCACAGAAACGGTAACGAATATCTTAGAGATAAATGTTTTAAAGCTTTTAAAGAAAGAAGGGTAATACTTTTTTGGAGTATTCCCGATTGAGCACCTATTTTTAGAGCACCTATGCATGGAGCACCAAAGGTATTCCCATTTGAGCACCAATCAATATTTTACCGTGGTGCTCAAAGGGTATGGTAAGACATGACGTTAAGACAAAACACAAACACATAAAAGAACAATTCGTGGGAAAATATGCGTCACATCCACCTAAAAAAGCCATCGCTCAGCATAATGCTGTGAACCTACATGAGACAGTCACAGCGCTGGTTTACAAATTTCTTACAATCTAAAGATATTTCTGACTCTGTAATAATGTAGATATTGTATTCAACTATCGACTACTAAGCAGTAAGCACTAATCGATTACACAAAACGCATTGTAATCTATTTCACACAATCACGAACATAATGACATTTTCAATTACAGATATTTCGTTTATAAGGCCTTTTGCTCGTAAATCTGTATTAACAGACATATTGGTTGTCTCTTTAAATCTTATTAAATGTTACAAAATCTAATTTTCAAGTTTCCCTTGACATGTAAATTATTGTACCTAGTCAATATTCTGTGGTGTTAGTCATCAGTGCGAAATGTTGAGAATTATCGGTTTGTGTGTGGGTTTTTGATTGCTATGGGGTAAGCAGTGGTCCGGGTAATATTGTGTTTGATTTTGGAGTTGATTTTAGTGATTGGTAGACTTTGACTATTAGAATTCTCAAAGATA
The DNA here is from genome assembly GCA_914767645.1 of Hydraecia micacea. Lineage (NCBI taxonomy): Eukaryota > Metazoa > Arthropoda > Insecta > Lepidoptera > Noctuidae > Hydraecia > Hydraecia micacea. The sequence goes on from OU611795.1 coordinate 12,228,556, forward strand.
TTTTTTATTGAGTTTTTATTACGTCATACACAACACACAGATTTATCTCCTTAACGAATTTTCATTGCTTGAGAGTTAAAAAAATATCTAAGACTGAGCAATACAGTGGTGGCCCAGTGGTAACGGACACGACTTACGAGTTGTAGGTCGTAGGTTCGAACCCAGACCGGCACTTTACTTTGTGTAAATTATTTCATCACCACTGCTCTCAAAATGGTGAAGGAAAACATCGTGAGGAAACCGGCATGTCCTGGAACCAAAAATTCGAAGACATGTGACATCCACCAACCCGTTATGGCCCGCGTGGTGGATTACGGCCCACTCCCTCTCACTGAGAGGAGGCCTGTGTCCCAGCAGTGGGAACATTATAGGCTGATTATGATGATTATGAGCAATGCACATGAGAAGCAAAATTCTATGTTTCCTCCTATTGCTATTTGATAGCAGTACATTTGGGTTTAGGGAAACTTCCTTCTATTAAACACCCTACACCTACACCCACTACTTAGCCTACACTTCAAACAGGCATAAAATCTCCCACAAATACTAAAACAATACAGAAATCATAAAATCAAAACAGACACTCTATAAACTAAGTTCAAGTCAAAACTTAGACTAATAACTTAACTGACTTAATAACATTATAGATCCATCACACGTAGGCTGGTGTAGGCAGATGCTAATTCTAACATGAGAACTTAGTTACACACTTGTAACAGCCGACGCGACCACACGCGATCGTTTTAGCCGCACGATATAAATAGGCACATATCAAACTCAAAGTATTTATTTCATTTAAACTACTTACAAGCATTATTGAATTGTCAAGGGGTCGGTCTGTCAGAAAGATGAAGCTAGTTGCCTAATGCCCAACACTCTTTAAAATCAAAACGTTGTTACATAATTCATGTTGATTTTGAACAGCGAGACGGTATTGAAGGATCCCGCCAACATGGCCAATGCTTTATGAAACCCTATCTTTTACTTCTTTTTCTTAGCGTGTCTATCTACTACCTTCTGTAGACTGAAAAGTTAAAATTTTTGGAGAGGTATTTTACTTTCTGTACAGTGAGGTTCAACCATTCAATGAGAAACACTTTTGCATAAGAACATTATTATAACTCCAGGATGAAGTCTTGATAGCAATGAATATGTAATATACTTTATTCTACACCAAAACTTGTGCCACACCTTATTATACAAAACGCAATATGCAATGACCGAACTTTATGTCACCACAAGGATTCTATTATATTACATTTCTGTAAACTTCGCGTCGCGTCGCGTGTTCTGTTACAACTCTGTTCCAGGCTTTAATTGCAACACCTCAGCTTTACGTACTGTCGATTATTTAGCAAGAGCATGTACTATTTAAATCCAATAGACAATAGGGTATTGAAATATAACCAATGGGAGGATGTTGTGTATCAGTTACATAAATCAATAGTGGTGTTGGAATAATAATTATTTGTGAATCGATTGGAAAGAAAGTTAGTGATATTGTAGGTGGGGTTTTTTTTTGCCGAGTACAATAAGGACCGTGAATCATGGATGGTCTGAAGTTTGCGCAGATGGCTGCTTGCACATTTTTTAGGAACCAAAATGGTGACATGGGGCTAGTGTGAGAGAGAGAGAACATTCGCGAAAGTTCGGAGAGCCTATACTGGAGGCCTACCACAAGCTCTTAACGCGCTCCATTTTAGGACCTAAACTGAACTGTTCTTCTAATGCGTACCATGACGTCAGTTTAACGATTCAGTTTAGGTCGTGCCATTCTGCTGACAGCGATTGTCCCAAACTGAGTCGCAAGTTTTGGTTTCATTCATACTTGTTTGGTACCATGACGTCCATAGAGCAGCTCAAGCGATGCAGTTTAGGAACCTAAACTGAAATGTCTTGTTTTTGAATCGTTTTTAATTAGATCATGGTAGGCCACCAGGACGGCAGGGACATCGAAACGTAAACTGTGTATATTCAGTACATGATTCTAGACCCCTTTTTTTAACGCAGAGTAATGCTCATGCATTCTGCACTACCACGGGGAGATAGTGCAGTTATGTGGGACTCTAACCCACTAAAACTCCACGGTGTCCTCCTCTGCCGCTTACGGCGGGAACACGGGCACGCGTTTGCACTCATCCGTGAACCCGCCGCGACCCTCCTCTGGGGAGTGTTCCCCATCACCGGCGCACCAGAACACATAGCACGCCGTGACCACCCCAGGGACCAAGCCAGCACATGGGCGCCAGACGACCCCGTGTCTGGGCACCCTTGGTCCCCCTGCGACGGGTCAGGTTATTGGCCACGCCACCTGCCAATTTTCGGTCGCAGAGGATAGGGAAAAAAAAAACTGCCGTTCCATAGACTATGAAGAAGTGCAATACCTACGCGGTCAACATGTATGGAACAGCAATTTAGTACAGCATCGAATAGGTTACAGTTTGGGCGTCCTGCCACCGGCATTATACTTACCTTAGGTTGGTCATAAATAAACATACAACGGCAGTTAGTACAGACGCTAGCATATCAAGCTACCCGAACCTGTCCAATTTTCCCAATCAACTTTGAACCTTATTCTTTAGCGATAAAGTTGAAAATCTATTAAAGAAATATGACAGATTGTAGTAGCTTGAGGTGCTGGCGTCTCTACAATAAAAATGGCAATTTTATTGCGGCTGAGCATGAAACTAAGCTGTTTACAATCACACCAGTGTGTCAACTAAATACTAAGAACTATCAACATAAAAAATCTAATTAAAAAAAAAAACAAGAAATAAACACAGTTACCTCATCCTCATAATCTGCCTATCTTTTTATCTAATGGTTTCCAGTTTAACCGGATGCAGCTGATTATCAATATTTTACATGGAGCGACTGCCTATGACCTCCACAACCCAGTTACTGGGTAATACTATACCCCTTGGTAGGACTGGTTATCTTCTGTTGACCCGTCAGAGATCCATTAACCGGGACCAACGGCTTAAAACGTGCTACACAAAAAAAAAAAAATATACTCACCTACCTTCCCAATTTTGATAACCATATAGTTTCTTTAATATAATACAGATATTCAATGAATAAATAAGTTTTTATTTTATTGCCATGTGAGAAAATGTGCTAAAATAGGTAGTACAGATGCCAAGCACATCAAGCTACCCGAAACTGTAATTTTTTTTCCAATCAACCTTGAAGCTTATACTGTAGTGATAAAGTTAAAAATCTATTGAAGAAATTTGACAGATAGTAGTAGTTTGATGTGCTGTCGTCTGTACATAAATACATATTCACAAAATCACCATAACATCGTGTTGGAAATGAATAAAAACAAATAAAAATATGACTGCCATAAATCGGACAACGCATTCCTAAAGAAAGTGACAATTTATAAAGATGGTGGTCCAGTGAATGCTATCAATATACTTCATATAGCTTAGCTTTGACTATCATTAACTGGTTTTCCGTCGGTAACTTCGTTTCTCCACAAATCCATGGTCTGTTATTTAGTTGTTAATTATGATTTGAATATATGAACAAACTAGCAGTGCCCCGTATAAGTTTAGATCCCGTGGGAATATCGGGATAAAAACTATCCTATGTCCTTTCCCGGGACTCAAATAATTTCTATACCAAATTTCATCTAAATCGGTTCAGCGATTTAAGCGTGAAGAGGTAACAGATAGACAGACAGACACACTTTCGCATTTATAATATGAAGTATGGATTAAGTTGGTAGTCAATTTGCTTCCCTGACTGCCTCCTTGGTCTATTCCTTGATATGCACTGGTTGCTGTAACACCATGAACATGAGGCTACAGGAGCTAGTGCGAATCTTGGGGTTCATTCGATTAATCGAGTCTGGTTTAACGACGCTGGGATCGGTGTATTTCATTCATCCATTCATTCCCTGACTGCCTCGTTGGTCTAGTGGTCGCAAGCGCTACTGCTGAGCATGAGGTCCTGGGTTCGATTCCCGGGTCGGGCAAAGTGGTCGAAGTCCTGATTTGCACCCGGTTGATGGCAAAAAGCTCGCCCTCGTTACGGGGCTTTTAAATATAACTGGCGAAATGTTGGTGTTGGAGTATTCCAACACCAACATTAACACACCATTTGTACACCTCTGCCTTACCCTTCCGGGAATAATATGTTATATACATATGCCAGGTGTCCTACCATGATCTAATTAAAAACGATTCAAAAACAAGACATTTCAGTTTAGGTTCCTAAACTGCATCGCTTGAGCTGCTCTATGGACGTCATGGTACCAAACAAGTACAAAATTAAATGAATGAAACCAAAACTTGCGGCTCAGTTTGGGACAATCGCTGTCAGCACTGTCAGCAGATGGCACGGCCTAAACTGAATCGTTAAACTGACGTCATGGTACGAATTATAAGAACAGTTCAGTTTAGATCCTAAAATGGATCGCGTTAAGAGCTTGTGGTAGGCCTCCAGCACATCAAGCTACCCAAAACTGTCTATTAAAGAAATTTGACAGATTGTAGTAGCTTGCGGGTTGGCGTCTGTACCCTGACTTTACTAACCATGCAGATTTATAGACGCTCTCGAACATGATACACACGAGGTCCAATGCTAAACATAGGCCATTGATCGGGACAAAAATAGAAGGTAGGAAATGTAGGCATGATCACTCAACCAGTATACAATTGTGTAATTACCCGGATAGCTCAAACAGACGACCGCATTAGCTAGGGATGACAGCACAAAAATAACAAAATGTTACTTTGAATTATTACTGCGAAAATATAAACATGTAAATATCGATGTTTCTGAAAAACTGCACTGCACTGACTACCTAGTTGGTCTTATAGTCGCAAGTGCTACCTACTGTTGAACATTAGGTCCTTTTTTTTTGGTGGGCGTTGGAAATCCTCATGGAATCCTTCCTCCATCGTGGGGGTGACAGAGAGGCCGGACTCTTAGTGGTTAAAACCACCGCAGTGTTCCACTCTGCCTATGGTCGGGGGTGTCGGTTTCGCATAACATTCACCGGGGTTCGCTTCTTGGTCGAGCAGTGTTACAGGGTTTTTCCAAATGGAATTTCTGAGTAGCAGCCCAGAGTCTGGATTTTTGCCTGATTGATGGCAATCGGCTCGACCCCTACTACATGGGATTTAAACATAACTGGCGAAATGTGGGTGTACTATAGTTACACCTCTACATAACCCTCTGTGCAATACAGGTACGATGTTATGTGAAAAACTGCACAGTGTAAGTACAGACAGAACATGGAGAATTGCCTCGGGGGCATTGTCACCAGTTTCCATACAAACCAAGCGTGTCGCCGATTACTTGCACTACGACACTCATCATCATCATCATCAGCCTATAGCAGTCCACTGCTGGACATAGGCCTGTTTTATTGCACGCCATTCATCTCGATTTTCGGCAACTCTCATCCAGCTGCTACCAGCCATCCTGCGAAGATCGTCGCTCCACCTAGACTGAAGGCGTCAACCTTTGGTTTACCGATTCACGGTCTCCACTCAAGAACACGTCTATCCCAACGGTCATCGGTTTTACTGCTAATATGGCCGGCTCATTGCCACTTTAGCTTGCTTATTCTGTGAGCTACGACACTAGCCGTGGGCAAAAGCTAGTTTAAGATAGAAATCGACTTTGTAGAGAATCGGCTTGACAATCTTTTGCTAAAACTCGATGTGAAACAAATTCTTAAGCAACATTTACTTTGCTAACCTAGCTCATGCTTCGTTTAGCTTACTATACAATACAAGCTTTAGTGGACATCGAGAATTTATGACCAATTGACGCCTAGCAATGTTCAACTGTTTATAGTCAATTTTAACGATCGCTTGACCACGCTGCGGTCACAGCATGTTGGCGTTTATGTAACAAATGTTTTCACCAAACATCTGACCAAATGACCACTGACCTAGTGGCTAAAATGTTGGTTTCAATGTTTGTTTATTGGCTTATGATTAGCTATTGGTAGTAGTTAGACTGTGTGTTGTCTGTCATTCAGTCACATAGGGTGTTCTGGCCAAAGAATTAAATTAATTTGTGAATTTAAATGCTTTCCATTCACTTTGCACAAAAACAGAAATAATTTATAAAATTAACTAAGAATCTTTAACTTTAATTACCACATACAAACCTTAATACACACGGAGATAATTAAGATTTTTACATAACAATTAATACAAATTAACGCCGAACTTGTACATAATTGCATCGATTGCCGCAAACAAACGTTGGCCCTATTTGGGGTTGGCCATGTTTGGGTATTGGCCAAATGTAGGCCAACTTGACCAGTGATGTGTCAACTCGCTTTCATTTCTCGGAAAATAATTCTTTTACATTTTAATCGTTAACTTCGAAATGTTATTTATAATGAGGCGGACTTCTTTAATCTATGTTCCCCGAATTTTCGATGGCATTTCTGAATGCTAACGGAATATTTATAGTAGGTAAATCTTTCTGTGAATCATTTGAAATAGAAATAAATTATACGGTAAGAGGAAATTCTGAGAAAACCGTGATCTTTTAATTTCAAGAACATTGATTTAATTTTTGATAATCGAATTGGCATTTCATACAATTATTTTCAAAAAATTATTTTCAAACTAGATAACATTTACATAATATAAGTTACAGACATAAAAAAATATTAATAATATTATGTACTACATGAATACAAAAAATGTTTTCTGTGAAAAAAATTGGTATTTTATTTTGTAGAAATTAGGTCATATTTCTACAAAATTAAAAATAGTTGATCACGTTCAATTCATTGTTTAACCCTTTGTATAATATACAATACATAATAAATGTTCTATTTAAATAACAGTACAACAAATGGGTGGGTATTATTTGCTTGTCATAAAATGAAAACAATGATAGTAGATTCAAACTTGTTAGCTATAAACTTGTAACACATCAACTTCAAGTAACCTTTTTTTTTTTTTTTTCGCTGAGAAATCGAGACAGGGTATGTGGGACTCCTGTCGGAATGGCACCGACAGTATACCCACTAAAACTCAGCGGTGTACCCACATCGCCGTGATGGGAGGGCCATGGGAAACCGGCTCAGCCTTTACTTCCACAACCCTCCCGGTACTAAAAACATCATTACATACTCTCTGCACCACACTAAACTAAACATGTCATCTCTCACCAAAGAATTTTAAACTGTCCATTAAATAACGTAGCTAAACACTTTTTAACCAGACATGGGGTATCGTAAAAACGTCGCAGTGCCACAGTTTATGGTTCGAACACGCTATGAGAGTCATGAATTTGGATGGACACCACTCTTATTGGTCCTAGTAAGTCCCTCGAGTCACTTATGCCCGAGATACACGAGGCTAGTAACTCAAGCCAGGATAGTAAGCTAGCAAGCTAGTAGTAACTGTTGCAATGACAGATAAATTAATTATGTGATAGATACATGGTGCTCACATAATGACAAACTTAGAAAAGTATACGATTTTTCTAAAATTTCAACAAGTAATAAGTCAGTGTGTGAGTTAAAGTAATCACTGAACGTAAAGCAATGTAATCAAAATAATAAATTATACAATCAAATTAGCAACCGATTTGATTTTGTCTAGACAATTATAGTTCTGTAGTAGTTTCTAGGCTAGTTAGCTAGTGAGAAAGCTACTAGGCTAGCGTATCAAGCTAGGATAGTTTAATAGTATGAGGTTGTACTTTTTGAGCTGGTAGCTAGCACTGCCACCACTGATTTTACTGTCCTGGGATGTGCACTAGCTTCATGTGGCCGACGAAGCTAGTATTCCATAGGGTACGACGTGTTTTGTCCGTCCGAAAAATTGAATTTGACATTAGTTTTGACTGATGAATAGAATAGAATAGAAAACTCTTTATTATGTACACCATATAAATTACATAAATATAAATGTAGATTTTACAAAGGGTGACACAATGAATTGAATGTGATCAACTAGTTTTGGACGGGCCCCTATCTTCGTTAACGTACTTAGAGTGACCTCTGGGACAGCAAGTCAGGATAGTACACCGACGTTCTTGCTATCCTAGCTTTAAAAAAACTAGCCTTGTATATCTCAGGCATAAGCGCGTCTGAACGAAGCATTATGACCGCAAAAGCGATTATTGAAATTTAAAATTAATTTGAATGCATTACCTACTTTAAATTAAAATGACACGTCTTTTCTGTGGGTAAGGTCAAAAATATTCATATTTTTAAAATAAAAATGCTGAATAGTTTATATCGAGTCATGATGTATATTTGATTCATAATTATGAATTATTTTTAGTAGATATTTATGCAGCTTTCACCATGGTGTGAACCTTTATGATTGTAATAAGCTTGTCCCTACTTACATTTTTATTAGAAGCCATGTCGTATGTTTAAGGAAAAGTTAATAAGAAGAAACATAGTGTTATTCTAAGAGACTGTTCATTTTTTACGTAAGTAGATTTGAGGAGGAGGGGGCCCGAACAAATCTTATTTTTTCTTACGTGGGGGAGGGAAGGGTCTTTGTTCTTACATAAGATCAAAAATTCTAAGTTTATAATTTTTTTTAATAATTTTTCTTCGCAATTTTTTTAGCTATACTAATCTTAGGTACGTAAGATTGAAAGAAGGGAGGGGGTTGACTTCATCTCTGTGTATTCTTGTATTTCATTGCCTATGAACTTCTCCAGTTCCCAGGCTACCTGTCTATCAAATTTCATAACGATCTCTTCAGTGGTTTATTTGTGAAAATTTAACAAACAGACAGCGTGAGGTTTGCGTTTTTTATTATTATTTTGGACTGAAGCCATACTTATAATCACAACCATCGTTTAACTGAATTGAAAAGCCACTAAGAGGGATACCTCTTAGTGACGTTTCAGTACCTGGGTTTTGGAGGTCAGATCGACCCATGTCAAATACTGGTATTCAGCTGCATCCGGATAGACTGGAAGCTGACCAAAGGAAGGCTAGGCAGATTGATTGATTGATTAAAAAGGTCTTTCTTTAACGGCTTCATTGCCATCCTGAATTTTAAGCAAATAAAAAAAACACTCCGGGAGTGCCGACAGAAGTGAAAACAAAACACAAACAGAATACTTTGCCATCACTCACTGACATTATCGGATATACATCAAAATCGAGTACATCCCGAGGACAGCAGAACACATCCGAAGCGGTGTCGGTTACGGTAACAGTGGCGCGAATTCAATGTTTTTTTCCATCTCAAAAAATGCCCAACGCGCCTAAAGAAGTTTTCACCTCAATAACTAACACCACATACCTACGTACATTATTTGCTACTGCTGCATCCTAAACTGTTCTCTCAAGATCCACTGAGTTACGTAAGGTATGCATATTTGACCACGTGCCTCAGTACTTGAGGTCAGCTCCGGTAAACCGCGGTAAAATGCGGTAAACTGCGGTAAACTCTTTTTGAGCGGCTTCCGGGCCACCCGGTAGCGGTTTCATGTGCAGCTTGTAAATGCTCGACTTTAAGTTAGGGTTGGGTTCAAGTTAAGAGCGGGAACGGTTGTATAGTAATATTTCTTGACTAGCTTTTGCCCGCGGCTACGCCCGCGTGGATATCGGAAAATATCCCACCGGAACGTACGTACCGGGATTAAAAATACTCCATTTGCGGTGTGTCCATCCAAATCCGATCGGAACATACATGCAGACAAATAGATAGAAGGATAAATTAAAAAGTCTTCGTTATAAATTATTAATATTATACACAGATTTATAGATTTTATTTTGTAATGCAATGCTCTTCTAATAACAGGACACATTTCTTGCTTATTTGAGTATTATTCAAAATGGTTATATTAAAGTAACAAACTTCTTATTATATTACTTCTTCTACCCTATTTTGCATCACCTTTCTTTTAGCAATTATTCAATTATGATAGCAACAAACATTGCAATATGGAATAAACCTCGCAAAAAAATTGCGGAAATTTTAAAATCATATACTTACTTTGTTATTCTATAAACCACGTTTAAATATAACACAAATGTTGAAAATTTGCTTTACAACTACAATTAATTTTGATTTATGTAATCGCAGTCGCTCGCAACTTGGACCACCCTGATTATGATCTCCGATTACGTCAGATTTGCTTTCAAACTGAGGATTACCGTGTAAACACTTAATACCTCACTGATGGCCTTAAGTCGGGTAACAGGTTGTTACTGCAACATGTTAATGTGATAATCATTTCGTGTCATTTTGTATTGAGATCGGCTTTGGGTGCTAAAACGTTAATGCTTGTTTAAATGACATTTTGGGTCTAATTGGGTCAGACGTGGGCTTTATCTTGTTTATTTTGATGACATGGACTGTTGATCTTGTCAATTTTGTGGTCAAAAGCGCAACTGCGAGTGTAGGGCCCTGTAGGCCAATTCTCGTAATTAAAAACGTTCAAAATGTAGTCGCAATCTCAACTCGGCGACAATCAATCTAAAACTTGTCAAAAATGTAGTAAAATTAAAGGTATTTTAGACAGATTGAGAGCAGAATCACAGAATGTGAACGTGTGAATTTGGGGTTTCTTGTAAAATATAGCTTTTGTTTTGTTTTACTAGGTACTTATCTATTTATATGCTCGTGTTTTTGTGACCATAATCCACTTTTTCTTTCTCTCTATCTCCGAGAAATGTAATTAAAATTCTCCATTAGGCACCCACAGAACCGGTCGAAGTCGCGATGCTTGGGGGAGGCCTATGTCTAGAAGTGTACGTCTTATGGCTGAAACGATGATGTCGATTTGGTAATAAAACTCTCAGTACCAATCTGGAGTCTATGTTGTCCCCAGTCATGGCAAAAGCCTCGCCCCCTAAAATAATGAACTGCTCAAATGACATTGCAATAAGGTTGCCTTTCCACCAGAGATGAGCGAGGATGCGTAGCGAGGGATGTGTGTGAAACCAACCAATAACATCGCTTCATTTTTATAGCTTGAACTAAGTTAGCGTTGGTATTGGTTAGTTTTACACACATCCCTCGCTACGCATCCTCGCTCATCTCTGATGGAAAGGCAGCCTTATAGTTCTGTCTATACTTGGTCCATAAAGTAAAAGTGCGCAGTGCTGCACACCTCTACCCTATTTCAAGTCAAACAAATATCAACATTATTTCAATGACAATTAAGTTGAGTTCAGAGTGACTAGCACTATTGACAAAGTTATAAAAATGTTTGAAGTTGTAGCATAAACTGGACTTTATTGTGTAAGAGTTAAAGTTATTTTTCCATTAATTCATATTTGTTTACATTTTTGGCAAATAAATCGCGAATGCACGGTAGGTACTACTTTGGGGAACACGGGGGCATTTGTCCAATATAAGGAAAGCAGGGTAATAAAGACCCATCAATTTAACCTTTTTCCTCGCAGGTGAAACTGCGTGATTACCTGAAGCATGAATGGCACACAAATATGTCCAATTTATATTCATGAATTGCTGTCTAGCTTGTATTCAGTAGGACACTTGACCTGATGCCAATGATTGATGTTTCGCAACATTATAATGATGTAGAGCCGCCATCTTGAATCGCATGGAGTAGATTACTTACAGAGACTAAACTTCTTACCTATCGCAATGCGGTGTTCATTGTTATGGCTATGTCTGAGTGATTATGAACTCTGTGAGCTGCCCTCTGAATAAAGCCTCACGAACGATACCTCTTTGACATTCAATTAGCCGATTATTTCATTATTTTGTTGTGAATATTGTTTATCTATTTGGCTAGTCCTCGATTAGTTTTTAACCGGGGGATACGTTTGTCCACTCAGTCTATGTGTACTTTGATGATTTTTTGTGTGATTTTGTGTCCGAAACTCCAAGTCCAAGCGTGTATTTGGCGTATATAGTGTATGATCTGTAAAATAAATCTTTAATTAATTAATCTCACGAGTGGCGATGCATAATATTTGTGCGTGCACTAGGCGCACGCTGGGCAGTAAGTTCTTGTAGATACGAGACTTTTTTCCAAAAAAAAAAAAAAATAAGTCCACATAAAATCAATTAGGTAACACTAGTGCATTGAAGAGTTGAAGACCCCGACTAGAAGAATCATCAAAATTCGCATTCAAATGCTGGAGATGCAGTACATTTATGCATAATGTATTATATATACTAAAACCTTCCTGAAAGTATGTAGATCACTTTAATGAAAGAATTATCAAAATTGGTTCATGAGTTATTGAGAAAATCGCGGACATAAAAAAATACATACATACGGGTCGAATACAGAACCTCATTTTTTGAAGTCGGCTTAAAATGTACTTGCACCTAGCACAGCGCGATTGTATGAAGTTAAACCTCTGTATTACTTACGCAAGTGTCATTTGCTACATTACAGCTACCCAAAAATAGTCATTACACACATTAAGATATCGTTATCTAACTAATTTGTCTGTTATTGTTCTTGTTGATAACGCAATCACGTTACGAAATGTAATCATCGTTTGACGGACCGGTTTTGTTAGACCTTGTTCTTAAAATATAACTTGTTTTGACGGCTTCATTACAGCTAGAAAATGGCAGGTACCTTAAATAGAAAATAAGGTGGTGAGAAAAACAAGGTCTTTGTCCGAGAAACGGCGACGGTTAGAATATATTTTTAGGGTTCCGTACCCACAGGGTGCCAACGGAACCCTATTACTAAGGCTCCGCTGTCCATCCGTCCGCCCATCCGACTGTCACAGAGCTATTAATATCTTTTAAACCGTAATAGGTATATACTTGAAATTTTCAGAGTATGTATACCTACATTAATGGCCGCTGTAATAAAAAAATAATAAAAGGGGACTCCAATTTTTTTGAATTATCTAACTAGCAGTGCCCCGTGGTTTCACCCGCATAAGTTTCGTTCCCGTAGGAATATCGGGATAAAAACAACCCTATGTCCTTTCACGGGACTCAAACTACCTCTATACCAAATTTCACCTAAATCGGTTCCGCGGTTTAAGCGTAAAGAGGTAATAGACAGCCAGACAGACACACTTTCGCATTTATAATATTACAGTATGGATGTAGGTATGTTTTTTTAATTATGTGCTCGGTGGCACGGAACAGTTCGTGTGCGAGTCTGACTCGCACGTGGCCGTTTTTATTTACTTGTAGAAGAAAGTAAAGGTCGATATATATTACCTTTATTATAATATTCACTCTATTTTGTATCGTAATGAAAACCTTTTAGGCAAAGTAAAGACAAAAACCTCTTACTCTCAGTATTTCCCAAGCGGAGGGTACACTTTCCAAGATTCATGAGAATTTTCACCTAAAAAAATCAAAGGTCTTCGCTAAGATACGGAAAAACGCTGCGAAAATCGTCATATTATTAACGTAAGTTATAAAGTAACATACATTCGATTTGTAGCTATTAATATTATGATATATTTGAGAGCAATGGTGATGAAATAAATTACACAAAGTAAAGCGCCTGTCTGGGTCCAAACCCACGACCTACAACTCGTAAGTCGGATCCGTTACCACTGGGCCACCACAGCTCTCTTAAGTTGTATATTTGTGACTGTATATTCGACCGATCTACATACCCCAAAATGTTATAATAACTGGTAATTTTGCATAGTGACAGGAATAACGTATAAGCTAAACGAACTATTCCGAACTAATCCGAACGTAGGTACGCGGAATCGGAAACGCATCTGGGAACTCGGGTGACCACACTCCAGTTTCGAGAATTTCGCTTTTGGCTTTATTATTTCAGGCCCCGGATTGGTTGAGAACTTTATGGGCTAGGGTGACCCATTATTAGTGACTTTTGAGATAGTTATGATTTTGTTTATCTAATAGTAGTTTGTTGTTCTAATGAGAAAGTTTGGTGGTATTTTTATTGACATGTGGAATGTAATATTAGCGGATGTAAATTTCTCTGATTTTGGTTTCTAAGTCCCAAGAAGTGTCCTCAATACTTAACATAAAAGGTGCTGATGCAGAATTTTACAACTTTATACAAGGAGTGAAATTTTTAAAAAGCTAATAAAAAAAATTAAAAAAATTGTACCAATGGGAAGACTTATTATAGGTAAATCCATACCAATATTATAAATGCGAAAGTGTGTCTGTCTGTCTGTCGATATTCCCACGGGATCGAGACTTATGCGGGTGAAACCGCGGGGCGCTGATAGTAGTGAAAATTATAAACACATCATCAATGCTATTAAAATATATTGACTAAGAAGTTGGAAGACTATTCAATTTCTTAGAAACTTTAGAATAACAAAAACATCTCGAAACCTTCTCTTTGATTTTATGAGTCAAGTCTAACTAATCTAAGATTTTCCCCATACCGCAGTAACTGCGGATTCGGCAAGTAAACACCTGAGTTTGATGAATCAGACTTACTGGGAATCGATAACGATCAATTTTACTGCATTCGCTATCGGAAACTGGATTATTTCAAGCGTTGTTATGACTTATGTTATGTTATGTTTATGATCTGATAACATACATTACTGACGTGTCTGAATTTCTCGAAAGGTTTGATAGATGCTTTTTTGTTTTTCTTGCGAATAAGACAATGCTTATACATTGGTATTTTTTCTGCACCGTGCTGCGTAACACACGATTAATCACAATCTGAATAATTTTGAAGGATATTGCTAATCCATTGCTTCATAAAATAATTATGTTCGAAAAATGTGTCTGCTCAACAACGTAAATAACGCAATGAATGTTGTTGAACTGTCAAAATTAAAGCCATTGCTACTGTTATTGTGTTACGCTGTTACGACGCTGTCATAAATAGGTATCACAAAAAGGCCGAAACCTACTATGATTATTACTTAATAACCCTGTATGATACTGATAGAGGATGAATACATTTTTTAACCTGCAAAAAAAAATACATAAAAAAGGGCGAAAGTTTGACCCAGGCAAAGGAGCAACGAGGCTGTTGAACTGATAAAACAATAAACCTATTTCTTATCAATTCGAAGGGTTTAATGAAATATCTTCATATCTGGAGAGAGTTATCTGATTTTACAAGAGAAAGAGCTAAGATTTCAAAGATTCATTGACTGACAAAATATAAGATTCAAGGTAATTCTCAAGTATTGACTCACTGTTTTATTTTTATTTATTTATTTAATACTTCAAGCACATAAATGTACAACATTTTCTATCAGTCAACCTTTGGGAGTTTGGGTGATGCAGAGGCAAACAGTGGCAGATGCAATCATGAAAATTGAGGAATTATTTTATTAATATTATTTTATACTAAAATAGGTCATTGTCTTGTCTGTTAGGTACATAAAATTAATATTCTAACATTATAATTTTTCAACAACAGCAAACACTTTATCCCACCTTTTAAAACCTCATGGTCACCATGCCGCGTAAGTGCGGACATTAAAACAGCGTTAAAATTATTATTGTGCAGTAAAAAGACTCGAGTTCTATCACTGCCGACCACCTTACTGTTGTATTGACTTTCACTGTCATAGATAAAAGTTATACGACGCTGTTTAGAAGTCTTTTGTGTCTTTTGTGAGGCATTTTGTTAAGTACCCTGCAGGGTCATGCTTTGAGATAGTGGTTCTTTTTTAACCGAATTCAAAAAAGGAGGTTCTGTATTAGACCCGTATGTATGTATGTTTGTATGTCCGCGATTTGTTTTTGATTGTCTCAAAAACTAATTAACTTATTTTGATAATTCTTTCATTAATGTGATCTACATAGGTACATTCAGACAGGTTTTAGTATATAATACATTAGGTGATTATTCTCATGTACGTACGAAGTTATATGCATAAATGTACTGCATCTCCGGCATTTCTATGCGAATTTTGATGATTCTTCTAGTCGGTGTCTTCAATTCTTCAATGCACTAGTGTTAATTGAATTTGTGTGCGGTAAGTAGGTACCTACAACAAAAAAGTGAAAAATAAAAACTTACAAAAAACATAACCATCTGCCTAGCCTTTTCCCAACTATGTTGGGGTCGGCTTCCAGTCTAACCGGATGCAGCTGAATACCAGTATTTTACATGGAGCGACTGCCTATCGGACCTCCACAACCCAGTTACTGGGTAATACGATACCCCTTGGTAAGACTGGTCGTCAGACTTTCAGGCTTCTGACTACCCGTAACGACTGTCAATGACCCACGATTGACAGCCGGGACCAACGGCTTAACATGCTTTCCGAGGCACGGAGGGGTCTCGGTATGTAAACCTGAACCTCTCACTCGCCAGTCCAGCCTAAATTCAATTTACCTTCACAAAGAAACCTCACACCAAAATATTGCAATTCTGCATCTAATTAGGCCGTTTATACACCACCCACGATAATTACCCCCACACCATGAGGTCATTTCAACTCTATTTCTATATAATAACGTCATTATGTAGGTATACAAACAAACAAAACATACGTACATTATGTAATAAATATATATATAACATGAATGACATAAAAGATAAAGAACTCCAAAATATTTGTGGGCCTTAATTCTTTAAGTCATTAGCTTTTACATGGAGTTAGGAAAGTGAAGGAGTAATTTGTTCACAGTTGAAGGGATCAGGGGAAGAACAACTTTTGCCACATTTTTAATTTTTTTCAACTGGCAATGCAGTCTGAATGGTTATACCTGTCGCTATGTTCTGTCAAAAACAACAGGGCAATAACATCCATAGTTTCCGAGCTTTCATGCTTTTAAAATATCGATACAGGGGAAAAATATACAATGTCCGGACCGTTCAGCCCTCCCCCCTATACCATATGCATACCTATTACAGTTAAAGTGTCTTGGGATCTTATCTTTTAACTAGTAATATCTCAGATTGTTCATAAGGTTACAAAAGTGGTTCTTCCCCAGTCCCTTCAGATATTTAATCTATGACAGCTGCAACCTAACAGCAATCTTATTAGAATGGGAATAAACATCACTGTGATTTGGGCAATGAGGTAAAATCAGACGTAAAATAACAATAATAAAAAGATAGTTATCCTGCTATGGAGAACTTTGAGTCAGTGATCGTTCGTGGTAAAAATATATGTATTAAATATTTGTAATAAATGTAGGTATTTAAAAAAAATGTTATTTTAAATGTGTTATGTTAATTTTTTTTTATTTATTTATAACTTGAATTCAATTTTGTTAATGAAAACAGGCCTGTTGAAAATACTACCTAAAAAAAGATCGAAGAAATAGGAAATGAAAAAATTCATATTTTAATTTTGGTGTTATGCGTTCACCCTAGCATTGTCTGGAAAGACATACTATACTGGGCCGGGTGGAAGGAACACGTACTCAAGACAGAGCACCGGTAAGATGGTCAGACGCGATCTAGACGGCTGTTGCAGCATTTACCGAGCAGTCCACACTGCAGAAGACCGCATGATTTGGAGACGCGTCGTACGTGGTCGCGATCCTGAGCATTGAGAGAACGTCGAAGAAGAAGTTATGTTCCTACTTCAAGCATTTAAGACATTTATTACTTACTTGATTGATGTCTTGATTATGCATGTGAGATTAGGTAATTGGAGTTAATTAGAATCAAACCTATGAATACAGGAAAAATCCCAGTCTAAGACAACATTCCTCACAAACGCTCTAAGGCCTTAATTACACTTCAATACAAATAATTATTATTCACAAAACAGGTTGTATTTTTTTAAATCGATATTGTTTTCCTTATAAAATGTAAACAACAAAATGAGTGCCGTATTTACCACATCCAAACAAGTGATTTAATAATAGTCCATAGCTAGACCACTATCGGTGACGTGACTAGCGATTAAAGGACGCAGTAACGACCGCTTGCGATAAAAACTGATAACTAATCTCATTCTTAGTCAACTAGCGGTCTCACTAGTTTGTTTCTTACATCCGTGTACAGTCCACTCGAATCAGTACGATTTTAAAATTAAAATAATCGATTTCGGATACACAAAATCGATTCAAATCTTAAAAAGTTTTTTTTTAAGAACATTCAGAGACAAACTGTTGCCTGAAAACGATTTTAAAATAAAAATATCCCATAAATAAAGACATTCTAAATTCAAAACCGATTTGTATTTTATAACGTGCCATAACTTTAAAAGCGTTTGAGGTTTAAAAGCAAAAACTGAAATCAAATAAAGAATGCGCATCCGTTTCGATTTGTGACAACATTATCTAGTGGCCAGTGTTTTTTAATAAGACGTCGATAATTTAACATCTTATTATAGTACCGTTAGATCAGACTTTGAATGAAAATGTGTACGCATATAATGTTTTTACGATTTAAGTTATAACACATAAAACCAATAAAATTTGCTACTTAGTTGCATAACAGATAATGTGTTAATACGTTACAAATAGCAGTTAATAGATCGAAATTTTCGTTTGAATGAGTGATTCAGTGTTGAAAACGATGCGCAAGAGCATGCATGTTGCTAAGATTGCCGCGTATAGTGTAGTTTAGTGCCAGTGTTGTGCATAATGAGTGTTCCTAATTTAAGTGTTGATCAAATAACAGGTAATTTTTGGTGTTCTTTTTTCGTTTTTGGTGTTTTATGGCTAAATATAAAAATTTGCCAGTTTTAGTGTTGTTATTCTTAGGTATGATGTAATGTTAGTTTTATTAACGTGTTCTGCAGTTTGTTTAGGTTTTATAGGAAGTGTTTTTAAACATCTCAATGTTGATTTTTTTTTTGTTCATTTTTGTGGAAACGTACAAAGATCCACCTACATATTAATCCTATGGCATTGTCGGTATGTAGGTTATTACAAAAATATCAAACCTTTTTGAAATTTAAAACTATTTTTTTTAAACCTCTATCATACTTATACTTACCTACTTTTCTACCACAAGAGGTAATATCCGCCCCTAAGACGACCCACTGACCAATAAAAGTAGTAAATTCAAGCAGTCATGGTTTTGATAGAAATAGAAATCATATAGTTGCTTATAATATAGGTAAGTAGGTACTCGTAAGTATCCAGATAAGATGCAATTTTAGCAAATAGTCCCGATACATTTTACCTTACATTGCATTGCCTTGCATTTGGCACATCTGTACCTATAATATAAAGTCCCATTAAAAAAGACGGAAAAACATTTATAAATCATTCAGACCACCAAAATAAGGACGATGGTTAAAAAATGTATAAGAAAAACGCATTAGATACTTACAAGAAAAATAATCAGCTAACGAAAATACACTAATGTGCAATTTATTATTTTAGGTCAAAATAAAATCACTTTAATCAATGTTTTTTTTTGCTTGGATATCTTTGGTTAGACGTACTGAGCGCTGTGCTAAAATGTGTCCATCTATTTTAATGGGACCCTGTATAAATGTTCCCATTACAAAAGCGAACATACAAAAAAAAATTACTTCAAACTATTCTAAATTTGAATTTGACAACAACATAATAAGACAATATGAGCACCGCAACAGATAACACCTCCACTAACTAAAGTACAAACTATTATGGCGACACTTATCTACGCGTCTAATTACCCAGACTCATTATTGGTTAAACGAAAATTTTAGTTAAAGTAAACTAGACGGACAAACTAATTAAAAACCATCCATCGCTCTTTTTTTATCGAAGAGGTCAAGTTAACTGCAAACGAAATGAGCAATGGATACTGTTCTTTTGTTTTTGGCGGAAAAAGTTTGGTAGGAAAGAGTTCGTTAACGCGGTGACTAACCTCATTAATGTTATGTCTGTAATTGTCATTATCATCATGCACAGCTTCTATTTACTCATTGTTTAGATATACGCCTTATTTTTTCTTTGGAAACCTTTCTTTTTCATTATTGACAGGTTTGTTCCACCCACTGCCTATTGGCCTCCTGTCTTATGTTATGCTTCCCTGGTCTGTGCGTGCGAGCGTCCAGGTCTTAATCGTGGTCCCTTTCCAGTCAGTTCTTTACAGGTTTAAAGTTAAAGTAACTATACGAACAAACTAATTAAAAACCATCCATCGCTCTTTTAGTATAGAAAAGGTTAAGGAAAGTTCAAACTAAAGGAGCAGACGTGTTGCACCCGCCTTTTCCCATTTTTTTATGCTTCGTCTGTGCTAGTCCCATTTAGGTCTTAACTGCGGTCCCTGTTAGGTATTTTTTTTGGTATTATACATTATGGAAACCAGATATGCAATAAATTATATCTACCACATACTTGTTATCGCCTTTTCTTACAAAAAAATTAAAGAAATCGGTCGCGAAAAAAAAATCAGCTGTTCCCTACATTTTGACGAGTAATGCGAACATATTTTATTCGCGACCTATTTTGGTATTCGTACCGAGGTCTTCCGGGACATCATACTCTGAATGCGCGGCTTCTGAAACCGCAAAAATTTCCCAATTCACCGTTAACGTACAGCAATAAGTATTAATTAGCAGTAATTAAGTAACATCAGGAAAACACTTTTCTACCAAATCTTAGCCAACAGGTTCACGGGCACTTAAGACGCTCCAGAAAGTGGGGCATGATCTGAAACTACGCTAAGAAATCGTAACATCCCATCCTCTTCATAAAACCTATAAGAAAAACAGTTCTTTTAAAAGGTGAAATACTTAATAAAAAAAGGCAAACCACATGGCGAACGGTGATTGTCAAGTTTATTTCAAACCAATTCATAGAACCGGCTTCCCGAACAGCTGTTGCGTAGAATATAAACTAAACTGCGTCTACTACGAACTCTTTATGTTGATTGTAAACCAAAACATTGCCAATCTTTTGATGTTTCACTTCATGCTCATACGTTTCAACAAGTTTTGAAGAGTTGTGTAAAGTTAAAAATATCTGTGTATTTGTTATTAAATGAAATGAATGAAAAGATGACGTGTTTGAAAGATATAAATGATTATAAGAGTTTGACCAATATAAAATAGTGTAATTTACATCAAAGCTTTTATAAAAAAAATTGTGTAAGCGTCCCGTATCTACCTATACGTCTGAAAACGGAGAATTTCAACATACAGCTTTATTTATTCCTTTGAACGATCTGAAGGTAATTTCCCAAGTAAAAGTTTCCAACAAAGATCTCCAAAAAATGATTGCTCAATCCAAAGTAATTACCTAACAACCACAAAATTAAAGAGGAAAATAACAACACGGGTTAATTTAATTCCTTCACAACATCCAGCTTTTTGACAATCGGGTCAATATTGTTTATATAACAAGCAGAAAAACAGGCACACTAAAACAAATAATTCACTTCATTGCATTGAATTAGAGGATTTTCTTTCTTTGAAATTGGGTCTGTTTTCCTGCAATCCATTGTATTGGTATTGGACCTAGTGCTTAAATGTTTACGAGTTAAGGTTCAATTCCGAAGGCGACCGCAGACTGCAAACGGCAGCGTTTTCATTAAAAACCAGTAGGAAATGCGGTCTATCAATGCGATTGGGCGGCTTTTCTGCTGCAGTTTGCGGTCTGCGGTCGCCTTCGGAATAAAACCCTTAAGGTTCACGTCAACAGGGCGCAGTATTATAGAGGTATGAGGAGTGTAAAGTGCACTCATCCTCCATTGAAAACGGAGGATGTTCCGATTATTTGTGTTCTTTCGTGAATGGCATCTCGCACGAAAACCTCTTAAGTTGAAACCTAGGAGGTTTTGGCTTTGACTTTGTACAGTCAACAAAAGAGATAGGTATTATTAATAGAAAACAAACGGCTCATATATCAAATTAAATTTCAGTCGACAACATCCGTCGGTTTCTTACTAAACTTCAACTACCTATATCCGACGATCCTGCATACTTATCTCTTTTGTTGACTGTACATAAAATTTTCCCAACACATACCTTTATATTTTCCATACTGATTAAAGCGCCACCCATATTTAAATAACTAATCTCTGTGTGGTCTAATATGACTGCATATTTACTGGTATCTGACGTCATTGAAGTAATAAACACTTGACTATCGGCAGAATCAATGCACAATACTCAGATAACATGAGCCATCTAGTACTGGTAACTAGGAAATGAACACGTGTCGAATCAATATTAATTTTATGCATTTTGTCATATAGTTTCCTGCTTGACAAGTACCATTGAGTAAATTTTTCTATGGATATGATTTCTTCCTTGTGTTAATCATATTTGTGATGATAATATAAGAACAGCATATTAGTCGATTCGCACGAATTTACAAGTATATACTCAAACTCAAAGCATTTATTTCAATTAAACCATTTACAGGCACTTTTGAATTTTCAAGAAGTCGGTCAGTCAGAAAATATGAAGCTAGTTGCCCATTCCAAAGCGTAGGCACCTATGGAGTAGAACAGCCAAGAAACTCAATGGACACTCTTTTAAATTATATTTTTACAAAAATTTTAGTTACATCATTAATGTTGAATTTATAATTATGTGTGAGAACGATGTAAAGAAAAGACTTACGCGTTAAAAGCGTCCAGAGTACAGCAAATAGTAACAAAACAATAATCCAAAAATAAAATAATTAAAAATAAGCCGAGGCATAAAAAAGACATGCACATTTTCCGAAAAGTTCAAATGACATACAGGCTCAAATTAAAATAGCAGAAACACGAATGGCAGTTGTGGTAGACCGCGAAATTCAAATTTACTTACGTTTTTCGCAATTTTCAGATCAGTGTCAGGTTGTATTTTGATCAAAATTTGATTCGCGACTATAACAGGTACGTACTTACAGAATTATAATCATTAGAATCATTAATACATCTTTCTAAGTTAGATTTGTACCACGACAACAAATCTCTTATGGAAAACTGCTTAGTGGTACAAATCTAACTTAGAAAGATGTATTAATGATTATAATTCTATAAATACGTACCTGTTATTGTCGCGAATCAAATTTTGATCAAGATACAACCTGACACTGACCTGCAAATTGCAAAAAACGTAAGAAAACTTGAATTTCGCGGTATACCACTGCGCATTCACCTTAATTTGTACAAATGTACGCGAAATCTACATACAAAACCAAGATTATATGAAGTCCTGCTGCCATTCTTCTTTTACAGGCATATGCGTTTAGAGAAACAAATTTGTTTTATTTTTAATTTATCACGTCTATGAATGTCGTCAGGTAACGTAAATTGACCCTGTTTTTTTGTAAAAAAAAAATTAAACAACTTTTCTGTACTGTTTCTTTTCATCGGATATTAAACCTACATTTGAACAAAGAAGGTACCACCAAATTATTGCTGAATCTTTCTTTAAGAAAAATCGTTTTTTTAACTTTCGACATACACACCTTTTACACTACAAATTAAATACAATAACTCCGTCTTTCACCACAACCAAAACGTATTATTAAAATGATTTAATATCACAATTTTTCAACCACCCAAAAACAATATCTTCATATTAACATTGGTTTCTTTCGGTGTATCTTGTAACAAATTATTCAAAACAAAGAGTGGTGTCCCAATCTCGTATTATCGGTCCATAAACGGCCATACATCTCGCTGTCGACGCTACGCCGCCGCCGGTGGCCGATATAGGCTATATTTGTACGGACAGCAAAATTAATAAGTGTACAGGGAGCTAATTGCGTTTACATTTAATCAAAGCTGTGCGTTGACTCCGTTCGTATAATTCCTCATGATGAGAAAACACTAAGAGATTAAAAAAAATATCAGCATATTTATTCTTCGTCTTTTTTTGCTCAGAATAAACTGGTATCACCAATTCGCCTGCCATGCGTGCCGAATATGGTACAAATTACCCTGTAGACTTAATTCTTTTTAAAAGTGAAGATCCTCAATAACTACCAGAATTCATTATCATTTTCCTGCCCTTATCCCAATTTATTTGGGGTCGGCGCAACATGTTTTTTACTTCCATACTTTTCTATTAGTCTCTGACCAGTAGTCACCACCTTTCTAGGATTTTCATCTTTCACACAGTCCAGCCATCCGGTCAATCAAGAGGTCATAGATTGTTAGTCAACTGCATACTTAACTATTTTGTCGTTAGTACAAACAGATACCATATAAATCACACGTTTAAAAGTGCCTATGAAAAATCGATCCTCACTTTGCCACTATCCGCTAAGGTAATGGAGAAGGGAGCTGGTAATGAATTGATGTGGTATCTATAGTGATAATGTTTATTTGATGTAAACCCTTTTTGGAGTGATCTCATTCTGCACTGATAAGTTTCGCATAGTTTCGCATGGGTAATTCAGAGCTAGGAAACCATATGGAATTGCGAATAGGCATACAACGAGGAGGCCAAAGAGACCAGTGGTTCAAAACTGCGTTGGGTTGACCATATGGTCACGGGAAACACCTGGATGAAGGACGCACGGAAGTAAGGCAGAAGAAACAGGACCCTATGCCCAGTGGGTGATTCCTGGCTGAAATGATAATGATGATGATTGAACGACAACTGTTGCTAATTTGATAGGCTTTGACCATCCTATCCAATACCTGGCTATCAAGTAAAAGATCATACCTTCCTAAAAATACGTGTAGTTTTTGTTTGATGCAGATGCCTTTACATATTTTGTAAACCAAACACAACCTTTCTACATACAAAACCACTGAATATGTTCCCTTTCTATCGTCAACAGTAAACAAACTCAAATCCGTCACGCATACTTGCACACTTCACCAGAACATAATCACTCCCAACTTGAACTACCGCATCCACAAATTCTTCACTCATGCCGTTACTCGCTTTCCTCTCCATTATTTAAACATTTGTACCCGTCACGTCCACAATACAGCTGATTGTACTTCGGTAAGACAGTTCCAACACGACCATTTCACTCTGACCTCTGACGCCTAGTACAAATTGATTGATACCTCCAACATTTGTTAAGGGTCCAGAGGCCAAGTACACTGGTTTTTACGCATTAATATTTATTAGTGAAAGCCTTCTTGTTTTTTTTTTTTTACGGAATCTTAACTAGATAGTTGTTGTGTGAGCCAATTAGCATTGTAACGCTACTGAGTGTAATGAGTGGACGAATTACGAAATTATAAAAGTTAAAAGGAAATTAGTGGAATAACTTTGTGCTAAAAATACCTCTTGACAGATTTTTTTTTTCATATTCGTACGTATATTTATTTAGCTAAGTATAATTATAATGAAGAAAGAATAAAACTGAGTGAGAAACTAAACTAAGATTATTCATCTTTAATTAGAAATAGGATAATTTTGGACAAATAAGTTGACAGTCAAAATAATAGTAATCAAAACTATGATTTTTAATTTGCTAGCCCAAAATGATACTTTTAGCTGTCATTTCGGTCTAGCAAATTAAAAATCTGTACGACTAAAATAATGTCATGTTGACAAAAATGATCGCCCGCAGCTGTCATTTTAGTCTAGAAACTTAAAAATCACACCACACACATACACACACCCTCACATACCACAGACTACCTACAGTATTTGTCTGTCCTTCCCCTTTTTAATCCTTCCAAAGGTTTTCTTTAAAAGATCGTTCTTAGCGATAAGACTGCCCACTGTGTCACCCATTGTAAAGTTTCTATATTGATGTCTGTAATTTATACGGTGTACATAATAAAGAGTATTCTATTCTATTCTAAAAATCTGAAAAAAGGAGGGGAAGAATCATGGGTACCAAACAAAATCGACCAAGTCAGTCAATAGGAAAAATGCCCAAAAGCCTGGCAGCACTGCCACGTTGAGTTCATTTTTAAATGAAATTGTTAATTTCCTGTGTAGATATTGTAAGTCAACAGCCCGGAAAATGGTATTTCCGTGTAAACAAGATTGTTTTATCTAATCTTTATAGCAGAGTTTTCTGACCTTATTAGCTTAAATGTTGGAAATTTTAAATACCTGAAGACTAATTAAAAACGTTCAAAATCTAGTCGCAGTCTCATCTCAGCGACAATCAATGTCAAAAACTTGTCAAAAGTGTACGGAAATAGATAGACGTATTTTTGACAGATTGAGACTGAGATCAGACTGTAAACGTTCTTAAAATTACAAGAAGAGGGGCCACCTCTGATCATGAAAATATTGGTCATTGTTCAGTGCAAACATTATGAAAAAAGGTTATGATTTTTTTCAGCTTTGTAAATAAAATTATAGAAACAAAAATATTTATAACTAGCGGCCTGCCCCAGCTTCGCACGGGTGCAATTTTTTTTCCGAAATTTTCTTTCATACAAACCTTGTACAAAAAAATAATTATACAATTTGGTGCTGTCATTCGGAAGTTATGCGCGTACATACATTTCGGCGATTCATTTTTATTTATATAAAATGAGTCTGTACCACTAATGAGTACACGCAGATGCGTGTAAAACAATACTTAAATTCAATCCTTTGAAATATTAGGAACAGACTTGTTATTAGAGAAACGGCAATTTACGTGTAATTTGTTTGTATTTCTAATTTTCTCTCCAGTACCCACAATAAATAAAACCCCAACGCAGATTTAAATCTACAAAATATTAGTTACCCATAAAACAATTTTAAACCCCAACTTAAACAAGTATTTATGCAAAATACAACAATAAATTATGTACAAAATTAAATAGTACCGCCATTTACTGCGAGTTACGACTTTTGAAGCGTGGGTTGAACGACTGATTTTCCATTGTTTTCCCATAAAACTCGACTATAAACTAAGATGAGACCATAAAAATTCTAGTGGCTTTCACAGTGATGAACTTTCTATAAGACTTAATTATGTAAGATAACCTTTACTGAATTTATTTGGAAGTTATCGGGAACATGACAACGGTGCGGAAAATAAAAACACACGTGTTTTGTTACTTTGTCCAATATTGAGGGCAACAAGGTTTTTGAAGCAGGTTTTCTTTTCAAGCATAAACTAGAAACATAATGTAGGAAGTGTTTTCGTGTAGAATTATGAAGCACTAAGATTATGACTTATAGTATATGTCACGGCTAATAACCGAAGTGCGGCTACACCTAGGTTTAACCGGCCGAAATGCGGCTACACCTAGGTTTAGCCGGGTACAACTAGGTGTAGCCGGCCACATGCGGTTCGTGTGTACTTCTGGTGACATCGGTTGCATGGTTGCGGTCGATCGATAGGCGACGTAGGATGCAAGAGCGAGCGAAGGGCACCCCGAGGTTAGGTTTCGTTAGGTTACTTTGAACCCTCTACACAGAAATAGGGACCCCGCGAAGCGGGGCTTCGTCGACGTAGGATGCACCTAGTTGTACCCGGCTAAACCTAGGTGTAGCCGCACTTCGGTTATTAGCCGTAACATATATAATAGGTAGTACCTACCAATATCTACCTATAGAATTTTACAAAGTCTGGCTATTGACGAGGATAAAAATAAATATAGTACTACAACGTTTTATAGATTCAGTAATTAAGGATCAAGAGTAAAGGAACAGAAAATGGTAGTGCTTACAAACTAAAAACTAGGTCAACAGGAAGTAGGTACCCTATAGGTTTTGATTCCCTTGCGAGTGTCAAAATATGCGGCATAAACGGAACATAAACGCCCGTATCTTTTGATTGCGTTGACTTAGAAGTTTAATTTTTTCACTGCTTCAAGGGATTGCAGCCCTGAGTATTTGATATTAATTTCAACTTGATAACTCTACGCGTTCCTGAGAAAAACTTGACAGACAGACAACAAAGTGATCTTATAAGAAGGGTTTTTCCTTTTGAGGTACGGAACCTTAAAAAACTTACTGAAATGCAAAGTGGAGAATTCTTTTATACCTAATATTTACAATATGATTATCATTATAAACAATTCATTTTCAGTATACTAATTTATTTGTTTCTGCATTGTTTTAGAGATCGAAGCAGCAGAGGCCTGCAAATGGCTGAGGGCAGCAGGATTCCCGCAGTATGCGCAGATGTACGAAGGTATGTATTGCGTCTCCATTGCGTTTATCCATACATATAGATCCTGGACCTATGTCTAGGGGCTTACAGGACCTAAGCCCAAAAAAGGCATGTTTTAGAAACAATAAAAGTATTATGATCGACTACAGTAAACAAAATCAGAAATTAGAGGTTAATCCGGATTGGATTTTCAGCTTGTTCCAGCCTATATCAGAAAGCCAATTTCCGTAATAAAAAACGTTCAAAAATCTAGTCGCAATCTCATCGCAGCAACAATCAATGTCTAAAACTTGTCAAAAATGTAGGGAAATTAGAGGTATTTTTGACAGATTGATTGAGATCAGACTTTGAACATTCTTTATACTACGAGAATTGCCCCTCAGACCTACTTTCTTCAGTTGATATAAAGATGACAAGGACCAGAAAATATTAACACTTATTCAAACTATCAACGCTCAGAATAAAATACTAAAATGTCTCCGCGGCCCTTTCACGCAAATAACTAACACTCAACTACGTGCTTACGCTACAAAATATAACGTCATAACGATACTCTAAAGTACACACTAACTTTCCTCTCAACAAATTCACAATACATAAAGCAAGGGTTTCCACGAACTCCTTGCCTATTAAGGACAGTCCCAATAATACGCAGTCCCGACTTGTCCTAACTTATCTATTAATCATACTTACTAGTCAATGCGCGGTTTGTCCCACATTTTGAATATGTATAGGATGCTGTCATCTGTTTATGCAAATTCGGATATTTAGTAATTGTGTTTTTGAATGCATTAGGTTTTTTGAAAGATTGAAAAACCCAGCAGAAATATAATTATATTATTATATTAAAAATGTTGGGTAATTTTTGACATTCAAGTAGCACTCATAAAATTATTAAGTATAACCGTATATTTGTTTTTAGTTTTGATTTTCTGTTTGGAATGGTTGAAAAACTCAGTAAGGATGTAAATATTAAAAATTTTGCATAATTTTTGACATTCAAGTAGCAAACATTTAGTAGCATAGAAGTTTTTTTGGGAAAATCAATGCATTTATGTTTTAATAAAAAATGAGGATAGTATTATTATGCTTCCATCGACATTTCATCGAAATGGTTTCTCGTACTATTTCTTTATTAATTTTTCACTTCAATACACAAAAATCTCTGTAGCCTTTGGTCTTGTGCTAGGTATTCCTTATCAAGATCCTAAACGCCGTACGGATGCCGAAACATTGCATTCATCATATTTTTTTTTTTTAAGTGTCAGTAAAGCTAATCTAATCTATTCGGAACCCCATTTCCCTTATAGAAGAAGAAAGAAAGTACATTTATTGCGGTAAACATTACTCAGAGAAAGAACAAAAACAAAAGATCAAGTTGAGGAAAAATATGCGTCACATCCACTTATGATGTCCAAAGAACAATAGGATCACATGACTCACAGCACAGACCATGTCCTTCGCAATAATAAGCCTACAAATCCCTCGACACATTTTTCAAACACCCTGTACCACTGAGCCGGTAACGAAGCTCAGTTGGCCAGATGAAGCCAAATCCCACTCAATTGATCGCTATTCTTACGTTTATTAATGAGAGAATTAAGTGGATATACCTCTTACTTTGGTTAAGATCTTTGTGCTTTTGTGGTAGGGATTTTATTGGTCTTTTTATACGGGGACGGGCAACAAAAGGTTTGCTTTTTTATTTGCAAGTTCGTCTGCTTTCTTACTTTTCGTTTTTTTTTTTTTTGTTGAAATAAACGTTATTATTTCTATTGTTTTTTTTTATTACAAAAAGGAAGAACATGTTTAAAACTAGTGTTTAATGGACAGTCAGTGGATCACACTGCGCGATTCCTTACAGGCAATCTTTGTTAGTACTGAGAGTTTTGCATGAAAATAAATAAGGAAATTAAAAAAATCAACGATGGAGGTCTATTCGATTTTCGAGCATTATCAATACCTAATAAATGATTATTAATAATTTTTTTATTTGTAAGTAAATTAGAACCTACGTATTACGTATTCAATCGACAATTCACACGAAGTGAAAAATCTAAAATGCTCAGAAGCTTTTCCATTCTTACATTTTCCAGATATCTTAATTTCATATTCCGAAGACACCGTTCAATTCGACGTGATAGGTCAGTTTCTGTCCTCTAGGACCTTTCAGTTTCGAATTACATTCCGTTATCTTTTCTCTTATGGTTTCTTTCACACTCAATTTGTTTCGTAGTTACAATTCAGTTCGTGTTTGACCCAAACTGTCTTACACAAACTCGGGTGCTCTGAACCTTTTGTACAAGAGTTGCGGATTGTTTTTAAAGCAGGCGACTTTTCGTTTTTGAAGTAAAAACTTCTTTAAGCACGTTGGGCATTTTTGAGATGGGAAAAAACCATTGAACTCGCGACACTGTTACCGACACCGCGCTACAATCGGATGTGTTCGGCTGTCCTCGGGATGTACTCGGTTTTAAATTATTTCCGATATGTCAGTGAGTGATGGCAAAGTATTCTGTTTGCGTTTTGTTTATATGACGATTAAAAAAATACACACGTAATTGTTCTTGTTTTCACTTCTGTCGGCACTCCCGGAGTGCCACTTTTTCTTTTAGTGTAATTAGGTATGACTTGTAGTTTTAGATTTATATGCAGCGTTTATCAACATTATGCAATCTTATGAGCGCAAATTGTGCTGGTTAATGATTGGTACCTATAAACAAAAACTAATGGTTTTGCTTATTGTAACATTTTTATTGCCAAACTGGTCATATAAATAGATGGGAGGGTCTACTATGCAAAGCTATGAGGTTATTGGTAAAAATCTAAAGAGAGTCTAAATTTTAACCAATAACTGTCCGTAAATTATAGGAATCGGCCATAGAAGCGTTTTATATAAGTTTTATCTAGGTACTATTCCCAGTCATTATCGATGAATGGCTAAACGTAGAACCAAGCAGATCTAACTGCTTAGTTCTATAGGGTTTATCTTGAACATTATCAACATCGGTGAACAAAAATTTTCGTGAGGAAACCAGCACCCTAATCGCGTAACACACTATCAATCGGAATCTGCATCATTTTGAAGCAAATTGCAAACCATTGCTTCGTAAGTTCGAAAAATGTGTCTGCTCAACACGTAAATAACGCAATGAATGTTGTTGAACTGTCAAAACGAAACCGATTCCGATTGATAATGTGTTACGCAATTGCCTCGCTGGACTTTGTCTGACTGAGTCAATTTGAGTCTGAACTCGCCAACCTGTCTTGACCACGCGTGATAATCAATGGTCATGCCATCTCTGTATCCATTCTTCAATCTCTTTCTTGACATTCAACGTTCTGGATGTTAGGTTAAAAAAAGCTTTTACTTTCTAATATTATATTACCTAGCGTATCCACAATATTCCCATCCTGCCATATTACATCTACGCTGACAATATAAAGTAAATTATCCTTTAATAGGAGCAAAAGGACCAAGCGGTTACTCTCGTCTTTGTGACGTAAATATTCCATTATGAAGCCCCAGATGGAATCCATTCTCCAAATATGGAATCCAGAGACGGATATTTTTTATACCAAGATGACCTGCGGGTTATGAATAATTAAATTAGATGGAGATTTAAAGGATTTTGATTATACTTTTTTATTAGTATTTTCGTTTTTTTGTCTGTATTTTTCCATGTGATCGATTCCTTGCACGTTGGTTTGAATTTGAAGTGATGAAATATAAAAAGTTTTGAAATTTATTTTCTACTTTATTATAAGTAGTTTGTAAGTTCTAAGTTTGGATTTAGGAGGTAATCTCTGGACAGAAAAGTATACTATTGCCGAGTGCCATAGAGTATGTTTTATGGTATATGTACTTGACCAAAACGCGGGTGAAGTCGCGGGCAGAAGCTAGGTTTATTACAAAAAAATAAGGTTAATTTACATGACACAAAAATGTAGGTAAGTACGTCAATATATTTTTTAAAAGCTCTTAAAACGTACTTTAGTTTTTACTAATCGCTCGCACCCATTACTGTGTCAATATATTTTTTGAAAACATAATTACTTCTGATACAATTTACACCCTGCCCAATCCTTGCAAGTTCAACTTTGTAAGCCAAGACATAAGGCTTGTATTCCTTTGCACATTTGTTTAAAGTTTTATGACTAACACCAATTGCCAAGGTCTTTATCATAACTTAAGATAACGCTTACATAAAAATGTGAGGCAGAAGATTTTGTTTGCATTCGTGTTGTATCATTGATAGACGCACTTTCCTTGTGATAATGCTTCTGACGTAGTATTCTTTATCGTAAATTCCGTCATTTTCTAAGAATTCGTGCGCTTTTTCCTGTGATTTTCTTGGTGATTCATTCAAGTTGAGTTCGAATTGGTGAGAAATGGACGTAATTTGATTAGTGATTGATTGGTTACGTGGTACGGTGTGTCAGTGTCAATAATTAAGTGTTTTTCTTAGGGAAATACTAATTATGATAGGTATGTAGAACAAATTATTTACCCATAATGTATAGTTTCATGGAATTGATACCAGCCGGTTTAAATGCATGAAGAAGCCTCCTCGTGTAGCGCAGTTTTTTCTACCAGTTACTCAACTGAACCGAGCGCTCGGCGTATCCTGGACAGTCACACCCAACACCTTATTTGACTGGCCAATTCTTCCCTTGCGGTGGTAGGGCTAACGCCCGCCTGGTTTGCGACCACCCTCCCACCGGAGTCCGGCGTCAATCAGCCTGCCGTGTTTCGTCGATTTGTGAGAGTTCCAATGCCTTAGCCATCTTCTGGGCACGTTCGTTCCATCATAGACCTCATCCATCGCTTTCCATCAGGCGTGATCGACGTCAAGAGCGGGCCCATTCAGCAATAAAAAAATTTAAAAAAACTATAAATATATCATCGTAAATAATTAGGTGAAGTGACTTTGAAATGAGCTGTCCTTCCACCGGATTGACACTATCGACAGCTCACTTCACCTAAGTTTTTACGGAATAGATCGTCAGATAACGTGTTTACCTAGTTTTATTAACAGACTTATTTCCCTTAGTGCCTAGATATAAGGTTTATAATCGTACGGATCTATGAATCAGCTAAGCGTAAGTATTACAGTCTGGTGATATTAAGGCCAGTTACAAATTAGGTTATAAAATAATAAAACAAAAGAAATGTGAATCAGAGAAGTCTAAATACATTTAGAAACAATTAATGACACTTGTATTTTCCGTACATGACAAATCAATAACCAGAATGTATTTTATCTGTCAAACGATTGTAAAACCCAGTGTTAAAAAGCATTCAATTCTTGGAAAAAAATACGAAAACGCGTGTTACAATCTATATAAGTCTTTATTTGAATGTTTTATAGATATAAGGAAGGTATTAAACACAATTTATAGGCATAATTAAATCTTAAATTATTTACTCCGTATTTAAAAAAAAAAAAACTTTATTACATTTTATTGCGGGTTTCATAAAACTGTAACACATGAGGAAATTAACAAGAAAACACATAAATTTCACCTTTTTAGTTGCTTTACAATTAATTACCGTGTTGTAAATTAAAGGTTTAAATAATTTTTAGTACTAAAACATTTTGTAACCTTCACCGAATTTACGTGCGTTATTTTTAGTCTCTGAGACCTTTTCTCTAACATTTAGCATAATCCGTCTATAATGTTTCCAGTGTTGGGAAACAGGCCTTCTCGCTGAGACAGGAGACGCGAGCCCAGTGCGGGTAGATGTCACATGTCTTCGAAATATTTTTTGGTTCTAGGATATACTGGTTTCCTCACGATGTGTTCCTTCACCGTTTTGAGAGCAGTGGCAATGAAATAATATACACAAAGTAAAGCGCCTGTCTGAGTTTGAACCTGCGACCTACAACTCCTAAGTCGCGGCCGTTACCACTGGGCCATCACTGCTCTAACAATTACATAATAAATATATAAGATGTGAATTGCGCATGGCTTTTATGTCAACGACTAACCCAGAAAAACAAAGTTAATAAGCACTATTAAAACAAAGGTAATAATAGTGCAGATTTACAATTAAATTGCAATAAACATAAACAAAAATAGACCCAACTTAACTTAAAATGAAGTTATTTGTTCCGTTACACATAGTAAAATTTTATTGACTCTATAAAACTCTGGACCTTCATAACTCTCCTATTTGTCCTTTCGAACTAGTTTCGAAACGATTTAAAATGACCCACAAAAACATAACAATAAATAAAACGACCGTTCCAATGACATAATCCAAAGATTTTGCTCTAAAAACTAAAGTAAAAAACCTTTTTTTGTGAAAGTTCCCGCCCACCCATTTGATATCCACCTACATAATACTATGGCCACAATAAATGATCGTTTACGTCATCCAAAAGTCAAACAAAACGCAACTGATTAGTCTTATCTGTAACACAGGTAAAATATTTCTCGAAAATGACTAAATTCCGAACTTTACTTTACAATAAGAATATCTGTTTGACACATTTTTGACATAAGACCACACATTATTTGCTGCGTTTTGACAATTAATTCATGCAAAAATAGCTCCTATTCCTAAGAAATAGGTATGTGTATTTATATATTTTTCGGTCTGTTGTTGTTAAAATTGTGCTGTATGAGGAGCGTAGCGATAGGGGGTCGGTATCCTTGACAAGGCAAACTTATCCGTCAAAATGTTTTTTTTTTCTCCGATTAGTTCAGGTAAGGACCAGTGGGTGACTGCATGTTGCAACGGACGGACGAACTTTGTGTGTTTTCTGTGACTTTCGACCGATAGAAATGTGTACGTTTGTATTTTGCACTGTGTGCTTTATTTAAGGAATTCGTTTGCACAAAATTATAGTTGGTAAGTGGTGTTTCTTTTTTTATATTTAGCATTTTCCCGCGATATAATATTTGGTATGCGATTCAAAAGAATTTTTATAGGTATTTTTTTGGAAGCAACAATTATCATAATTACTTGTCCGTTAAGTACCTAACTAATTATGCTATTTTTTGTGAGGCTTTAACCTCTGCGATCATTTGCAGTAAAAAATGATTCATGAGAATAGGAAAAATATTATTATAATCTCTCAAAAATCTACCAAACTCTAGAAAACAAATTAGACGATACGTCTCGTAGGTACCGATACCCAATCACCTACAGCTAGAATACTATTCGAAACCAGTCCTCAAAATGTGACCAAATACCTCCTCGAACTATTAAACGACCTTCTAAATGCCCATATCCTACATCAACTATTGACTTTTCAAAGCACAGCTGACTAAGTAGGCGTGACCGGTCCAGCGTAGGACGTACTGAATAAAATACTAAGAAGGTCCACAAAGCACAAGTCTTTGACGTTCGAAAATTGCTAATTCTCAGCCTAATTTGAATATTTTTTTTTTTCATAATTACAATTCATACTAGTCAAAAAGTACTTATTATAAATTCTTGTCCCTTGTTTTAAAATATACATGTACATATTATTAATATTATTTTAAATCTGTTAGCTTATATATTATGTAAATACTAAGATTAAATGTCTTGTTCTTCTAAACTCCGCGACGGATTTTGATGCTGTTTTCACCAGCATTTAAAGAATTAACTCCGGAAGTTTTATTTGTTTAAAAACTTAATATTAAACTTACGAATAATATAGAAATCTCAAAAACCGTGCTAAGATGAGGCGGGTCGTACTCGTTAGTCAGCTATAAAAATGAAAAAGTTGTAGCAGGAAACAGAGTCGCAATCTTGCAATTTTCGAGTGTCATTAACAAACCCACATTTTTTAGAGGATAAGCTGTTCGAATGCAGTTCATCTGTGGACACTCGAGATGACGAATGACACAAAAAATATTCAAGCACGTAAAATGGGCCATACTTAACCTTGCTTTAAATAATAGCAAAAAAGCACCCCTTGAACGTATCTAGAGATATCAAAATTAGATAATAAAACCATGTTTGGAGATTTTAATTAAAAAAAATGGCAACTGATTACTATAAGTGACATTAATATACATACAAACAATATATAATGTCTTTTTTTATGGATGGGAAATCATCTAATGACCCCTCCCGCTCTGGGTGGAATATATATTGTCTTAAGTTAGATTTAAAGGCGCAAAAAAATCAAAAACAAAATGATCCTGAACACATTAACACTATTAAGACTATGTCACTGTGACTGCAATTGAAAGAAAAGATAGAAAAAAAGTTTATACTGTCACAGAAATACGTGCATATAAAAAAGGTTGCTCGAATACGAATACCTATAGTTCTTACCTACCTACTTTTTCAATCACAAGCCTCACTTTTGAACATAAGTTTTGACCCGTGGGGTAATTGCGTAACACACTCAGTAGCAATGGATTCAATTTTGACAGTTCAACAACATTCATTGCGTTGTTTACGTTGTTGAGAAGACACATTTTTCGAACATATAAATTAAAAAAATACGTTTATTTGCGGCAAACACGACTCATAAAAAAAAAACAAACAAAATAACAATTTGGGAGCAAACATATGTGTCACATCTACGCAAAACGGTCATCGCTCAGCATAATGCTAAGACCTATACGAGACAGAGCCCCAGCGCTGGTTTTCAGCGACAGCCGGCGTTGACGTGATGACGTCAGCCAGTAAAGCCGTCCATATGAAGCAATGGATTAGCAATATCCTTCAAAATTATTCAGATGGAGATTGATAGAGTGTTACGCAATTATGCAAGTGTTTCACTGTGTATAATAATTATGACTGCAGTAGTATGGTCCTTCTGAACATACATATGACATGGTGTTATGACTAAAATGAACGGTGCGGTGAGACCATCTATTAACACTATTAGATAATGTCTTACAAGGAAACTGACGTCAGTTATGAATGAAGTGTTTGTCGTCGATTTTTAAATTGCTGCTGACATATTTACCCGACTGCGATGAAGCCCTAATAGAGGGTTATGTTTTTGAAGTGGTTTTTTTTATGTATTTTGACGTGGTAACGCCTAAAGATGAAATATATCTGCTGCTGGATTATTTAACTTTTACAATTATATTGAAGGAACAGTCTAATTTTTATCTCTTTGAAGATTATTAAATTTATTCCTGTAACTAAGTAGGTACCTATTATATCTGCCGGTTGTTCGAAAGCTCCGCCCAGAGCGGGACAAGTTATTTGATGATTTCCCACCCAAAAAAAACCTATTATACGTAGACAAAATGTAATTCAGATTTATACCTGAACGCTAGTAAAGCTCAGAAAAATATAGATCTTAATATCCCGAAAGCAATTCGCCAACAGGCAGACGTAAACAAAATTCTATAATAAACCCAAATGCGAGCAATATTTTATACGACGACGTCTGTACGTAAGAGCGCCATCTTGAATATTGCTCACACGTCAAATTGCCCCTGACCTTTGTTAAGTATCAATTTAGATACCTTTACGCATATATTCAAACTTATGACATAGGTATTCGCTTGTTAAATACATTCTTTTTTTTACATTGTAACATTTGAAATGACGTATTTACCATCCAGCTTGATTATTTTTACAGGATAAGTTGTTTTAGAGGAAAAATATTTAAAAATGCTGCAGGGAAAAATCGAATTTCTAAATTATTACATTAAGTTTTGATCTAAATGGCAATCTTAATAAATGAGCAATTTAAAATGCAAGGACATTGTTGACAGAAGACGAACTAGCAAGGGATCGAGGAGAGGGGGGGGGGGGAGGTGGAGGGGGTGGAGGGGGATCAGACCGGAATAAATCGTTGTTTGAATGCCAAGCTAATAAAATGACGTTATTGCAATATTGATGACATCAAAGGTGATCTTATTGATATAATGAGTCATTCTGTTCAGAGGCTTTTGGGGAGGCCTTTGCTCAGAAGTGTGACAGTATAGGCTAACTTAAAAAAAATACAAACATATTAAAGTACAGACGCCAGCACATCAAGCTACCCGAAACTGTCAAACTTTCCCAAACAACTTTGAACCTTTCTTTAGCGGTAAAGTTGAAAATCTGTTAAAGAAATTTGACAAATTGTAGTAGGTTGATGTGCTGGGCTGATGTCTGTACGTTAGGGCTTGCACACAAAACTGCGAATCGGCGCGATGCGAATTCGCAACGCAGAAAGGTTATATAGGTTGGAACTAGAAAGAGCTCGCAGATTTTTGCGATGCGACGTCGCATCGCAGTTTTGTGTACGAGCCCTTAAACAATCCCGTTTCATCACAATAATCCTCTACACATAGGGTTACCATTTAGAAATTTGAAAAGTCCTGACAAAAAGCCTGACATTTCAATAAAAGTCTGGACATTTTAGTCACAAAATCCAAACATTACCCACAGTTACCTACAGTTATATTACGCACAGTCGTATGTGGTATGGTAGGCATGGTAGCAGACGCTCGCGAGGGGCTGCGGGGTGAGGGGATAAAAAAAAAGTGCGCTGCAAAATATAAATTTTACCAGAAACTAGCGTTAAGCTTGATTATTTTACGTAAAGTTATTTTTATTTTGAAGAAAATATTTTATGTTTGAACTAGTTGAGCTATACTTACAAGATTTTAGTTTATGATCTCGTTAAGTTGATAAAAAGTATATTGTGATTATGTTGTTTTGAGATGAATGAGAAGTTAATAAAAGTTTTATTACTCGTATTCCATCTCAGCCAAAAAATCCGGACAAAGTCGGGACAAAAGTCTAGAAGTCCGGACTTGTCCGTACAAATCCGGACGTATGGTAACCCTATCTACACACAAAACAATTAACAAGGCAACATAAAACATAAATACTGGCAAATTAACAACACACTTTAGTCGTCTTTTAATTACTGACGGCAATCATGAAGACATCTGCAGCTGTGAACAATGGCCGGCCACTTTGATGATCATCATCGTTGAGCCTGGTGACATTGTGATTATCATTATTGACTTGTTAATGAAATAATTAACCTAGGTGTTAAGTGGGCGAAACTCCGCAAGACTATTTATGCGGTTCCATAAAAAAGGTTAATCTTCTGCCACGAGTTGCGTATTCTCATGTACACATACATACATATATAAACTCATGCCTTGGTCCCACGGGGGTAGGCAGAAACTATAGAACTAATAATATATAAATAATACTATACTATAGAAATAATAATAAATATAATGTTTATTTGCCAAAAACAGTGTTTAGGTTTCCTTATAGTCTACATTAATAACTAGGTTTAAAAAAAAAACCGTGGCACTCCGGGAGTGCCGACAGAAGTGAAAACAAAACACAAACAGAATACTTCGCCATCACTCACTGACATATCGGATATACATTAAAACCGAGTACATCCCGAGGACAGCCGAACACATCCGAAGCGGTGTCATTACGGTAACAGTGGCGCGACTTCAACGGTTTTTTCCCTTCTCAAAAAATGCCCAACGAGGCTAAAAACATTTCACTTAAAAAAAATATGACGCAAAGGAAACATTTTGCTTATGAACTCCATAATAGGTCGAGCCTGTCTTGTGGAGTCCATGGGTGGTATTACCTTACCACTGCTGCACAAATATTTGACTTGAGCGTTAATACTTTATCCAAGAATATTCTATTAACTTGTACCTTACACTTTAGAATATAATATTATGCACATTACCCTTCAGAGCTTTCAGAACTTTATCCATTCAGCTACATTGCCATTTTTCCCGCCGCTACCCTTCAACGTCACCGTTAATGAATGTCTTTCATACAAACTGAAGGGGAAACTGGGCCAAGTTTCCTCTATGCTTTATACGCACGCGATGGAATGACTCAATAATCTTTTGCGTGTTTGAAAAGAATTGTTTTGTTGTTGGTGAGAAGTTGACACTTTGTTATGGGCAAAATTAGCAATGGGCATTGTTGGCTATGACCGGGCAGTGTTAAGCCTTGGGCAAGGTTTGGGTAGGCTATTATGTGATTATTTATGGAATAGTTATTATTTATAAAATTGTTAGTCTTTTTTTAATGTTTAATAAATTAACCGAAGTTTTTTATTGACAAAAGTAAGGATTTATTCCGGTCTCAAACCCTGAGCCCCCCTCCACCCCCCCCCCGCCCTTGATCCCATTACCTATTCAAAATAAAAAGTGTGATAGGGTTGTAGGTAAACTAGCTATCCAACGATCTTTTCAAATCTTAAGTACAGTTACCAAAGGAGATAAGTAACCAGGTTCGTCGGATATAGTTGAAGTTTAATAAGAAACCGATGGGTGTTTTCGAATAAAATTTAATTTAATTAATAGAAAACAAACAGTTCATTTATCTAATTAAATCTCATTCAAAAACATCAATCGGTTTCTTACTAAACTTCAACTACAATATCTGAACTATATCCGACGACCCTGGTTAATTATCTCTTTTGGTGACCGTACCTTTAGAAACTTGAGATACGAAAAAAATCACATATGAAGGCACTTCAAAAGCGGAGAACATGCCGAAACCAACAAAATAATAGGCCCAACATGCGTTCTGTCACGTTCGCATCGAAATATCTTTGTAACGTGTCGAGCATTCACCATAGAGACAGAATCTGATAAAGATCTTTTAATACCACAGATTTGGTTTCGTTTTGTTGGACATTTTCCTTTGATAAGGTTAAGGATTATCTAAGTAATTGTCGTAGTATGAACAGTTAAGCAAGAAGTAGTATGAAGATCAATTCGCCTTATTTAATATTAAACTAAACATTCTTTTTTTTTTGCTTTGACAATATTTAACACAACTATTTACACTAGGTACTCAAATACTTAAATGACTAATTAACTAACTATACAAATACAAAGGTACATTTAAGCTTCGAAGTACTCGTCCGAATCGCTGTCATCTGGAAACGAGCCCAGAAGACTGGCAGCATTGGATACAAAGTTTTGGATCATTTGTCGCTTGTTACTCATCTCTTTAATGATAAATGATTTTATTTCTGTAAGTAGGTTTGCACAAACACTTTTTTTAAACTAGATGAGGTCGACGTTTCCTATCTGACTACTATGAGAAGAAAGGCCGAAACAAACTCAGAGGTCACAGTCTCTTTTAAAGTCCAGACATAATTTTTGTCAGGTTATATGAATACCATGTAGATCGAGGTCTGAGATGGTCTTTTGAGGAAAGAACCACACAGATTGAGTAGACTTGTCTAGTCAGTGCACGCATTTGTCAGAAATCGTGCAGCTCAACTCAAAACTTAAGGAGTTTGTTATTTTATTCTTTTGGCTAGCATTCTAACAATCCACCTAAGAGGTAGCAGCTTAATTAATCTAGTTCTTAGTTTGATTGTTATTATGGAGCTATTACCTAAAAAATCTCCGTCGTTAAAGGATGAATATTTTTTTTCAATTT
This sequence comes from Hydraecia micacea, assembly GCA_914767645.1. Lineage (NCBI taxonomy): Eukaryota > Metazoa > Arthropoda > Insecta > Lepidoptera > Noctuidae > Hydraecia > Hydraecia micacea. The sequence continues at coordinate 12,269,665 of OU611795.1, forward strand.
GAAAAACCTTCAACACTCATTTGCCCATTGTATCACCCTTTGTAAATTTTGGGCGAAGAGAATCAATTCTTTTTATTATAATTTTTCACGTTCAAAAGTGCCTTTAGTGTGCCTAGTTGAAATAAATGATTTGACTTTGACTTTTTACATTTATATCAGTAATTTTTATGGTGTACATAATAAAAAGATTCTACATATATATCTACCTATCCAGTCAAAGGGAACCGTGTATAATACAATGCCTACCTATTTCATTTGGGTATCTATTTTATTTGTGTGGGTAGTTCGGTTGAGCTGCAATCAATCGGCACAATAAGTATCTTTGTATAGTCTACAACACATGTGCGGATTAACCTTGTGCGTCTCGCTTGAAATCATCTTCTGTATGTGACCAGTCATAAACTTGTAAAGTTCATTACTTTACTCCGTAGTTAAGAAAAACTTTCTGCCTAACGAAGACATCATAGCAAATCATCTAAGGGTAGCGGTATTTACAACGTCACATGCGAACAGTGCGTCATACTGACGTCACGCAAAATCCTGCATCTCGCAAGCAGTTTATCGCGCAACTAGCATAGATACAATAGCCCGACATGAAATAAGTTGCCCTAAGTTGCCCGCCAGACACAACACCCGTCTGGTCGGAGGATCCTCCCTTTTCTATGAGTGTACTTTACACCCTGTCCCTCATACCTCTATACAGGGTGTAATTTTAATCACCGTTTTCCTCTTAAGGGGTCATTGTACTCATCATTATGAACAACTTTTACTATGGGACCAAATCTGAAATCGTAAAAAAAAATCAGCTGTTCCCTACATTTTGACGCGAACATAAATGTAGGGAACAGCTGATTTTTTTTTTACGATTTCAGGTTTGGTCGTTTGACATATCGCATATAGATTAAAACCAAGTACATCCCGAGGACAGCCGAACACATCCGAAGCGGTGTCGTTACGGTAACAGTGGCGCGAAGTCAATGGTTTTTCCCATCTCAAAAAATGAAAAAAAAAAACACTAAAGAAGTTTTCACTTCAAAAATATCTTTCGCATTTTAAAGAAGATGAATCGCTCTCCACTCGCACCTTGGTCCACTCGCCATTTATTTTGCCCAGTACGAGTATGACTGACCTCAGTACTCCCATGTGGGACCAATTGAATTGTGCAATGATACACTTACTGCACTTGGTCCCCGACCACAAGCCATTTGTTATTTCAGTTCTGTGATGCGGATGAAGAATGTGGAGCTTTGTTTATGTTCACGACTGTTTTGGTAAAGAGGTTAGCAGAGATGTAGGTTTGTGAAGTATTGCTATGTATAATAATATGTATGTCAATAGTGGCAATAGAGTAAAAATATAGCCAGGTTCTTCTTTAGTTGATGATCGTTAGACAAGTACGTCTAACCGGTTCACTGCTGGAGTATCCCACAGGGCTCTCCCTCCCATATACCTAACCCCATAACTCCCCATACAACTTTCGATTTCCGTACTTAGTATTTCAGATTTTATCTGCTTGAAATAAACATGGTTCATAGTAAAAAAAAAAACAAATAGAGCAAAAGTGTTAGTTACATATTCAGCCTATAATTTTTCCACTGCTGCGAGAGTGACAATAGGCCTCATCTCAATGAGAGGGAGTGTGCTGTAATCCTCCACGCGGGCCCAGTGCGGGTTGGTAGACTATGTCACATATGCTCGAATTTTTGGTTCTAGGACATGCCGGTTTCGTTACGATGTTTTTCTTTACCCGTTTTTAAGAGCAGTGGGTGATGAAATAATTTACTCAAAGTGAAGCGCCTGACTGGGTTCGAACCTGCGACCTACAACTCGTAAGTGGTGGCCGTTACCACTGGACCAGCACTGCTGGTTTGGTTAAAAGCATGAAAATAATTTATCATACGGAAACAAAAAAACATTAATAGCTAAATAATCAAAAGATAATAGATATCAATTAAATCGTAACTGGAATTTAAGGCGGAGGTTTCCGAAAACGGTCAAAAGTTGGTTTTTTAAAGCAGTGTATCTCTTAAACCGTAAATACTTTTGACCAAAGAAAAAATTATGATATTTTCAAGTCTTACTTTAATACAGTGATGGAACTGAAATCATAAATAAATATACATTAATGCATCAAAATAATGTTCAAATACCTACCTCTTAATTTTCTTTAAAAGCAGTTTATCCCTTCATTAACAATTTTAATTACAATTAAAAATATACCATTAAATGTCTAATGCCAAACTGCATTCAGTGATGGATTATTTATTATTAAATAGTTTTTGTAAATAGATAATTTCTTCATATTTTCAATAAATTACCACCGTTGTGTCATCGCGCTTCTCTTTCTTTTCTATGCAGTCCGACAGTGACCGCGCTTTAGGTCATGTAGTCGCCTTAACTGATAAAACCATTATCAGCTAATGAGGTACTCGTAACAGACACAATCATAAATTAATGTAACATTTTCTTCGATTACATATTTATCTATTATCTTTTCAATATTATTGTTATTGTAAGTATTATGATACGATCAGTAGCTTAATATTCTAAAACGTAAATGACAACTAAATCTTGACAGTTCAACTACGTTCATTGCGTTATTTACGTTATAGAGCAATCGAATTTGTCAAACTTATGAAGCAATGGATTATGAACATCCTCCAAAACCCTCGGATTTAGATTGAAACTGCAATTAGGGTGCTGGTGTACCTATAGTACAGACGCCAGCACATCAAGCTACTACAATCTGTCAAATTTCTTTAATAGATTTTCAACTTTATCGCCAAAGCATAATGTTCAAGGTTGATTGGGAAAATTTTACAGTTTCGGGTAGCTTGATGTGCTGGCGTCTGTACCTGTGTCTGTATCGCCAATGGGGCGAGCCTATTGCCAACGACCGGACATAAATCCAGACTTCGGGCTGCTACTGAGAAATACCTCATAGAAAACCCTTTTTTCTTATATCTATGGAAAAATAACATTTTGCCCGACTTTGGAATCGAACCTCATGTGTGTCAGCAGTAAAGATTGCTACCATTAGAACAACGAAAACAATATTTAAATCTCAAAATGGCTTCATTCGTGCTAAAGAAACTGACTGACCCACTTTATCAATTAATAATCCAGCAACCTAGTTGCGTAGCAAACTATCAATCTTAATCCGAATCACTTTGAAGGATATTGCTAATCCATTCATTTTTCATATGTTCGAAAAATTTGTCTGCTCAACAACATAACTAGTGGGAACAAACCAAATAACGCAATGAATGTTGTCGAACTGTCAAAATTAAAGCCATTGCTACTGTTAATGCGTTACGTACGCAATTACCCCATAGGGCTTTCAATAGTATCAACTAATCCCATATCAAAAGTATTTTTTTAATTTTTCCCAATACAAAAATGTTTAGAAGAGAGGGGCAATTCTCGTAATTTTAAGAACGAGAACGTTCACAGTCAGATCTCAGTCTCAATCTGTCAAAAATACCTTTAATTTCCCTACATTTTGACAAGATTTTGACATTTGTTTATCGCTAAGATGAGACTGCGACTAGATTTTAAACTTTTTAAATTACGAGAATTGGCATTCAGTAGTACCCATGGCAAACGACGCCATATTGTCTCATGGTTTATGTGCTTTGATCGTAATAATTATTAATTAATATTCAGCTGACGTTAATTAGCTAGATGTATCAATCATCGTTGTTTGATGAGTGACGTATCATGGCGGGAGATTTAGGAGATACAGTAATTGAATTATTGGTAATAATAATATATTCTGTGCTTTGAATATTCGATTAGAGCACACAGACCAATGTATGAACGGTAATGTTCCCAGTTGATTTATAATGTATACTAGCTTCTGCCCGCGACTTCGTCCGCGTGAAATTTCACCCTCCCCCCCATTCACCCTCTTAGGGGTGGAATTTCGAAAAACCCTTTCTTTGTGGATACCTACTCTTCACAAAGAACACACCCTCCAAATTTCATGTCTCAGAACCAGCGGTTTAGGCTATGCGTTGCGTTGATATATCAGTCAGTCAGGACTTTGAATTAATTAGTCTCCAATACTGTCCAAGAGGCTAAAGTTTACCGGAATCTGCGACACTGTTAATTTAAACTAAATTAGAACATTTCCAAAATGTCTTTGAACACTACCTACCCCAAAACCTCTACCAAGCGTGCATATAAACATGCGTGACTACCCGCACGTTGATCGCAAATGCGTAGATTGTCATCAACAGTATCATTGCTGATTCCAATTATCTATCTAGTTCAATTAAACTGACTGGAAACTTATCACTCGCGAATTGTTTAGACGTTGAAGAACAGCTGCGCGTAAACGGCATTCTTTTTTTTAATTTGAAATTAGAAGTCATTTTTATTTCGATAGTGTTTTGTTTTCTTAGTGCATGTCCTCGACCTCGTCGGGCGGAAAATTTTGTGTTGTGAAAATTCTTTACGAAATTAAGGTCAAAATTAAGTAGCAAAGAGATAGTTAAGCTGGTGGCAAGTGATTGAATTGGTTGTGGTTACTTAGTAATTTTCATGAGTTTAATATAACAGTGTTACTTAGCTATTATAGATAGTGCCATCAACGAAGACGCAGCCCACTCTTCTTCCTAATCGCTAATGGTTATCGCTAGTTAATTCCGCTAGTGTTTTAGATTTTGATACACACTAATTACCCACTAATAAGTAACTTGTGTAACGACAAAACTAAAACACTAGCGGAATGTTGCACACTTGTACTGTAAGCGATTCGGAAGAAGAGTGGGACGCATCTTTGTGGATGGCGCTATCTGCATTGTTCGGTTTCATAATTTCTAACCTGACGATATTATACAAGGAAGTACAATGTATGGAACTAAAAAGACGCTTTTAAATTTTCGTTCACGATAACGAAATAACGTGCACGTAGATATTTCCATGCATTTTATGGACGAGAACGTGGACGTCCGCGATAATATCGTCAGGTTACCTATAATAAAAGCGTACAATTTTTGTGTGGATTAGCCTTTCAGAAATCGAGTGTGACTCTGATTAAGATGAGGACAAAACTATTTCATTTAGCATAATTTCGATGTTGCATCCCAGAACAACGCATCTGTTAAACCCTTTGTAAAGTGTTTGTGAGATAAACCTGTTTTACTACAAGTACATAAACTGCATAATCTGAAAGTGCATCACATAATATTCTAGAGAAACTGTGTTTGTTTAAGTGCTGACTTTACACAGTAAGGTAAATAAAATGCATTTATTGAAGAATAACGTTTGTATCCAGACGGATGTTGAGATCGAATCTCCAGGTAAATATACTATTCTTCCTTTAATATCAAAACTGGTTAAAGTATAAAAGTATATTCTAACAATTTACTATAGGTAAAGGAATCAAGCTAACATTGACACGCACAATATCGCTCGTTGAATTTGAATCTCAAAATGTATAGCTATAATTACCAGTATTCAATCTGCCTAGCCTTTTCCCAACTACGTTGGGGTCGGCTTCCAGTCTAACTGGATGCAGCTGAATACCAGTATTTTACATAGAGCGACTGCCTATCTGACCTCCACAACCCTATTACTGGATGATACGATACCACTTGGTGTTTTTAATTACCGCTATTGTCAAGCGAATTAGCGAACCTGAAAATTTAAAAAATTAAAGTTTTTTTATTTGCCTTAAGTTCAGAAACAAAATATATCTTAATACTACGGTAAAGAAAGTATCTACCTACCAACCAAAGTGATTCACTATTTCGTAAACTAATCTTAACCAACAGTTCAAGATTACTCATAATAACATAAATCTAAAACACAATCCAAAGTACAGTTGCGGACAAAACCGTTACCCTTTATCTAAAGTACACAATTATCCAATTCTATTCTAAATGTTATCACTTAGTGAACAATGTTATCAATTTCGGCTGAGCCCTAATGATAGAGTACCCTTTGAAAAGCAATTGGTAGTATATACAGTTGTTAGTCTGTATTGTTGGTACGTTGACGTGCAATGAGACTAATATTTGGAACTAGCTTTTGCCCGCGACTTCGTCCGCGTGGAATAATGACTTCCGGAAAAAAACAATTTATCCCCCTTTTCTCCCCGTTGGGAGGGAATTTCCAAAAATCCTCTCTTAGTGGTAGCCTACTCCTCCCAACAAACACACGTGCCAAATTTCAGCTCTCTACTGCCAGTAGTTTCGGCTGTGCGTTGTCTGTCAGTCACTCAGTAACGGAAGAGTTTTATATATATAGATATAGATAGCTGTGCCCGCAACTCCGTCAGTGTGTAATTCCTTGTGTGTTATTAAGTTAATGTATTGGTAATATTATTTAGATCACGTTCACATGAGGCTTAAGTACCTATACAACGAAATTACTACTTCACCTAAAAATAAATAAAATGTAAACTATTAATAATTTGTAATTTGAACGAATATAATACACTACCAAAATAACTAATAGGTACCTATTTTATAAAATAACAACAAAAGAAAACTAAATTAATTTAAAGACTAAAAGTCGCGCTGATAAACAATATTTTCTGTCAATAAGGTCGAATGCTCGGAACGTCTACTCGCATCAACAGCCAAATATTGTATGAAGTTCGCGTTTTTTTTTTTTTAGAATATTGCATCTCGTAGTTGACCTTGAGAGGTCGTGACTACTTAACCGGACTATCCTGTGGTTGCCTTAAGTAAACTCAAAGCCTCCAGCCAGGGGCAAATATCTTATGTACTAAGCGACTACACGCTAAGGGCACCCCCTGTGGGGTACGAACCTCGGCTTAGGGCGTCGCTGGGGGAGGGCAGCAAGATGGGACAGGCTGGATCTGGTTTTTATTATTTAAGCTTGATGAGGCTGGCGTTTCCTAGCTGACTACTCTGAGAAGAAACGCCGAAACAAACTCAAAGGTCACGGTCGGGAATTTAGAACTACTGGCTCAGCTGCGGCGCGGGCTGGCACTTCTTCGAGCAAGGGTCGGGGGGGAGGCATTTAATTGAGGACGTCGCGAGGGACCTCGGCGGCGAGGTCGGAATGAGTTCTGTATTTGTGCACTGTACTGGTTGACTCATAGAAACATATATCTATGGGTTGACTTATTGCTCTCCTGGAGGAGGGTTATGGGGTCGTCAGGGTCGGAGAGGACATGCCTTGGACGGCGGCATTTGCTGATTTTGGAGGGGGTATACCTGGCGGCCTCCACAACCAGAGGTTTGCGGTGCTTGGCGGCGGTATCGAAGAAGCGCTTGGAAAGGCGCTTCATGAATTGATGGATGGTGGGGATTTTGAGGTCAACATGGAGGATCACATTTCGAACGAACCAGGGGGGGATCCCGTAGCCTTTCGGAGGAATCGGTTTTGGAGGGTCTGCATCCTATGGATGTGGTGGGGCTTTGCGTGGGCAAAGACTACACAGGCGTATGTCATTATTGGACGTATGCGCGCTGTGTAAATGCGCATTTTGCACATAAGTGACAATTTGCTGCGTGCATTTAGGACGGAGTGGAGTCTGCCGAGAGCGAAAGCGGCGCGCGAGCGGACCGTCTTTATGTGCTCTGCGAAGGAGAGGTGATTGTCGAGTATTACTCCAAGGTATTTGGCTCGCTTCTCCCAAGGGATCGGCTTGCCGAACATGGTGATAGGTCGGGGGGGAGTGGGTCTAAGTCGTGGTTTCGAGTAGAAGTTCGCGTTTGGATCCCCCGCCCTTTTATACTTCCCGCCACGAGCCGCGTCGAGCGCGGCGACCGTTACACAAAAATAATCCTTATAGCATGATTCAGTATTCACGCGCTATGGCTTATTAGCGTATTTCATGTATAACTTTGGTGTTTCTGTACCGATTTCTATGATTCTTTTTTATTAAATAGGTAATAATGTTAACATTTTTTAATTAGGGATGAGTGAGAGTGTTATAAACGTAAGAGTAGACAAATATAATCAGAAAACTCCGAACGGCTAAGCTATCGGGAGTTACACGTGTTATTGTGAGTCAACCATTAAAGATAGACATTTGCTGTCGTGGAATATTTTTTATATAATTTTAAGGAAAACATTTCCGTCATACATGATTTTTGTGTAGCTTTAACCATTAAGGCTGCACACGCGACGGAAGCTTAAAAAATGGAGTAAGTTCTCCTGTTTTCCCAACATTTCCCTTCACTGCTCTGCTCCTATTGATCGTAGCGTGATGAAAAGTATACTATAACCTGCCCAGGAGTATGAAGAACCATTGTACCAAATTTCGTTGAAATCTGTCGAGTAGTTTTTGTTTCTATAAAGAACATACAGACAGACAGACAGACAGACAGACAGACAGACAAAAATTTTACTGATTGCATTTTTGGCGTCAGTATCGATCACTAATCACCCGCTGATAGTTTTTTTGGAAATACATTTCATGTACAGAATTGACCTCTCTACAGATTTATTATAAGTATAGATTTATTATAAGTATAGATAGATTTGGGCTAATAATTATATTTCCATTGTTGTTTATTGTATTGTTTGAGGGGTCCGTGGCTAAATAATAACAGCCGCACAGGTCGATCGATCAGGTTAAGCTACGCTTGCCGCGGTTGGTCTGTGGATGGGTGACCATCTTTACATACTGAGACCCCTCCGTGCCTCGGAAAGCACGTTAAGCCGTTGGTCCCGGCTGTCATTCGTGGATCTTTGACAGTCGTTATGGGTAGTCAGAAGCCCGAAAGTCTGACAACCAGTCTTACCAAGGGGTATCGTATTACCCAGTAACTGGGTTGTGGAGGTCAGATAGGCAGTCGCTCCATGTAAAATACTGGTATTCAGCTGCATCCGGTTAGACTGGAAGCCGACCCCAACATAGTTGGGAAAAGGCTAGGCAGATGATGTTTATTGTATTGATTGTAAGATGATTCATTAGCTACAGCAACTTAAAGCAAACTCACTAATTACCTACGCAAAGAACTGTCTTTTATCACAGTGCAAAGTAAGAAAAGATCTCTATTATCGCTAGTTTTACATGACTAAGAACATTTTTAAGAATGGTAATTATCTGTCATTTATTTTACCTATAAGTGTCTCGTTGCGGGCCAATCTATATACTTTATTGTACACCAGAAAAAACATAACAAAGAAAAAAACAAAAAATCGATTCATCATCATCTGCCTAGCCTTTTTCCCAACTAGTTGGGGTCGGCTTCCAGTCTAACCGGATGCAGCTGAATACCAGTATTTTACATGGAGCGACTGCCTATCTGACCTCCACAACCCAGTTACTGGCTAATACGATACCCCTTGGTAAGACTGGTTGTCAGACTTTCGGGCTTCTGACTACCCGTAACGACTTAACATAAAACATACAATGGGCGGCCTTATCGTTTTCTGCGATCTCTTCCAGGCAACCTTTTGGGAAGGAGTCAAGTTCGTTCCTTCATTCGTCTTGGTCTGCCGCGATGTTGTCTAGCATTTAATAGGACCTCAAAAACCCCCAATCAGTGGTTATTTTAGCCCGCAGCTTATCTGATATGCGGCAAACATGTTCGGTCCAATCCCACTTAATATTGGCTGCTTTACGTATAAAATTCGAAATATTTTACTTTTTTATTTGTCATTCATATCTCCATCTCCATTCGAACAACAACAAAATCGTTTTCCATTCATGCAAGAAAAAAACAAAATACAATCAATTGTACAAACATAAGGTAAAAACGGGCAATAGACTAACGAAAGTCGACCTGTTGCTATAAAACTCGGTTAAAAATAGATAAAAAGACAGATTGAATGAATTCATTTATGGCGAGTTAATCGAATACACGGCCGGCTGACCAGGGCTTTGTGAAATGGTTTTAATTTGCGGAGTGAGGCAACCCTATTTGTTTGATGTACTGTTGGAGACACAAGTGGTTGGGCAGATATTTGATTGTTTTTTTTTTTTGTTGGACATCAACGAAGCTTAGAGGACTGCGATGATTTTTTTCCGATCTTTCGTATCGTTGTACGACAGCTAAAGCCGGGTACTCACTAGCGAGCTGTAACTGTAACATGCTTGATACAGTAACAAGGTTCTAGTGTGGTGGCAGGTTTGCGAACCACGTACACACTATGTTTTCTTGGTAACAGTATATGCAACGGTTACAGTTACGGCTCGCTAGTGAGTACCCGGCTTAAAAAAACAGTAAATAAAGGTAGTATAATTTATACAATAGCAACACGAATGTATTTCCTGAAGGGTTAGGCAGAGAGTAAGGGAGTAAGGAAAAATGAGGGTGCTATATATCTATATAGCACCCTCATTTACCATTAGTGGGCGAGCCAAATCAATAATTTATTAATGATCTTGTAGATTTATTATGATAAATCTTTTGACGCCAACTTGTATTCATCCTTCTTTGATCAAAAACGAAGGATTAGGTAATAAACAAAGTAATGTATACGGTTGCCTTAGTAAACGATTGACGCTTGATTGATTTATCGGTTCATCTACATATTATTATGTTGTCTTTACATGTAACGCTACGTGACACAAATAAAAAATATTTTTATGTAGGTAGTTTATTTTATTTCCTTAAACTTAGAACATTTATTAATTCCAACTTAAAAAAAAAAGGTCAACTAAAATGTTCCTTAAATTGTTAATAACAGGATTGCACTTTATACTATATTGTTAGTAAATTAAACTGAAGACGAATTAATGACAAGAGCACCCACCAACTAGACACAACGAGAAAAGTGAACGAGGGTACCTATAAGTCTTCTCACAAATTGCCTTATTACGGCAGAGGAAGTGTCTCCCGCTACAGCCTGAAGTCTTGAAACTTCTGGACTCTTAGCCATAAGTAGGTATTAATAGAAAAATAAAATACAGACATTATTTGACAGTTAACAAGCAGTGCTGATTATTAAAAGCTCCTTGATAAATAAAGTTTAGAAAAAATATACACAGAAATATCAATTTAAGATTAAATTCTTCATTTCGTAGAAAATCTACACTTAGAAAGTCGTATAAATATTTGATACTGGTACTCGAGTCGAAGGATTTCTTATACAATTCAATTTTGGAGCCAATATTTGCTCACTACGGCGAAATACAGTTTGAAAAGTAAAATTGAAATAGTTGCAGTGTTACGGAAAATCTCATATGCTCACACGTTTAGGATTTCAATGTAAACGGGGCAAATGGATTTTGAAGTTAAACAGGTGGAAAAGGAAAATTTTACGAAGAAAACTTGTTCGTTCACCGTCTTTGTATTTGTCCATGATAACATTTGTTACCTATATATTTTCTTTTCTTTCTTTCTTTCTTTCTATACATTATTTTTCATTGAACATCGAAAACAAATAATCTCTTAGTTTAAATTAAATCGTTGATTATTGTGGACTTTTAAAAAAGAATTAAGTTTTCACGTAGCCATTTGCAAAATTGATCATTCGTTCTCCTGCTCTTATCCGAACTTATTTGGGGTCTTTGCTACTTGTCTTTTTCTTCCCTACTTCTCTAATAGTCGTCATCTCGGTATATCTCAAATAAAAAGTATCTGACTATTAAAAAATTGGCTCTTATAAAAATTAAGATAGGTAATATGATACTTATGACGATAGCCCCCATTCTAGCCATATTATATTTTACAGTCCATGCATCGTTTCTTTGGTCTTCCTCTACACTTATACCATTTGCAAAATTAAGACATGTAATGTAGACTTATTATGTTCTGTAAGAAGAAAAAAACCTTATTTTTTTCGTTAGCGCTTTTCGCCATGACTGTAGATAGGTACAGTACTTGAAAGATAGGTAAACAACTAAACAGCGAAAGTGATAGATATTTTTATAGAACATTTATATTCATCCGTTTTTTGCCAGATGTATTGGATTTTGTTGAAAATAAATGAGAAACGGCTCACGCAGTCACGATCATCACGAAATTTTGTAACAATGAATGAATTCAGGCGAATTCCTAACAATTGATTTGCACGCTAAAACCGTTGAACGGAATGGATGAAATTTTGACCACAGATAGACCAGGACCTGAGAAAGGATATAGGCTACTCTTCATCCTGGCTCGCAGACGTAGTCGCGGGCAACAGCTAGTTAGTAATAAATCATTATTTTGATAATATTTTTTTTCTTTTTTCTGTTATTGTGTTTTCTTTCTACAAACATTGAGATCTTTCGTACCTTAACCACCAATACTATAATTTTGACGATCTTGATCTTGGCTTGAGCCCCCCTGGGGATACCCCTTGGCAAGACTGGTTGTCAGATTTTCGGGCTTCCGACTACCCATAACGACTGTCAAAAATCTACGAATGACAGCCGGGACCTACGGCTTAACGTGCTTTCCGAGGCACGGAAGGGTTTCGATATGTAATGGATGGTCACCCATCCACGAACCGACCTCGGTAAGCGTAGCTTAACCTTTGATCGACTGCGACTGCTGTTATTATTTAGCCCCGAGCCCAAAGGGACAGTCAATATCTTTATTATACTCTGCTCTCAACTGTACATAGAGCTTCGCCGCCCATATTTACAATGGCTACCTATGTCTACGTACAACACCGACCGACTTTGTTAATTGGATTCTGATAAGTAATTGTTCTCCTCTATCGGCAAGAGAGACGCTTAGATTACTGACGCAGCCAATTTTGGGGATAATTTGCTTTGTGTCATATAAAGTGATTTGTGGTTTATTTTGGGAAGACACGTGCAAGCTTGTCATCATAAAAATACATAGAACTAGATAGATATTTAAAAATAATAGGATCTGATAGAAATATTTTGATTTATTATATTAGCAGTAGGTATTTGTCAATTTTTCGCAAACATATTTTATAGCACTGTGTGACCTAAACCCGCAATTAAGTCACTCTTTCTGTGACTTAAGTAGTCCATTTTTACACAGAAAAGCATGACTTAAGTGCGGGTTTAGGTCACACGTGCTATAGAATAGTATACGATTCGTGTGACTTAAATAGTCTATTAATTCACGACGTAAGTCACACGTATCGTAATATACCTACTAATTTAGAATGTTGAAATTTCATCGATATTTTTAGGTACCTAATAAGCACAATAATGGCGGCGATTCCCTTGTTCACAAACTAAAGTAAATTAAAGTTTAGAGCATCTCTTTCTTTCTATTTCATTAAGAAAAGGACAGAAGATAAATATTAGTTTAGTCCTGTCTATAGTTCAGTTATTAGCAAGCAAAAAAAATATTTTGTCCTTTACCTCACAAACCATTCACCCGCAGTACACTTCAGGACAGATAAAACCGCCCAGCTAACGATTTAATTAAAGCTTTTAAATCTTCTTTTTCCTTTCACCTCGATGAAAAGTTCTTGGAAAATTGGCGTCAACGGAAAACATTGAATAAAACGAAGGCTTAAACCAATTTAGCTTTTTGCAAAGTTTTTGGCTCAAACTTTTCGGTGTTTTGTTAGCTTTATTAAAAATTGTGTTAGCTGTTAGGTTAGGTTTTCTTTCTTATTCGCTTTTGCATGTTATTAAATTATCTTTTTTTTTGATATCTTGAGGTGTCTGAGAAGAAAGGTTACTGATCTTTTTAAAAGTTTATTTTTTGGCAATAGCCGAAACAGCTGTTGGTAAAGTATGATTAGTTTTGTTTTTTAAATTATTTATTCAGAGAATACTGTGTTTTGTCTAGCAACTTTGAAAATATGGGTTACCCAGTAAGTTTCCAAATAGGATAATGAGTTTAAAATCGTAGTCATTGAACAATTTAGTTAAAAATACTCTACAGTGTCCTTTTTACCCTACTGTAACGATATTAAAAAAAAAAACCCCTCAAAACATACATGTATCGTGAGACACAAATAAAACATAAAACTGCCTAAAACATTCCACAGACACGCACCATTAAAAAGACAATATACTGTCCACAAAAAGGAAAAATTACTACTTAAAGAATACAAATGGCGGACAAAAGGCGCCTACTTCACATGCCAAACGTCAAGCTGCCAGTCACCAAGTCACTTGTCTATCTGACAGAATAATACATGAATACATTTACTCAAACGTGAACTTGAATGCCTTTGTCCCTTAGTAGGAAAATATTTTAATAAAGCATAAGAAAAAAGCTAGGTGTTTTTTTCTGGTACGATTTGCATAACCCCACACTAAACTTGCCTTTATAGGTCCAATATACCTTTAGATGTCATTATTGCATGGACCTATAAAGGCAAGTTTACACATTTACAGAGGGTGACAGGTTATCGACGCGCAACCTGTTACCATAGATTCAGTACATGATTCTGAACCAACCTACGATTTTGACCGCTTAGGTATTGCCCTTTTCTATGAAACAGCAGATTTTTTTCCCGGATATTTCTTCGCTAGCGAAAACAAAAAATTAAAGGAACCATAAACAAATCATCCATGCCCGATACTTTTTTGTCTGAATGTATATCATACTTTGAAATTCTAACAGGTGTCAACATAACTAAAAAAAACTTAGACAAATCAAAAAAAGGGAACATCCTATTGGTCCCCTGACTGGTCATTCTAATCCTAATCCTAACTAATATTATAAATGCGAAAGTAAGTTTGTTTGTTTGTTTATTACCTTTTTACGCCTAAACCACTGAACCGGTCATCCTGAAAATTTGCTTATAGACATTGTCAGGAGTACAGAAACGGACATAGGGTACCTTTCATCCCGAAAAAAAGTGCTGTTCCCGAGGCACAGTCAGGCCGCAGCCGATCGCACAGTCAGGTGAAAAAGGTAAGTTTAGAAGGACTGAGAGACCCTACATTATTTTGAAATAAAATGTACCCTAAATTATCTATACATCTATACAAATAAATAAAATTGGAGTGTCTGTTTGTAATATTAAAATAGCCGCTTTTTACTAAATGCATATGGATGTATACACGGTACCGGGTACATACTACCAAAATAACATTTTTTACCATTTTTGACTGTATGTCTGTTTGTTCCGGCTAATCTCTGAAACGGCTGGACCGATTTTGACGGGACTTTCACTGGCCGTTAGCTGATGTAATAAGGAGTAACTTAAGCTATTTTTATTTTAGAAAAAAAATTAGGGTACCGCGCAAAAAAATTAAAACGTTTTCCGACATGCACGCAAACGAAGTCGCGGGCACAGCTAGTTTTGAAATAAAATGTCTGAAACAATTCAGTGGTTTCACTTACTGCTGAAGTTTCAGTTTAGTTACAAACTTGAAGTGTGCAAGATTTACGGTTCACAACTGTAACTATCGTAATGCAAACAAACAAGTAAGTTTGTCACGAGTTTGCCAAGCCCTTCGGATTACATTATAAATATAATGACATAAATATTACATTGGTTTGAGTTCTATGAAATGTTAAATTATGACATTTATTTTCAACAATGATCTGAATAGATATACAGGGTGACTGGTAATTAGTGACCGATACGTAAACACGTGATTGTACTCATGATAACAAACAACTTTTACTATGGGACCAAACCTGAAATCGCGAAAAAAAAATCTGCTGTTCCCTACATTTATGTTCGCATAACTCGTCAAAATGTAGGGAACAGCTGATTTTTTTTTACGATTTCAGGTTTTGTCCCATAGTAAAATTTGTTCATAATGATGAGTACAATGACCCCAGAGGAAAACGGTGATTAAAATTACACCCTGTATATAATATAGCTTGTTAATAGTTCATATCCATTTTACGTATTATTAACATTAGTACTGTATCGGAGGATATATTTGGGTAAAACCTGCCGAGATTTATTCAAAAGGCACAATTAATCATTGAAAAAGGTCTGATATTATAATATCAGACGTTTTTCAATGATTGATTCAGGCCATGTGGGTGGGGTTACAGCAACGGTATAACGTTGTTGCAATTTTGCTAACATGGCAGGTGATTTTATTTTCTTTTTGTAAAGGAATAGACATTGTGAGTTATAACATCGCCTTGGATGATTCTGTAAAGGTGTTATAATTGTGATTTAAATAAATAAATAAATACATTTTCATATCTCATAAAATAAATATACAACACCTATTTTATGTACTTCGGGGGCTTGTCGCTAAGTAATAACAGCCGCACGGGTCGATCGCTCAGGTTAAGCTTCGCTTGCTACGGTAGGTCCGACGATGGGTGACCATCTTTACATACCAAGACCCTCCGTGCCTCACAAAACACGTTAAGCCGTTGGTCCCGGCTGTCATTCGTGGATCTTTGACAGTCGTTACGGGTAGTTAGAAGCCCGAAAGTCTGACAACCAGTCTTACCAAGCGGTATCGTATTACCTGTAACTGGGTTGTGAAGGTCAGATAGGCAGTCGCTCCGAGTAAACTACCAGTATTCAGCTGCATCCGGTTAGACTGGAGGCCAACCCTAATATAAGTAGTTGGGAAAAGGCTAGCCAGATGACGACCTATTTTATGTACTTCACATTTAATATTCTAATTACATCCTACACAAATCTTTGAGAGTCTTAACTCTCATTAGATGCCGATTTACATGTAACACTCAATTTCACTCCCTATCATTTCCGTAACCAAGACAGAAGCCTCATAAGCACTCAAATATAAGCCTTATTGCCATAAAAAATATGCCTTTCAAGGGTGGATTTTCCCTTAAATAAATAACAATATACTTACATGAAAGCCTCCACTGGTTTAGGTTCTGATTTGGGATAAAAGGCGAGAGCATTCAAGCGTGCACTTCACAGGCTGGCGACCGCGTGCTAATTTTAAACACGGCCCCGAGTGTAGGGTTGTATGTACACTGCCGTGCAATGTAAAGTATACAACTGTATACAGCTAGTATATTATGAGTATGAGCGTATGTGGGAATGAAAATAAGGGTGCATCATTTTCTTTTTCGGTGAAACCGTTTTTGTTTTTTTTTTAGGTGCTCTGTCTGTAGGGTTTTATACACTGTCGTGTAATGAAAAGGTACAGGTAGAGGTAATTAAGTAGGGTGAAGTTTACAAATTGTGGAGTTGGTTTTTGAATCTAGAATAGAATACTCTTTATTATGTAGTACCATTTATAAATTACAGATATTAATATAGAAACTTTACAATGGATGGCAAAATGGTTAGCTACTCTACTAACATTATGTGCACTTTCGTGCAATCACACAGATAAATGCGTAATTGTTTCTATAACATAACCAAATGGCTTACTATACTCTTGACAATATTATAATTCATTTGATTTGTTTTTTAAAATGCTTTAATTACGACTTTTAAAGAAAAAAATAACATCAAAATAAAAATACTTACTCCTTTTTAACTTTTCTTCTTTTTGACTTGTAGTCTACGGTTATTATTATTTATTGAAATAAAAAGAAACTAAAATATGTGAACTGCGATGATTTTTAAAGAAAAAAATATACAGTGCTGTGACTGTGATTCATACAGCCTGTCAACGTGAACTACGTCCGTGTAAATGGAAAACCACATACACAAAAGTGAAATATGAAAATCTGTTTGCAGCTATTTTTGTGCACTGAAAATATGTTTTTATAAGTACTGCTTCTATTTAGATAAACAAATGTATGTATGGTAGCATTTGCAGTAGCTACCCAAAGTTATTTAGATAATATTAATATAAATCAGGTGGACAACATTGCAGATAGCCTAAAAATCCTATTTATATTAAAAAAAAATACAGCCCATGAAAATACAAAGCAACATTTCACCAGAAAAACAAACATACTTTCACAAATAACATAAATTTACAACAACGCGAGCCTAACTAAATAAATGTAATTTATCCAAGGGTTCCCTTTTCCGTCCAGATAGTGTTTACCTAAAAAGGTTGTCGTAATGATGCCTATTTTCGGCCGCCAGTGTATGAATTTCATAAAATATGTAATAGTTGCTCATAATATTATTATTAAAATAAATTTAAAAGGTCGCAGGGTTAAGGAGCTACGGCAGCGCCGGCGCAAACGTTTTGTTTTCGTTGTTTAGTTTCTCTATTTTGGTGTGAACATGTTTTAAAGGCACGATTTTGTTGCTATTTCTTGATCGGTAAAATAATTTAAGTATAAACAGGCAATACCTATAGACTAGTGCTTTATGAAGCAATTATTAATGTCATTTGGGCACGGTATTTGTATATTTAGCTGTTATTGGTCATTTTTAATTATTTTTACCTATTGTGATATAGGACTTTTAGGTATGTACAGTCGAGGTGAGTCGCAGTACAGTTTTGTCGCACAAGCGTTAATCGCACATCCATTTGTCGAGTTCACGTAGTACACTCAGAGTATTTAGATATTAATGTTCCGAAGAGTAATCAAATATTTTTGACTGCACTACCGTAACATATTATGAACAGTTTATAAATATGATAACATTTTATTGATGTCTAAGTTTGTATAGAACTATATGATCATTTTAACCCTTACAATATTTTGAAACATTGTCACTGCCAGTGCCAATATATTAGTGAATTCAATTGTACAGACGAATAAAATTCGTGTTTACAAAGTATTAAAACATTTGTGCCGATTCCCTTGTTCAAAAACTAAACTAAATGTAAGTTCAGTGCATCTTATTCTTTCTATTTCATTAAGAAAAGGGTAGAAGACAAATTTTAGTTTAGTCCTGTCAAATTAATCAGCGCTTAACACTACTCCATACAAGTTTAGACGTGATTAAAAACTTGCCTACTAAAATTACATCAATTTACGTCAGGCGCTTTAAGCTCACTTCACCTAAGTTGTTATGGTGAGATTTGTACAGAATAGCACTACTGGTCACTAGTCTACTATTTATGGTTTAAATTCTATTAGCTGTCTTCAGCTAATAGAAGAGAGAGTCTCAAGATTTTTAGCCAGAGACCTAATATTAAAATAACAGTTTCCCCAACTAAAAAAAAAACCAATCAATATCTACGTTCGAGGATTAGTAAGCACAGTATTTAAATAAGATTTCTCTACCAATTCAAACGAACACAGCTGTCAAATAATTGACCCAAAAGCCAATTTATTTCTACGCCGTCTCAATTTCAGCCGTTCATAAAACTGGGGTGAGTTTTTTTTTTCAGAACAAAAACTTCGCAACTCTGGGAAGAAACATTAAGGAAATTGCTTCCTGTCTGTCCCGGTAACGAAGTGCGAAAGCCTTTTTCTGTTCGTCTGCCGTTCAGTTAATTACCGTATTGACTACGTTCGAGGGTGCTGTGTGGTGCTGAATGGCGCTTGGCGGTTCTCTCTGGGGTGTGAATTGAAGGAATTGTTATAAGTTTGTTAAAACAATTAGCGACTTTTCAAAAAAAATTTACGCTGTTTTATGTAGAAACTTGTAGAAATAGAAGAATTTCTCAATTTGAGTAACTAGAAACTTTCAGCCGCTCCGCGGAAAGTTTCCGCATCCGGTTAGACTGGAAGCCGACCCTAACATAGTTGGGAAAAGGCTAGGCAGACGATGATTATAATTTAGGAAACTTTTACAGCCGTTTCTTCTTTCCACCATTTATATTTTCTCATGTTCAAATATCAATTCTCAATCCTGAAATTTTTTCTTGAAAATACACTGTTACGTATTATCCATACTAACCCCCTTACTAATAAACGTATTATATCAGATGAATAGTTACACTCCGATTTCTCTCTTTCAGTCATCAGTAATTTGACCTTTGAAAGAAGAAGACAAAGCGCTGTGTAACTATACAGACGCTATACAACGTTTATTGGTAAGGCGGTAATAATATAAATACAATAGTAACTATGACTGGTCGTCATGTTCGTCAGATAAGTAGCCCAGGACCTCGAGAAATTCAAGGTTACTTTCATCGGGAATATTTGTTTCAAAAAAATTTGAAATACAAATTACACGCAAGCGAAATCGCGAATCTTAATCATCAGCATATTCCGCATATTCGTAAAACGATTTATTCCGGTCTGATCCACTGAGCCCCCCTCCACCCCCCCCCCTCCCACTCTCCCCCCTCCCCTCCTCGATCCCCTGCTAGTTCGCCTTCTCGCACTTTTTTTTTTTTTTTTTTGGATGGGAAATCATCTAATGACTCCTCCCGCTCTGGGTGGAGCAGAAGGGAGTGTCAGACTCTTACTGACTAAAACCCACCCGTGTTCCTTCCTTAGCCCTTTATGTTCCGGGGCAGCGGTAACCCTTTCGGACGATCCCGCTACCCCGGCAGGCTTTGGCCCTGGCGGGCCCCTTCCTTAATGCTGACATCTCTACCACGCACTTCATTTGTTCATATCATCCTGAAAGATCCGCTCTAGATAGAATTAGTCGCTCAGAGACACTAAACAATTCCTATCAGACAATCAACACTTAACAACAGACAACAACAATCAACAACAACTAATGTTGCTGTCCGAACCTACGTCACGTCAGGCACCCTCGTCAGATTATGACATATGTTGCCAGCAGAAATAAAGCAGCCACTACCTTGTAAGCTGGTAACACATTATTTTTCGCTGATTGATGGTAATTATTTTAAATTCGGGTTTGAGGTTTTTGATGGGCCCTTGTTATCCGAGTTTGAATTGGTTTTGCATAAATAAAATGTTTCATCTGATTAATTAATTATGTTAAAAAGATGCAAAGTTCGGACCGAAAATAAAATTCGCTTCTGTTCTATTGTCATGGCTTTCATTTGTCGTTAAAAGTTGCATTCATCTAAGTATAGCGAAAATAAGAGAGGCAATTCCCGTATTTTTAAGGACGTTTTCTAATCTCACTCTCAATCTGTCAAAAATACAATCAATTTCCCTACATTTTTGACAAGTTTATGACATTGATTGTCGCTGAGATGAGATTGTGATTTGAACGTTTCTTAAGAACGAGAATTGGCCATTAGGGTCAGTTTCTGTCGTTCGGTTCAACACCACTGTTCATACCAACAAACATCATAGCCTAATCAAAAAACGGGAAGTATATTATGACAGTGGCATTCACCAACGTAGATTGCAGTCCTTTCCTTCTGACAAAATGGATGTTCAAGTCCCACTAGAGAATTATAGGCTAATCACAGATACAGATAGACGCAAGATAATGCAAGTATTTCATTCTTTTTTTTACTACCTACTATGACGTCACAAGCATTATTTAGTGATGGGAATATCAAATCGATTTAAAGACGCCGCCGCGTGCGGCACCCGTCTTACCCTTACCACACCCCCGGAGCCTAGCGCTAGCGCTCACGCTCACCCAGCCAGCAGTACACAAGACTAAGCTCGAAAGTGGAGGCTTACGATTTTTGTACGTAAGCTGGTGCGATTTTTGGCACGCGAGGTAGTTTCTCGCGTTATTTAGGTGTACCTTTAGTAGACACACCTTCCAATATATATAAATAAAAGGATAATAAACGTATTATTGAAATCCTTAGAACGGTCTTTCCTTTGGTGTTCAACCATTAACCCTATGTGAGGCAGAAAGCATTTATCATCTATCATCATCCACAGCACGACTTCGCCCATTGCCGAGCACAGGCTTCTCTTTTCAACTGTCAATCCCTCCGCCCCTGTGCCATTCAGGTTCTACCCGCGATGGTAACAATGTCGTCCGCCCATCTCGCCGCCGGACGACCGACATTTCGTCATCCAGTACTTGGATGCCACTTGGCAACCCTTGGTACGTTCCTTACTCCACCTGTCATCACTGTGCCTTGCCAGGTGTCCTGCTCAACTCCATTAGAGTTCCATAATTCGTTTTCCCGATATAAATGTATTTGCTGTCTTTCTTTCTATTTCCTTTACCAAACATCAAGTGGCTCGGTGAACAAAACCCACCGGCCATTCTCCAAAAAACATCATATTTACAGACCTGCTACATCCTATCGTAACATTTAAAACATCTCTATTAAGGCCAAGGGCATTTATTGAGTTTAACATCGCCTTTACGACCGCCATATTATACCACATTTAATAAAGTCAAGTATGTTTATATTGAGGGCTCCGAGATGAATATATTATTCTTTGATCGCGTTTTTTTCTTCAGGATAACAAACAATTGCGCAATGATTAATATTTAGGTACAGATATTTCATGAAACACTTAGTTAATCACGCAACCAGCATCATTATCCACAAATTAATATCCGGTGTGTGACACGATGAGTTTTTACGAGAAAATGTATATTTTTACTGTGATGTCCCATTTCTATTCCGTTGCCTTTAAATTCAATTGGCCTGGTCATTGGTCAAGGTCATTGGTCAACTTTTATCCAACTACGTTGGGGTCGGCTTCCAGTCTAACCAGATGCAGCTGAATACCAGTATATTCCTTGGAGCGACTGACTTTTTGACTTCCACAACCTAATTACTGAGTAATACGATACCCCTTGGTCAGACTGGTTGTCTGACGTTTGGGCTTCTGCCTATCCGTAACGACTGTCTAAGATTATCTACGAAAGGACTGCGACCGTAGGTTAATCTTCGATGGACTCGTGCAGCTGTTATCATTTAGCCACGAGCCCCTCTCCTAATCGTTCATTGGCATCATGTAGAAAATATTGACCGGATTTTTCATATTTTCTTCTATTGCTATGGCTACATTGTCGCGATAACGCGAACTACACTTCGCGCGCTCTCTGTTGTACAGCAAAACGTCGAGCGGTGTGCGAGAGAGTGCGCGAGAAGTGTAGTTCGCGTTTATAGCGAAAATGTAGCCGTAGCATAACACGTACTAATCTCGCTTGCAATGTTTGTTACTTAGGGAATTCAAAATTCGTGGAATATCGTTACAAATAGAAGAATATAATCATTAAGTCCGCCTCTGTACCTTTCTAGTGCACAAAATAAACAAATACTGTTTTATTTTAATCCTGAAATATTATGATTCCAATACGAAAATAAAATCCCAGCAATACCACATAATTTCCCATATAATCAAGTTCGACAATTATTTTCAAACGCGACCTACATCCTCGACATACGACGTGCGACTGCGCCTCCCCACTTCCGTTACCCCCTCTCCTGACCGGATGCTGACGTCAACACGATACGGGACGCTTTGTGACAACCGGCCTACTTTTGTACCCCGCGATAAGTTTAAATGTGTCTTTTTTCTGCATTTATAGAACTGCTGTAACATTGTTGAAGCGTGCGATGACAATTGCAGGCTCTATTGTATATCAGTGTCTGTTGTACATGGAATAAACAGGGTCAGGCTATTTAAGTTTTTTAGAATATTTTTTTATTAAATACACAGAAAACTTCCACCTGTGATCCAACGCCTTTAGAATTCAGGAACATGTCTCAGTAACTTAGTAATGTTTTGACAAAGAAATACCATATTAAGTGGATTTTTTACTCAACATAAATAATAATAATAATAATAATCATTTTATTTCAGAATTCCATAAATTTGTTAGTAAAACATTAACCTTAAATAACTATGTTAGTAAAACATGCAGGTTGGACAAACAATGGACGAGCGGGCAATCAAATTTCCCTGCAATGACATTCAGGAGACTGTTCGAGCTGCCCCGGACCCTCTGCAGCAGCGACGCGGCACGCTTACGTCTGATCGCTGCGAAGCCATCAGTGTGCGCATCAGCAAACATTCCCGACGCACTGCAGAAGCGTGGAAGCCCCAGCAGCATCCTGAACGCATTGTTGTATTGAATTCGAAGAACATTGATGGCCTTCTGCGTACAACTCGTCCAGAGGCCGCACGTGTAAAATGTCTGACAGTATGCTTTAAACAGCGTCACTTTCACTTCACACGTGCAACGAGCAAACCTACGGACAAGCATGTTGCATCGAACCGCCAATGCTCTTCGTTCCCTTTCTACATCCAGATCATCTTTGATGCCCGCTGTTACAATATGGCCGAGATATTTAAATTGTTGAACACGACTTAAGATATTACCTGCTAGCTTAATGGGAGGAAAACTTTCTGAGGACTTTGCTCCAAAAATAAGAACCTCACTCTTTTTGGCATTGTATCTTAAACCGTGTTCCTCAACATACCTCTCACAAACATCCAACAGCTTTCTCAAGCCTGAGACTGACGGGCTCAATAGTGCCATATCATCGGCGTAGCTGATATTATTAAACGCTACTCCATCTATATAACAGCCGGCCTGCAAGCTGCTGAGCTCACTAATGAGTCCGTCTATGTATAGGTTAAACAATATCGGAGAAGTCAAACCACCCTGTCTGACCCCACACTCCAACCTATACTCATCAGAATTGGCCTCAGCCCAACGCACACAATTCACCTGATGACCATACCAGTACCTGAAGATCTTTATCATCTCTACGGGCATATTTGCCTTGCGTAACTTACCCCACAACTTATCATAATTCACCGTATCAA
Organism: Hydraecia micacea; assembly: GCA_914767645.1. NCBI lineage: Eukaryota > Metazoa > Arthropoda > Insecta > Lepidoptera > Noctuidae > Hydraecia > Hydraecia micacea. Next base: position 12,293,919 of record OU611795.1, read on the forward strand.
ACGCCTTTGACATATCAAGGAAGCAAGAAAATACAGGACTCTGATTATCTACGTAATAGCTTACTGTCTTTTTTAGGCACAATATAGCAGTCTCTGTTGATAGTCCCTTGCGAAAACCGTGCTGAGCATCATGCAACGTAAAAAAAATAAAAACACGGTACAAATTCCACAAAATGGCGCCACAAAATGCAAACATTAACCAACCTTTTCTTTCCTTTCCACCCTCTGTTTTATTGCGGCTTTTACCTTTCAAAGAACCTCTGTTACACGTTGATTGATTTAAAAAAAAACCTGAAACCCTGAACTGAAGGCCAGTTTGAGTGAATTACCATAACAAAGAGGCAGGTAACCGAGTTTGTCAGGAAACAAGCACCCTGTACACGCCTAATATTGGCGGGTAGTGCACAAAGGGTGTTGCCAGCAGGACATGCAGGGAGAGTAATGCAATTTTGATCAACATGGCAGCAGTCTGGCGCAACTGTCTAATAAAAAATGAAACTATGAAACGTGCACTAAACATAATGGCGGCTATCGCTGTCTCGCTTTAACATCTGCAGTCTGTGCATAGTCGTGTCATTTTTGCTATGTTGGTATTCAGTTTTAGCGTAAGTTTCATACAAGCGCCGTTTTTCATCTTTTTCTATGGGACTCCCGTCTCTTATAAGGAACATTACTTACTCTATGCATGGCAGTTTATTGACCAGTAAGATGGTTGAAGCCGTGATATAGTTATATCCCTAGGGATACCTATATGTCTATAGTTTCAAACATCTTACTGCGACATACAGTGTCGGTGATATTTATCTAATCGCGACTACATCGAGTGGCACCTCGAGAGAAAATGGTCTCGAGCCCTTAGTTAATTAGAAATAATATAAAGGACAATGCCCATTTTGTTAGGAGTTTTGGGCCCCTCAAAAACTTCGCATGTCACGGTGGTTTTAACTTGGTTTTGTAGACCTGGAATTACCTTTTCATATCCTGAAATCGATTTTCAATTTTTCACCCTAGTTTAAGAGAAATCCAATTTTTTCGGATGCTTAAATTGAGGTTATAAAACAAGTTTTTTTTTGTTTTAAACATATTTGAAACTAAAATAATAATATTGTTAACCTCTTGACCGCTTGTGTTGCATTTATGCGACACATATTTCCGTGTCCCTATCGCTCGTGTCGTATTTCTGCGACAGAGAACATGCATGTTTTTTTCGTTCTATTAACTGCGTGGTACAATTAAAACCATTATTATTTAATAATGCTTTTAGTTGTACCACGCAAATAAAAGCTTTTGATAATTATTTAATTGATACAACAATTTCCCCTTATATATTGTAGGTATTATTTTATCGATTTGTAGCCGCGCGCTGGGGGCACGGCAATTGATATTTAGCAAAGCGCTTAAAAGGTGTATTAATATTGATTCCTGAATTTAGAAAATACTACATAACTTCTCTTGCTTGATATTATAAAGGCTAAGTACTTGCGCTTACAAATATCCCTTGCCATGCCATGCCGGCAGTCAGCGTTAAGTGGCTGTGCCCTCACCACTAATAGGTAGTGTTTTTAAAAATAAATACTTACCTACGACTAAAGCCTTAGGTTAGAAGAGCTCATGGCTAGGTTACAACAACCGCACAGATCCATCTCTAGTTAACCTAAGATGCTCTATGGCTGCTTACTTTAAAAAAAAACGACAATAAATAGTAGGTATAACATTTATTCTTCAAGGAACATATGGTCTAGAAATTGTGCTGGGGCGCTTATATCATTAAAACAACCCCAGCTTAATTACCACAATACGGTCAAAGTTCGAGCGTAGCACCCTACTGTACGATTTAACACTAAGCAACTAAAATAATAAGCAATGATACTCTCTAAAGAATTTGCCCTATCTTGCTCTCTGCTCATCAAAATCAAAAGTAATTTATTCAAACTAGGCTGAGAATCAGCAGTTTTCGAACATCAAAATTACAAAAGACCGTCCCGCCAAAACGCCCGCCCTTCAGCACTTCCTGGTGCTTTCGCTGGGGAGAAGAAGTGGCGCAACAAACTCCCCAGCAGCACAGCTGTCTGTTCAGTTAGAAAATACATATACATAAATATGTGTAATAAATCCTGCTACTCACATGTCTTGATATAATTCTAGCCCTAACTAGAAAATTGTTTTGACATGTCATTGAAGTCTGTTTCTCAGTAGCTTTTTCAAGTTTTGTGAAAATATAATCTACTTGAAATCCAGTAAAATCTGAATATGGGGCTTCTAGTTCATCCTAACGATTGCTATGTAAATGATATCTGCAGATTCTTGCAGTGAAGGGAATATATACTTTTTGATGTAACAACAAAACTTCTTTTATAGTGCCTGGTACTAACAGACGTTAAGTGTTCGCACAACCAAGGAACAGGCAATGTCGTTAACTTGCCGAAACCCGTTTGTACTTTAGTGAATTAATTTTTGAAAATGTTCGAGGCAATTGTTGTTCCTGAGGTGGTGGAACCAGCAGTGGTAGTGGAGGTGGTATAGGAATCACAGCATCTGCGATGTTATCGTCCATGTTATCAGTCACTGGTGCAGACTCCACAGTGGGTTTGTTAACACCACCAATGGCCTGGCTCTGTATTCCTCTCGATGCAGACTCCCAACAAGCACGACGAACTCGTTCCAAATTCAAAGCCTAAAAATAAGAAAATATGATATATATATACTATTTATTTTTGTTCAATTAGTTCAATCATAATTATAATGCCACGATTAAAACACTTACGTGATGAGCTGGTGTCCATCTTAGTATAAAGTTCCTTTGAGGACAGTCTTGACTAACCCTATGAGTTCTGCGACATGCAATTGACATGCCACACGCAAAACATATGTTGAGGTGTCCAAGAGCAGGGGATACAAGGGATAGAGTTGTGGTTGATGATGTCTGGTTTTGTAATAATACAAAACATTCAACACACAGGATGTCATCAGAGGATATCTGAAAAGATAACAAAAGTAAATCAGTGAATTCCTAAATAGATAATACGTACATTTATTCATGTGCTCATTGCAATGGTCTAGGTTTTCTAACAGATCACCATACACTGCCTAAAACGTTAACTTTTGTTATAGTGGAAATAATAGCAGTTGACGATGATCCCTTGATTGACCAAACACAAGCATCCTAAATGTTCGTATAAGTCTTGTAAATGACACATTATACACTTACCGGTGTAGGTGTTACCCAGGATCTCAGAAGGATAAGCATTGGTTCATCTAATTCTTCGATTTGACGTCTACGAAGATTAGGCGCCAAACGTAGGGAGCAATTGACACATCGGCGAGAGAGAGGGCGGTTTACCCGACCTCTACATCAGGGGTAAAATAAGAGTCCAAGGCTCACTTAAAAACTAGAATAGAGTCAATTTGTTCACTTATCACTAAAACAAACAAGAGTCCAAAGCTCATTTGTCACTAAAACAGGAGTCCAATATCACAAAACAAATCCACTGGAGAAACGTAAACGCTCAACTAGACAGCTTTAAATTGTAACGAATAGAATTAAATACGGAAGAATAAATATATCCAACTCGACGCAAAACAAACGGCACGAAGCAATTTGATTGATGCATTGATTTGACAGTTGATCTGTCAAGTGTGACCATGTTATTAAATATTTTGGTAATCGATTTACCAAATCGATTTGTTATTCATAATATTATTTACATAATTAATTAAAAAGATAATTATAAATGCTATTTAGGTATGTATAGGAAGTACTAACCTGAGTACTAACCATAATAATATCTGTGGTACCAACTTTTGTTTAGAAACTAATCAGGCATGAATGTAGCGTAATATTTCTGACGGTAGGAAATACCATGATACCTATGATAATATTTTTTTTAGTTTATTTACTACTTCTATTTTCTTTATTTGAGCCCGCCCATCGTCTACTTCGCGCCTAATCAGTTACATGAGAGTGTCAGGAGAAAAGCTATATTGTAGCCTATCTCCGATCATTTTCGTCGGCGGATTAGTAAAATATCGATATTTTCAATCGATTAAAAATATTTAATTGACATAGTCTGTCGTATGGCAACATTCAGGTTAAGTTTTATGGCGGAACTAACATAAATTCAATAAAATAAATATTAATTTTGTTTTCCAATGCTAGGGTAAAAGAAATGTTGATAAAAATAACTTAAACATGTAAAAATACTACTTAATTTTTGAGAAGTAAATAGTCTTGACACGGTACCGAAACTAAGGGGCCCATTGGTGGTCATTCTCCTTTAAAAAAAAATGAAAAATCTATACAAATAAATAAAATTGGAGTGTCTGTTTGTAATATTAAAATAACCGCTTTTTACTAAATGCATATGGATGTATACACGGTACATATACCAAAATAACATTTTTTTTTATTTTTGTCTGTCTGTTTGTTCCGGCTAATCTCTGAAACGGCTGGACCGATTTTGACGGGACTTCCACTGGCAGATAGCTGATGTAATAAGGAGCAACATAGGCTATTTTTATTTTAGAAAAATAATTAGGGTTCCGCGCAAAAAATTAAAACGTTTTCCGTCATGCACGCGAACGATGTCGCGGGCACACCTAGTAAACAATAAAAAACTTTTGAAGTGAAAACTACCGACACTGAGAAGGAGAGAAGAACCTTCCTTACATTCAACAACATTTTACACAATGCACTTTTTTTTTTTTTGTAATGACATCTCGCAGTTCAACCTATGAGCCAATGAACCTATGTCGTCTGCTTAACTGGGCTTCAACACAATGCACAAAACCATTCTTCCCTTTTATACATCTTCATCTACAACAACTATACGTACATTAAGTTTGAGTTGAGAACGTTTCCGGTTCCGCCACGTGCCCCTCGGTTTCATTTCCGTGACGAGCGGGAACGGCGCGAGCGACGCTTTTGTTATTAAATACGTGTTCTAAACTTAAAATTGTGTGATTTATGGTTTCTCTTGAATCTGTTTAGAAATTCAGCTTGGTCCTCAGCAATGATTTAACATTGCCTTTCGTTTCGTTTATGAACTGTTGTGAATCTATCGTTCTACGTTTTGTTAATGATTGACTAGTTATAGCTAGGTATGTAGGTATCGTTTGTCATAAACGCCACAACAGAGGAGCTGTAGTTCAACTGTCTGTCGTTTGGAATGTTAGACTAGTATTAGAGTTTTGTGTGCTAATATTAATATCATCTATCATCTAATATTATATAAAATTCAAAGTCCTGACTGATATATCAACGCACAGCCTAAACAGCTGGTCCTAGAGATATGAAATTTAGAGGATGTGTGTTCTTTGTGAAGATTAGGTGTCTACTAAGAAAGGGTTTTTCGAAATTCCACCCCTAAGAGGGCGAACGGGGGAGGGTGAAATTTCACGCGGACGAAGTCGCGGGCAGAAGCAATAGTGTTGAGGTGAGATTTCTTTTAGGAAACGCCTTGGCAATTGCCATTAGCCATATTACAGGGACTAAATGAATGAGACGGCCACCACGTTCAATTATGTGAACCATCCAATTGTTGGCCAACTTTTACATAAAAGAAAGATCTGACGATATTGACAGACTCCCAGCCCAACCTTAATGAAAACACAGATAAAAGCTATTGATTTAATTTATCCTACAGACGACAATGAGCAGTAAGATACCCAGCTCAAAGTAATTACAAACGTAGGTATTTCCATTTTCAAGTCTTAACAATTAATATGTATAGAGCAGTAGTGGCCCAGTGGTAACGGCCGCGACTTATGTGTTGTAGGACGTAGGTTCGAACCCAAGCAGGGACTTTACTTTGTGTAAATAATTTCATCACCACTGCTCTCAAAACTGTGAAGGAAAACATCGTGAGGAAACCGGTATGTCTTAAACCAAAAATTCGAAGACAAGTGACATCTATCAACCCGCAATGGGCCCGCGTGGTTGATTTTGGCCCAGTCCCTCTCATATAAATGAGGACTGTGTCCCAGCAGTGGGAACGTTATAGGCTGATTATGTATGTAGAAACACCTGCCACAGCAAAACAGCCCTAAAACCCACCCTTTCATACATTCAAACTTAAAAGCCGCACGTCACACCTAAATCAACTACTATACGTCACTCTATGTTTACATTATCTTCTAATCTTAACTTTTGAACACCAAACAATAGTACTTGTGAGGTAGTGACGTCATCAGAATGACGTATCCTCTGGCGGTGTTTTGTGACATAGATGGGTGCTTATTTAGTACTCAAGTGATGTGGGAATTTAGTGTTGTTACCTATAAACTAGTGAAGCGCTTTGGGAGAATTCGTAACGGTAGTTTATATTATTTATGAATGAAGTGTGTTGACCACTGTTCGTCTCTGCATCACCCAACAATGGTTGACTGGTAGAAAATGCCTGTGGCATTTAGTCCGCCTTTGTACATGTATGTGCTTAAAGTATTAAATAAATAATAAATGTATTGACAGATAATGGTTTCGGTATTCTAAGACTTACATATATGACTGTCTAGAAAGTATTAATTTGATCGTGTACGAGTTGTTATATATGGGTTTAGCTCAAAGGCACTGAAATTATCATCAACTACGATTCCCTTCACCGTTTTGAGAGTGATGAAATTAAACACCCTGTCTGCGTTTGAACTCACGACCTACAACTCGTAAGTCGGGGTCGATACCATTGGGCAACAACTACTCCCCTCTCAAATTATTTAATGATTATCCCATTATTAATTACATTATCTCGTTGTTCCAGACCTCCAGTTCCCAATAGACGTGTCAGGCGTACAGAACGACCATCCGTTCTTAGACGCCGACTCCCTTCAGTCGTTGTTCAGACGTCTGACGGCGCTGAACAGATGTGCCAACATGAAGTTAGAACACCATCATCATCAGAAGAGATCGGTAAGATACCTAAGTTTTTTTTTTTTTTGGTAGTCTTTATGGCAAAAGCCTCCCCCAAATCCTTCCAGGAACTCTTTTCCTGCGCCACCTCGAACAAGCCCTCGCGGTATGCATCCAGGTCATCTCGCCATCTCTTTTTGGGCCGGCCTCGGCATCTGTCGTCAGGCATGTGCATTTTTGCCCAACGGTCATGGTGCATGCGGCTGCTGTGACCCGCCCAATCCCATTTTAGCCTGGCAGCCTTCTTTCCTACATCCAGTATGCCAGTTTTGGAACGCAGCGTGGTGTTCAGAATTCTGTCCTGTCTTTTAACACCCAGAATGCTGCGTTCCATCGCTCTTTCGCAAACTCCAAAGCGGAACTTTTGCGACTCGGTGAGCGACCAGGTCAGAGCACCCTATGTTAGGACGGACAGGATACACATGTTTACACATGTTGACGAGTTTGCGCTTCAGGGAGATCGATATATCACCCTTCATTAGCATCTTCATGGACGTAGCTTTTCCAAGCGTTCTCAATTCGGCGATCAATTTCCCTTTCCTGTCTGTTTTCAAAAGAAACTAACTGGCCCAAGAAGATATATTCATCGACATAAAATATTTCCTTCCCATTTACCTCGACCCTACGCTTAGTACTGTTGGTCATTAGTTGGGTTTTAGACCGATTTTATTAGTTAATAGAAAAAGAACAGGGACAATAAATGTACAGACGCCAGCACATCAAGCTACTACAATCTGTCAAATTTCTTTAATAGATTTTCAACTTTATCGCTAAAGCATAAGGTTCAAATTTGATTGAGAAAATTTTAGAGTTTCGGGTAGCTTGATGTGCTGGCGTCTGTACAATGAGGGAACTTTACCTTTACTTCAGCATATTAACACTAATACTAGTCCGTTCGTCGAGAAATGAGTTCCTGACACCTGCCAGTGCGTAGTGCGCAGTAACTAATAAAGATCAAATTCGCAAAACACGTTTTCGTTTGTATGAAACTGACAAGTGAGAAGAACGCATTCTCTTGTCGGCCGCACTGTATTATCAAATGCGTAGCGGAAAAATATGGTGACGATGCAGTCAGTGAAATATACAGGGTTATTGGAACAACACCAACAACCTCTTAAGGGGTCATTGTACTCATCATTATGAACAACATAAAAAAAAAAATCAGCCTTTCCCTACATTTATTTTCGTATAATTCGTCGAAATGTAGGGAACATCTGATTTTTTTTCGCGATTTCAGGTTTCGTCCCAAAGTAAAAGTTGTTCATAATGAGGAGTACAATGACCTCTTAAGAGGTTGTTGGTGTTTTTCCAATAACCCTATATACTTCAGCAGAATTACACACTACGTTGCTCTGTGTTGTGTTGCCCTTTTATACAACTGATTATAATATTCCAATTGCGATTTGAATATATACGGACAATTGCTAAACAATTTTGACTAACCAGACTTTACCTGCAAAAATAATCTAATAGTTACGTTCATGTTTTCGCTTAAGAAACTCTTAAAATTATAGTGTATCAGCATAGAGGTGTCAGCGTTGCTCAACCATTAGTAAACCTAATGGGTTTTTTTTAGTAAAACCATTTCTTCTTGTAATGAAAGTTTTAGAAGAAGTTTTTTTAGAAGGAAATGTTTTTTTTTTATTGTTTTTTTATTTAATCATGTTTTTATTTTTGTTTATGCACTAATAATTATATGCCATTCGGCTACGAGATAAAAAAAATACATTAAAGATTTTTATAAACCAAGTTAAAAAAAATTCACACAAAGCAGATATTTTGCCAGCGCGATCAAAAAAGTAGAAAAACTTATTTAATAATTTCCTTTACAGTAATTATTACGTGGGAGTTTAAGAGCCATTTCACAAATGTTTGACGCTCGAGTTTAGGTAAAAGATGGCAGCATTGTGTATGTGTGCGTAGCTATCCACACATACACAATGCAAACAGTGTAGCGCGAGTGTCGACACGGACTAAACAATCTTGAGCCGTTAAGAGCGTAATACACCTTGGTTAGATTAGAATTAGACTTATAAAAAAAGTTATTTTATTTATTCAGTCTACTAAAGCTTTCTTTCTAGACTAATAAAAAAAGAACAAATATGTCAAAATCAAAAGTCATTTATTCAAACTAGGCTGAGAATCAGCACTTCGAACGTCAAAATTTACAAAAGACAGTCCCCCAAAAACGCCCGCCCTTCACCACTGTCTAGTGCTTTCGCTGGTGAGAAGAAGTGGCGGAACAAACTCCCCAGCAGCATAGCTGTCTGTTCAGTTAGGAATACTTAATTGTATGCTATACTAGCGTCATCATCATCTGCCTAGCCTTTTCCCAACTATGTTGGGGTCGGCTTCCAGTCTAACCGGATGCAGCTGAATACCAGTATTTTACATGGAGCGACTGCCTATCTGACCTCCACAACCCAGTTACTGGGTAATACGATACCCCTTGGTAAGACTGGTTGTCAGACTTTCGGGCTTCTGACTACCCGTAACGACTGTGAAAGATCCACGAATGACAGCCGGGACCAACGGCTTAACGTGCTTTCCGAGGCACGGAGGGGTCTCAGTATGTAAAGATGGTCACCCATCCACAGACCAACCGCGGCAAGCATAGCTTAACCTGATCGACCGACCTGTGCGGCTGTTATTATTTAGCCACGGACTCCTCTCCTGCAATACTAGCGTATAATAAAAATTAACAGATAAACAATCAGACATTATTGTGAAGTAATAATGACTATAATTTACGAGTACTCTATATAAATATTTGTCGTAAAGGCATTGATCTTGCCTTTCTAGGGTCTATGATTTCTGGCAATACGCAATCTTGGTAAAACCGAGTCAATTTCGGAAGCATTTTTTCAAAAAATACGAAGAGGATCAAAATGTTGTACTCGTAGTATAATAATGCGTTCACGATACGTGCGCTCGACAATCGGGACGCAGGAAAAAATGGCACAGGTCCTTCGTCGATGAGCGCTCGCGCCGTACTAATCGATGTCCGCTTATGCATTGTAATTTATTATAGTTTAGAGTGATGTCAATAACAATATTATGTCTAATTAAATGAAAGGATTTTAATAAAACTTTAGAATTAGTTTTGTTAAAGATCATAGTTTATTTTGACATAATTTTTTTACTGTAATTACGCTTTATTTAAACCAAAAAATCGCGATAAGATAGCGATATAAAACGTAAAAATTGCCCTAAGACTTTATTTTTTTACTAATTAATGTTATTGGTAATCGATATTCTATTACATTATGTGTCGACAAAACTATATGTCTGATGCTTAATGTATTTTCTTTTGTCAAATTTATAAATACTAATGATAGATATAGGAATCTGAAATTGACTCTGCGATGTTTTTTCAGTAAACTAGTTGTGGGAGATTAATCACCACAAAGAAAACAAATAAGTTTTTGTAAATGTGTTACATGAAGTATCAATACGAAAGATTGGTCTTTTTTTTACATGTATTCAACAATGTCAGGGTATTACCTAAGACGGTAAATTAGGCGACTAAAATCTTAGAAATTCGCGCGAAAACGTGAAATGGCTCTTAATGTGCTTATTCTTCCAAGTACACATTAAAACATTGTTCTAAAACATTTTTCATATCTATGAAGTTTTATGAAATCTTATTATCTTAAATTGTTGGAAAATAACGGTAAAGTACTGTCAACACACAGTGGTAACACTTTCACTAAGAAAATCACCCTTACTGCTACAAAATAAAAGCGTTGTCTTTGCCAAAATAAAATGAAATATTATGGATACCCATACCAATATTATTAATTCGAAAGTAACTCTGTCTGTGTTACCTTTTCACACCTAAACAACTGAACAGATTTCGATAAAATTTGCCATAGAGATAGATGCCATCCTGAAGCTAGTCTTACTATCTTACTAATATTGTAAACGCGAAACTTTGTGAGGATGGATGGATGGATGTTTGTTCTCTTTCACGCAAAAACTACTGAACAGATTTTGATGAAACTTTCCAGTAATATAGCTTATATATCAGAATAACATATAGGATACTTTTATCCCGATATTCTTACGGTATCGACACTTATGTGGATGAAACCGCGGGGCGCTGCTAGTTCAAAATAACAGTTACCTCTGATGTGCTGTCGCTAATCTTCTGGTGAGAGTAGATACGGCGGGCTAATTAAAAATATTTCTCATTAGAAAAAGTTATTTATAATAACATTAATACAGAAATAACAAATCATAAATAACGGAATGAATAAATCTAACAAATTATTCTTAAGAGTGCTATCACAATTTTTCTTGTTTGACTCGAGTTTTGATGTCGGATTATGGTTTGACTAAAGGCACAATAGTAAAAAAAATACATGCCCGAGAAAGTTTCATTCGTTCTTTTGGGAGTGTATTAAATAAATATTTCAGTTTGTTTAAATAAATCAGTAAAAACCTTGTTTCTGCAAAGGATGTTTCATAAAATTTTACTTTCGGGCATCTTCCGATGCTTTGTTACATCGAAGATATAATAGTTTATTCATTTAAAAAAATGCCCATGGTACAATTGTATCTTCTACTTTCGTATGCATAAATCAATTTTTATGTTTCATAAAGTAATACACCAAAATTAATTCCGTAAAACAGGGAGTTAATGATAATCTTTCGTCCGAAATTATATTTTTTATCTATGAATATTTAATAGAAATTCAAACAAAAAGTATTTAATAACTAAGGTCACTTTGTCACCTTGCTTGAAAAAAAAAATTACTCTATTTTAAAGTAAAATAATATTTTTAAACAATTGTTGTATGCAATACTATAAATCAATATAAATCTCGGGACGCGCGGTCTTAGCTTCAATCCGCGCCGAGCGCTTCCAGAGGGAGGACGTATCGCTCGTTCGCTGTTGCCGTCACGTGATCTCGCTCGCCAATTCGTCAAGAATAAAGCGCGACTAACAGTTCTTGATTCAAGTAATTTTTTTTTTTTTTAGTTAGTTTCTGATTGTAATGTATATTATAAGTATTTTCCTGTGATATTTCAATGCAAATATTAAGTATATCTTGTATTATAGGGAAAAAAAAACATACGTAAATATAGTTGTTGTTTTTCTTTTTCTGATTTATTTATTTATTGTAATCTCCAACTTTAATTTAATTAATTAATTTCAGACATAAGTAGTTTACAATAATGGGGAAAATAGAAGTATATGATTCTCAGCCTAATTTGAATAAATAACTTTTGATTTGTCTTTTTTACTTTCTTTTTATCCAAACTGTAGAAACAACTCACATTGCATTTATATCTATAAATAAGTACTAAAATGTATACCTACCTACCGAATAAAAACATATACTTAAAGAAACTTCGTAAAAAAAATAGATACAAAAAGTATTTATATAAGTAGCAAAAGAAGTGTTGGAAGCTGGCAACGCGCAAGTAATGCTTCTGGCATTGCAAGCGTCTATAGGCTGCGATAACTACACACGGACACACCATCAAGCACGCCGCATGCTATTTTGTCACTTTAGTGATATAAAACAAAAATTAAAAAATGAAGTAAATTTTTATGACCCTGTTGTAACTCAAACCGTTCTTGGTAACATTCATCGGTACAAATAATATTTCATGAACTTAATTTATTAAAAAAAAAAAGTAGCAAAGGCTCTTGTTGGTTTGGTTCTGGCATCCGACGCATAGCGGTTTGCATGTGTGCGTAGCGTACTTCACTAGACGCACACGTGCGCATCCGCCGCCGCGCGCCGTCAAATTTACCTAAAACTGAGCACTTCGATTTTGTAATAGCGCTCTTAAGAAACAGCACTTTTCATCAAAATGTTATTACAAAATTTAATCAACCAATGAGAACCTATTAGATAGTTATAACCATCATTACTCAAAAATTATTCCCACAGACTTTAATAATTACTGCCCAATAATTAATATTTATTAATCAATTTGCAGTTAATTACATATTTCAGGGAATTGATCGTGTTAATGGATAATTTTAATTTAATTGATCTATCAACTTCAGAGCTTAACTGAATTGTTTAAGCCTGTTCTAAGATTAGTACCTAATGCAGAAATAACTTGAACTGTGTGTGAAGTGTTTTATGGCAACTTTTAACTAATTGGATTATTTTATCCATACTAATATTATAAATGCAAAAGTGTGTCTGTCTGTTACCTCTTCACGCTTAAACCGCTGAACCGATTTAGATGAAATTTGGTACAGACATAGTTTGAGTCCCGGGAAAGGACATAGGATACTTTTTATCCCGATATTCCCCCGGGATCGAAATTTATGCGGGTGTAACCGCGCTGCTAGTAGTTAATATAACAAAACATTTTAGGCTCTACTTAGGACGGTTGACGTTCGAAAAGTGCTGATTTTCAGCCTAATTTGATTAAATGACTTTTGATTTTGACACAAAAGATATAATTACGAGTATAGGACTATGGTTTTTTGTTAACGAAACCTCGCAAAAGCCAAAGCAATTAAGAACAGTAAACTTGATATCTATTAGTCAATAAAAAATACGGATAAGCTTTATGCTTCATTGTAATATTTTGTCTTGAAAAGACACCACAAAAAATCGATAAAAGATTGAGTAACACTAGAGGATTAAGTAAAAGTATCTAAAGAAAAATATTTAAAAATGTTACGCGGTTATTTGTGGATCATATTAAAAAAAAAAAATTTAAACCTGAACATGATACTTTAGATAAACAACTAGAAAGCAAATAATACTTATAACTATTTAATGCTGTAAGTTATATGAAAAAAGAAAGTGCAAATGGCAGTAGAAACTAATGGGCCGTATAAAGGCGTTATTTATTAATAAATAAACATTACAATTTATTGTAAATACTTGACTTTTACCGGAAAATATAACTTGGAAGTCGCATTAATAAGTTTACATTTCCGGTAAGTTCAAGAAAGTTTTAAATATTATTTGTGCCGCAATTATGCGAAAAGACATAAAATTCATAATTATTATTATTGCTAGTGGTTACTTATAATTTTCTCTACCTTCAGGTACTTAAAATTCCATTTCCGTGATTATAATAAAACCTTGTATATTTTACGAGACAACGGTTCTAAAAGATATCCACAGCTCATCTATATCATAATCATAATCAGCTTATAATATTCCCACTGCTGGGACACAGGCCTCCTCTCGGTGAGAGGGACTGGGCCGTAATCCAGCACGCGGGCCCAGTGCGAGTTAACAGATGTCACATGTCTTCGAATGTTTGGTTCTAGGACATGCCGGTTTCCTCACGATGTTTTCCTTCACCGTTTTGAGAGCAGTAGTGATGAAATAATTTACACAAAGTAAAGCGCCTGTCTGGGTTCGAACCTACGACCTACAACTCGTATGTCGCGGCCGTTGCCACTGGGCCACCACTGCTCATCTATAAATATTATAAAATTTATAAATTATAGTTGCTTTTCGTGTACCTATGTGACCGCGCTTTTCTTCTAAACTATACAACAGATTTTGTTATGGTTTTCACTGTAATTTAGAGAATTCATTTCGAAAGGATTATGAGTATAATACATTAATATTAAATTTAAGTATAGCACAAAAATGTTTTAACATATCGCTACAACAGTAGGTACGAGTACATTGCACCCGTGCAAAAAGGGTTGGATTATTAGCTTACGAATATATTTTGCATTTTTAAATGGCAGTTCACAAATAAAAAGAAAGTATAGGTTGAAGACTACAAATCAAAATATTGTTATAACTTTTTACTGACTAGTTTTTTTTTAGTTATTATTATTATGTTATTTTAAACTATTTTAAAGGATTCAATCTTACAAATTAACACGTTAGTAAACTAAAAAAATATACAAAGAATATCTAAGCTAAAAAAAAATTACTAATTCAAAGTTTATCCTTTTATTTTTCAACATAAGAACGTCCCAGACAACAAAATCCATCCAATCAAGTCAATGCCCCCATTTACTTAAAGGCGAGCGCACTCAATCGCTCACCCCAGGGGGCGATCACTTTAACTTGAGAATCGCTGGACCACAGCTAAGCAAACTAAGCAAACAGCTTGTTTTACGATTATTGGTCATGTAAAGAGTGCATTTGATAAAATGGACGAGGTTCAAAGCTGTATGTTTGACTATTAATGTATAATCTATCTTTTACTCTACGAATAATAAAGCTAACGATTTTGTTTTTGTTTGTTTTTTTGAACGCGCTAGTATCGGAAACTACTTACAAGTCGGATTTGAAAAAATATTTTTGGCATTTGATATCCTTAGCGCAATTCTTGAAAAGGGCTATAGGCTATGAAACATCACTCAACGACCCTTAGGTGCCGAAAAAATAGAAAAAAAAATCATAAAGAACGCCAAGCATAAACGAAGTCACGCAGACGAAGTCGCGGGCAGAAGCTAGTTGCTTTTATAAAATCTTGTAGAATTTAAGAGGACTACATGACCTAAAGCGCGGTCTTTGTCGGACTGCATAGAAAAGAAAGAGAAGCGCGATGCCACAACACTGGTAATTTATTGCAAAATATGAAGCAATTATCGATTTACGAAAAATCTAGTTTTTGAACAAAAAAACTAAAACACTATAGTTTTAGTATGTTGCTTGTAGAATAATCTGACAAAAAATCATAATGATTGTATGTATATTAGTATGAATTTTGTTGTAAAAAAAAAGTTTTTAGAGGTATCTTCATGATTTTTTTCTATCGTACCAAATAAGTTGTATTATGTTTTCAACACACTAGCTTCCTCGCATTTATCCTGAAGAATATCATATATTTTTTTGAGTTTTTTTACTGTAGTTTATCATATACTTTTATTGTTTATAAAACTTGCGTTTTTTGCGTTTAGGTCTTCTAAGCCCCTTAAGATAGGTAAACTTAAAGGTAATCGTAAAATGTATGGAGTTTATGATGTGTAAAGTATTTTATAGTTTCCTGATTAGTGTTAGATAAGTTATTGAGATATTAAACTGAAGATAGGCTCGTTATTTTCGATAGTTATTGTAGTATACATTGTTTAAAATAATAAAATTCTATTTACATCTATTGCAACTTCCTGCTATGCTTGTGTCACTTTGTGTGCATGTAAGATTAAGTGTGTGTGTGTGTGTGTGTGTGTCAGAATTTGCAACTTGAAATTAACAATAGACATTATGGTCGCTATATAATAAACTTTTGGTAAACAGATCTCTGAGAAAAGTAAAAACTTTCAATTACGAAAAATATAATTTTTACTCTAAGGCCGTGTCCTGATCAAGACGCACGATCAGTCAAGTCGCGTTTGTACGTCAGCATTCATACAGACCATCGCTTATGGTTAGGACATAGGGTCAATATAAAATAATAATACAACTTAACATAATATATTATAACTAACAATTTATGATAATATAACTTTACCATACCTACTTAATTCGACAGTATCATAAGTATAAAAAATGTGGTTCTTGTGTTGTGCAAATAAACTTATTCTCTTAATTTCTTACCAACTCTTGGAATAAAGAGGGGTGGCCTCACTTAGCCGGCGGCTATTCTAGAAAGTACATAAGTAATTATAGTAATAAAAATAATCGAATCACAAACGGGTTCATAAAACAGTAAATAGCTTTAACTAGAAATCAGAAAAGGTTTGCAATAAAATTGTTGACTTTTCATTAAGTTGATTACACCGTAGTTAAACGGAGTTTAATTGCATTTCACTTGACCATAAAGTTTTAAATAAAAGCCCTCTGAAAATCACACGCCAGTCTGTTGCCATTTACGTGCATACAGCAATGAGTTTTGTTTATTTTGCTAGCTGATCTACAGTTTTTCGTCAAAATTCTTGCTCTTTTAAAATAAAATAGCTTATTTAAAATTACCAATTTATTAACCAACGTATTATGTTAAACAAATCAGGTTCTAATAAATGTTTATTACTTCGAAACTTAATTTAGCGAACATGAGTTAATACTGTACTCCACAGGATTCGCGAGCTAAGGAAACTCTACAAAGTCATTATAACAGGAGCGCTCAACAATTTGACAGCGTAACAGGGGTTGACAATCTCTGGGGATTTGGTGAAAAGTTTGCTCACACTTTAGGTACCTAAAGGTAATATGAAAATGTGGTTAAGGCTTTTTAAAATTTACTCAACAGAAAGCCTTTGTTTCTGCCTCTGGCTGTACGTACAATTTAATAATGTTTTGAAAGTGTTTTATTATTGCAAAGTTTTCTTTATTGGTTTTTGTACAGACGGTAATAAAGTCAGACGGTGTGATAATTTTTATTATATTACTTATAAGCAATTAAATATTTACTTATAATAATTAAGGAAAAAAAATTGAATGAAGCTGCAATCTAAACGTATTTTCTCATTTTAGACGAAACACAAAGTTGTCTTAATAGAATTGACAATTTGACAAAGTTACAGGGGTTGACAATCTCTGGGAATTTGGTTAAAAGTTTGCTCACACTTTAGGTAGTTAATATGAAAATGTGGGTAAGGATTTATTTTTGTTATTACTGGCACGGGAAAGTCTGTGTTTCTTGCCTTTGCGTGTTTAATTTTATCAGATTTTATGAAAGTGTCATATTGTTTCTAATGAAGCTAGGGCTTAAACATATGTTTCTAATTTTAAAGTATAGACGAAATACAAAGTTGTCATAATTAAATTGCTCACAGTTGCAGGGGTCAAAAATCTCTGGGGATTTTGTGAAAAGTTTTTTCATATTCAAACTAACATGAAAATGTGGCTAAGGGGTTTTTTTTAATTTTGGTTTTATTACTGGCAGGAGACATTCTGCTACTGAAATTTAACAAATTAGTAGGAGGTACTAAAAGTTTATTGTATGGACTATTTTTCTTTTAAATATTTGAGTTGTGCGTTGATAATATATCAGTCCCGCTGGTCCTAGAGACATAGGAGGGTGTGTTCTTTGTGAAGTGTAGGTATCCACTAAGAAAGGGTTTTTCGAAATTCCACCCCTAAGAGGGTGAATGGGGGGAGGGTGAAATTTCACGCGGACGAAGTCGCGGGCAGAAGCTAGTTTTGTCATATTATCGTAAAAAGCGTGTGAAGCAGATAAACCTATAAAATTATCATATTCTACCACGCCAGTATTAAAACCACTTTGCCCATTATCAGCTAATCCCCACACACTACATCCAACCACCGCCCGAGCAATATTTCACAAAATGCCCGGGCAATATTTCACAAAATGCCCGGGCAATTTCGCGCGTGACCGGTCGCGAGTTACAATATAGAATTATCACGTAGTTTACTCAGCTGTTAAATTACTTTGATATAGTGTTCAATAACAATGTGTGAAGTTTGATAGTGTGGTTGGGAGGATGAGCAGAGTTCCTGGTGGTATCAAAATAAGCTATGTTGCTTGTATATCTAAGTTAGTATCATCTCTGCAATGTTGATAATGGATTAATTTTATATAAGATCACGCGTGTATTTTATGAAGGGGAAAGCAGAGGTGTGAAGACCCCGCTGTCAATTGTCAAGTCCCGTGTTGTTGAAAGCTAGTTGGCTGTCAGCATAAATCCAGACTATGGGCTACTACTGAACATTTTCATGGAAAGAGAAAAACTCAATAAATAATACTTTGCGCATCCCAAGGACCAAAAGGCGCACTCATTAAAAAAAAATTCTAAAAATTATTCCTAGTAAAGAAATGAAGGTAAAAAAGTTAAATATTCATTTCTGTTTTAATAATATAAAAACCGTTCAAGTGCGAGTCAGACTCGCGCACCGAGGTTCCGTACAAATTTGTAGGTATGTAATTACTTTACGGTTTTCGGATTTTTCCTTCACTTGTGCTACATATCCCCTACATGACATTGCTTCTTGCCTTTCATGATTCTAGGTCAACGGGAAGTACCCTTTATGTTTTGATTCCCTTGCGAGTTTCAAAATATGCGGCATAAACGGAACATAAAAGCCCGTATCTTTTGTTTGTGTTGACTTAAAAGTTTGATTTTATCACTGCTTCAAAGAATTGCAGCCCTAAATATTTGATATGAAGTTCAACTTGATAAATCTACGTGTTCCTGAGAAAAAGTGTTTTGACAGACGGACAGACAGACATACAACGAAGTGATCTTATAAGGATTCCTTTTTCCTTTTGAGGTACGGAACCCTAATAAAAATATAAAATTTTATATGCAATGAAATTATTTACAATAAATAAAAAAAAATAAGTAAAAGAGGCCTTTGCGCAGCAGTGGGACAGTACAGGCAAACGGAAAAAAAACTACTAACGGTGTAGTCAAATCATCCTCCTCTATAACACAATCCTTATATGAAATCGCGTCTGTATTGTCGCAAGTTTCATAGTCGCGTCGTGTACAGGGCTCGTAACTGGAGATCTAACCTTAAAACTTTCCACCACTCACCTGACCTTAAAATATTCAGCGAAAGATTAAATCTAGGCAATTTTTCACCAAAGCCAAAGTAATCAAAATCGATTACCTAAATCTAAATCATCTTCGCGTAAAACAACACACAGTTTCCCGCGATCGTTTCAACACAAGATTGATTGTTTTTAAAAGGTCGATTGTAACAAGACTCGGTACGCTGACATTATTGATGTTCTAGCTTTAGAGTATGAATGAGACAAGCTTTTCTAGCCAACTTATTTCGGTGGCAGCTTATTTGGCGAAAGCGACCAATTTCCCCGGTTTCAGAAACACACACAACACACTATCAATTACAATCTGAATCATTGTGAAGGATATTGCAAATCCATTGCTTCATATGTTCGAAAAATTTGTCTGCTCAACAACGTAAATAACGCAATGAATGTTGTTGAACAGTCAAAATGAAAGGCATTGCTACTAATAGTGTGTTACGCAATTACCCTGCTGGCATAGGTCCCTTTGTTGAATTAATAGCAAGCACGACATTTCTTGTTTGTTATTAATTAACAAAAGTAACATAACGGAGCGAAATTCTTCCATAAATGGGTAATTAGAAACTCAAGAGTCGAAGTACTCCCAGGAGTCTAACGCCATAGGCTTATTTAATGATGTTGTGTTGCAAAAATAGGTAATGATTCACGTCTGCTTAACCATAATTTTTTGACGTTAAAACAACGTATAGAGGATGGTCAAAAAGTCGTGGATCAAACAAAGTCAAAGTCAAAGTATTTATTAGTGTGTTTTTTGGTGATACAATAGGTCTTATAATAATTAGGATATGGTAACTCAAAAAACTACCCATTAGGGCATACACTATTTAGCAATTTACGAATATAAAATCAATATTACATACGAATTAACATAAATTTCAATAGGTACTTCGAATACAATCTATTTTTATAATGACCATAAAATCAATATTACATACAAATTAACATAAATTTCAATAGGTAAGTACTTCGAATACAATCTATTTCTATAATAACCATTTTGAATACAATTAATAAGTCAGGTTTTTGAATTGTCAAGCATAAATACATAATTATCATTTAGTTTACTTATTACATTTTGTCAAAAAGGAATTCGTCAATGGTATAATAGCATTTGTCAGTCAATAAGTTATTTAATCTCCGTTTAAATTGTGTCAAGTTAAGATCTTTAATATCATTTGGTATTTTGTTGAATATCTTCGGGGCCATACAGAGGATGCTTTTGTGCATAAGGGCGGTCTTTGAGGGTCTTGGACATAATTCATGACGATATTCTTGTCTTGTCGATCTATATCGTTGCTCTGAAGCTTTCTTAAACAGTTCGCTATTTTTCTTGACAAACAATGCTGTCTCGTAAATATAAATACATGGTAATGTTAGTATTTTAAGTTGTTTGAAATGCGGTTTGCAACTTTCCGTTGATTTGAGACTGCATATTGATCTAATGCACCTCTTCTGTGCTTTAAAAATGTTCTCTTTTTCGCAGGAATTTGCCCAAAAAATTACTCCGTAACGTAATATGGAATCTACATAGCCATAATACGCAGCTACAACAGCTGCCTGATTAACTATTTTCTTAAGTTTATATAAAGCAAAGGCGAACCTACTTAATCTTGTTATAATAATTGATGCATGTTGTTTCCAAGTCAGTTTTGAGTCAATTGTCAAGCCTAAAAATTTTATATGTCCTACTTCATCAATTCTGTTATCGTCAAAAGATATATTTATGTCAGGAGCGGTCAATCTTTGTCGAAATTGTATAATTTTAGTTTTATTTAAATTTAATTTTAAATTATTATGTTCAAGCCAGTTAATTGATTGTTGCAATGCGTCTTTGATGTCACATTCATAGTTTCTATTTTTATTATTTCTTACTATTACCGTGCTGTCATCAGCAAAAAGAACCATAGGAAAAGCGACGTGTTTTGGGAAGTCATTTATATATGCTAAAAACATCGGCGGACCCAATACGCTGCCCTGTGGGACGCCAAAAGTGATTTTACGATTTCCTGAAATATATTTAAGTTCTTTTTTATCCTTTTTAGAAATTCGTCTAATTTCTGTGCACTGCGTTCTATTGTCTAAATAAGACTGTATAAGAGAAAGTGCATTGCCCCTTATTCCGTAAGCATTAAGTTTATGTAGAAGTATTTTATGATCAACTAGATCGAATGCTTTCGTCATGTCCATAAATATGGCGCTAATAGGAGTTCTTTCATCAATATCTGTCATAATAGTATTGAGAAAATCATAGATAGCCATATTTATAGATTTGTTTTTTCTAAAACCCTTCTGCTCCTTTACCAAGATGTTGTGTTTTGTGAAAAAGGAACACATACGGTGATAGATAGCCTTCTCAAATATTTTTGATATTACTGGTATTAGGGCAATAGGTCTATAGTTATTAATATCAGTTTTGTCATTTTTTTTAAATAAGGGTTTAATTATTGTTGGTTTTAGTTTGTCAGGATAAATTCCAGAGCTGATACTAACATTAATGATGTGGCAAATCGGGCCAGATATCACATCGGAGAGAAATTTTAATACTCTTGTAGAGATAGCATCATACCCTACGCTAACTTTATTTTTTAAATCCTGTATTATTCGGTATACTTCATTTGGTGTAGTTCATTTCACGTAACAAAATAGGGAGATAAAGGAGGTCATTTCCAACAAAAAATCTTTCTAGAGCATGGCCATTATTCAATTGCCCTAAAAGTTATGAATATTTTTGTATAGGTACCGAGTTCTTTTACAAATAGACTAATTTAAAAAAAAAATTATATAAAACAATAAAACAAACGGCGTTGTATTATTACTAGATAATGTATCAGCACTATAAAAGTTCTATTGCGGCTCTTCAAGAGCAATTAATTTTTTTCCAAAAATTTTGAAGCGTTACCAAAAATTATTTCTCACTTTAAAAGCGTTGGAAATGACCTCCTTTATCTCTCTATTTCGTTTCATCTACGACTTTTTGATCAACCTATATAAACAAACCCCGCGATGTGAAAATCACTAGCTAAAATACCTCAGAAATCATTGGACGTTTGATCAATAGTAGGCGTTGCTGCATCGCTCTTTACGTAGAATTTAGGAAATTAATCGGTTTCCAAGCGTGATAATTATAGGAACATTGTTTAACTCCTGTTGCTGCTAGGGAAATTAAATTATAAGTTATTTGGTGTTGATAATGATGAATAATAGTGTTGTGACGAGCTTACGCGAAGCTGGTATGCACACCTCTGCTTTTGTTGGCAAATGGGTGTTTACAAAATATATACAAACACCTAATTTCTGGAAGCTTGCTTCATGTAATCTTTTGTAATTTTTTTATCTAAATGACAATAGCCAATCAAATTATATCACACTTGCTTCTGCTTGCGACTTCCCTCCGCGTTGAAGTAAACTTGGAATCCTACGATTTTTTTTTATTGCTGAATGGGCCTGCTCTTGACCTCGATCACGCGTGATTGAAAGCGATGGATGAGGTCTATGATGGAACGAGCGTGTGTATACCATAAAACATATCCTATGGCTTTCGGAAAATAGTGTAGCTTTCTGCATTAGTGAAAGAATTATTGTAATCGGATGTTTACCTCAGAGATTACCTACCTTTTAACAACAACTAAACAATTTTACCTCACATATAATATTTAAATTAAAAAACAGGTTTTCATTTCTTTTGGATGGCAGAATGGCTCAGGATGGATCAGGATAGCAGCTTGCGCTGTATCAAATGCCTACCAATTACTACAATAGCGCTCTACAGATCTTAATTCATACTCCAAGGTTATTAGCTGTCGTTTAATGTTAGGCGCTCTTTGTTTTAAATATTACGCAATATCAGATTGCGGTGTTATGTCATATGCTGTAGGCGGCTTACGTGAATGGACTTCTGAATTGAGATTTTTTTTGTTTGATAGGTGACAGGTCAAAGTACTATTATGCAAACATACGTAATGGGTAGATCTTGCTTAGAGAGTAACGACTGGCCGCGACTTTGGCCGCTCATTAGACTCAGATGATGATAAATTGTGGTGCAAAATCATTTCTTAGTGTACCTCTATATCTGCCGCTCAATTCTGTAAAAATCTCACCGTGAAAACTTAGGTGAAGTGAGCTTAATGTGAGCTGTCTATAGCGTCAATCCCTAACATCAGGTGGAATGACAGCTCACTTTAAACTCATTTCACCTAAGTTATCACGGTGATCTTTTTACAGAATAGCACCGCTGCATCCCCTACAAAGAATAGAATTATTTTTCTCAGTTGCTCT
This sequence comes from Hydraecia micacea, assembly GCA_914767645.1. Lineage (NCBI taxonomy): Eukaryota > Metazoa > Arthropoda > Insecta > Lepidoptera > Noctuidae > Hydraecia > Hydraecia micacea. Next base: position 12,317,506 of record OU611795.1, read on the forward strand.
AACATTAACTACTCTGCCGGATGTATATTCAGTTATAGTATTTAGAATAGATAGAAAGATAAAAAAAAAAATAGATCCAATAGATTCGCCCGTACATGGGACTTTATCAAAACTGAAGAAATGACGTCATTGTGCTTAACGTTTCTAAAAACATGAACCGGAAATACGTCTCTCCTTCTCAAGTCAATGGTACTTAATGGACAGAGTTTTATTCCTTGCTCAATCTTGTGCATCCTTTTGGCAAAATATACAAACGTCTTGATTTTACACTTGAGTGCAAGTTATTCGTCGTGCAGTGGACCGAATCCAACCCAATCTCGTTTTGGCAATGATGTCATGACTTTGTAAAGTATTATAATATTATTTTAACTATTTTGAATGCGAAGACTATTTGGGTACATATTATTTACTTTTAGATTTTTATTTTTCTCTCTGTTCTGTTAGTTTTTTTCATGGTCTGGCAGTTTGAGTAATTTATTTAGCCTACCCAAATGTCTTTTCTTTGGTATTGTTCGTCGAATCGTTGAGCTCCTTAAGTTTTGAGTTGAGCTGCACGATTTCTGAGAAATACGTGCACTGACTGGACAGCTCCACTCAATCTGTGTGGTTCTTTCCTCAAAAGACCATCTCAGACATCGATCTACATGGTATTCACATGATCTGACCAAGATGATGTCTGGACTTTAAAAGAGACTGTAACCTCTGAGTTTGTTTCGGCATTTCTTCTCAAACTAGTCAGATAGGAAACGCTGACCTCATCTAGTTTTTAAAATATGATTGACGTATAAAAGTGTATGTGCAAACCGTAATCCGTAAAAAGTACTTACTGAAATAAAAGTACATCACTGCAGCGGCCAGCAAAATAGGCATTGATGAACGAACGTGTAAATGTGGGCCGAGACGAAGCCGAGGCACACATACGTAAGTCCATCAATGCCTAGTTGTATTGTGGTATAGTTCTTTTCTCAAATAATGCGCGGAAATTAAAACTAAGTTGTACCTAGAGCAGAACTTATTTTATTTATTTTATTTTATTTGGTCTACCAAGGATTGTTTACACCACTTAACTTTTTGTCAAATACAATTACTTTTCAAAATCAATGACGAACAACAATAATTTATCCCGCGTTAAAACGTGTTAATTTGTTTTTTTTTTTCAATAAACAACTTTCTATTTGAAAGCCTGTTCAAAATTTAAATAAAAACTTTGATAAGTTACCTCCTTGGTTGCCATGTTTCGGAGTAAAAGATCGTTCCATTTTTAAATTACACGACAGATATGGATTTTCATACAACTTTTGCCGGCCGCTGCTCGCATGTATTTGGCCAGTACAGCAATTTCGATTTATCTTGAAGAAGGTTGTCAAAATAATGCTCAAATTTCCAAGCATGTATATCCCTGACTGATAAATGATTTTTCTCATTTCATTTATCAGTCAGGGATATCAATTGAGAAATTGATACCCTACGTCAATTTGCCATATTTATAGCCAATTTATACAACTGTCAAAGAATGACAGATGTGATTTGAATAAACGGAGAATTTAAGTGGGTAATAAATTTTCTTAAAACAATAAATTTTCATTTTTCATGCCGTTGATGATAATTATTCTCCATTCCTATATAAATAATATATACAGACTGGCAGAATTATCTGATCACTTTGATTCAGCACATAATTTTAGACCCCTAGTGTAGAAATTGTTCACAGGCTATCAAAAAAAAATCTGTTCAATAGAAAAGTGCAATACAGAGAAAGAAAGAAAATACGTTTATTTGCGGTAAACATGACGCAATAAAGAACATAAACACAAAAAAAAAGGTTTGGGGGAAACATGCAAAACGGCTATCACTCAGCATGACCTACACGATTAAAATGTATGGAACAAAATTTTGTTTTAATAACCGACGTAAAATTTAATCGCAGGGAGGATCAGAATCTAGACTGAATCCATGGTGACAGAGGGACAATTCTAGTAATTTTAAGAACGTTCACAGAATAAAAAAATCTTTTGCATTTAACTTCGCAAATATTCCGCTAAAGGACAGACATCTGCGTGTTGAATTTAAAACAAAACGGGGATAAAATATTTTAGTAAAAAAGTTTTACTTTACTTTACGAAGCACGGTAAAAAATCTCTATAAAAATGTCATCCAAACTTATCCAATAAACTACTAAGCTGTTTACATAAAATAAGTAAACACGAAACAGATTACCATATTATTATACCTACAATATTCCGTAATATCGTTAAAGTGCAAATACAGTGCCCATGTAATCCCAGCTTTGTAAGCTAAGCGCATATTACGGAGCTTACGATAATAGATATTGTTCGAATCTCCTTTCGATTATGTCAGCCTGGTACTTCGCATCAAGATATTGGTGATTTAACAAGTAATTTTAGCATGAGTATTCTTGATCAAAGTGCTAAAGGTGACCTGCGATGATCATTTGGCAGAATTCACGGGTAAACAGTAAGAACATAAAGGAGATGTTTCAAAATGGGCCAGGTCTATGTACAGTAGCTCAAAAAAAAGAGAAAAATCCGTAGACTTCGGGAAAAATACAGATAATTCAATTAAATGTATACTGTTGTGGGAGTGAATTGATATTTATCCATTATTTTTATCGACTTTCAATATGGCGTCTCACCGATTTAGTTACTCTGTGCTTAAAAACAATGACAGTAAACCATTGATCATAGAAAGAGACCTGTCAGCTGTCACAACAATGTCACTTCACTTAAGAAATATTCCTGTCAAACGTCATTAATCAATCAAAATGACAGCTTACCGCCATTACGGGTTTTTGTTGTGTGTTGCAATTTCAAGTGTAATTTCTTGTGTTTACCAGCAAACCAAGCCATTTTAAAGTAATTGGACAGTTGAGAACTGTTTTAAATGAATTTCCCTATTTTTAAGTATAGTGTACAAGGACCTGGCCCAGGCTCCATACATTTTGAAACATCTCCTTTCGGTGGGAGTTGGTCACGATTTTATTCTCCCATGGCGTAGGCAAAGCAGTTGTGTAAACCCACATTAAGTTATGAATCCCCAGTTATGACTTGTTTTTTTTTATTTATTTATTTCTTGAGCATATTATCAATATACATCGCTAAATCCAGAATCCAGACAGTAATTGCGCAACACACTATCAATCTCAATAATTTTGAAGGATATTACTAATCCATTGCTTCATATGTTCGAAAAATTTGTCTGAGCAACAGCGTACCTAAATAACACAATGAATGTTGTTGAACTGTCAAAATGAAAGCCATTGCTTCTGATAGTGTGTTACGCAATTACCCCGCGGGTTGCTGCATGCACAAGACTTCTCCCTATTTTCGATTTTTCGTTCTCATAATATACTTGAGCAATTTAAGGCTGCAGGTGATAATGATGATGATGTTCTCTTATACGCACGAACTTCACATAAGAACAGCCGATCTATATGGGATGAATCTATATGTAAAAATGTCACCGTGAGATCTTAGATGAAGTGAGCTGTCAATAGTGTTAATCGGGATTGACATACTCTCAATGAGGCTCACTTTACCTAAGTTTTTTAGAGAATAGTTCGGCTGCCCGTGCCGTGGTAAAGCTTGTCAGCAAACTATGAAAAAAGACGAGGAATGAATGCATGCACTTCATTATCAAATCCTCCTTCCCTCCACCTTATCAGAAAAGTGCGTTCTAAATTATCCAAGAACAATTTATGTAAAGAAGATGACCATGCAAATAGCAGTAAAGTGAGACTTGTAAACAGATATTTAGTTGAGATGTGGATATAATGTGAGATGTTTATGGGATGCGCTATGGTAGTCCGCGAAATTCAAATTTTCTTACAGTTTTTTGCAATTTGCAGGTCAGTTGGTTGTATGTTGATTATAATATGATTCGCGAACGCAACGAATATGACTTTACAGAATTATAATAATTAGAATCAGCAATGAAACTCATTGAGTTAGAATATTGTTGACCTGAAATGTCATGTTTTCTTGATTATAGTCATTTAAAAGGATAATAATATGAACTTAGAGAGTTGTATTAGTGATTTTTATGATTATAATTCTACAAATTACAATTCTATATACGCTGTTGTTAACAGTCATATACACAGGTATGAAGATCACATAATTACTTTAACCTTACCGAGATCATATCATGCGGACAGGCTTCCATCATTGTTAGCGTTAGGCGTCGGTTACACTGAACAGATTTGTGAAGTTGATTGATACGTTTGTGCATCAATCAAAGTGAGATGCGAGTTATAATATCAATCAATGTTTTGTGAATTGAATTGGCAGGTTAAACGTATGTTGTTCATAAAATAAAAAGAAAACCATGTGATATTATTCTTGGATATAATTATGTTGTGTTAATATTTTGGTGTATCTACCTACAATCAATCAACTCAGTCTATAGCAGTCTACTGCTAGACTAGGCCTCTCCCAGACTGCGCCACAACGCCCTATCATCCGCCTTCCGCATCCAGTCTGTCCCAGCCCAGTCTTAAGGTCGTTGGTCTATCTAGCTGGAGGCGTCCCACGACACCACCACCCATAATACCCATACATTAGAGTATTCTATTTTAAGCTACATTACTATTCCGGTTTGAAAGATATTTATTATTAGTTGCCTTAAATAGTTCTGACTTATGAGACTTTTCACAAGGAGCACTATGACTTTGGTTGTGGAGGTCAGATAGGCAGTCTCTCCATTTAAAATACTGGTATCTTCATCCGGGTAGACTGGAGGCCGACCCCAAAGTAACTGGGAAAAGGCTAGGTATATTGATTGACTATGCATTTGTCCAAGAATCTGCTTTGAATTCCTTTTCATCATATTATGATTGATAAACTTCTCCAATGTGCACACAGCCTTATAACGTGGTCTAACGACATTTAACCTTTGCTATATTGCAGTAATTAGTACAGTATTAAGTTTCGAGTCCTTGAATTATTGCGAGTAATTATTACGGTAATAATAACACCTTCGATTATGTTCATGTCATACTATTAATAGCACCTACCTAGTTTGTTTGTGATTTTTTTTTTTTTGGATGGGAAATCATCTAATGACTCCTCCCGCTCTGGGTGGAGCGGAAGGGTGTCAGACTCTTACTGACTAAAACCCACCCGTGTTCCTTCCTTAGCCCTTTATGTTCCGGGGCAGCGGTAACCCTTTCGGACGATCCCGCTACCCCGGCAGGCTTCGGCCCTGGCGGGCTCCTTCCTGTTTGTTTGTGGATGAGTTGAGATTTGAATTAGGTTACTACTTTATTTGCAGTTGCAAGATCATTTTGGCTTATTGGTTGATTTGCACTAATAATCTGTTGGCTTCGAAAAGAATTCGTCCACTTCGTCAGCGTTAGCAATGGCCTTGCAAAGATCTTCTACCTAGTACCTGCCCTAAGGTACAATTGCACAGAGAGCACGGCAAGATGTAAAACATCGATTGTAACTTAAATTAAAAAGACGAAAAAAGGTACCTGAAAATTACACGTAGGTACATATTATTATCACGTTATTCTGTTCGGCAAGATATAGTACCTAATTGTATCTCATTAGTGACAGTTGAGCTCATAAACTGCTACTATCTATTTGAATATTAAATTCCAAAACGGTAACCGCATCAAATAAAAACAACCTAAATAAATACATTCTTTACCGACCACGCAAAAAAAAAAAAACAATGGAATATTTATTTCCAATCGCCAACCATTTACGTGAATGACGGTACTATTTATCCTCCAGATAACATCTCGGCTCGCTCGTCATGCTTACAAATTGATCTGAACTGTTATTAAATGGCTAGTTCAGCCATTTAGCCACCTTCACACTATTTATTAAGCTTGTTAGCCACGTTCTGACAGGTTAAAAGATTAAAAAGTTTAAGAAATTTTGGATCAATTTAAATCATAGAATAAATTATATTGGTCGGAGTGAATTTATTTCATACTAGCTGCGGCCCGCAGTTTCACTCGCATACGGGATCAAGGCCGTAGGAATATCGGGATAAAATCATAATTATTATGCCCTAATCCAAGTCATGGACTCCTAAGTGAAATATTTCATTCAAATCCGTTCAATTACTATAACGCCACACCGCAAGATAATCGTCAGACAAATCTGGGGTTAATAATTCAATTATCTTGTAAAACAGAGTAAATAAAAAATATAATATAATAATAATTAGAATTTATTTATTTGTGTAGAATTACAGACACTTTAAATTAATGTTCCTTAGCAAATTCAAATAGACCCTACCATCTGGGAATTATTTAATGAATATTTAAAAGATCATTCAAAAAGCACCGAGTGGTCGAACCTTCGATAGTATTTTGAATCTAACGTCGGGCCGTTTGTGGCGCCATCTACATCGCCACATGCGTACTACGCATCATACTGACGTCACGCAAAATCCTGCATCGCGCTAGCAGAGTTTACCGCTCAACTAACATTTATGTACAATGTTCCGACATCAATCGTCGGCCAGTTGCCCACCAGACACAACATCCGTCTGAAGGATGAGTGAACTTTACACCGATTTCCTCATACCTCTTCAAGTTTACAAAATAAATGCAATTTTATTTCAAGACTAGCGATTAATGGGTGGTTTCTACGTTATTGTTAACCGGAGTTTATCTTTCCTATAGCAAAACCAGCGTCAGGCACTAGTTGTCTGGCATTTTGCAGAACTGGGCCTTTTTAGCGCAGCCGTGAGGCACACTTTCCTGCTTATTTTTTTTTTTTTTTACATGGACTTTACACTTTTTATTTGACCTTTATTTTTTTTTTTGTATCTGGTTTATTGTGTATCTTTTGTTCTGTGCTAAATAAATGTATTTTCTTTATTTCTTTCAAAAGCGATGTGCCTGGTGGAATTTCCCATCTACAAAAATGACGAACTTCCATATCTATTGTGAGTTTAATAAAGAACCTCAGAAACCTAACACAACATTTCACTATAGAATCCCCCACAAAATCTATTCACCCGCACCTTTAACTACGTATATTCACGAAACAACAACTTCATTCAAAGCAATCAACGCTCTTTAGATCGCTCGACTCAAAACAGATTAATTCAATTAAATTGAATTGAATTACATTCACTCGGTTTAAAGGCACGGGCGTGTAAAATAATTTGTGTTAATCCAATTACGTGGCTTCAATCGCGATTGGATTAAGGTTGGTAAGTGTGGTCTTAATTTTTTTTTGTGGTTTTGTAAAGGTTATTTTTGAAACAGAAAACTTGAAAAAACCAAGCTGGATTAGAATTTTAACGCGGTTTTTTTTTTGTTTTTTCTTGTGGCTAACGCCCGTCTGGTTTGCGACCACCCTGCCACCGGAGTCCGGCGTCAAGCAGCCTCCTGTGTTTCGTCGATGCGTTGGAGTTCCAGTGCCTCAGGCATCTTCTGGGCACGCTCGTTCCATCATAGACCTCATCCATCGCTTTCTATCAGGCGTGATCGAGGTCAAGAGCGGGCCCATTCAGCAATTAAAAAAAAACGCAAATATTTATGTTGTACCTATACATACGAGTAGCTTTTTATCAACCCTAAGATGTCCATTGAGTCATGAACAAAATGAAAAATTTTATCCCAAAAAAGGGTATTGTATTACCAAGCTTGGAACACGTAATGGTGATGGTTTAGTAGACCCTGTCGACTAATACCATTGCATCCACTGTTGTATCCGATATTGAACCATTTTTGTATCTATATTATTTAAAAACAAAGGTGCAAAGTCGCTTTTCTCGTTTCAGCGTGACCGCTTAGTTTTTATAAACTACACAATAAATTTCTATACGGTTTTCACCATAATTTAGAAAATTTATTCCAGAAGGTTTACGAGTATGTGTATAATTTAACTTAAATAGGTGTAGTTTAGAAATATCGATTTTTGAATAATTATGTCGTCACATAATTCGTTTGCACCCATACGAACTGTGTTTACACGTGATAATAAATATTATTTAAAATGAATAAAAATGAAATCAAATGATGATTGATTAAATGAATAATAGGGAGACTTCAGAATCAGACCTAACCATAGAAATGTAAAAAACATATCTATGGACCTAACACGTTGCGGCAATCAAACTCAGGCCATTACGAATGTTATGCATTCAGCAAATTTGACCGCAGCAGCCGCTAAGAGCGGGTGTTGTCATTACATTACGTGCGAATTGCGATCCACATTACTGTCGCGTCGCAGTCCGAACATTTTACATAACTTTTCTTTCATTGAGTTCTCTCGTTAAATATAGAAGCAATAAATTTGAAAGAAGCGTAATTCTTTATCTCCACACACTATCTTCAATCAAGCACATTACAAAGGGACGAGGTCACAGTCCCAAAATTGGTACTTTTATTGGAACTTGTTTTTGTGTTATTTTAATACAAATTCCTGCCTATCAAGAGTAATAACAATTTTATCTTTGGTCAACAGAACGACTCTGACGATGAACAATGCGCGTTGAGCGACAAATGGCAGTACGAGAGGAAGTCTCGGCGATGGTCCAGGGTTGTGGAGATCACGCCACAGGCTCAGAGGAGGTTACAGGTAAGATAACATACATAATCTGCATTCGCGATTCATTTGCCAGAAATGTAAACAAATATGAATTAATGGAAAAATAACTTTAATTCCTACACAATAAAGTTCAGTTTACGCTACAACTTCAAACAGTTCTATAACTTTTTCAATAGTCACTCTGAAATCAACCTAATTACCATTAAATTAAGTTGATATTTGTTTGGCTTGAAATAACATCAATTTGAAACAGAAAATAAATAACGAAATCCAAATGATTAATAGTTTTTCTGTAACACCAGATTTTTCTAATATATAATTATGTTTACAGGTCATAGCAGCTCGAGCATTAGCAGAAAGAGAAGCAAGGGAGGCGAGAGGAGAAGTTGAAGATGATGAAGACGAGACTCTACCCACGATAAGAGTGGGACTCGTCGACCCAGAAGGGAATTATACAGATGTTGAACCTGACCTGTAAGTACATAATAATTATTAAAGTTTTATGATTGCTTAGAATATTTCGTAGCAGCACCAAAAATATCCAAGCAAATAAAACACCGATTAAAGTGATTTTATTTTGACCTAAAATAATAAATTGCCGGCACATTAGTTTTTTCTTGTAAGTATCTAATGCGTTTTTCTTATATATTTTTTTACCATCGCCCTTATTTTGGTGGTCTGAATGATTTCTAAAAGTTTTTCCATCTATTTTAATGGGACCTTATATAACCACTCAAGGTGCTAGGTAATTCTATTTACCCGCTAAATCCTGATTTCCCAGGAAAACGTGCTGAAGCACTAATGCGAAAGCTAGAAGCTTGAAAGTTGAATTTGCCTTTGAACGTGTCATAGCTAATTAAGAACTAACTAGAGTTTGAGCCATTATGGTAGTGCTGCAAGCACGTGTTACAGTTGAATGTAGTTTTAATGACGTTGGGAACTGTATTGTTAATGTTTTGGGACATTATTTAAAAACATATACATACATATTTGTTTTAAAATATTTTTGCTTCGACCAATTATTTTCCTCGTGTTGTCTGATGAGTGTAGTGGAGAGGAGACGGGCAGACATCGACCAATCACATTGATTTAATTCCACAACGCGTGTCTCCTTCTCCATAGAGATTTACTTTTGGAATGGCTGGCTTTAATTTTCAGACTAGGTGAAATCCTCCTTGACAATTTAAAAGTGCCTGTAAATGGTTTAATTAAAATAAATGCTTTGAGTTTGAGACATCTCAGCCCTAACTTTTTGGTGTTTCAATCACTCCCAAAATATGCCTTTCGGGTACCAGGCATGTAGAACGCTACAGAAGGTATCATAATTTACAGTCACAACATGGACCTGAGATAAATCAAAAGTTGTCCTTCAGTGACCTTTTCCAAGCTTTTATTTACTTTTTACTTACTCTACGAAGGGTCCAAGGGACCTCCATAAAGTATAATTTTAATAAATATTATAACAGCCATGTCCTTGTATTGTCAACAAAATGTTCTACGTTTACCTAACCTAAGCTATGGAATGTAGGTGTAGGTTACAGTTTTGCAGAGATTTCATTGCTGTAATAAAATTATTATGAAGTACGGTATAGATAGTGCCGTCCACGAAGACGCGTTCCATTCTTCTTACTAATCGCTTACAGTTAAGTGTGCATCATTGTCGGAGAGACTTTTGAAAAAGCCTAAGTAAAAAGTCATAATTCGAGGTTTGGCTCTCGCCTATTTCTTCCTCCAATATTGGACCAATTTAAAAGATATTTCATAAACTGAATAAGAAGGATAATTATATAGGTACTGTGTTCTTATGTTTTTCTTTTTTCATTAATAGTTGTCAAATTTGTACACTAGGCTTCTATTGACGGATAGCGGGATCGTCCGAAAGAGTTACCGCTGCCCCGGAACATAAAGGGCTAAGGAAGGAACACGGGTGGGTTTTAGTCACTGAGTCTGACACTCCATTCCGCTCCACCCAGAGCGGGAGGAGTCATTAGATGATTTCCCATCCATAAAAAAGGGTTATGCAGGGGTGTAGGGTACACCCACATTTCGCCAGTTATGTCTAAGTGCCATAACATATTGCTATCAACCGGGCTCAAAGCCAAACTCCGTTCGATTACTGAGAAATTCCTGATGGAAAATCCCAATAACACTTTACCCGGGGAATTTCCCCTGGGAATCGAACCTAGGACCTCATGCTTAGCTAGTAGCGCTTGCGACGACTTGACCAACGAAACAGTCGAAACAATTTAAGACTTTAATTGTATTATTATATCATACTAACAGCGCCGCGCGGTTTCACCCACATACGTTTCGATCCCGTGGGAATATCTGATCAGTCGAGAGAAAATAAACGTTTCATGAAAACTATCCTAATATGTCTTTTCCCGGGACTCGAAACTATCTCTATACCAAATTTCATCTAAATCATTTCAGCGGTTTAAGCGTAAAGAGGTAACAGACAGACACACTTTCACATTTATAATATTAAGTATGGATAGTATGTATTCAGCTACGGATATAAATTTAATTATGTACTGATCAGTAAGTTGAAGCCTTTTGTATCTCAAATATCAATCGTTTGCGCAATCAAGGGCCAATTATTTTGGTGTGAAGTCTCAGAAGTACTGTTAGGTTGAGGCCATTAAAACGACTTCAGCGGACAGCGATTCTTTAACTAGTCTTTTATCAAGTATCATTGGCTTTTTAAATATAGTTTTTTGGGAACATGGTTTTTATAAAGATACACTAAAACCATCAAATATTTTGCTTCTTTCTGATTTAAAATTATTTTAGACAACTTTTTAAAGTGGAATTCGCTAAAGGGTAGGGTATGTTTCAGTCAAAGTCAGTCGATACTAGTGTGATCTTCCCCTCTTTTGGATCAAGCCTGTGCTTACCACCAAACCTTAGCGTTTACAAAGCAATATTTTCCGCTGCATTGTAGATAGAAATCCCTGCAAAAACTAAAATCCAAATACCCAATAAGACTAAAGGCTCGTACACATAGCGATCCGTTTTACAGGTCCGTTAGTTGATGGCGTATGTAGTTGTATGAGCGAGTTCACACAAAAAATAATATTCGGGATTCAGTAATCATGTCACTCCGGCCAATTCTGATCCGTTAAAACGGATCTAGTAAAAACGGACCTATATGTGTACGAGCCCTTACGCTGAAATCGCTACAGCTTTTATAAGCCCCGCTGTTTCCAAAGCCCACAAGCACATCCTCATTAACACTTACAGATGATTATAGATATTGTAGGCGAGCTTATTAATTTGATTGTTACAACTGATTGATTGGAATGTTAAGTGGAATGATACTGGCGCGTAACGGAACGGATTCTTATCAGTTTTGACTGGCAGTATTGTTGAATCTGTTAAAATGTCGATGACCGCTACTTCTTTTACGATAGTACGATGAGACTTTTTCTTTGTGAGGTTAAGTAACATCTTGTGTTATGAAATGTTGTGTTTGTTATTATTTGGGATGGTAGCGAATGGATGAACGTTCGATTCTTGCCTGGGGTTATTGTTTTTATGGGTTAGCTTGTTGCGCGTTGCCGTGTTGGTGTACTTACGATACGAGTAATTTAAGTAATCACTCCACAACACGTAAATCACAGCCCCAAAGTTTTTCTGAAGTAGATTTTGTTATTTAATTGCAATCAACTTAAACTTACTTTAGAAAAAATATATGATTCGACTTCGCAGGAACTCTCGGATATTGTGTCTGCTATTCAATCTCCTTCACAATCCCAAAACACCATCCTATCTACGGGAGCGTTTTTCCTACGCCCGTCCTTCAGATGCGCCTTGCAGGTCGCATCTTAAAAACCTTCTCAAGTCCCCTCCCCATTCCACTGACTTCTACTCCTACTCCTTCACAGTACACGCGGTGCGGCTGTGGAATTCTCTACCGCCTGCAATTAGGGACTGCCAAACTGTTGCAGCTTTTAAAAGAGGAGTAAAAGAACACTATCTTTCCACTTTATCATAGTTGTGTATGTATTTATTATTTTAATTACTTTATATATTATGTATTTTAGAAGTATGTATGTTTATTTGTATGTATGTAAGTATATTCTCATATTATTTGTGTAGTTTTATTTAGTGAATTGTTTTTAGTTTTTATGTATTTTTTTTTGTCTCCTTTACTCTTTTACACGCTGTCTACATCTCTTTATTTCTTGTCCTATCGCAGGTATGCTGGAAGAGATTTCTTATGAAATAAGCATCACCTTTGTACCTATTTTTCTGTTCTGTTCTTTCTTGTCTGTTTATATATGTGTGTACATAAATAGTAAAATAAATAAATAAAATAAATAAATAAATGATGGGTGAAAGGACCGTAGCGTTATTAGGTGGTCCTTAAAAGGCCATTTATAAATCCTCTTCCTAATGAAAGATTCGCTAACTACTAAAAGTATATGAGTGTGAGTTTGGTTACCAAGTCATACTCATTTTCAATAGTCGGATAATTTCTATCGGAATAATATATTTTTCAGTTTGACATAATTTTCTAAACAAAAGCTGTCATACTGCAACATCTTTTTCTCAAATAAAATAATTTAATACTTCAAGCACATAAATGTACAGAGGCGGACTTAATGCCATAGGCATTTTCTACCAGTCAACCTTTGGGTGATGCAGAGGCAAAAAGTGGTAGGTGCAATCATGAAAATCGAGGAATAAATACATATTTTAAATATACATCTAGCTATTATAAAATCAGCGAATATTAAAAAATCAGCAATCGAAATAAATTCTGTCGTCGATTCTTCAAACTTCGACATAAAAGTGTCTCTTTCATAGCCCCAAGTCGTGCTGTAAAATCTATCAGTAGGTAATCGCATCGGCATCAGTCAAAGACGTACTAACAGTTAGTTTAATAGAGGTTAAAGGTCGCGACTGTACATAGCATACTTCTATGGAACTAATCCATTACAACTTTAGTATCTTGCGAAGATAGTTAATTCCTCATCTTTTCGATCTTGTCACCCCTATGACTTTTTTTTTTTTTTTTGGATTGGAAATCATCTAATGACTCCTCCCGCTCTGGGTGGTGCGGAAGGGAGTGTCAGACTCTTACTGACTAAAACCCACCCGTGTTCCTTCCTTAGCCCTTTATGTTCCGGGACAGCGGTAACCCTTTCGGACAATCCCGCTCTTGCAATCGCGATCTTGTCACCCCTATGACTTAGCTCGGGAAACTGATTTACAAGAAAAAAAAATGTTGTATGTTCTTTTTTTTTTTTTTTTTAAACTAAATTAATTTTTATTTAATCAATTAAAAGCTATACAAATATAATATCTATGTATATCTAATACTAAAAATTACAAAATTAAATCCTAACTTAACTAAAACTATACAGAAACTAAAATATAGCGTCGAAAAATTCATCCGCATCGCTGTCGACTGGTAATGTTCCCAAGAGACTGGCGGCATTGCCACGTTGTATGGCAATGCTTAGCCTTTGGCCAAGGTAAAAGCCAGCCCTTGGGTCACGGGAAGTGTCAACCAGCCGTTTTGAAATTTCTTTAAAAAGACCATGAGCACTCGGACCCCACGGCCCGAGGGTTTCAACCCCAAACGGCTCGAAAATATAATTTCCGATAAGGTTATTATGTATGTTCTTACTTATCACATTACCTATCTATACAATCTTATTCTAATCTGTCTGTGTGGTGCCGGACTTAAAGAATAGCACCACCCCATACTTCCCGTGGGTGTCGTAAAAGGCGACTAAGGGTCATACCGGAGAATGGGCAGCAGCGTTCTCTATGCATTTCACCACCATATAACTGTGATCGCCAACCCGCCTGCCAAGCGGGCGATTATGGCAACCCCAAGAAAATGACAACCACACAAAACACATGGCCCTAGTACCCGGCGACCCGCCTACCCTTGGCTACGGAAGCAGAGAACCTGTCGAAGTGGAGGTGCATGGGAGAGGCCTATGTCCAGCAGTGGACGTTTTTCGGCTAAAATGATGATGATGATGATAATCTTATTACACAGTTAGGGCATGAAATGCACTGACGAGCTAGATTCGGTCTTATTGGTCTATTCTTTGTTATATGTTACCAGCTTATTACCCTCGCAGAATACCAGTTTTACCCACGCAAGGGTAATTATCCCCAGCGGGGCAATTGCGTAACACATTATCAATCGGAATCGGTTTCATTTTGACAGTTCAACAACATTCATTGCGTTATTTACGTGTTGAGCAGACAATTTTTTCGAACTTATTAAGCAATGGATTAGCAATTTGCTTCAAAATGATTCAGATTCCGATCGATAGTGTGTTACGCAATTAAGGTGCAGGTTAGGAACCGTGGTATTAATAGGAATAAGAGACTGAAAAGAACGAAAAAAATATATTTGTAATGGTTAGGTACCTATCTTCAGACTGATCGAGCCATGCACAGCCTCAAAAACCTATTCGTACAGTTTGTTGTGTTTCATGACAAAAAATGGCAACTAATTTGTTCGGGAATGGTCACCAATCATGAAATTGACTGCAGCAAGTGCCCCTTACCCTTGAAAACAGTAATTATCCTTGATAACAGACCCGTACCGTACTTTTGTTATTTCGCAACCGTAGACTTTTTGGACGGGTCACCAAAGTGTCATTAAAACTAAACAAAACGCTTTTGCCTTACCCTGGCTTTTGCGGGGTGATCGCGTAACACACTATCAATAGCAATGGCTTTCATTTTGAAAGTTCATCAACATTCATTGCGTTATTTACGTTGTTCAGCTGACAAAGTATTCGAACACATGAAGCAATGGTTTAGCAATATCCTTCAAAATGATTCAGATTGTGTTTGAAAGTTTGTTACGCAATATAGGGTGCTGTTGTCTGTGGTAACCCTTGTACGCTGTCATCACTAGACCTTCCTACTAATAGAAACTCTATTGACTACGGGCCTCATAATGGTCCCTTAGCAAACATCATCAAAACGAAGGTCCGAAGCGCTACTGCAGTAATTAGACCATAAAGTTTCGTTTAGAATTAATTTGAAAATGGTCTCCCTGGTAGCGTAACTTAACCTTGAAGACCAACCTTTGCTGTTTTCATTTTGTCACAAGTATTTGTTGTCAAAACTATGGCATCATCTGCCTAGCCTTTTCCCAACTATGTTGCCCCGGCTGTCATTCGTGGATCTTTGACAGTCGTTACTGGTCGTCAAAAGCCTGAAAGTCTGACAACCAATCTTACCAAGGGGTATCGTATTATTCAGTACTTAACTGTATTGTGGAGGTCAGATAGGCAGTCGCTCCGTGTAAGATACTGGTATTCAGCTGCATCCAGTTAGACTGGAAGCCGACCCCAACATAGTTGGGAATAGGCTAGGCAGATGATGACATCCTGCACGCTTTTGTTCTCGTCACATAATTTGCCCTTCCTACTAATAAAAACTCTATTGACTAAGAGCCTCATAATGGTCTCTTAGCAAACATCATCAAAGTGACGGTCCGGACCGTACAATGACTATAATTAAGCCCACAGTCCATTTGTTCTTCATAGTATAGTCCCTTCACCTATCACGTTTCCATTTTGGGATTGCTAAACCTTCAGTAATGATAGGTCGGTAAGGGAGTTAGGTTTGTGTGGTAGCGGAGAGCGAGACGGATTAGAAATACAATGTGACTTAACATAATTATAAAATACTAGCAGCGCCCCGCAGTTTCACCCGCATAAGTGTGGATCTCGAATATCGGCATAACAAGGATCCTATGTGTTAATCCTGGTTATATACTATCTGTGTGCCAAATTTCATCGAAATCCATTCAGTCGTTTGTGCGTGAAGAAATAACAAACATACAAACACAATTACAAATTTTCGCCTTTTATAATATTAGTGTGATTGTTCATATTTTTGGTTAAATTTTCAAGAAAATTATTGGCAAGGCAGTGCATGCAGTCACTTGAACAAGCAAACTTGAAGCTCCTGAATCTGATTGTTCGTAATTGGTCCTTCGCTCCGTTCAATTTCGAAATCTATAAGGAATCAACCGGCCTAACCACTATAACGCCCTGCCGGCGCCGCCATTTACAAAAATACAACATTGTTCATTTCACAGATTATTTTCTCCACCAAAAGAGCAACGCTGCAATTTTACCGTCCCGGTCATTTCGAATCGTTTCGGGGTTAAGTTGGCTAAATATATAATTGCAGTACACAATTAGACAGAGAGTAAGTAATTATAACTACTGCGATAAATAAAAAGTTGTAGAAAATAGAAATTTCTACCTTTAAGAAATCACAGAAACCGCTAGCAATCAGACCATCGCCTTATGTATTGCGGCGGCCCCAATAACCTACATAAAGGGCGTCCGTATTCAGAGCGGAAAGCTCTTAATGTAACATTAATTGTTAGCGTGTGAATTTGACGCGATAATTGACTGAGTTCATGAATACATGGCCAAGTTTGAATATACCAGCCAAGTAAACGATCCGTACGGAGATGGAATTAATTTGGCAGTTATAGTAGACTTAAAAGCCAACGGTATAGTGGTTGTTTTAAGTAAATATATTCTAAACGATATTATAATTTTAATAAATTGTGTAACAGACAAAGATTTATTTAACAGTTTACAATGTGATAAAGAAAATGACCACGGCGACAAATACGGCAACCTCAGATAGTTATTTGGTAATGAAAAGGTTGACGATGATTGTTCTCTAATATTATTAAGAGAGGAAAGCTATAATACCAATTAGATTTGTAAATAATAAAGGAGACAATATTAAATATTAATATCTGAAAGTGGTGTATAAATTTAATGTGGGTGTGTACACCTATACCTAACCCTTTGTAGATTACAGGCGATGTTATATTGTAACGTTACGTTATGTTAAGTTGTATTTGTAAGCGAAGCTACATGTAGAAGCATAAACAGCAGTGAACGATGTTGGGTTCATAACAAAAGTAACTATAATCAGCGTCACTTAAAGGCTCCCAGACAGACGCGACTTGTCACACGACGCGAGATATGTCGCATTGCGACTCTGTTTTCATAGAAATTGTCCTACAGATATATATCGCTGAATTGTGTCGCACTATCGCCTCGTGCCTGCTTGTGAGAGCCTTTAGTCCACCATACAACCTATTAATTCAATTCTGCCGACAACTACGTTCCGCACTGTAACATAATCAGTAATCACCCGCCTTCCATAATTCCCCTGTTCGTCTCTTACAACACCCACGTCCACCAATAATATCTATTCTAGTTCCAGCTCAGCCATTCACAGCAAATTACTGCCAGCAAATCCTTATTAATGTAATCCGAATTTTCATTTATCTTCGGACGTTCACAATTTGTCTTCACTCTTAAACTTATTTATCATACTCGAATAAGGAGCGTTATAATTATCTTTGTTCATTTTTAAAATTATGGTAAAAAAACACTATCTCTCTCCTTAAACGTCATTTATTGTGGTCTTAGTACTTGTTTTATGGTTATTATTGTATATATTTATTAATATAGGTAAGTAATATGTGTTGTGTATAAATAGTACACCACAGACTACCTGCAATATTGTCTCCTTTCTCTCTCAATCCATCCAAGGGTTGTATTTAAAAGATCGCTTTTATCGATGAGACAGCCCATTGTGTCAACCCTTATAAAATTTCTAGATGTATCTCTATAATATGTATTGTGTACATAATAAATAGTATTCTATTCTATCATAAGGAACTCTAAATTTGTTGCTAGCAGAGTAAAATATGCATCTGAATCACTTACCTCAACAGAATTTAGATAAGAAGAAGATACACCAAAATGTATACTTTTTAATGATACTAACGGAAGCAAAACTTTCTACTTAAGAACAATAAAAGTTAATTAAATGTATTGGAAAATTTCCGTTGTTAGTATAATTCGGTAATGGGCTTACGATGTTTTTTGGGGCGGATATTAAAAAAGTCTTTTTATCGTTCAATCTATCATAAAGATTTTGAAGTTGTGTGATAAGTTGATGTTTATTTATGTCTACAGAGGCTTTTAGGAATTTTTGAAGGCAATTAGTAATTTAATCTGTTGTGTCGATTTTGGCATTTCTGGTCTTTTTGTCCACGCGACCGCTCTAGTTGATGATTCGTAATAGTACAGACGCCAGCACATCAACCTACCCGAAACTGTCACATTTCCCCAATCAATTTTGAACCTTATGCTTTAGCAATAAAGTTGAAAATTTATTAAAGAAATTTGACAGATTGTAGTAGGTTGATGTGCTGGCGTCTGTATATTACTGCAGCGGCCAGCAAAAGAGGCATTGAGGCCGAGACACATATACGTAAGTCCATCAATGCCTAGTTGTGGCTAAGGCTTGTATAGTACTTTTCTCAAATAATGCGGAAATTAAAACTAAGTAGTACCTAGGCAGAACTTTTTTGTCAAATACAATTACTTTTCAAAATCAATGACGAACAACAATATTTTTTCCCGCGTTAAGGTGTTAATTTGTTTTTTTTTTTCAATAAACAGCTTTCTATTTGCAAGCCAGTTCGAAATTGAAATAAAACCTTTGATAAGTTACTAATTTAGTTAGTTGTTAATCAAGGAGGTATCCTTGATTGCCATGTTTCGGAGTAATTTTTACATATTTCAACGCTGTTTTTCGTCTCTGTCATGTCGTCAAAAACCTTCTAAAATGACCCTAGAATACACTAAAGAAATAAATGCACCAAGTACTTAAAGGTCACCATACTCACCATTGAGAACCATACTTGGTAGACAGATGGCTAGCTCATTGTCAATAACATTTGAAGTTTAACAGCTTGCATGAACTGCAGCTGCTTCAATTATTTCATTTTTAGTACCTTTACCATCTTTATACGATTCAAGTCTACATACTATCTTGACTATAGTCAAATTGTTTTAATGTCAAATTGTTTGTTTTAATGAAACCATTCTCGGGCACTTCATGTAACGGAGTCAGTCAGTTAGCTACTAAGATAGAGTTAGGTACCCGATCCAAAGGTAGATTCTTTCCTATGGAGAAGAATGAATAAAAATATCCATAGCATAATCAGCCTAAAATGTTCCCACTGTTGGGACACATGCCTCCATTCTTCGAGAGGGAGTGGGCTGTAATCTACCACGCGGACACAGTGCGGGTTGGT
The DNA here is from genome assembly GCA_914767645.1 of Hydraecia micacea. Taxonomy (NCBI): domain Eukaryota; kingdom Metazoa; phylum Arthropoda; class Insecta; order Lepidoptera; family Noctuidae; genus Hydraecia; species Hydraecia micacea. Next base: position 12,337,177 of record OU611795.1, read on the forward strand.
AGATGTCACATGTTGTCGAATTTTTGGTTCTAGACCATGTCGGTTTCCTCACGATGTTTTCCTTCACCATCTTGAGAGCAGCGGTGATGAAATTATTTACACAAAGTAAAGCGCCTGTCTGGGTTTGAACCCGCGACCCACATCTCTTAAGTCGAGGCCGTTACCCCTGGGCCACCATGCCAAATTCCAAATTCCATGGTTATCACAAAATTTTTAAAACGTTGTTCTAAATTGTGATTCCGTAGGACGCACATTGCAACACACAACCTATTCATAAACTTCGATATCGCCATTATTGAGAAACTTAGCTTTAGTTAATTCACGCCTAAATTTTGTATTATAATGGACATAAATTGTTGTCTATCAGTTTGATGAGTTTCTGCAAAACTTTGTACTTGAGCCTTCGAAGTTTGGAGTTACTCTGAGACCATAATATTATGCCTTATGAAGTTTATGGAGATGAGGTAGTGCTTTTAAGATGGTGTTTGCAATTCCGAATTGCAAATGCTTCTTTGGGATGTTTTTGAGTTATGTTTCAAGTTGTACGAGAAACACTTTAGTTGAGCATTCAGTGTGATTTAGTTAAACAAACACGTGAAACATTATTCTTCAGAATTTTAAAAGTAAAAATTGTAACTCCATCTTATGACGAAAATCTTTTTTACAGATTAACAGTACCAGGCCAAACAGTAATACAGTTACCAAGCGACAAAGAAGATGAAGAAGAAACAGGCACACGTTTCCGACGCACAGGCTCCGAAAGACTCCGAGACGGAGCAAAAGCCTTACTCCGAAGAGTGGAATCCCTCAAAACAAGAAGAAGAAAACGGCAGAACCGTACAGAAGTCATCGTATCCTCCCCCCATTTCTTAGATGTGCAGCAAGACAAATATGCTGACCTTAGTTACATTGACATGACTCCTACTACGCCCACGGCGTTCCCCTTCCCAGATTTCCATAGTTCTCCTTTACATGCTCCAGCAATCAGAACTCAGCCACCGTCACCAATGACTGTCATGCCTCCATCACCTATTGCTCCTTTAGAACAATCCTATGTCCTAAACGCTCCCTTTGGAGATGACTCAAGTTATGCCTCGGATGGAAGCATGGGTTCCAGCAATAAGAGTTCGAAGTCAAAATTGGGAAGAGCTAAGAGAATTTTTCATAGAGGGATCAAGAATGAAGATTCTAGTGCTCTAAGCGATTCGGAGTGTCAGCCTGCTAGTTGGAGACATAATTATTATAAGGATCATAATACTCATCAAAATGCTGAGGTGAGTGTTTATTTGGATGATTTGATAATTATTTTATACAAGCACGTAAACAGTTGCAGCCCTTAATGGTCTTAGTTTGGATTTCCAAGTTGAACTACAAGTAGAGACTATCTGTTAGACCCTTCATAACATAAATTTATCGGTATCTATATGTATCGATCACCAAACCTTGGGTTCAAAATTATCGTATAATCGAATCCGGAATCTTTGAGGTAAATAATTGGCTGACATTTTTGAAAATATAAGGCTAGATGATAATGTTACGTCTTCATATCTCCGAGAGAACTTATAAATTGCTTCCTAACTAACGCGAATAGTTTGCGGAAACTCTCTGAAGATTCAACTATTACATAAGTTTGGCTTATCTTGTGTGATGTAACCTTAACTCAACGAGGCCACTTAATAACATATCTGTCATAGATGGAACTTTGTTATCAAGTTTCAAGTTAATTACATCTTCTTTTATCCGTGTTCTTGGTTCTTTGCCAAAAAGATCAACATTATCTTATTATTTCATTAACAAGTTTCTTATGTCTATAATATAGTTTCTGAATTTTAGAAAAGCGATACATATTCATTATTCCTCTTATAGTTTTTGGTATTTTCTAAAAATGATACTGAATTACCTACTTGACACTGTTAGTTGTTTCGGCTAGGACGTCTTTGTAGGAAACCTTATAGCAATGTTTTAAAGCCCAAGATTTGCTCAAGTCAAACACTTAGGCGTTCATTAAAAACATTTTTTTTATAAGCACTGCTAACAAAAATGTTTCAAGAACTGTTAATTTTTTAACTTCATCTTTTTCATCACCAGGTTTACGTAGAGCCCCCGTCTCCAGTGGACCTGAAGCCAGACCCTGAGATACTCCGAGAGGTCCAGAAGTCACCAGGTCACACTCATCACCGACGGCAGGCTATAAGGACCAGCTCGCTCAATTTAGGAAATGATGGGAAGAAGTAAGTAACGGTTCTTATATTAACTTTCATTGTTGCGCTTGGATGGCGGCTTGGTGTATTCCACTTGCGAGTTGCGCCGTCGAAAAATACTGGCATCATAATAGAAAGAAAAAAAGAAGATAAATTTATTTGACCCAAGTTAAGGCACGCAATATTCACAAAAAAAAAAAAAAAAAACATTAACCTATTATATCATTCATGTATTCGTTAAAATATTGTTTTTGTACTAGTCAGTTGATCTTAAATCCATTTTAGACTTTGTAAGAATCCTTGAAAGGGTTTCATTTGGCATTTCACAGCAAAGCGAAATGTCACTATCTCATCATTCTCCTGTCCTTATCCCAATTTTTTTGGGGTCGGCGCAACATGTCTTTTTCTTCCATACTTCTCTATTAGTCGTCATCTCGGTAGTCACTCCCTTTCTAACCATACCATCATTCACACAATCCATTCATCGTTGCTTTGGTCTTCCCCTACCCATCCATCCAAATATCCATATCCATCGAAATTCATACTCAAATCTTTCCTCGCGACATTTCACGAAATGTAACTATATAAGTACCAAACAATATATCTCTTTGTCTGTAAGTACATGTTCTTATATTTCAAGAAGTAACTATTAATATCTGAATATACTGAAGATTTTACATTAAGCTCTAGACATTTTATCACAACAGCATCAAAACTGAAATATTCAAACCCAAAGATCTAGATAGTCCCTACTTAAAATACCTTTAAGACACACAAGATTCTCCTTGTGGATACATTATTCCAGCCTTCTTCGAAGCTTAGTTTGAATAGGGCGCTAGCAAAACAAAGGATAATGTATTTTGCCTGCGTCCTCTACAAACAGCTACTCAATAAATCAAAGGTTTCAATCATATTCAAGCGAAGTGTCAGTGATAATCCACATATTGTCGTCACTTGGAAGGTAAGGATGCAAAAACAGTTTTTACGAGGGAAAATCAATCTGCCGAACCTTCTCTCAACTATGTTGAGGTCGGCTTCCAGTCTAACCGGATGCAGCTAAATACCAGTGTTTTACATGGAGTGACTGCCTATCTGACTTTCACAACCCAGTTACTGGCTAACACATTAGCCCTTGGTAAGACTGGTTGTCAGACATTCGGGCTTTTAAACACCCGCAACGACTGTCGAACGTCAGCCGGGACAGTCTGCATAATGTGCTTTTCGAAAACGGTTTGCGGTTCTGGTATGTAATAGATGGTCACCCATTCACGGGCCGACCTCAGCAAGCGTTGCTTCACTCCTTTTATTTAGCCACGAGCCCTTTAGCCCTTTACAAGGGACTGATTCTTAAAATCTCCGCAAATAATAGTCTGGCATCATCTACCACACTGCGTGAGGGTCGCCATTTGGCTGCCTGAATGATAAATATTTTCACCATGGATTAGTTCATTCTCAAGTTTATGCTGATACGATAGGAAAGATCAATTATCATTACAAGGAACAAAGAGATAAACTCAAATATAATAACATCCATGCAACGCTTGACATGCTCAATAGCGATTACGACATTATGTCGTCATTAGAGACGCTGATGAAATTAAACAGAGTAAATAATAAGGTGACAACGATAAGGAAGAATGGAAGACAAAAACTAACTACGCTTTCGTCAATATTTAGACAAGTAGAGAATCGAACGGGGTTGTTCTTTATTTGCCAAGCCTCACAAGAAGTGTTAGTGGAACAGACGATTAGACAGAAATAAAAAACTCAAAAGCAGACCTAGACATAGACGAGACAGACGCCATATTTGAAAACGACGTTACTGCGTCAAGACTAATTACTCCAACTGGTAGCCATTAGTTTAAAATGAGTGTCGCAGTAATGGACAATGCTCAAACAAATGATTGGCATACTAATGCCCGTGTTGGCTATGCAGTATTCGTTATATTGTTGGTGAATAGTGAGGTTTTACGGCAAAGTCGTTTTGTGAAAGTGCTGTGAATTTGTGGATATAAGGACCAGTTTTGGATGGAAGCGTTTTTTGGTCCTATTAGTGTGATGATAAAGATTGCAATGTTATAGTGACGTGATGTTGCAGTAGCGTCATTAGCACGAGGGCTGTCTGCCTTTACGTCACCAATGATAGGTTGTTGGTAGGTTCTGGTCGTATTTTCGTTGTGCAAGATTTCATATGCTGTAAGAAATTCATCACTTAAACTATTTACAAATATTGTTATCGTGTATGAAGCAAGTATCTACCTAGGCTCCATGGGTTCATACATTTTTAATTACTTTGAAATTATAAGACATTTTCCAAATCCATCGTCCTTCAATAGTCTGTGCTGGTCATCGTTTACTATTAGAAAAACTAAACGTTCATCTTTGTCTCCAGGTTTCGTGATAGAAGTCTCAAAAGAGATAAGTCGGCATCCAGGAGTTCTGAACTGGACAGCAGCCCCAACTCTGCAGGGTCCAGGTCTCATGATGGAGACCAGGATGATGACGATGATAGTTTGGACATGAAGAGTAAGAAGTAAGTAACCAAAAACTGCCTACAGAAATCTGCAAAATATGCGTACAGTGACCTCAAAAATCTAGACATTTTTCCACTTCAGCTGCGACCGAGACACCACATTATGATGTAAATTCTAGCGTTGCAAATGTTTGAACTGCTATAACGTTATTATTGACTAATTCAACCTATGACTTATCAAAAACAAAAAAAAAAGTAATGCCTTAGTAGATAACCTGATATTTTTTTTTATATCATACATAGTTGACATTTTTCCACTTCAGATTCGATGCCAACTAACTTTTGGAGGCCACTGTAGTTTTGCTTATGCGCTGTCACCTTAAAGGATAGAGATGAATTCATATCTCAACCGCCCCTTATTTCATCGCCACCCATTCCTATAGAAACGGAAAATAATAGTTTCAGTAGTTTGCGGTCTGAAGAGTCAGTAGTAACATTTGACCCGGAATTAATTTTCAGGATACAAACTCTCCTAGTTTCTAACACAACAATCCACTAATATTATAAATTCGAAATTAACTCTGTCTGTCTGTCTGTATGTTACCTTTTCACGCCTAAACCACTGAACGGATTTCGATAAAATTTGGCAGAGAGATAGATTGCATCCCAGGAAAGGACATAGGATAGTTTTTATCCCGATATTCCCACGGGATCGACACTTATGCGGGTGAAACCGCGGGGCGCAGCTAGTATATCGATACCTCTGGGCTCAAAGGTCGTAAAGGACATTTGGGCGAAAATGACTTATTGATACTGCTATACTCAGTTTTTAATTTCCTATCGATCTGTATATTCCGTTTTACGAAATTCGCAAAAAAAATGCCTTTACGACCCACATAATTTGAGACGTTAAACAAAGTTTACCGTGAAAATATGGATGTAAATAACACTTAGTTACCAGAGTGAACTCATTTTGGTAGTAAAGCAAAGTATAAAACAACTTTTGGGTGTAAAATACATAAAAAATATCAATTGTCTTATACCACCTTAGGTGGTTAATATAAGTCCCTCAAAAATTTTGATGTAAAGGACATCGTCTTTGCAGATTGTCCTGTACACCCCTACAATTTAAAATAAAAAAAATACAAGTGTCCTTTACTACCTAGTTTCATTTTAATTCTTTGCTTCCACTAAGGGCGTATATATATAAACGTAAGTGAGGAATTGTCCCATAAATCCTAGAATATTCATAAAACAACGAATTTAATCTAAACTTACTACCAAACTTAATAAAAATTAAATAATTTACACAAAACTATTAACTCACAATTTTGTGAAATGTATTATAACGATTATTGAAATTACAAGATGTTCAAGTTTAGGTATCCACTTCATAATTATCGTAGAATTTGATTTCTGTACACAAACTTTCAACCCCTACCTTATTAAATTGTTTCTAATACTCGTTGCATTACTTAAATATAATAATTGGCTAGGTTGTAAATAACTAGTATTCTAGAAAGTACGAAGTAGAAAACCGTTAACCCTCAAATGGTCAATCTTCACTTTTTAATAGAATGTGACCAGAGTTCAAAATTCGCTATCTTTCTGTCTAAGAAACATTTTAACAATAATAAATAGTTCCAAAGATATGAAAATATTTTAGACCGTTAAGTAACATAATTTCTGATGATTCCATCACTTGAAAGCGTCTAACCCACACTTTTTCGCTTAATGTACTTTAAAATACCTTAACTGTCCGATGTGATGATTATTTTCTAGCCTTCTACTTAACTACAAGTACGTTATCTGATTTTTCTTGACTATAAAGACGCTAAAGGACTATAACTACTTTATAATTAAGCATTTAAAGAAAAGTTTAAGTGAAAAACTTAACTTATTTGCAGTTACCCGCCCTTAACGCTATTTTAGTTAAGCATTTAATTCCCACAATACTTTTCTTGAATATAATGCCTGTTTAATGAAAACGGTAAAAAATATATATAATTATAATTGCCTGTTTAATGAAAACGGTAAAAAAAATATAATTCTGCAACAAAGCAGCTAAGCTTCATTACTTAGCTAAAAGACAGTTAGCCGACTCTCGCGCTGTGTTCACTCCGGGGGTGAGCTGAGGGTGCTACAAGATCTAACTAAGATCAAAGAAGTGACGATATAGATGAAGATTTGAAACAAAAAAACCCAAACCTACAAGAAAACGATCCAAAAAAAGAAATACAATAATTCAAACACTAGCAAGTCTCTTTAATTCTGTCATCTAAGAGAGTATAATGCCCGAGGCGTGGAGCAGAGATGCGGTGGTTCTGTTCTTCAAAAAAATCCTCGCTGAAGAACTATAGACCCATCTCACTTCTGAACCACGTATCCAAGCTGCTCTCGAGGGTCGTCACGAACTGTGTCGCCAAGAGATTTGTTGAGTTCCAGCCGTCAGATCGCGTGCGGGCATTGAGATGTTTGTACGACGCTGCCACGATGACTGTTCAGATCCAGGATTAAAAAACCACCCCATCCAACTGCTCAGAGGGGTGTTTACTCATCATCTCATCAAACAGATTCTGTTTATAAAGTTAAAGACAGGAGCTCATTTAAAAAAATTCGTCCGCATCGCTGTCAAGAGGATAAGTGCCCAAAAGGCTAGCAGGGCAGCATTACCGTGTTGGATGGCAATGCTTATTCTTTGGGCTAAAAATAGGCCAGCTCTCTGGTCACGCGTAGAGTCAACCAACCGCTTGGCGATGTCTCGAAATATTCGATAAGCACTCAGACCCCAAGGCCTTAGAGTTTCAACCCCAAACGGCTCAAACATATGGCTCCCAATAAGGTTGTTATATTTGCGCTGTTTGAGGTTTTCTGCTCCTGCAGTAGCCGCCCCAGCATAGCCCGCCGTGCTAGGAAGATAGGATGGAGAGGGTGTCGACACAGGTTGCATCCCACACCAAAGGCCTACCCAACTTCCAAGGCATTATGGTCATTCCATCTGGCCTCTTCCCATCGTCGCGTGCCAAGCCATTGAGTTCTAAAACAGCGGGCACCCCGACGGTGACAAGAGCCCAACGGATGATGTTGTTAATGCTGGCGTGCCGTGCCATCTGACCAGCGCTCTCGCTGCAAGATACGCCATGGTGTCCGAGGCAGTCGACTGCTGCACCGCATTGACAGCGATGTGGAGCTCCGCAAGGAGCGCCCAGACGCAAACATGTAGCGAGCCAGAATGTGGTGTCACGCAGCTTCAAGCCAGAGGCCCGACTCCCAATCACCCACAGCCAGCAGGCGGGCACACTCAGCAGTATTGGTGAACGTATTAAAAATATTAATTTAAAGATTTAGAGCTTTGTGTTCAATTACAAATAAACGATCTCAATTTGATTACAAAAATGCACGTTTTATTTGTATAATTATGTTATTTCATGAATATATGTAAAGAAAATACAGTAGTATACACATAAATACATACAAAATTATATAATCCATTTAATATTTAAGTTTAATTATTAATTTATCCTTTCAGAATACCTTAGCGGGTGGTCCTTTAAGAACCTAAAAATTATTACACTTGTCGATTATTTCCTTATTTTGTTTAGTTTTGTGCAGTAAAGTACATTTACGCCCTTAGGTTCATCATAGGATGAAAATTTGAAGGGTGTAAAGGACGTTTGTTTTTAAATTTATGGTCGTAAAGGAAATCTATCTCGGTAAATACAGCAGTAGGATCATTTTTTAACACTGCCCTAGAGAATACTATAAATTCTAAACACTTTCTTCTTAGGTTTCATTTAAATAGCTCAAGAAACAAAAATGTTAGAGCAAATATAATTTTTTTTTTTTCGTTTTTTGCTTCTCCTGAAAAGTCGCATTTTGTCCTTTACGACCTTTGAGCCCAGAGGTATCGATATTATAATACAAACTTACAAATCAACCTACTAACTTTCAGGAACAACATACAGAGATGGTACTCGTTTAGGACGAACGCGCTAAACGGCGGACCGAAGGCCAACAACACTTTGACGCCGACCCCGAACCAGAAGGACCCGGATTCATACCGTAAGTTAGAAACATTTAGATGTTTTTTTCATAAAATGAAAAAAAACAACTTGAAGGTTGCTTGTTCTCCTATCAAATTCTATAAATTCAAAATCAAAATCAAAATATTTTTATTTCACATAAACCAACATGGGCACTTATGAAACGTCAGAAGCTAGGTGCACGGTTCCAATTGGTCGTTTCGTATGGAGAAGAACCGGCAAGAAACTCCATGGTTACTCTTTTAAAAATAATTGGCTTTTACAATGTTTTCGAGTTACAGTAGGTATGGGAGGACAGCGTAGGCCTGTCAACAAGTACCAGGTACTTGATAAAATAAAAAATGGTCTACAGATCTAGTCTACAAGGCTTACAAAGTCCTCACATTTACAAAATAAGGATGTATCAAAAGGATAAACAAAATATAAAAATCTAAAAATTGAAGCTCGATGTCTCCTACTCAAATGTGTACAAATAAAAATAAATAGGTCTCTGTTCCAAAATCGAATCGAATCGAAATCGTTTTAGGAAATAGTGCAGTTTCTTGAAAGACACTTCCACAAGAATTTACAAAGAAGATTTTTATAATAAACATAACTTATATTAATTTAAGAAACGCTTAAAAGACTCGTCAAATTATCCTTAGAAAACAAATTTCATTTATTGAAACTTACACATACTTAGTTCACAAACATACAAGTATTAGCATGCAATTCTAACTAACAGAAAACTTAGACTGATTTTACAGTGGGTCCCAAACTAGGTACAACCTTTATCTTGCTGACCCAAACACTACACAAAGTTAATAATTTAACGAGTTCTGCTAGCGCAAGATTGTTATTGACGATTTCATAATAATTTTCTCAAACCTGTTAGTCCCGCAAACAACAATCAAACATGCGTAAAACACAGATTAATCAACGTATTCCTCATTTAAAACTTACTAAACTTAACAAATATTCTTTTTTTTTTCCAGTATCCCGGCCAATGTCTTCGCTCTCATGTGGCCAGCTCCACATCCTAAGGAAGTTGGCGCTACTTCGTCTGACAGCCTGCATGGAACGGTACTGTCCTTCGCACAAGTCTGGCTGGAACTGGGAGCTTCCTAAACTGATCAGGAAGATCAAGACTCCTGATTATAAAGGTTAGTCTACTTAGAGTAATGTTTATAAAGAAGATCCTTTCGGTACCTTACGAACTGCCTCGTTGGTCAGCCCGGAGTCTGGACTCGTGCCCAGTTGACGGCAATAGGCTCGCCTCCTTAAGAGGGACTTAAATATAACTGGAGAAATGTTGGTGTACCATGGGTACACCTCTGCCTTACCCTACGGGGATTATAAGCGTGGTGTTATGTGATGTCCTTTCGGTATGAAAGTTGGTAAAATTGTAAAAGAGTTCTACAAAACAGAGTTGTTTTGTAAGGGTTAGTAAGGGTTAATATGATTTATGTATCCTACTAATATTATAAATGTGAAAGTTTGTGAAGATGTTTGGATGTTTGTTCCTCAATCACGCGTAAACCGTTGAACAGATTTGGATGAAAATTGGCACATATATAGACCATTTGCTGGATTAACACATAGGATACTTACTTTTTAATCCGATATTCCCACGGAATCGAAACTTACGCGGGTGAAACCGCGGGGCACTGCTAGTAACTTAATAAAATTAATTTTAAATTATATCAGTCACAACAATACGTCAAACTAGTAAAATAACCCGCCCCTAACTGTTCCCGGCACAAAGGTGCCCAAAACGCTTGCTGCATTGCCACGTTGGATGGCAGTGGCTAACCTTTGCACCAAGAACGAGCCGGAGCGGGAGTCACCCGTTTTGTCACGGTGCTTGTGCCCTATCTCATTAATGAGCTTCTGGTCCTCAGTGCCCCAACCACCCATGGTCTCAACGGCAATGGGCACAATATGGTAACTGTCCATAACTTAATTCGTAAATATATATTTTTAAATTTAATATAGTAGGTACTTATCCCGAGTTTTCCCAACAAGAAGTATAACCTTCGACATCGGTATAAATTAGGTAAACACGATTCCAAGAACGGAACGAGAACCAAAACATTTCGATAAGAAAATCCTACTGATATCTTTTGAGATCAAACGAATATTTAGAACGGAAAGTTTTGCCCATTCGTCCGGCAAAGTAAATACGTCTCAAGGGGGATGAAGATGTTACATACCTAATGAGAAATAGGAAAGTCACGCACACGGAAACAACATTGCTATTTCTAATAAATCATATTTTCCCTTCCAATAAAGTTAATCCAAATAAACCCACGTCCGCAGTGACGTAAAAATATCGCGGTTGGATTTTATCGCTCACTGGATTTTTAACTGTCGGTGTTGAGCAGAGCATTTAGAATCCAACAGAGCACACCTCCGCGCCAAAAAAACACCAAAAAAAAAATAAGAAATCCAAGTCCAGTGCATAAAAAAAAACGAGTGTGCTTATGACCACACGACTGAAGTGAAACTTCTTCTTAGATATACGGAACGTATTTGGCTATGAGAGGGAGAGAGAAAGAAAATGTGCGCGCGCACTGCTGTCTCTTGCTTCTATCCCCCACTCAACTCCCGTTCGCCTCGCCCGATCACACTTTTCGTAACGCTTACGTCACGCGTTCGGAAGTTTCACTTCAAAATCGCCGCGGATTAAACACGCCCGTATCAACCTGGGATAACGGCACGGATCGACATTACAATGAGAATACGAAGTCTTTCAGGAAAAAAGGGTTTTCCAACCAAAAGCTATTGGAAACCAAATAAAACCAGTATGTTACAATATGACATTTAAAACTCCTAAATCATGAAAGCCGTTATTATCCTTACTCAAAGCCAAAATATACATTCAGAATTTCTTTTTAAAGGTACGTTCTAAATTGGACTCTAATTTTATGCGAACAGGGTTTATTTTCATTTGAAGATTTACATTAAGCCGTTGGACGTCACAATAGTATCGAAATGTATTGCTTTGCTAACATTTATAGGTATTAAGTTTATTCATCTCTTGAAAGTTGACCAGTCAAGTTTTATTTGGGGATAATGGATAAAATGTAGTAGGTAATCTCTAATTCCTGTTCACATAAAAGTGAACTTATAGGTACCTTACATAATACGGTTCTTTAGAAAAGATTGTAACGACTTTGCTTTTAGAAATGGGGTAATTGCCTTACATTCGGACAGTTCAACAACATTCATTACGTTATTTACGTTGTTGCGCAGACAAATTTTTCAAACATATGAAGCAATGGATTAGCAATATCCTTCAAAATGATTTATATTGTGATTGATACTGTGTTATGCAATTAGGGGGCTGATCATTTAATTAAGATTATTGAGAGTTTGGATAAATACTCAGGAATTGTATCGATATAAGAATTGCAACTTTATTTTATTAATTACATTATTATATAAGTAGCCCAGAACATAGCCCAGAACACAACGAATCTTACTAGTTTTACTAAAATAAAATTATAAACGCGAAAGTTTCTGAGGATGGATGGATGTTTGTTACTCTTTCACGCAAAAACTACTGAACGGATTTGGATGAAATTTGGCACATAGATAGTTTATAACTTCTAGAATTCTGACAAATGCGTGCACTGACTGGACAGGTCCACTCAATCTGTGTGGTTCTTTTTTCAAAAGACCATCTCAGACATCGATCTACATGGTCTTCATATAACCTGACCAAGATTATGTCTGGACTTTAAAAGAGACTGTGACCTCTGAGTTTGTTTCGGCCTTTCTTCTCAGAGTAGTCAGATAGGAAACGCCGACCTCATCTAGTTTTTAAAATATGATTGACTTGTAAAAGTGTTTGTGCAAACCTACTTACAGAAATAAATCATTTATCATTTATCATTATCATTAACCAGGATTAACACATAGGATAATTTTTATTCCGTTATAATGTTCCCACGGGATCGAAACTTATTCGGGTGAAACCGCGGGGCGCTACTTGTCAATCATAATTAAGTATCACATAATTATTGAAGTTTTGCTATAAGGAAGCCGAAATTACCGAACTTTTCTTCCCTTTCCAATACTTAATCGAAAATCTTCAGTTTTTTGCGAGTTGATAATAAAAATCTTATTTGTTTTCGTTCCAGACAAGACGGTGTTCGGTGTGCCCCTAACGGTGTCTCTGCAGAGGACAGGGCATGCGCTACCAAAGCCGATACAGTGTGCATTGAACTGGCTCAAAAACAACGCTTTGGATCAAGTAAGTTTTCCTTGTGTTCGTGAATAGTCAGGGTGGTCAGCTCTTCAATAAAGTTAACTGTGGTGTCAAAGTAAAAGAGGATGAGTCAATAAACACAACTTTTCACGAGGAACGAATAAAGAGAACGCTCTTTGTTTTCAAATGATAAAAATGTATTTTAATTAAGAATATAAAAGGTACAAACTAAAATTATTTTAGTTTGTACTTACGAACTCGTTCCTCGTGAAAAGTTGTGTTTATTGACTCATCCCCTTTTACTTTGACACCACAGTTATTATGTTTGCAAAACTTGATTATTATGGCAACTTTTTGCCGCGACAGAAAAACAATCTTGGGTATATAATCTTCTTGGGAAGTATATTTTCATACAACATTGGAGGAGTTGATGATAATTGGCCGCAAATCGTTTAAAAGATTTTCAGAGCATCCGACGACATCTAAACACATGATTTTAATTTCGGAATAAAACAGAATTAGCTTTCTTAGTTTTTAGCCTATTCTTCAAAATTGTGACTGACGTTGGTCTAATTTCATGGCACCCGAAATTCAATACAGTACTCTCGTTTCACTACTACGTAAATATATACTACTTTTTTGAACTAACCAATATTCAAACTATTTTCAGATGGGTATCTTCAGAAAAGCTGGCGTCAAATCCAGGATAGCGAAACTCCGGACCACAGTGGAAGCTGCAGGAGCTTCCAACGCGAGTTTTGCCATAGAGAATATTAACACCATAGAGCCGAACCAGTCCAGCCTCAACTTCGATGGGGCCCAGGCTCATGATGTGGCTGATATGGTGAAGCAATACTTTAGGGAGCTACCTGACGCGTTGCTGACGAATAAGCTGAGTGAGACATTCATTGCGATCTTTCAACGTAAGTTTTTGGGTCATATTTTTTTATCCCATTCGAATATTTATTTATTTATTATTTACACGGCTTAAGAAACCAATTACATAAATCAAAGTATATATAATAAGTACTAACATAAAACAAACTTATAACAACAATCAAATAGTATTATTCTCAGTATTCTCACAAAAATGTAGGCACATAACCATAAAATTGGCGAATTTATTACTGAACGAATCACAGTCCGGGTTGGCCTCCACGAGCTTATTGTTAATATTGGTTTTCAAAATTGCCAACTATCCTTATCTACCTTAAAAGTGCAGGTTTTTTAATTTTTTTTGGATATCAAACAACGGGTTTGTTTGATATCCAAAAAAATTTTGCGTCGATAGGTAGTTAAAAAGTCAGCCCAATTGTCACTCAAAGAAGCTACATAGTTGAGTTGAAAGGAAATCTAGTTAATTATGTAGGGGTAATTTCTTGACTACTTTTGATCTTTAAACTACACGGAAACAAGATTCTAACTGAATCAAAATCATCTTAGATTTTTTATTATAGTTGAGTAGGTAGCCACTGCAGATCTCGTCACAAAAATGAGATAAAGAAATTTATAAAAAGGAAATAAATAAATATCTATTGATTTAAGAAACAAATGAAATTACATGAAATTTATTTGCAAACACTACCTACAGATGGTCGGGTTTTTTTAAACAGTATCTAAAACAATTCGCTAAAACCAGCATGCAAAATTATTGATTAGGTTCATGTGTAGTGGTATTTACAACGCCACATGCGAACAACGCGTCATGCCGACGTCACGCAAATCCTGCATCTCACAAGCAGAGTTTACCGCGCAACTAGCATAGATACAACGGCCCGACATGAATCATCGGGCAGTTGCCCGCCAGATCATAACACCCGTCTGTTCGGAGGATCCTCCCTTTTCTATAGAGTATGAGTGTACAATAACTATGTGTTTACAGATGTTCCTGAACCATTGAGGCCGGATGCCGTGCAGTGTGCATTGCTACTATTACCAGAAGAACATTTAGAAGCTTTGCATTCTCTCCTCATATTTCTAGCAGATGTAAGCATCATCATCATTATTATAATATTTTGAACAAAACACCTTTCAAAAAATCTTTTTAAACCTGAATTCAACTCTGTAAACTTTTATTTCAAATACTTAGGTATTGTTAATGATTCACAGGCTTATCGTAAAGAAGGCTGACCCTTTAGCCTTCCAATGTAACACACCAGTTTACAAATTACTGTCGTAAATACTGGCAAAGAAGGTATTGAATCTTCGTTAGACTACATAATCAGCCTATAATGTTCCCACTGCTGGGACACATGCCTCCTCTCTGTGAGAGGGAGTGGGCCGTAATACACCACGCGGGCCCAGTGCGGGTGGGTAGATGTCACATGTCTTCGAATTTTTGGTTCTAGGACATGCCGGTTTCCTCACGATGTTTTCCTTCACCGTTTTGAGAGCAGTGGTGATGAAATAATTTACACAAAGTAAAGCGCCTGTCTGGGTTCGAACCTACGACCTAGAACTCGTAAGTCGCGGCCTTTACCACTGGGCCACCACTACTCTCTTCGTTAGACTGGCTCATTATAATAAAATGTATGTTGCAGGTGGCAGAACATTCGGCTGTGAACCAGATGACGGCATCCAACCTGGCTGTCTGCCTAGCTCCTACGTTGTTGAGGTTGCACCATGCGCCACCAACAACTGGCAGCACAAAGGAAGGAAATTCTAATAGGTACCCATATTAGGCTTTTTGTTGCACTTTCAATAAAATTCAAACTATTATACATACAATAAGAAAAAAAGTCTTTATATAATTTCAGATTTATCAAAAATTGCATGTGACCATTTTGTATCCTAACGGCCAAAATATATCATTATAACCTCCTTTGGTCGTTTGGTACTTAGGTACTAGAAATCGTAAAAATGATAAACATAAAATCATGAAAACCCTTCTCACAATTAGGAGGTTTAACAGTACCTACCGCCAATTCCAATTTTCTCTACAAACCCATTCTCACCCAAAATATTCCATTTCCAGAATGGTTATCGAGAGTGTAGCAGACCAGCGTCAGATCAGCGAGAGTCGAGCTGCGCATGCGTGTCTCTTACTACTCATCCAGAAACATGCCCAGCTGTTCATGGCACCAGCTGATATGCTGGCCAGGTGCAAATTTAACTACTTCGAGGAGAGTGTGCCGGTAAGTCATAATATTAAGAATGAAAAAAATGATGATATATTTGTTTGCTAGCGAATTTCGTTTCGACATCAAATAAGTAAATTACCTACGACGAATTGAGTACCGTAAAATGGGGTTACATTGATCAATTTTGATCAATTTTAAAATTCGAGGTTGAATATTTCTGTACTAAGAAGGTTGAAAAATTTACAAAAATAAATGTAACATCGGTTTTATGGGTTGTATATGTTTACATTAAAGTAATATTTTTGGACACTCCTTTATGAGAAAAAAAAAATTATAATCATCGTGATCAACTTCATACTGCATCGGGGATACTTTGATCGCACTAGTTTTTGGTACGTATTTTGATAGTAACCCCAAAAAACAAATTAATATCGGTCCACAAATGTTTGTGCTGCAGTTGTTTTAAGATGATGGTTTCTGGGTGGGATTCTTTGATAAATACAAATAACTGTTTTTTTTGTTCAAATCTATATATTTAAATCTAATAAAATTTAAGTTAAGTTAAGTGTTTCATAAGTCAAAGTTGTTATCAAAGTAACCCCGTAGAATCAAACTAACCCCATTTTACCGGTACCTGATAGAAAAAAATATGAATCACAGGCGACTAGTAAAACTGGAAAATGACGCCGACGAAGGTAGGAAATATATTTTTTGAATGTGAAGTTTCGGTTTTACCAGCCGCTTGTGATACAGAACCTTTTCTATTCCTTTTCGAATTAATACGTAAGCGAGCATTATCCTGTTCCTAAAGTAAACAATATTGTATATCGTGACGTAGGTAAGTATTCAAAGTCATCAGGAAAATGTTGACCTTAACCTTTCCTGCTTACACTCACGTCAAACATCGAATGATGTGGTTATTATGACGAAAAGAAAGTGGGATAACCTTCCAGGATATTCCGAATTGATTCCAAGAAGAAACGTCACTGTTAATAAAATAATATTAGAATTTGCTCATGAAAAACAAGACTCAACTCCCATTCAATAAATGCACAATATGGAACTGTTGGAAATTTATCCATTCTGAAATTCCAGGTTGCGTTAGAAGAATTGGGTGCAGACTTCAACCAAGACTGGAAAGGTTTCCAGCAAGCCTGCATAAAAGCTTTACTAAAAGAA
This sequence comes from Hydraecia micacea, assembly GCA_914767645.1. Lineage (NCBI taxonomy): Eukaryota > Metazoa > Arthropoda > Insecta > Lepidoptera > Noctuidae > Hydraecia > Hydraecia micacea. The sequence goes on from OU611795.1 coordinate 12,354,345, forward strand.
GCCAAAGAAAAGTAAGTTTTATCCTCTTTAGAATAAATAGTAACCAGTTTCCAAAATCCTTGATGTATTTACTATAGTAGACTCTGAATTCATAATTCTCTTCAAAATCTTTGTATTTAAACTTGTCTCTCATAGAGTCTAACTTTTTTCATGCTTTTTTAGAGTCTGTGGCCGATCAGGAAAGAGGTGAGACATCATCGGTGTTAGAGCGTCTATCCACCTTATCATCGATTTTTAAAAACATCTGTTCTTTACTGATACCTAGAAGATTTATATAGCATACATTCACTTTTTAGAAAATTCTAAATATTTTGCCAACAAAATTGGTAATGGAAATAGTGACAACTTAAGTCAGTAAATAAGTTTTTCAATAAATGGTGGCTATTATGACATTTGACAGCAGAATTAACAGAATGGGCTTTCACACATTGTATAGAGTTTTACAACACAATCAGTTCACATTCGTTCGGGTTAGCAGAGACCTGAGGGGCAATTCTCGTAATTTTAAAAACGTTCTCAGTCTCGTTCACGTTCTCAATCTGTCAAAAATACCTCTAATTTCCCTACTTTTTTGACAAGTTTTTGACATTGATTGTCGCTGTGAGATTGCGACTAGATTTTGAACGATTTTAGCAACGGGAATTGGCCTTCTGGTCAATTTTCGTAAGAAAAACGTTCAAATTCAAGTCGCAATCTCATCTCAGTGACAATCAATGTCAAAAACTTGTCAAAAGTGTATGTAAATTGATTATAGTTTTGACAGATTGACACTGAGATTAGAATGCAAACGTTCTTAAAAATACGGGAATTGCCCCTATGGTGTCAAAGACATAATTACATAGCTACGGGAATTGCCCCTCTGGTGTCAAAGACATAGTTACATAACTACTATTTGGAAGCATAAGCTGGAAGAGATTTCTTCAGAAATAAGCACAACCTTTGTACATATTTTTCTGTTCCTTTCTTCTTGTAGGTTTATAATATGGGTGTGCATAAATTGTTAAATAAGTACCGACATAAACATATACAATTTTTACACGTGGCAAGCTGTTGTTTTGGTTAAATATGCTGGTATTTGTTATCCCAAGTGTGAGAATCATAACATCAATTCAAAATTGCATCTATCTTGATCTCTACGTTTTGTTATATAAATTAACTTATACTATTACTCATTGTTTTAAATAATTTTAAGACAATGGGCAACTATCAAAACAATTTGTCAATATTTAAGAAAGTGAGTAATTATTTAAATTAAACACGGAATGTATAGTCTCTTTTTTGTTTTCCCTTTGATGAAGTACAAAATTGTTTGTTTTAAACCGAAGCATGGGGCTACATCATAGGAAACGTGTTTGCAGGGACAAACTTTTCCTTAGACGTCACGAATCTTACGTATTTCTGTTTACTCCCTTGACGAAGGTTTTTACCTAATATTAATGACTAAGAAAATTGTGTCAGTGACATCAGTCACTTGGATACTTTCAGTAAATGTATGCAAAGTTTGTTTGGTTTTTGGACAAACTTCCAAATTCCTTATACCAAATATAAATTACCTTGATAGAGGTCTGGCACCTTATAAGATATCAAATTGCGCAATATCAGTAAAGAGCAGATGTTTTAAATACAAATTTTCATTCAAAACACTGAACACATGTCACTGCCATCTGTAGTCCTATCATGGCCACTTAGGTGTTTATCCGTAGTGTTTTCGTCTTTTTTATTAAATCTAAATGTTGCTTGTTTAATTAATACAGGTTGACTTGTTTTTAGTAACGGTTTTATTGGCTTTAATTTAATTATGATTAAAATTATAAGGACAGTTTTTTGGCTAGAAATTGCAGTCGGTTCTTGATGAATGGCAGACGTTTAATCCACTAAAAAATACTAGACTTGATAATCGGCTGTTTTCCATCAACTAATTTGATGTTTTTAGTACCTACCTACTACAAAATCTAAATCATCTGCTCTAATGGAGGAATGTTTGGAGTATTGGCAGTTCCTCAATAATTGACTCACTAATACCAAAAATATTTTTTGCGTTTTCTACATATTTTTAATGGATGATACGCATGTTTCAGTGTTTAATTAGAGATTTTCAGGCTTTTTAATTCCAACCCAGACAGAGAATGGAATTTAACCCAGATTCTATAATTCCAGAACACGTGGATGGATGTCAGTGTCAGGGGCAGCGCCTCACGTGGAACTGTGTTGCAAGAAGGTTGGTGACGGACATCCGTTAAGGTTATGGAGAGCTACTACTGATGTGGAGGCACCGCCTCAGGAGGTTATGCAAAGGTAACTTTAATTAAGGAACATTATTTTTTCTCTGAACTTCTTAGATGAATCTATTATTTACTTTACTCTGCATACTTTTATGTTAAACGATGAATGTAACTTATACAGAAACATTTATTTTACCTTATGTTTAAAAAGTATTATTTTTACATTCTAGGATACTCCGAGAGCGGCACATATGGGATGATTCGTTGGTAAAATGGCGAGTTGCGGAGAAGCTTGGCACTAACGCTGAAGTGTTCCAGTACGTCACGGCTTCTAGCATCAATCTGCCGTCAAGAGATTATTGTGTTTTACGGTAAGGGATATTTTTTAGAGGATTTATCTTCTCCACAAGACATTCAAGACTTGTCTTGGCTTAACACAGGTTAAATCTGTTTTGTTTGGTAAGATGTTTTCGTCTAGGAAATAAGAAACATTTATTTTCCTTGGGGTTTAGCTTTCATCTTTGCTCTTAATATCCTTACAAGACTGCAATTTGTTTATTTCTGTGACAGATCATGGCAACAAGGCGGTGGTGGTGGCGGCTGGTGCGCAGTTGCGGAGACTTCGGTAGCGCACGGCGCGGCGCCGGGAGCGCACGGGGCGGGGCCGGGGGCGCACGGCGTGGGGCCCGGGCCGCACGGGGCGGGGCCCGCCGGGCCGGGGGAGCAGGCGGGAGCCGCGCGCGGCGTCGTGCTGGCCTCGCGCTACCTCGCGCAGCCCGCCGGGAAGGGTCGCAGCAGACTTGTGCATCTGGCCCGAGTTGATACTATGTAAGTGTTGAAATTGGATTTCAAAAAAGCTCATGCTATTGTCCACCTGCATAAGGCCCGCGTGGTCGATTATGGCCCAGTTCGTCTCAAGGAGACGAGGCCAGTGTCTCAGCAGTGGGGAAATTGTAGCCTGATTATATTTCAAAAATCCCTGGTGCAACTTGGGAGAGACCTATGCCAGAGTTGCAGCTGGTTTAGGTACTTTGACAGGCCAGATGAAAGTTTAATTAACTCCTCTTGTCTCGAACTCGTGGTCCAAGGTATCACAATGAACGTAGTATAAGAGAACAACCAGAAACAAAAATAAAATTAAATACAACAACTCGTTTTCTAATGAGACTTTTCTTTTCTTTATAGGGGCCGAACGCCAGAATGGTACAACAAATGTTACGGACACATCTGCGCACTATACCTCGCCAGAATCCGAGCTTCGTTCAAACATAACACGGAAGGTCCCGAATCGAACGTATGATCCAAGCATTCCACTTAAGTTGGTACCATATTGGAAACAACTTAAGTTGACGTAACTATAAGGCGTCAGTGTAAATAGTCTTAGAATAAGTTGGAACTGGAATTATATAATGGAATAGCTTGGCGTTTTTGCCAACATTGAGTTGGTTACTGGTGTAACGTTAATTCGTTATATTCTCTGAAATGTTATAGTTGGTAATTATATGGGATATTAATATATTTTATGTAGATATTATAATTAAAACAAGAGCAATAGATTGTCAAAAATATTTATTAGCGTCAGTAATGGAGATATCATGTCTGTGTAACAGATTGTTCTATAATCTTTAGCAATGTTAGTTGTATCTACTATTGGATTTACTTCTGATTACAATAGTTACTGCTCATTGAGGAAATAATGCTTTGAGTTTAATATATTATGATACAATACAATTTGAAATGTAGGTAATTGATGATGTGTCCAAAATGGATCAACCATTTGCCTACACAATTTACAGCAGGTACCTAATTGTCTGACATATTCAATAAAATTAGTAACCAATAAAATAAACAGAATTATAGGTATAGTTTGCATAATATCTCTATCAAGTTATGTATTTATATTATGTGGACGTAAGTAGATATTTGACCAAAATTATAATTACTATAGGCAATAAAAAACTGATCTGATTATGGTCTTATAATTGTGTAGAGACGTTTATTGCAATATTTAAAAATAAATTGAGAGCTTTTGCTATGTAAATAATTGAACAGCATCATAATAATTTCAGATAATTAAATGTACTGCATAATAAATTAATTCATATTAGGTTTTTAAAATATTTTTACCTACCTCTATAAAACAAGTTATTCTAGACCCTTATCCCCAAAAGGGACCTACCAAAAAGCCTGATTTATTTGAAAAATTAGTTAGATATTATTAATTAATAGTAGATCTACCCCGTGGTGCATTGTAAATATAAGATATAAAATCTAAATAAATTCATAAAACTCAATATTACAATATAGTAAATAATATAATTATCAAGAAATCTCGTTGAATAATATTTGAATATAAAAAATATTCTGTTTTACCATACCCTATGTAAAGTTATCGTTACATATCACTAGTCATATTATATAAATAAAAATAATAATCAAATATAAAACACATTTTAACCGTACCTGTCCTGTGTTCAGGAACATAGTATTAAATTATATTTAGGTACATTAAATATTCATATATAATATTCAATAAAAATAATGTAATTTTTGAACTTTGAGATGTATCAGAATGAAATAAAATGAATGTTCTATTGAATAATATTGTTGTATGTGTATTGTAAAAAGTCTGATTGTAAATAGTTGCATTGTTAGCTTGATAGGAAATGACCATCACAATTTTAATGTACTTAGCATAATTACTGTCTGAAGATGTGTTTCATGTAATGCAGAAATTGTTAATCTAACATTAGGAGTAAATTTTAGGGAATGGGTAAAACACTGTTACTGCTATAAGGTAAAATAGTTATGGGTAAAACTACCCAATATCTTCCTATAGTTAATACGTCATTCAGTATTGGTATAAGTAAGATGACTAACATAGGACGTAGGATAGGGTTTACCCTTTTTCTCATAAACCCCTACCCAATCATACTAAACCACAGAGCAATATATGAAACACGGCTTCATACAGACTTGTAAAAATATTTTCCTGTATGGAAAATCAATTTTAAGCCAAATATCGCAAATTGAAGATATTAAATTGCTTTTAAAATAGATTTAATGATATTTTAATTATTAATCTGTAATCTCAATATTATAATGTTGTTAGTTACCTATGATTTCACAAATTGTTGGTGCAGTTATTCATATTAACTAATTGGAGTGTGATGTCAATTCGAGAAACGGTTTGTTATTTCTCTAGCGAGAATGAGAAGTTTTAGCATAAGGAAATATTTAACTTACTTTGGCTCGCGATTTTCCTTGAATTCCTTTCTAAAAACGAGGAGTCTACAGGTTCCAATTCCGTCAGACAGTTCTTACGTAATTGCATTGTATAGGCACATAGATAAGTGTTAATTCTCTAAGGTGTAAAGTAAAATATTGAAGGTAAAAATCCAACACGCAGTTTCTGGAATTTGCTCCACATTTAAATAATATTTCACTCCCATTTTAGCGACTGAAAATTTATTCAGATATAAGCATCACATCATCAAAATGTAAATAATGGCCAGTTACAATGATAATCTCATAATGTACCAATTCCAAAAATAAATATTTAACATACCTACTGCTTAGTATCAGATAAAAAGCACTTTTCATTCCGTATTTGAAATTAGAATTTCGATCACATTTTTCCATTCTGGAATTCCAGTTGTAGAGAAATGCAAATCGGAAATTTAAAAAAAAAAACAAATACCTAGTGGTTAATTTAAAAATAGAATGAAAGTGTTTTCAGCCATTCCATGTATTATAATTGTTACAAAATGAAACCATATAATGATAAATTTAAACGAAAGTCTGTCAAATAAAATGTGTTTCGAAGTTTCATCATAATATGCAGTCAGTTTAAAAAAAATCAGCATACAGAAATTCAAAATTAATATTCTACGAACTAACCTAGATATGTATCAACAATATTGCCAATGTTTCAACACATTTATTCGATAGACTATCATTTTAAAATTGTATAGTTCTCCGCAGTTTTACCAATATTGATGTTCAATTGTTCACAGTATTTTGTCTGTTTAGAGCACATTCACACCCGGTTTCTAAAAGGCTAATCAACACAAAAACGAACTAACGAACTGTCAAATTTACCTATTGGCTGACGAAATAACAATGCAGCCAACCAAATCACTTGACAGAATTTGGACAGTTCAATTTTTTTATTAGTCTTTCAAAAACCAGTTGTTAGTCTATTTATTATGAGGTAAATAACTATGTCCCAGCAATTAACTGAAATATGTAACCATGTAATACTCCGTGTCTGTTATAACATGTAAAATATAAACTAATGCATTGTGATTTATTCTTTATGAAAATATATGGACCATTGTATTGAATCTTTTTGAAGTTTTATTTTGAATGCTAGCTTTTCCCCCGACCTATCGCGTCGCATCGCATCCCGTGCGATTACTTCGTTTTCTTTCTGATTTTTTTTCTTTTTACTCGTCTCCTAAGGGTCCCAGCGTGATGTTAAATAGCCTCTAACCTTCCTCAAGAATAGAGTAATCAAGTGCAACAAGATTTTTTGAAATCTGACTGGTAAGTAATTCCAGTCCGGACATGAACGCGTTCCAAAAAAATAAACTCTTACGCTTTATCTTCTAAAAATACTAGTGTCCACTACTTTTTGATCTATATCTATCTATACGAATCTATACTACTTAACAATATAGCTAAATAGTTTGTTTGTTTGCCGCGCTAATCTCTGAAACAACCCGTCGGATTTGAAAAATTCTTTTTGCATTATAGCCCAATTCTTGAGGAAGGCTATATGCTATTTTATGACTCTTATACCCTGATTACACCTACCGAGTAGAGCGGCGAGAAAGTAAAATGTCACTCGGCCGAGAGAGTGATATGACCGAGTGAGCGTTTACACGTATTTTTGAGCACACGGCAAGACAGTACCCAGGCACCGAATGACGAGTGATCGCCGAGTACACGTCGAGTGCGTGTTCAGATCCACCGAATGAGCGAGCGACACAGTGCGGGGAAGCGGAGGGGTGGTTACTCGGCCTAGTAAGTAGAAAGGGGTCCGAGTGACTCTCGGCCTGTTGCTCGGCCGAGCACTCGGCAAAGTGTTTACATGTACCGAGCCTCGGCCAAGGGCACTCTCTCGCCACTGTACTCGGCAGGTGTAATCAGGGTATTAGCGAATTGCTAACTCGAAAATGAAATTGAGCTATTCATTTGTTTACTAAAACATGGTTGGGATGCATGAAGAAGCCTCCTCGTGTAGCGCAGTTTGTTCCGCCAGTTACTCAACTGAACCGAGCGCTCGGCGCATCCTGGACAGTCACACCCAACACCTTATTTGACTGGCCAATTCTTCCCTTGCGGTGGTAGGGCTATATCTACGCCCACCTGGTTTGCGACCGGTCCCACCGGAGTCCGGCGTCAAGCAACCTGCTGTGTTTCGTCGATGCGTGGGAATTCCAGTGCCTTAGGCATCTTCTGGGCACGCTCGTTCCATCATAGACCTCATCCATCGCTTTCCATCAGGCATGATCGAGATCAAGAGCGGGCCCATTCAGCAATAAAAAGACAAAATGATTTTGTTAAAACCGGTTCTCACTTAGATACAATCTGGGTATGGGTCCAACAAACTATTTTATTGATGCTTATCTCCTGCTATAGAAATAGTTAGGTAGTAAAGTCAGTGGCTATTGTAGTTACCTAAGTAGGTACCGCACAAGAACAACATGTTTATGAATATGTTTTACTAAACCACGGTAAAAATAGCCTGTACCTATGCATATCTAACTCTTAGGGACTTTACAATGAGTAATATTATTATACTAAGGTCTTGTTGATCTAGGTACCTTCTACGTCTGCGTAAAACCTCTGCGCCTGATCTCCCATCGGACTATGTAAGTGAGGGAAGGACTGCACCTTGGGTTGCGCACGCACTTGTGCACTGGCCGAAATACGGTCTGGAAGACTTTATTTGACGTCTAGGAAAAAATTTGTCAATGTAGGTAACATATGAGACACATTACTATATATCCATAAACTTACAATGTTTTTCTACTATGGCATAATCAGCCTATAATGTCCCCACTGCTGAGACACCGGCCTCCTCGCTATAAGAGGGAGTGGACCATAATTCATTACGCGGGCCCAGTGTGGGTTGGTGGATGTCATGTCTTCGAATTTTTCACTGTTTTGAGAGCAGTGATGATGAAATAAATTACTTACACAAAGTAAAGCGCCTGTTTGGGTTCGAACCCACGACCTACAACTCCTAAGTCGGGGCAGACACCACTGGGCCTCAACTGCTCAGGCTTTTCAAGAGGGAGAGAGAAACAACAAATCGCCGGAGACCTGACTAAATTGTACCTCCAGCGGCTCACCTGGCTTCTTGGTCAGCTAAGAGATTTCTAGGTGGGCCATAGCGGTTGTTTTTTTTTTTTTGGAATGGCATCTTGCCTTTCAACCTAGGAGGTTATCGTCTACTTAACCGGACTTGCCTTTGGGTAGCTCAATAAATTAAGGCTTCCAGCCAGGGCTTCATAAAACTAAGCGACTACACGCTAAGGGCACCTCCTACGGTACGAATCTCGGCTTAGGGCGTCGCTGGGAAAGGGCAGCATGGGAAAGGCTGTATGACCCGCTGGCAGCTTTTCTACAAGCTCAACATAGTCAGCTGGAGGCCAGTGCAGACCCAATCGTCCAATCAGCTCCCTAATTATTTGGTATAGGTAGTCCTTAAGTAGATACCTAATAGATACCTACCTAACTAACACCACCCTTCGAAGTTATTGTGGTTTTAAGTAGGCATCACCCTAAATGGTGCATATTTTTTCCTAGAATATAGTCATGTTTGTGAACCATAATTTATATTTCTGCATAAAACCACAATACCTACACTTATGCACGTGAAGGGTCATCCCCTACACGTAAAAAAGCCCTGGTTGCCCTGTAAAAATTACAGAAAATATTGACGTGTTATTAAAAAAAACTGACGTCTCAAGAGCTACTGCTGAGCACGATTCTCGGGTCCAGGAATCCGGCACGGTTGATGACAATTGGCTCGTCCCCTATTACATGGGGCTTAAACATAACTGTCGAAATGTGGGTGTCCATAGGTACTCCTCTGTCTAAACCTTCGGGAAAATACAGGCGTGGAGTTATGTACAGACACCAGCACATCAAGCTACCCGAAACTGTCTTTTCCCAATCAACTTTGAACCTTATTCTTTAACAATAAGGTTGAAAATCAATTAAAGAAATTTGACAGATTGTACTAGCTTGATGTGCTGGCGTCTGTACCTATTTAAAAAAAAATATGATTGACGTTGGACACGATCACACCTACACGACCGGTTTCATTCACTGATTCATCGCGTCGTGCAAGCAAGCACGTCCAAGGCATAACGAATTGCATCATGCGAAACGAAGTTGACCAACCCCTTTCCAAAAAGAATTTCGTGATCAAAGACAAACCCGCTTAATATTATGTCGAAGTCGAACGTCAGTGAATTTAGAACAACTTGCGATGCAAAGTGAATGTGTATAAATGGCTACCCCGGCCATTTATATTTCATCGCAAGATATAAAAAAAGACTGAAAAACGGCATACCTACCTAATCAGATATTATCAAATATATGTGATAGCTCCCCCGCGAACTAACAGCCGGTCACGTTTAAATTGCTCCGCGAACTTTAATTCTAAAACTTAATCAAAAGTCGTTATTAAGTGCTTAAACTCTCAGTGCTAACAATATAGTGTAACCCCTATTCAGTTTGGAAGTTATTTTCTAATTCATCCACGGGCTACCGAGATACAAGCAAAAACATTTCAAAACAATAAAATAACCGAACATCATCTCGCGGACTGTTCGCAGCGTCCTACCTCCTACGCATGCGCGCGCGGCTAAGCCCCGCCTCCAAGCGTACTTCGCGCCGACGACGACGACCGACAGCGCGCGACACTAGCGCCAACGAGTGACCAACCAAAGAATCTCTACCTACTTGTTTACATCACGAAGACGAAGCATCCCGTGTAATAAAATAAAAATGCCTTACTCGTGCAATGGCTGTGAAAACGAAATTTTAACATCAAAATACATGGTGTGTTCTGTATGCAAAAAATATTACGACCTTGACTGTCTAAACGTATCAGTACTGAATTACGAGAAATACACGACAGAGTATAAACAATTCTGGAACTGCCCAACTTGCATATGTTCCCAACCCAAAGGGGATAACTCACGCATCACAGTAGGTATTGTTAACAACGGGCTAAATAACGCGCACACTGCTAGTGACAACATGAAAAAGACACGCAGTAGCCGGGCTAAAGCACCGCCGCCACAACAGTCAACGACTGATTCTGACACCTCACTCCTTCTATCCGAAATCCGGCTATTAAGGCAACAAGTTTGTGATCTCAAGCAACAGAACACGGATATCGGAATGAAACTATCTGACGTTTCGGAAGCGCTCCACCAAAAACTAGACGATTTCGAGAGGAAAATTAGTGCCCGTGATAGTGAAATCCTCTTGCTCAAAGACTCCATTTCTCATCTCCAGCATAAACTGAATATCTCGGAACAAGAAAATATGAAATCTGAGATTGAAATTATAGGAATCCCGGAAGAATATAACGAAAACCTTCTTCACATCTCAATGGTAACTGCCCAGAAAATCGGCGTACAGCTGACAGAAAATGACATAGACGAGGTTTACCGTACAGGCCGACGCACTAACTTAGTGGGAAAACCAAGGTCTATTGTCCTGCGCCTCACACGCAGAGCTAAACGATCAGATATATTAAAAGCAGCTAAAGAGAGACGACCCCTGACCTCTGACGACATCATCCACGGAACATCCTCAAGAGTTTACGTAAACGAACGCCTGTCACAAAACAACAGATTGTTATTTCGTGAAGCCCGTATGCGTGCGCAGTTATACAGGTTTCGATTCTGCTGGGTACGCAATGGAACTATTTACGTACGGAAAGCAGAAAAACATGCTTCCATCCCTATTCGGACCCCGCTTGACCTGGATGATAAAGTTGGCCGCCCCCAAGCCGTGGACCCTGCCTGCCTGGACAATAACGAAGATGCTTCCCAAACCATGGATGCATTTGTGGTTTAGTATAAGTTTTCTATGTTTTAAAATTTTCCATTCATTACTCACTTTATTTGTAGCATTTAACTTTCATTTAATTGTGATAACTTCCTGTAACTTTTTTAATCTTACTAAAATGTGCAAGAGCAATGTTACGTTATTTTCCTACACTACAGACGCAGATCTAAATACTTTATTACATGCACAAACTACAGTCAGTTCAAAAACTGCCCACTCACAAACTCGCAAACACGTACTCAACTCTAATACAATGGCATGTTACTCATATAAACATATAATGTATTTAATATTATGTTTCTTAATCTGCTCTATTTTGATTAAGCATGACACAGTCAAATCTTTCAAAAGCGATCCAAAAACTTATATACGCGCGCCAAAAATACAATACCGCTTCATGACAAATAAATATAAAGTTATAATTCTGTCAAATACTTCCAACTCTACCAACCAAGTTACTGACACTAAATTAGCTTATAGTTCTATTCAACTCTTTTTCATGTACAAAAAACAAAAAAATGACGAACTTTTTATTCGATGAACTAGACAAAAATATTGACTTGGAGTGTCTGGAACTTAACAGTGCTGAAAATTGTCAGAACGTATTGACTGGCAATTATAACTTAAAGATTCTGACTTTTAATATCCGCAGCATACAGCGTAACTTTAATACCTTTTGTATTGCGTTAAAGCGGCTAAATGTCATATATGATGTTATTGTTCTTACGGAATGCTGGTTATCAGATGGCTCCTTAATTGGTCACATTGACGGTTACACCCCATATTACACAGTAAATACACTTAACCAAAGCGGAGGTGTTGTAACGTATGTTAGGGACTGCTGGAACGCGACAGTTTCAGAACCCCCGCTTCAAGATGCTGAATCTCTTTTATTAGAACTTTCTGATAATATTTCTTTAATTGCCATCTATCGATCCCCATCACGCAAACCGGATAGCTTTATTTCCTCTCTAGATCCAATACTTACCTCAATTAGCAAATATCAAACAATTATTGTGACCGGAGATATTAATATCGATCTTTTATCGCCGACAGACAGTTCAAAGTCAGACTATTTAAATTTAATGTCCGAACACGGACTGAAACAGGTTATTTCAAAACCAACTCGTAAAAATACATGCTTAGATCACATATTCCTCAAATCAAGATACCAGACTGTTATAGGATTAGTTTGTGATATAGATATTACCGATCACCGTATGGTAATGATGGGGTACAACATGCTCACGCCTACCGGTCCAAAATATCAACAACGCAAAATAAATAAAATTAATTTCCCTGCACTGATAGAAGAACTTAAAGACGTAGACTGGTCTGGAGTGGTGTCTGAACTAGATGTAAACAATGCAACCAACGAATTCCACAACATCCTAACAAGTGCAGTACAAAAACACAAGGTAGAAAGAACAATTAGCCGCTCTAAATTTATCAGAAAACCCTGGATTACACCCGGACTTATTAGATGTATGAACCACAGGGACAAACTTCATCGTGATTCAAATAAACACCCTAACGACCAAACAAAAAAACTAATTTATAATCGTTACAGGAACTTCTTCACAAACATCGTACACAGGCTTAAACGCGAACACGACAGTCAACAATTAGAAGATAACAAAAACAATGTTAAAGGTTTATGGAAAGCTATCAGAAATATTAGTGAACAGTCCAACATCAGAAGTACCCCTAATGACCTGCTTAAAAGCGAATCTTCTGCACAAACTTCAATAAACATCTGCAATGATTACTTCTCCTCCGTTGGCAAAAACCTAGCCAGCAAAATTCTCGCAGACATCAATGAAACCCAGGAATCAGTTATAAACAAACTACAGTTAGGAGAGCCTCTAAACACAAATTTCTTTATGCAACCAACTGACGTTTTTGAAATAGACCAAATAATCAAAAATCTGAGAAATGACAGCGCCCCAGGCCCGGATAATTTTACACCAACACTTATCAAACAAGTAAAAAGTGAAATCATAATCCCGCTAACACACATTATAAACCTTAGCTTAGAAACAGGCATATTTCCTAACAAATGGAAAGAAGCACAGATCACTCCAGTACATAAAAGTGGTTCAAAACAAAACCCAACAAATTATAGACCCATTTCACTGCTAGCAATATTTTCCAAAATTCTTGAAAAAATAGTTAATAAACGACTCACCTCATACCTAGATTCCAACAACATTTTATCCAACAACCAGTTTGGCTTCAGACAGGGGAAATCAACAGAAGATGCAGTGAGTCTCTTAGCCAATCTTGTAACGTCTTATTTGGACAAGAATGAAAAGTGCATAGGAATATTCCTAGACCTAGCAAAAGCTTTCGATACCGTTGCCATTCCTATACTACTAAAAAAGCTTGAGACCATTGGTATAAGAGGACTGCCGCTCAAATGGTTCGAGACCTACCTTTCTAACAGAAGGCAATGTGTGAAAATCGGGGATACGCTCAGTTGTCACAGCAACGTAGAATTTGGAGTGCCTCAAGGTAGTGTCCTGGGCCCGACACTATTTATCATCTACATTAACGATATTCATCACGCCATCACCGCAAATGCAGAAGTCATCTGCTACGCAGATGACACGGCTATTATTTTTCATAGCAAATCTTGGGAAACAGTCCGCGAAAAGGCCCAAAACGGCTTAACTAATATAAAAAAATGGCTCGACCTTAACCTTCTCTCACTTAACATTAAAAAAACCAACTACATCTGTTTCCATAAAACTCTCTCATCAGCACCAAATCTTCCTTTACAGCTTCAAATCCACTCTCCAAATTGCAACACAGCCCCCTGCACTTGTGAGGAAATTAAAAAGGCCGAATCTTTAAAATACTTAGGGGTTCTTCTAGATCAACGTCTTTCATTCAGACCCCATATTGACTTAGTAGCTAAGCGAATCAGAAAGTTGATTCACGTAATGAAAATGTTACGTAACTCGGCCAACAAAAAGATCTTACACCTGGTGTATGTGGCATTATGTGAATCAGTGCTTTGCTACTGCATTACTGTATGGGGTGGAGTCGGCATAACCTCAATGCTACAATTGGAAAGAGCCCAAAGATCAGTGCTAAAGGTTATGCACAGAAAACACTTTCGCTATCCCACATATCACCTGTATAAAGAAGCATCAGTACTTAATGTCCGACAGTTGTACATTCTGAAATTAGCACTAAAACAACACAAAATAACAATCCAATCCACAGAATACCAAGAACTACTTAAACAACGAATCTACAAATGCCCACTTACTGTAGTAAAAACTGCTTTTGCTCAACACATGCAGGAATTCATGCTCAGTTTCGCTTATAATAAAATTTCGAAAATCATTGACATCAAAAATTTTAGGACCAACAAAGCTAAAAAAATTATCAAACAATTCCTGTTAACTCAATCCTACTCAGAAACCGAAGCCTTCGTTCGAGTAATGTCATAACATATTTATCACCAACACTTTATCTCACTTATACCCTCACTCTCACACTACCTCCTCAACCATTTCATACTCATACATTCTTACTATCATTTTCTTGGACACATCCTTGCCAAAATTCAAATTATCAAATATCAACATTTACGACTCACCCTATTTCAAACAACTGTTTTTTACCATACGGTTATACTTTATTTTTCAATTCTTTATTTCTGATTTTGTTTTATGTTCATTTTTTTAAACTAATATGTAATAAATTTTACAAGACAGTATCGACCTTGATAATTTAAACTGTTAAAAATCTCTCAAGGACTCCACGAGACAGGCTCGACCTAGTGTGGAGTCCACAAGTTAAAATATTATAATTATGTTTCCCTCGCAACAATAATTTTAGTAATAGTTTATTTGTACTATAGTTATAAGGAAATGTAAGAACACAATATGGTTAATAAACGATTATTATTATTATTATTATTATATACCTACTTATGTTTTTATTCATTCATGAACATTTCATGAACTATGAAATATAATATATGCCTTGAAAGTCGAGTAAAGTTCTTATTCCTAAGAAGGTACCTAAGTACCTAATGAAAATCATTTTCGCTCTAATAATATTATTAGGAAAGTACTTTATCTACCCACCAACAATCAGAATAAACATCGTACATATTAAAGTACCTACCTACCATAGAAATGTATATCTATGGTACCAACCTATCAACCTATAAAAGGGAAACTAGGCAATCCTTTAGATGAGCTGCTAAGGTCATTAAATAAGTAGATAAACGACAAGTCGACAGTATGAAACATAGACTACTATATATTATTATAAACTAGAGAGTATGAAATGTCGCACCATTCTTATTTATAATAGTGTTACATATTAAAATGTTTACATTTTTTCAACTAGCCATCTGTATTAAAAAAAATCCCACAAATTCTCTCATGTTAGTAATGCCAATTACGTAAAAGCTTTCATGGAAAAGCAAATTACCTACGGCAATATGTTTACTGCAGCTGTACTGTAAGGCATTCAAAAAATTGCATCAGACTCTAACAACCAATCAATGTACGGCTATTCTCTATGAGAAAGGTGATTGGGCGGGGGGAAATCCAGTTACCACAACAAAAATAAAAGATGACCCTCAAGTTTCTTTGCACGTAGAATCGAACATAATTGTTTTTTAATTTCAAAAGAATTTCTGCATTATGTTTCATTAAAATACTTCACAATACCATATTTGTGACTTAATTTGGTAAATATTAATACTAAAATACTAGAAAACAAACTTTGAACTCACAATATTTTAATAATGTATAATTTATATATAACATTCTTGCGTTTGACAGATGAAACGACAACCTGTAACGAAACGCAAATACGCGCCCTATTTCGCTGTAAAGTACAAAACGAAAAATGTCAATTGCCAGTCCGCATTATAGAAGCATAATGGGTGGTCGTTTTAATTTTAAATATCATTCTTAGTGCTAGTTTATATTGCATGTGCGTATACTAAATACCAACAATGAGACACAAGTAGAATAACAAAAGTGGAGTTTTAAAAATCTGTGTGCACGCGACTCGGTCTTGCACTTTCTAATTTTCTATTCTTTATTTGAATTGAATTCGCGAAGTGTTCTACGATCTTATTTGTTTCTAAATTGAATTCTTAACATAAAATAAACTTCCAAAATCAAGATGGATATGTCAGAAGAAAGCAGTAAAGTTATGGAAGCGAAAAAGGAAGCATTCTGGGTTTTTGGTTACGGTTCGCTGTGCTGGAACCCAGGTTTTGAGTACCAGCAGTCGATCACTGGGTACGTGAAGGGATTCTCAAGAAGGTTCTGGCAAGGAAACACGACACACCGAGGGACCGATACGAAGGTAATTCTATAAAGAAATGTATGATCTTGAAACTCACCTACCTCCTTACATCATCCAAACTGGCCATCACTTTCGACCATCTGATCCGAAGGGGCTTGCTCGAATTTCGAAATACCTAAACAAAATAACATTATTGCACTTTCATAAAGGTTTGACTACAAAGATTCAAATTGAAATTAAACAGTGTTTTGTTTTGCAAAAGTTGAATGAACTAAAATATTAATATTTGAGCAAGTGTTCTGTCACAATGTTTTTATTTTAGTTGTTTTAAATACTAGTTTATAGAATAATAAACAATTCATTTGTTTTTTAAATTAGGTCATTTAAAAGTTGACTTAAATTTTGGGCTATTTTTCCAGTTAGGTACATACTTGCCATATTATGTTTAATTGACTGAGCACATGGTTTGGTTTACTCAGCATTCTTCTGAATAATTACCAAACTAATTTACCTGCTTACATTATTTTTGGTAATTTAGAAGTCAATTCATGTGAACTCAATAGGGGTGACGACTAATTTTTTTTTCTTCGTCTATCAGGTAGATTATTAAAAAGTATTGGGCACGTATTTTTTCTTTTTTCACATAAACAAAACATTACAGAGATATATTGATTTGAAATGTCGCATGACGTCACATGTTGGTACAATTTTTACCTACAAGTGACGTCACGAACTTTGACACGCTTTATCTTTGTAATTTTTTGGTTGATTGACACAAGAAAAAATATGTGTCCATTATTTTTTGATAATCTAACTGACGGACTAAATAGAATTTCGTTTACTTTACCCCGTCTTCATCCCTATTGTTTATTTCTAACCTGGTACAAGTATTCTAATTTTAAAACTCAACCAAGTTAATACTTTTTCTTCAATTCCTTGGAAGTTCTTAATTTTTCCAGCCAGTAATCTTATTTTTTAAATTTATGTACCTAGGTATTTAATCTAATAAATTGTTGGTCCTGGCTGTCATTTGAGGCTCTTTTACAGCCGTTACAGGTTGACAGAATCCCTAGTGTCTGAGTATCAGTCTTAACAAGGGGTATTGTTTATATTATCCAGTAACTGTGTTGTAGAGGTCACATAGGCAGTCACTCTGTAAGATTCTGTTATTCAGTTGCATCCCATTAGACTGGATTCTCATCCCAACATAGTTGGGAAAAGGTTAGGCAGATGATGAAGTATTTAATGCAAGTCTTGATTCATTGTAAAACGGGCTACGTAACAATTTCATTATCACTGTATCTTTGACCTAATGACCCTATTACCATTACATTGATAATCTGATAGGACTGGGTCATGCCAATAAGGTTACTGAATTTATTTAAACCTTTTTAACCTAGATACTGAGACAGGCCTTTTAAAAGACCCAAAAACGCATATTTAGGACACACCTAAAGTACATTCAAACTTATGTTTCAAATTAATATTATTTCAAGTTAAACAAATATCAACTTTATTTTAATCGTAATTAAGTTGATTTCAGAGTGACTAGCACTATTGAAACAGTTATAAAATTGTTTGGAGTTATAGTGTATATATAAACTGAACTTTATTGTGTAGGGTTTAAAGTTATTTTTCCATATACTCATATTTGTTTACATTGTTGGCAAATGAATCGCGAATGCAGATTATATTATGACAGGCCTTTTAAAAGGCCACATTTTTCTGGTTTTCCTGGAAAAAATAGTTTCAGTAACATCTGGGTTAAAATATAGTTTGTATGAGACACTTACAAAGTTATTTGAATTATTTAATGTAATAGCAACCATACCATTTTAACAATATTCTGCCTTGACAAATTACAAGTCAATTCTGGGCACAATCCCATGTTCAATATTTTTAAACATCAAGGTAATATTTAATACAATTATTCATCCTATCTAACTAATAATTGCAAATACCGGTTTTGAATGAAAAGATTTTTAAGGCTTAAGTATATGAGACAAAAAAAAGATTTTTAAATCCAATAAATTCTGCTATGATGTTGCATTTATAACAAACTAAAAATTAAAACAAGATATTTAAGTACTTAAATGATACAATCATTCCAAAATATCATCATCATTATCATTCATATTATATCAGCCAAAAGACGTTCACTGCTGGACATAAGCCTCCCCCAAGCATCGCCTTTTTGACCACTTCTGAAATACACATAGAAGATACCTATATAAATAAAAATATCCAAAAAAATTACATTCAGGATAATCACAAAGCAAACAAGACATAATGTCATAATAATTGTACTTAAACCCATATTTACTTAGCTCAATCATATCTACTGTAAATATTGAAACAATGATAATAGTAACATAATCCAATCTAATCTGCGTTCGCGATTTATTTTCCAAAAATGTAAACAAATATGAATTAATGGAAAAATAACTTTAATTCCTACACAATAATGTTCAGTTTACGCTACAACTTCAAACATTTTTATAACTTTTTCAATAGTGCTAGTCACTCTGAAATCAACTTAATCAGCATTGAAATAAAGTTGATATTTGTTTAACTTGAAATAGGGTGGGGGTGTGCAGCACTGCGCACTTTTACTATAGACATTGATAACTAATTTATGGACAGATTATCCCTTTAGTATGATGGAGTGCACTTAAATAGCTAATTGTATGTACTTAAAAGGATTCATAATAATCATGATGAGCTAAGCTATGGGATTCGAAGGATTTGTCACTAAGTAACAACCCATCAATCGATCTTGTCGGGTTAAACTGCACTTGCTAAGGTCAGTCTGTGGATGGGTGACCATTATTTTTGGATCAAGCATGGTTGTGTTGCCTCTCCTCTCTTTCTCCTTCCTAGTTGTTATAAGAACACCAGCAGGCTCCCGAAAGCCTGACAACAAGACTTATCAAAAGATATTGCCCAGAAAACAGGTTAGGCAAATTGGATATTCAGATGGTTATAGTTGCTCTACGTAAAATACCCGATGGATGTTTTCGAATAAAATTTAATTTTATTGATAGGAAACAAACACCTCATTTATCAAATTAAATTTCAGTCGACAACATCCATCGGTTTCTTACTAAACTTCACCTATATCCGACGATCATGCATACTTATCTCTTTTGTTGACTGTGCAATTTGTCCGCGACATATGGAAATCTATGCAGTAACGCACACGTAGGTAAAAATATACATACTCAGAAATGTAGCAGGATAAAAAGAGCGGTCATGTCTGCCCGGTGGCGACAGATATATTGTCCATGATCTGCTCAGCGCCTTAAGCGACAACGCCTACAGTCCGAGATAAAAATAATCATACTGAACAATGACGACCAGAGATACACCCGGGCAATCAACGAATCAAATTCTTCGCCGGAATCCCTTTACGAATGCAATGACCTCCAAATATTTAACGACACACGTCGAACTGGCGAAGATTCAAGGTGGATGCACTTTCACACGAAATGTGCTGACGCATCGCGACCGATATTGTTCTGAAATTTACCAAAATAGTCGAGGTCGAAAGTATTTGTGAGACAAAAAAGGAGGATGATTCGAAAGGAGTGAGTGTTAGTGCTTGGTATTGGCATCTTGTATTGTCTTTGGTCTTTCGTTGTTGTTCTTTACTTTTGCCGGTAGTGTCAAGTCTGGGCAAATCCATTCTGTAACAGACTGGTCCACTGCTCTTAGGATCCTAGGCCCAAAAAACCAAAGCACTGCCCCCCTTTTCTCTAGCTGGTGCCTTTAAAAAAATCAAAAAGAAAGCCGGATTATTACGCTATTACCTATAATACATACAATTCTTACTAAATGTATTCTATAATCACTACGTGGCGTTGAACATTGAATTGTTGATAATAATTTTATGCCCATATTCAGCAGTAAGAATTTACAGCATTAGGTACAGCAATGTTTGTGGGAAACAAAACCACATATTACCCAATAGCTCCACTTGTTTACAAGGATATCACAAGCCGTGCCATATAGCTGACAGCATTTCTCTGATTATCCTGTTAAAACAGTGACGTATATGTTTCATACATCCATTTCCTACTGAGAATTCCAAATGTTTTGATGACGTTCGTAAAGCTTATACTTTTGTTATGAACCAATGATGCCAAGGTAAAGTGTAATAAGGAATGTGAGGAGTATCTTCTTCGGCTGTTCTTTTCTGAAGCTCTCTAGAGAAAAGAACAGCCGAAGAAGATATCATCCGCGCTCAAGCTTCCTCTGAAGCTTGAGCATTCTGGTGATGATATGCCATCGTTGGGTCTTTGTTCTCCTTCAAAATAGGTGGTAGATAGGTACAATAGGTCGCATGTCCCTGCTAGCAGAACCTGTAAGTACCTATTAGCTGGCCTCGCATTCTATTAAACTTCGTACTACGCTAAGCCAGCTCAAAGTGATCCACTGATAAGTGGTAGACTGTACAACACAATTTTGACAATTATAATGGAGCAATAATATTGCAACACTTTGGGTGCTATCATTTACATCTCTCAGGTTATCATAACGATTGCTGATTACATACCTACTACCTAGTTAAAATGTAACCTCAGAACGCAGTTTAAATAATATGCAGAGAGAATACCCAAGTACCAAACTGCTTTAAAAAACATTGTGGCATGCGTGAAAAACATGCAATAATATTTTTGTTTTGGTAGACACTAAACATACCATTATATTTTACGGCCCAGGCGATAACAGCAGGAAAATAGAATCAGAAAACGTAAATTAAATATATCGTTATGCCATGTAAAAAGAACAAACATAAATATATGTTTTTCATAATAATTATTATTCTGCAATACGCATGTTTTTTTTTTTTTCAATAAGTATACGTAAACACTAACTCCTGTAGGCACTAACAAATGACGATCGTGTAAATGGTCTTCGTGTCAATGGCTCATCAGCCATGACCTTACTTGGCCTTGATGTTCTTTGCAATTGAACTTCAGCGGTTGAGGAAGTCGTCTGGGCCATTTCAATCGATATGCCTTCGATCAGAGTGCTGAGGCATCGTATGGTCAGCCAGTTTAGCTTGACATTTACTGGAACATCCCAGGAGAATGATTCAAGAGCTGGACAGAGTGATGACGCAAGGAGAAGACTTGAGGAACTTACTGAGGTCATTGTTAGCGAAAACATGGACTACGTGGGAAAACAAAAATAGGAGATATATTGAGACTGGCCAGATATATTTCATCATTTAAACTTTCTTCTTTCGCCTCGTTGGTCTTGTGGTCGCAAGCGCTACTGCTGAGCATGAGGTCCTGGGTGCGATCCTCGGGTCGGAGTGTTATTAGGTTTCCCATCTGGAAGGATTGTAGTCTGGATTTTTGACCAGTTGATGGCAATAAGCTCGCCCACTATTAGGTACATGAAATTTAAAACCATTACTAGCGACATGTGGGGCGCAATAGGTACACCTCTGCTTAACCCTCCGGAGAATGCAGGCGTTATGTTATGTAAACTTCGGAATGAACTATGCGAAGATAATAATACTGTTTACTATTTTAAAGTAGGTAATTAAGAGGAAATGCGGTCGAAGAGACTTGAAAAAGCCAAAATAAAAAGTTGTAATTCGAGGTTTGGCTCGTGCCTATTTCCTCCTCCAATATTGAAGCAATTTAAAAGATATTTCATAAACTAAATAAGAAGGATATATACTGTGTCTCTATGTTTTTATTTTTTCATTAATAGTTGTCAAATTTGTACACTAGGCCTCTGTTGACAGTGGTTTAAATCGGCATTGTTTGAGGGTTCTAGTGTTAATAAAAATAATGTATCATCAAAAAGGAAAACGTTATATTAATATTGCTTTATGGTCATTAATCAGAAAGAAAACAGGCGAGAGCGTTTCTATGGAGAATAGACCACCCGCATTTCCTGTTAATAACAAAATGCTAAAACTACGACATTCATGATTCACCTTATGAATAGCAGACAGCTTGTCTGCGAACACCGTAGTTGATGTTTAATTGACCCGTGCATCAGGGGCACCATTGATACGCGTTGCCATAATATCAACAATATTATTCAAAACAATAATAAAAATCTTCACACTCCCAAAAAAAAAAACAAATCCACAAATTATCTTTGTACATACCTACTCAAATGATTAGGTACAAAGATAATTTTCTATAATTATCCGCCAACCCGCACTGGGCCCGCGTGGTGGATTACGGCCCACTCCCTGTCAGAGACAGGAGGCCTGTGTCCCAGCAGTGGGAACATTATAGGCTGATTATGAATGAATGAATGTTAGCATAATCAGCTGTTAATGTTCCCACTGCTGGGACACAGGCCTCCTCTCCAAGGTCTTCTTTTCCTTCTTATAACCAAAAACAGGTTTATACGCTACCATTTTGTAGTCAAATATCAATCTTCTTTAACAGACAGCTGTGCTGTTAGGAAGTTTGTTGCGCCACTTCTTCCCAGGAGCACTAGAAACTGTTAAAGACTGTTTAATGCAATTTTGACATTCGAACACGCTCGTTCGGGCACGCTCGTTCCATCATAGACCTCATCTATCCCTTTCCGTCAGGCGTGATCGGGGTCAAGAGCGGGCCCATTTAGCAATAAAAAGAAATCAAAAAAATTCGAAGTGCTGATTCTCAGCCTAGATTGAATATATGATCTTTGATTTTTGACGTGATAACGTCTTATATCAATGAACGCCGGCTGCACTCACGAAAAAGCATGACTCATTGTCACGTTCCGCCTGAGCCGAGCGTGCAAGTGAGAGCGCGGAACAAGCGATAGAGACGTACGATCGGCCTAAGCGTTCGGCTTGTGACGCATTGTTTTCTTATGACGTTATCATGTAAAATTATCGTCCATAAATCGACTTTAGAGACAACCAATTTTTTTATTGATTTTGAATCACCGGCTGCCATGAGATTGGGCAGCAGACATGTTGATAAGAAACTAGATCAGCGGGGTAATTGATTAACACACTATCAGTAGCAATGAGTTTCATTTTGACAGTACAACAACATTCATTGCGTTATTTACGTTGTTGAGCAGATACATTTTTCGAACTTAAATGAAGCAATGGATTAGCAATATCCTTCAAAATTATTCAGATTGTAATTGATAGTGTGTTTGTGCAATTAGGGTGCAGGCTGGTGGAGAACATCTAAAGGGACGTATACGGTATGTACACCATGTGGGTTTGTGGAAATACGTGTCAAATAAAAGTTAATGAACAACCCGTCTTGTGGAGATCTATTCTCGATTCGTGTGCCTCTTTACTGAGGGTCGTAATTCCCATAGGTTCTTCACCATGTTCTCTCTGACGATCCTGTAGAAGAATATATCGCCGAATATATGTGATCTAAATTCAAGGACGAAACTTGATAATTTCCGAACAAGTAAGGAAAAGTGGTGAAACATGTTCTGACATAAATATTTAGCATGCCAACGGATCATGCTAGTTTATTTGCATTAGATAAACTGCGTATTACAACGATCACGTACCTATCACGCTCACCTATTTTCGTACTTTTGTGTGAATACGGACACCCACGATGCCGCTTGGTCTGCGTTACAATATTTTGATTTGCGATTTCTACGCCGTTTATACGTTTATACAACCCGTTTCATAACAATGCAGATTGTAGTTTCCTTGTGATCTTGGGACTTGTGCATCTAGTTCATCTTTTCCGCTACCTGAACCTATGCTTCTTTGGCCAGTTCCGGGTCTCCATTCTAGTACTGTCTGGTCTTCGGCATAATAGCATTTACCCTGCCCCTGCTTTTATGGATCAATCTCGTAATGTCACTTTCGATCATTGCCATTGTCGAAGAATCATAATTGTTTATCTAATTTGTGATCGTTAGTAGTAACCGCAAAAGAAATTTAAAGACGGAGACCAACCACATTTATGATAACTTCACAGAGTTCAAAAACCAAAACATTTTTGTTTTGTTTTATTTTTAATCTAATCTTAAAATATTAATCTTAAAAACATAATTGTTTTATATAACAAGTTGTTTACTCCAATAACAACGAAAAAGCATGTACTTAATTCAATGTTTTGATGATATGACGACTCCTTGTCAAATTGTTCACTTCATAAACAATGACTTAACGGATCCATTTCTTTTTTCACAGCCGGGCCGAGTCGCGACTCTCATAGAAGACAAGGAAGTGAGTATTATTTACTTTTTTATGTCAGTACAATTTTTCTTCATGTTTTTACGGGACAATCGACATATTGACGCAAATGGTTCGACCCATTTTCCCCTTTTTTTACATGGTTAATTTCCAACTGTTTTTGGAAGAAATTAAGTAATACTTACCTATTGGGAATTTTTTGTTCTACTTTTCCCGTCATTTGGGACAAAATAATAAGTACACAAATCTTTAGAGAATGATCTGCATGCTGCTAAATTAAAAAGGTAAGAAAAAAATATATTGACAGTATTATGGGAACTGTTACGATATCGTATAGATTTCAAGAATGTCTAGGACATGGTAGATTAGTGAAAGATCAAAATAAACTCACAATTCAACTGGTTATTGGATCGACACAAAAAGTGATTGACTTTTTATGTAAACAATCGAATCCCGTCACTGCAAAATTTGACCCATTAACTAATCTCATTGTTATCAGCATTAACTTCCTCTTAAACACTGACCATGAATAGGAAGCAGTTATTGAGTTTAATGAAACTCAATACAATGGTATTTACTTTTGTCAACAAAAAGTATTGACAATACTGAGTGTAGTTGACAATTTGACATCCTTATTGAGTAGGTACTGAAGTAAGTTTACAGTGTAGATAAAAACATGAAATTACTTCGAGTAGTGATTTAAATGATAAAAGTAATTTAAGTAAGGTCACAACCACGGATATCTATGGTCACAACGGTGACCGCTCATTAAACTACCTACTTACAATAAATTACTTCATCAATTTTTAAGGCTGCTAACTTGGATTTCTTGAAGTTTTCATTGGCTTTATTTTAAAATTGACATTGGTTTTGTAACCGATGACCTAATGGAACAAAAAAAAAGTTGGTATGCAGACATGACATACACAATTATCCCATGTAACCAATAAGATTAAAACTCATATTCCCACAACAACACAAACACATGAAGACATTAAATTAATTCATATCATCAATCTAAAACATTGAACAGGTCAACTGATAACCCGAAACGTCAAAGCAAAAAGTATTATTACGTCGATCAAACAGTCGTTAGGGAAACGGTAAATTATAATATAAATGCGAGTATAAAACACATTAACGTTATCAACATTACGTGCCATTTGAAAGAAGCTTTTCATAAATGCAATAATATAATCAATAAGGACAATAAAAACGGCAGTGTTGCAGTTGATACTATGGAAAATGGAGGTTAATATACTGCAGGGCACGCGCCATATTTCAATGAACGATTTTCCTGCGCACGACAGGTGCGTTGCGCAGATAAATAAAGTACGCGTTTATTCTGTGTTCGTTGACAGAAAGATAGACAATAGACGATCACCTGTGTAAGAGATGAGATTAGAAATAACTGAAGTGATGGTATTGTTGGCAGCGAAGGTGACTTGGTCGTACAGTTGTACTTACGTCGTAAAAGGTGTTAATCATATCAACAAAGGGATAAAAGATATACTTCATTCAACAAAGAATTGATGCGTAGTTTTTTCATATTAATTCCATTTCAATTCCACTTTCATTTCAAAGAAAAGAATATATTTTGCAATATAATTAAAACATCTGTTGCGCTATGTAATTGTGTTTTAGTAATAAACAACGTTGATAAAACCAAACACATTTTTTCTTGTGCTACTTGTCATTGACTTATAAATCTTCTTGTATGTACTGCGCAAAATCTCAGATGCGTAATGTCCAGCTCAATCTAGTTCCTTGGTTTTTATTTTTGTGCTAAATAAATAAAATTCAGTACCTCTCCATTTTGTGATACTTCTTGAAATTGTCACCGTTTTCTTAAGAGATACTGTTTTATTCGTCTTAGATTTCGAGTTTATCATTAAGACTATTCTTCTGTGCTGTGATTTTAGCCGAATTTGTAAGTTAGTTTTCCTTAATTTATGCAAAATCATGAATGCATCTCGTAAAATTTTAGCATCAGCATATTTGTTGTTATTTAAATGAGCAACTGACTTGTCTAGATGCAGTTTTATTTGCCATGTTTTCATCACATCTTTCCTCACTGTTTTTTTACGCAGCGTTCCAGTTCTAACCAAAATTAGGGCCAATCAAATGGTGAAATAGACCTTTCAAATTATTACTAATCTCAAGCAAATTGGTAATTTCGTTGCAACCACCATGACCAATGGGTCCGATAATTAGATTAACTTCGAACCGATGATTTCGAAATGGTGCTGCGGCTTCTTTTGTTTCATTTGGGGACCTTCAATTACCGCCATCTTGGACGAGATCAGAGATTGATTAGTTCCTGTTATGTAGCGGTTCTTTTATTTCTCGTGGACTAGTTTTTGGTTAATTAGGAACGAAATTATCTTAAGGTTAAGTTTAGTTAAGTAACTTATTATTCTGTCGCTTTCTTTGATCTTTGTTTTCCTTTTAGCTCGCTGTATCTAGTTCTATATAATTTCTTCATTCATCCATGAAACTGTTCTCTCCTCAATTTTCTAATCTTCTTTTAAAATAAAGGCTCTTAGTACTTATTTGTTACGTACCAAACGGTATGACCGATAGTCGTATCCGCCGCTCGCCATTGGAATAATAATGAATTGTCATTATAATAATTTCATTATGGCAAGTGATTTTACATTATGATGAAAACATCATTATTAACTTCGCAATGCATTCTTAAGGTTATGTCAGTAGAGAGATGTGGAATCTTTAGTAAGATTAATTGTCATATCACTCATTGGATATGCATTTGAACAACCGCATTCTGTGATCATTATAAAGTTCGCGTAGTACATACTGGACAATGAGACTCGCTTATAGCCGCTACTAACCTTGTTGATTGGCAAGTCTTTTTAACACTGCAAGAGGTTGTAACTATTTTTGCTTCGATGCTTTGCCATATTCCCTTCTCCTTACTGACGTGCATATTTTGGAATCATTACCTCAATTACATAGAAACCACGTAACATTGTGACGCATTCAATTAAGTACTGTAAAAGCATGACCTTTCCTGTCACGAAGGAAATCGAGCATCTCATAATTCTTACTAAAGGAATCCGTGCATCTCTCAACATTCATTCGCGTCACCTATGTACAGACGCCAGCACATCAAGCTACCCGAAACTGTCAAATTTTCCCAATCAACTTAGAACCTTATACTTTAGCGATAAAGTTGAAAATCTATGAAAGAAATTTGACAGATTGTAGTAGCTTGATGTACCGTCTGTACGTAGGAGTTACAGCATCGTACCTAATTAATAGAAATAATTGGTTTTGACGTTGACTGTATATGACCTGGTCTGTGACGTACGCGCCTTTCTTTGGGGATAAATCACTGCGTCAGGTTGTATGACGTCACTTTACTGTTGATATGAGAGGAAAATGGTATTGTAAAAGAGGATACTTATGTTTTTTGTCAAGTACCTACTTCTTTTCCTCACAATTGCTTTGTATATTTATATCAAATCAAATCAAATCAAAATATTTTTATTTCACATAAACCAACAACATGGGCACTTATGAAACGTCAGAAGCTAGGTGCACGGTTCCAATTGGTCGTTTCCTATGGATATATTACTAGCTTCTTCCCGCGACTTCGTCCGCGTGAAATTTCACCCTCCCCCATTCACTCTCTAAGGGGGTGAATTTTAAAATCCTTTCTTAGTGCACCCCTAGACCTCATAAGGAACCTACGTGCCAAATTTGGAATCTCTAGACCCAGCGGTTTGGGCTATGCGTTGATATGTCAGTCAGTCAGTTTCTTCTTTTATTTATATTTACATTATATTTTTTATTTCGGACTCACAATCCATATAGTATTGGTAACTATGATTTAAAAACTATGTTAGTAAACTTTTACAAACTAAAATCAATAAAAATGGCGTGGTCCGACACACAACACATATTGGCACGTGCCTCCGTACCCAATGCCTTATAAAGGGACTGTCCACTTTGTTTAATAACGTTTATGACCTATTTTCTGTGTAACTACATAGTCAAGGTGGTCATTTTCTGAGTTAAAACATTATACTTACTTACACGGAATATTCGCGTCATGTCTGGATCTGAAACTCAGGTCGGAATAACCTTGCACCTTCCTTAAAAATTGACGTCACACTATTATTGGTCCAACCAAGTCAAGCCAAATTCAGTTAAAAAGAGAGCTTAAAGAAAATAGGCTGGAAAATGGATCAGGAAACTCACCGCAAAACTGCATATAACTTCATCTCTTATCGCTGGGTATTGTCTAACAGGAAAACCATATCTCAATAAGAAATTACATACTGCTATAATTACTTGTCCAATTAATTGATATTGTTAAGTAATGGTTTGTAAACAAATGTTGCAAAATCTAAAAACAAATAATTTTCCTGTTGATAAGCCTTATTTAAGAGCTCGTGTAGCTTTTAATTGGTATAGATTATATGACGTTCATTGTTTTACTTTTAACTGATGTTTTGTAATTCGGTTATTAAATTAGCTCCCCCGTATACACATACCATAGGAATTTACAATTCAGTTTCCCATCCTTTGGCATACTGCAGTGACTTCGGTAAAGCAAGCGATTTATTTGCCAAAAATGTAAACAAATATGTATTAATGGAAAAATAATTTTAATTCCTACACAACAAAGTTCAGTTTACGCTACAACTTAAAGAAATTTATAACGATTCAATAGTGCTAGTCACACTGAAATCAACTTAATTATCATTGAAATAAAGTTGATATTTGTTTAACTTGAAATAGGGTAGAGGTGTTCAGCTGTGTGCACTTTTACTTTAGTTTAAATACATTCAACTGCAGGTTTCCTAACTATTATGATACAGGGTGGTAGGAACATCAACGTACAACCTGTTACTAACACAGTACAAATTAGCTGTTCCATACATTTTGACCACGTGAGTTGCACTTTCGTAGGAAACAGCAGATTTTTAGGGTTCCGTACCTCAAAAGCAAAAAACGGAACAATTATAGGATCACTTTGTTGTCCGTGTGTCTGTCTGTCTGTGAAGACCCTTTATCTCGAGAACGCGTGGAGGTATCGAGTTGAAATTAAAACCATACACTCAGGTCTACAGTCCCTTGAAGCTGTGAAAAAATCAAACTTCTAAGTTAACGTGAAAAAAGACAGCCGCAAAAAACGTATATTTCGACACTCAAGGGAATCAACATTTATAGTGTAGGTACTTCCCGATGACCTAGAATCATGAAATTTGGCAAGAAGCAAGGTCATTTAGCTCAAGTAAAGGAAAAAATCCGAAAACAGTAAATTTATAGTTAAATTAAAATAAAAACCCATGATAAACTATTTACATACCTACAAATTTGTACGGAACTCTCGGTGCGCGAGTCCGACTCGCACTTGACCGGTTTTTTTTAATAACCGACGTGAAATTTCAACGCAGGCCGGTCCAGAATTATGTTCTGAATCTATGGTACAGGTTACGCGTCGATGTCCCTGCCAGACCATAAGCAAACGTTGTAAAAAAGCTTCTACAAGCTAGGTATTATACATACATACTCGTGTATCTGCAATCTGCCTCTTTTCCTCGAAAACTATTAGCATTACACCTCTAATTTTTCTCCATCTCTTTCCCGGTTCACTCATTATTAAAGTCATCATAACAATATTGTATTAACGTCACTGACCGGTTTCTTTAAAACAAATGAGTGCTAAGATTTACATACACAGATCAGATTTCAGTTTCAAAAGGCATACGAGCTCTAGATTTTCAAAGGCTCCTTACATCTCTCGTTTGCTACTGAAAGATAGTGTTGACCAATTTTCCTTGATCTTTGGCTTTGTCAATTCAAACAACAATTTTCAACATAACAAATTCACGCGCAGTCTGCACATGCTTCATATTAGGTACTATCGACACGAGTCACATACACGTGTCAGTTTTTATTATTAGATTAACTGCGTTTAATTTTATTGTCCATGCAGTTTACTTGTATTACTAAAATAACTTCCGACACTCCTTTGAGTTGATACTTCTTACTCATTCAATCTTCGTTCTTCGATGACGTTTCTGCACAGATTTAAGAATAGAACAACTATGTACGTCACGCATGCTTTTGACGTAATCTATTAGTGATTGGCTTTTGTTTACATGTCTGTGGTTGGTCGTGGGTTGTGTCATTGATTGATTGGATTCGGTGCTATCACTATACCAATATCACTATAGTTACCAAAGTTGGCTGGTACACTGTTGCTATTTTTCAGCACTTTTGTGTACTTTTCGAGAAGTGGTGGCCAAGTGGTAACGGCCGTGACTTACGAGTTGTAGGTCGTAGGTTCGAACCCAGAATGGTGCTTTACTTTGTGTAAATTATTTAATAACCACTGCTCATAAAACGGTGAAGAAAAGCATTGTGAGTAAACCGAACTAGAACCAAAAAATTCGAAGACATGAAACAATGTAGATTATCTACCAACCCGCATTGGGCCCGCGTGGTAGATTACGGCCCTCTTACCGAGAGGAGGCTAATTATGTAAGCATTTTTGCCACAGCATGCGCTTTATATTTAAAGCCAACAACCGTGTACAAATAATATTTGCAATATGGTCATTGCCATCATGCCAGTACAATGCACCATATATCTTGATAAGATACTTTCATAACAAACTTTACACTCTTTCAAGTAAAAAGTGTACATTCTATTTTCTCCACAAAGCTAATTCCACTTTCCCATTATAGAAAACACGTTACCGAATCCCTAAAATGATTAGGTAACCAATTAAAATACCCAATCATTTCGTTCGACCAATTTGGGTCAACCCATTCCCTCAGACCTTTCAAACAAAGAAATTTTGGCTTCATGCCAATTCAATAAAAACTCCTGTGGTCCAGAAATAAAATTCTATAAACTTGTTCGGTATTGGACTAAGGAGGGGTTCTTGATGAACTCGACACTCGTGAAGTGTGAATTACGTCCGCCGATTTATAAATTGGCAGTCGTATGGCACGGCAGACACGTGATAAAGATAATATCTCCGTGACTCGAGTTGTTACAGGCTAGGAAAGTCCTGGACTGCCAGACGGGCTGGGGCCTTATTGTGATGCCATTGATGTAATGCATTTTGAAGAATTGGACATTGATACTCGGGATGCCATATCAGTGTGTAACACTAAATAATGAACTCTTCTAAGATCGTTAGGGCGTGCATTCTCAAACGGCTCTTGTGTCCACCAAATCTTTCCATATAGTTTTATTTTTACGCTGCGTCTTTTCTGGATACTATTTGTTTTTGTGTTTCGTGTGAATATTTTGTGCTATAAACCTTGGTCAAATAAATTTATTTTCTTTCTTTCTTATTCCATTTCGTGCAAGTAGTTTCAATTAGTCTGCGATATAAAGCTAGGAATCAATCCTGTCTGTAACTATCACCGCTCGTCCCGCCACCTTCGCTGAAGACTATTCAAAACGGCCGGTTGATGTAATTATATTGTATCTAGACGGAAACTGCACCCTCCCGATTTTACCCTTTGCAGTCTAGCTTGTTGAAGTTGTAGACAGTTATGTATAGCCTGTCTAGCTAAAGACCTTTTTAGACGGGTAGAATAAATTAAAAGTGTCGAGAAGGTTCTCATGAGCACGATTAAAATAAAAATCGATATCAATTTTGACATTGGAAAGGATTTATCATTTTCGACATGTTTCACAAACAAAAGGACATCGATAAGATGGGCAATGGCTGAGTCGAAATCGAAACGAAGTGAGATCTGACATTATGTCTTCTTGGAACTCCCAAAAGAGATTGTTAGAAATAGCTTCGTCTTTCATACGGCTTCGGTCAATCTCGCCTTGGTGCAAGTTGAATGTCATCCAGAGAAATAAATAAAATATTTTGTCTTGCCAGTGCATTGAACTTGTAAATTGACTCTAGTCGTATTATTTGCGTATGTCAAAAGTAAAATGAGCGCATGACATACCTAAATGAGACTCCTGCTGAGTCCTGTTGACCAGTGCACAGTGTTACGTTTGCATAAATTTTAAATATTATTAATCAAAATATGAAAATGGCTATAAGCAATCAATCTGCCTAGTCTTTTCCAAACTATGTTGTAGTCGACCTCCAGTCTAACCGGATGCAGCTCAATATGCCACTGAATCCACTGATGATGTGGTAATAATTGCCAAATGCCAATTGATTGTGATGTTTACGTTGTAATTAGTTTTCCTTATCATTAAAATACCTAGTAAACTATGAAACAAGTCTACAGCTACGGCAGACAGTCTGACTCCATTGAAACGTGACATATTGGTACATATTCACCTAATAGTATGTTCGAATAATATATTACTATATGCAGCTTTGTTAGCCTTAGCTCAATTTGCGTAGCCTTTCCCAACCATGTTCGGGTCGGCGGGGTGCAGCTGAATACCAGTATTTTACATGGAGCAACTTCCTATTTCCTATCTGACCTCTACAACCCAGATACTGGGTAAAACGATACTCCTTGGTGTAGTATAGACTACCCGTAACGACTGTTAAAGATCTACGAACTACAGCCGACAAGTTAAAGACGTTAATAGAAAACGCTTAAAAATCCTATAAAATACGAAATAGAGTAATAAATATAGTAATTCCAGATCAATTACAACAGTAAAAGCTAGTACCTAATCAAAGCAAAAGAGAAGAGTGAAGTGATCTAACCAGGTTAATACTCCAGACAAAGCTGATGCCCTCCTAACCTTCAGTATTGCAGTCTCATTGCTTATACATTATTCCTATGATAAGACTATTGCTATAAGAGACAGGATTAGCTCGTCATTTGTTATTGGTTGAGCTTCATTGTTTGAAAATAATGGAGTCTGTGTTTTTATTTCATATGGTTGTTTGTGTTCCTCATTTCTCTCATCATCCTCATCTCTCTAGTCCTAGACTTTCGTGTTACTTCAGGATGTTTGTAATAATCTTGAAGATTATTTTAATATGATTAGATATCCATATTTGGATTTATTGGCATTAATACCATCATCATTAGCAGTCATTGGAACCAGTATCCTAATTGCGTAACATGCTTTCATTCACAATCCGAGGGTTTTGAAGGATATTCCTAATCCGTGGCTTCATGGGTAGGAAAATTGCGTCTGCTGACGTAAATAATTCAGTGAACGTGGGTGAACTGTCAAGATGAAACCCATTGCGATCCATTGTCATTTAAATGTGTTACGCAATTACCCCGTAGGTGATTTATTTTATATATATCGATCGTCATCATAGTCTTTAAGAGGTGGTTTTGATTTATTTTGTATTCTGATAATCTAGTGGTTAGAGCTCGATCAGACGCATCTTTAAAATCTTGTGTCATCTAATCCAACCAATTTTATTGAATCGGTCATTTCACTGATCGGATATCACTCGTCTGTAAAT
Source organism: Hydraecia micacea (assembly GCA_914767645.1). Classification (NCBI taxonomy): domain Eukaryota; kingdom Metazoa; phylum Arthropoda; class Insecta; order Lepidoptera; family Noctuidae; genus Hydraecia; species Hydraecia micacea. Next base: position 12,388,504 of record OU611795.1, read on the forward strand.
AATCGAAATCTAAATATCGAATTATTTCTTAGACTGCACTTCATGAAGAAATTCTCCGCTTACATAAATATCAGTTTCTATGCTTACATAAGTAAATCGTTTTAAACTAACACAATTTGATATAGACCTTGCAATAACAGTATTAGCTACCTTGAACTTGGTAATTTATAACATTGCAGTTTCAACTTAGTTTCAAATTGTTATACCTTTTGCTAAATTAGCGAAATGTCATGCGCTAGCGCAAGCGGTCGAGTTACTTAGCATTAGCAGCCTATATTGTTCCCCACTACTGGAACACAGGGAACAGCCGCACAGGTCGATCGATCAGGTTAAGCTACGCTTGCCGCGGTTGGTCTGTGGATGGGTGACCATCAAGTAAATCGTTTTAAACTAACACAATTTGATATAGACCTTGCAATAACAGTATTAGCTACCGTGAACTTGGTAATTTATAACATTGCAGTTTCAACTTAGTTTCAAATTGTTATACCTTTTGCTAAATTAGCGAAATGTCATGCGCTAGCGCAAGCGGTCGAGTTACTTAGCATTAGCAGCCTATATTGTTCCCCACTACTGGAACACAGGGAACAGCCGCACAGGTCGATCGATCAGGTTAAGCTACGCTTGCCGCGGTTGGTCTGTGGATGGGTGACCATCTTTACATACTGAGACCCCTCCGTGCCTCGGAAAGCACGTTAAGCCGTTGGTCCCGGCTGTCATTCGTGGATCTTTGACAGTCGTTACGGGTAGTCAGAAGCCCGAAAGTCTGACAACCAGTCTTACCAAGGGGTATCGTATTACCCAGAACTGGGTTGTGGAGGTCAGATAGGCAGTCGCTCCATGTAAAATACTGGTATTCAGCTGCATCCGGTTAGACTGAAAGCCGACCCCAACATAGTTGGGAAAAGGCTAGGCAGATGATGATACTGGAACACAGGGCTCTCTGTGAGAGGGAGTGGGCCCAGTGCGGGTTGGTGGATGTCACATGTGTTCGATTTTTTTTGTCCCAGGACGTGCCGATTCCCTCACGATGAATTACTTAATTCATTATTTTGTAGTGGTATTTGAGTTACTTCTATTGGCTGGAGAAGTTTAGTGAACACTTTTATTTGTGAGGGTGTATGTATGGGGTAATCTTCGGAACTCCTGATCCGATTCCGAAAATCCTTTCACTAACGGGAAGATACAGTATCGCCAAGTGTAATCGGATATATATTATGTTAATACAAAAAAATTCACGCAGACGTAGTCGCAGGCAGAAGCTAGTATTCAATAATCATTCCGGTGCGCGTGCGGACGATTGTAAAACTATCATTGAGCAGTTTCGAAACAATTTAGCATTGATCAGGCATAATATCCGCTTCACAGTAATTGAATTAAACTGTACCTACACATTGACTATACAATAATATATAAAAACAAAATAAGAGTAGTTATCAACACGTTGAGATAACAACACTATAACAATAGTCTGGGAATATATAGATCCCATAACATGTATTATTTAACTAAAACAATTGAGGAGCGTGTTTACAAAACGATACATCGTAAAATTATATTTTTTTTCAATAATGTATTTTATTTATTTATAAGGGTTTAGATAGGGTATATTAAATTAAATTACCGATTAATTGAAAAAAATATTATTTTACGATGTATCGTTTTGTAAAAACGCTCCTCTATTTTGTCTCACTATAGTCACTATCAGATGAGACAGATCGGCAATTGTTTGACCAGTTCACAGATCGATTGTCTGTTGTTATTATTGGAACAATAGTTATGTTATCTGGCTTTATCTCAACGAAGTTATAAATTCTTTGGTTGTTAAGAGTATCTACATATTTGTAAGAGTGATTGTTGTCTTGGTGTATATATATTTGGAAAATCTATTGCTTCCACGTGTAGCGATAGGTACTTGACGTCACGTACGGTGCACCCTGAACTGTCAGCTGAGTCACTCTTTTAAGCTGCCTTTGTATGCTTATTGCATTTGTGCATGATCATCAACATTCTCCTGCCCTTATCCTAATTTATTTCTGGTCGGCGCAACATTTATTTTTCGTCCACATGTACCTACTTCTTTTTAAGTCGTCTATCTCGGTAGTCACCCCCTTTTTAGCCATATCATCGTTCACGCAGTCTGCCCATCGTTTCTTTGGTCTTCCCCTACTCTTATAGCCCATTTGTCATACAGTATTGTATGCATAAACATCCTCCCTTCTATCTCATTCTTTCCAGTCTTGCTCATGTCCAGTTGATTCCAGAATAATTATGTAATGAAATTTAAATGTGATTACACATTTAGGTATCCCTTTTATCAATGTGGTTCACATTATAAATTATAATTATGTTATCATCTGTCTTGGTCTTAACTCGGCTTCTCGAAATATTATTTCTTCTATATAAAGTATCAGTAGAATAGCAATCTTTTATTTCCCTAGACTAGTTATTGTATTTAGGATTTTAGATACTAGGCTGATATCCAAAACTTTCTGATTAGATACTTCGCGGCCTATATCGTTAATCCCGCTAATATTATCTGTGTTAGATTTGGAAGATGTTAGGATGTTTACTTTATATCGCATACGCGACTGAGAGGATTTCCGTGAAATCTAGCACGCAGATAGGTCTATGTCAGGACTCAGCAGGACATGACCATGTCCTGAGTCGTGACTTACCTATACTTAACACAAATTTGTAAGTGAAACCTCGGGAAAAAGCTAACTGCCTCTTGAATGGCGATACAAAGGAAACTTGATAAGCAAATTATTAGCAGTTGCTATCTCCAGAGTATTCTTATCTGTAGACAGACGGCCACGTGTTACATAAAAATTCGCTGCTGTCATAATAACAGGTTATCGGGTTATCATCTAGCAGTCGTCTTTTATCTTGTCGCCTGCAAAATCCTTGTAATTCGCCTTCAGACCTCTCGGCAATACTGGTAAAAATAGTTTCACATTAACTTAAATTTTTGAAGAATTTTATTCTCATTATTCTGGTAAACAAGGCACCACGTTACAAACTCTTTGTTCTAAATAAATAACAAAATAATGTATACATCCTTACTGTTTAATAAAATGTGTAACATATAAACCACTTTAAAATTCCGCCTACCAATAAATTAGCATGCAAATTCTGGAATTCTTTGAATGTTGTCAGGCGTCGTCATTTCATTGTAATACTTTGTAGTTGTTTAGAACATTATCTATTTCAGTTTCTGTCTTTACTACAGCCATAGGAAGTGTTTTATATTTATTGGATATTAGCTCAAACATCAAAGAGGATGACTAAAATAATATTTAGTATCTGTGGTATCTATAGTGTTTTGTGGCCTATGCTATTTGGTATATTCATGGGCTACTGTTATTGGCAGCGGTTTCAGTTAAAAACGAATAGATTGCCAACATCTTCCCGTGTACCTTCGGATTTCATATAGGCTTACTGCTTGGATATGGATTCCAAAATGTTATCACTATTTGTTTTAAAAGCTAAAAGGGAGGGGGTTCTTATTTGGTACCTTGAATATCTGTACAATTTTTGTGAATTTCAAGGAAGGCCTTGAGCCAATTTGTCTTCCTCAGCGAATTCATCATCTGGCTAGCCTTTTCCCAATTATGTTGGGGTCGGCTTCCAGTCTAACCGCATGCAGCTGAATACCAAGTATTTTACATGGAGGGACTGCCTATCTGACCTCCACAGCCAAGTTATTGGGTAATACGATACCCCTTGGTAAGACTGGTTGTCAGACTTTTGGGCTTCTAACGACCCGTAAAGACTCAAGCATTCACGAATGACAGCCGGGCGGGACCAACGGCTTAACGTGATTTCCGAGGCACGGAGGGTTCTCAGTATGTAAAGATGGTCAACCATCCACTGACCCACCGCGGCAAGCGTGGCATAACCTAATCGATCAATTCGTGCGACTGTTATTATTTATCCAGGAGCAAATTATCATTATAATAATATCAAAGTCCAATTTAAGACCAAATGGACATCGTTGTCTACTGCGGAAGTTAGTTAAAATATAGGCTAATTAAACACAATATTTCAAGACAGTAAATTAAAGATGGAGGTGACTAAAAACACATATGGCCTCCGGATTTCACATGTTTGTTGTACGTTCAAATATAATTTTAGCAAATGTTTTCCACGTACACGCGCGGGTGTTTGTATTATTAACAACCTTGACCTAATTCAGGGTCAGAAACACAGCGAAACAAACGAAAACCGGATACCTACCTTAAACCGAATTAAACAAGATTCTAGAGAATATAACGATCAATATAATAAAAATTGGGTAAAAAATCTAAAAATATGATTTTCCTTTTGGCTATCGTTCAAAATTGAGGAACCTATTTGGAAACGAATGCCAAATACCACAACGTTTTGTTGAAATGTTCGATATTACTTTTGGTGTTTATGAGTGTCTAGAGATGGCGGTAGCTATGTTTGGTAATCTTTTAATCGCATGCGTGTGCGCACTTGACCCTGGTGACGAGCTGACAACACTATTGTTTGTTTTATTCAAAAAAGGATCACTTACCTACGAATTTGTACAGTGGACAAAAAATAGGCCATCAGAGTTTTAATGAAGCACCAAATGAATAATTTACTTTGAACCTTGAACTGACTATATCAAACTATAATAAAAACTAGCTGTGCCCGCGACTTCGTCCGCGTGGAATAGTGACTTTTCGGGCAGCACATTTTAAATTACACATACCGTCGTTTGGGTAGCTAAAAATTTACTTTACAGTAATGTTTCTCTGTATTACCTTAACAAATGTTCGCCGTGATTCTTTAAATTGACATAACTTTTTTATTTATGAACCGATTGACATGAAATAAACACTAAATGTTAAGTGAAGCTTACTGCAATATATTAGTGAAAACCGCATCTAAATCGAATAAGCAGTTTCTGATATTAGCGTGCACAAACACACAGACAAACAGAAAAAAAAATTACACTTTCGGGTTCGGCATCGATATAATAACAACCCCTGCTACTTTTTTTTATATATTTCCATTGTACAGACACCACTTTTCTACAATTTTATTATATGTATAGATATAGATATAGATGATGTTCGTTGGCAAGCGCATCATCAATTGAGAACGGCTGGACCGATTTGGCTATTTTTTGTTTCAAAATGTTCGTAATAATTCTAATTAGGTTTCTAAGAAAGAAGAATTGGAAATGTTTCCCGGAATCAGTTTCGGGAAATCTGAACGTCCTCTTTTGTTCGGGATTTTTGTATGAACTCGACCATATTAAAATTTTGACAGGACAAAGTCTGTCGAGGCAGCTAGTTTACCTAATAAATGTTCGTAAGTACAAATTTGGTGCATACCTACGTACGATACCGTACACAAAAAAGATATCTTATAAAATGAAATAAAAAGATTACACAATTCAGACACGACTTTCAGTAAATGCTGATGAAGAGAGATATAAGATTTGCATATTAAGATTAAGTCCTAGATTAAACGAATCCAAAAACAGTTGTTAGTTAGAGTGTTTATACTTATAAGACGTACTTTATTTACCATAATATATGATAGGAATGCATTTCGGTAAACACGGGATCAAAAGTTGTCCAAAGTGAATGATAGCATGATATTTCTACATACTTAATTATATCTATACATAAAGTATCCGTCACGAGAAGCTACTCGTATGTAAACACACATTTAGGGGTTCGCAACCTTTGAATCAAATAAAAAAACAGTTTTGTATAAATTTTTATTTTTATATACTTATAATTATGATATAATGATATAATTATGTTAACACACACGTCTAATTACTGTCGTCAAACGATTCTGAGTACTCTGCATCTGCATTTTGCAGCATTGACAGCGTCAGCGTGAACTTACTTCAAAATGGCGGCCCAAATGTTTCCATGAGTCAGACGCGTTCCAGTACCACAGAACATTAGACGACAGCGCTTTATATCGGTAAAATTATAACCCGACCAAGTGAAATTGCTCGTTAGTTTCGTATTATACGATTACCTACATAATTATGTTACTTTGAGTTGATTAAATTTGGGATTATTTGTTGTTGATTGAATTGTCGCTACGTAACTTATTAGAAGTTCTTTATTTACAAAATGTATAGCTTCTCGTGACGGGGACTATAGAACAAAGTCGCCTTTCGCGTCTGTCTGTGTGACCGCTTTGTTCTTCTAATCTACAGAACGGATTATGATACAGTTTTCACCATCATTAAAGAGAAGTTTTTCCGGAAGTTTCCCCTTTAGTTGGCCTTATTTCCCCGAAAGGGTTGGCCAGATGTGTACCTATACAACACCCATATTTCGCTAGTCAAGTTTAAGTAAGTCCCATGTATTAGGAGGAGAGCCTATCCCATCCATCCAGCCATCAACCTACACATCTACTACTAAGCTACTGAAAAATTCCAGATAGAAAAACCCAATAACACTTTTGACACACAACACTTCTCGTGTATAATACATTAGAATTTATAACATTGATAAAGCATAGAAGTGACCTCCATGTTTTGATCACATCACATCAATAGATCACACTCTTGGACGAAGCACTAATAAAATAAGGTGCGATAAAAACGGATACTTGAAAGGGAAAGTGAACGAGAACAGATGACTGATACATCTGCATCTCTTATCAGTCATGCAAATGAAGCGTGAGACACGCACTCGCACATGTTCGGCTCTTTAAGGGGCTTACAGGACCTAAACGCAAAAAACGCAAGTTTTAGAAACAATAAAAGTATATGATAGACTACAGTAAAAAAAATCAAAAAAATATATGATATTCTTCAGGATAAATGCTAGGAAGATAGTGTGTTGAAAACATAATACAACTTATTTGGTACGATAGAAAAAAATCATGAAGATACCTCTAAAAACTTTTTTTTTACAACAAAATTCATACTAATATACATACAATCATTATGATTTTTTGTCAGATTATTCTACAAGCAACATACTAAAACTATAGTGTTTTAGTTTTTTCGTCCAAACACTAGATTTTTCGAAAATCGATAATTGCTTCATATTTTGCAATAAATTACCAGCGTTGTGGCATCGCGCTTCTCTTTCTTTTCTATGCAGTCCGACAAAGACCGCGCTTTAGGTCATGTAGTCCTCTTAACTATTAATTAGCGTATCATTAAGTTGATAATGACGTGATTTGTTATGGCAACCATTTTCATAATAAATGGATATTTATTCTGTCGGTGTGTCACTATTGCTATGCTCGTTTATTTTTCCGTGCCTTGAACTTTGAACCATTGGTCACCTGCACCCTAATTGCGTAACACACTATCAATCCGAATCTGAATCATTTTGAAGCAAATTGCTAATCCATTGCTTCATAAGTTCGAAAAATGTGTCTGCTCAACACGTAAATAACGCAATGAATGTTGCTGAACTGTCAAAATGAAACCGATTCCGATTGATAATGTGTTACGCAATTACCCCGCTGTACATCATTGACGGTCATCACGGGTGGTCCAAAAGTCTTAAAGCTATTCTCCAGTCCAGATAGTCAGTCATCTAATAACTGGGTTGTGAAGGTGAGATAGACAGTCGCTCCATGTAATATACTGGTATTCAGCTGCAATCGGTTAGACTGGAATCCGACCCCAACATAGTTGGAAAAAGGCTAGGCAGATGATGATGATGATGATGTTTATAATATTATACGATGTTTTTTTCGACTTTGTAGACAAGCAGTTTTGGTGTTTTAACCTTGCGATTTTATACTCATCAATTTTGTAACCTTTACGACGTGTCTTTGCTACTATTAGGTCCCCTGGAAAACTCTTTAAATGCGATAAAAACAGATTTATAATCAAATTATTATTACCTAAGAATTCCGTCAATCTTCATTACGGACGTATCATTTAAAATGCCACCATTAAAATAAATCCTTGACAGACGAATAAGATAAGACTTGTTTTCACATAGCACGATTTTCTTAAACCTCACCAATAATCACGTTTGAATTAGTTATTCATCTCATCTTTAAGAAATTACGACGACTATTCTAGGGGTCGGCCTCGCTGTGCAGCGAATTTCGCTTTGCAGAAGGTCTTCGGCGCAGGCTGCACCGGGTGGCAATTCACAGAGCTTCGCTTCGTTTCCAGTGTGTCCTGCGCTTTAATCGGCCACAATTTTGCCGGTAGACTTCGAATAGAGTAATATGTACTGCCCTAACTTAACCATGCAATCAATCAAACAAATAATTTTTTTTGTGGATTGAGTGAACTAAATGAACTACAATAGTCCGATAACTGGTCATTAGCCTCTTAAAGTCGCAATGGCGATAACGATAAAGATGTGAGATGTACAATGGTATATCTCACATCTTTATCAAATAGGGACTTAGCTACTATTGGTATTGATCTTAAGCTTTGCTATACTTAATCATTATCAACTGAAGATTTGTGTAAACTAGCATTTAGATCAATAAACACTCTAGACAAAAGAAGCTTGATGTCCTGTGAATTGTATCCAATACGAAAGATTATCCACCAAAATTAAATGACTAAAGCATTTTCAATACTAAAGTTTATTTTCCGTTTGTTCCAGGGCATCACATGGGGCAAAGCGTTCCTGATCTCAGCGGACAACAACGCAGCCTTACCTTACCTTTCAACCAGGGAATGCCAACTTGGTGGCTACAGAACACACACAGTAAACTTCCACCCGCGTCCCATTTTATTCACCTCTTCGTCAAGCAACGCTCCTGGTACCTCAGAAAAGAAAAACGCCCTTCTCTACATTGCTGTCCCCGAAAACCGGCATTGGTTGGGAGCAGCCCCCTTACCAGATATAGCTAAGCAAATTCTAGAATGCACAGGACAGTCTGGTCCGAACGCAGAATACCTTTTAAGATTAGCAGACTTCATGAGAGAAGAAATCCCTGAAGCTCTAGACGAACACCTCTTTTCGTTGGAAAGGTTGGTTAGGAAATTCGCTTCTGACATGAAGATTTGTTTGCGAACTTTGATGGGAGAAGCGGCACAGGAAGAAGAGAAGGCTGAAGTGAAAGCGGTCGTGCCTAGCTTCCAGTTTGCGTCTAGAGTACCAGAAAAGAAATTGCGTTGTGTCAACATGTGATATGAGTTTGATAGGTCATGGACAGTCTGGATAGATATAAGAAAGCCTATTAATTGTCGTTGTTGAGATGTTGGACTGAGGTGAATAGTTGTGACTATTATTTGGTATAAACTCGAAAATGTGCAGCAGTTTTCATGATTTGCATATATATCAACCGATCGGCCTAAGTCTGCGCTTTGTATTATAAATATAATGCTCTTAATGAAATTTTGCTATGAATATTTTGTAGAAAAGCTGTAATTTGACATTCTAATGAACTTCATCCATCAACTGGAGAGTAACAATACCCAGTATTGGCTACTCTACGTTTATGATGGAAAAACGCAAACGAAGTTATCTAAGAGTAAAATCAATGAGTAAAATTATTCAAGGACATCAAAACTTGGGATATATTTTACTCTTGACTATATTAATTGACATACTTATCTAAATTGACTATGATTGTCATAACTATTTGTCTTATTCTAATAACCAAATCGGGTATTAGGTAGGTAGCTATGAAATTGACATTTTGCATGTGATATAATTAATCGTTTTCGCAAAAAAGTTTTAAATTTTGCAAAGATATATCAAAATGGTTAAAAACCTGTAACAAAAAAGCTTTTTATTAAGCGCTTATTTAATTTAAATCTTGGCTTCTTCTGTAGTGTAATATTTTGTGAAAAATAAGCAGTACCATTTTTCTTTGTCTTTGCAACATTTATTTATTTATACGAATATTGCTGAAAATTTAATATTTTATGTTAGTTTATTTGTTTACGAGGACAAAGAAGGCGAAACAGACGACATACTGATGACGCTATTCGCCATTGTTTCCTGCGACAATACATAGTCGTGGGACTATTTGACATTAATATGATTACATGTCAAAGCAAATGTGCGGATGTACCTACAGGTAAACCAGAAAAGATATGCGCTTCGGTAATTTTCGTGTTTCCAAATTAGCACGATGGTCGCGTCACAGAGTAACCCCCCACAGAGGCAAAGCTTAAAGGTTTTGTACTGCCGCGCTTTGTAATAGTGCACCTGTCATTGCGTATTTTTATAAAGTTTTCTCTCCGTCAGATTACTTCTCCGATTGCAGATCTGTCAGACTGTCACTCAATTCTTGTTTTGAATTGCATACTTAGACAAAGACAAAGACATTTATTCGTCGGATATGGTAGGTACAAAGTTGGTTGGTATAAATGGGTAAGTTCAACACATCCGCCGCTAATAGCGGCATACGAATATTTACAATGTGAACCTAATGTACACGTGGGTAGGTATAAAACCTAACTTAAACTCTAATAAACAATATCAAATAAAAACACAATGATAACAATATTTCTATTATACAACTAAATAAATCTACCTTAAATAAAAAATTAAAAAAAATACTTATTTACCCTTATACTCAAAAAATTCTTTTAAGGTGTAAAAATTATTTTGGAGAAGCCAATTTTTCAGATTTCTTTTGTAAAAATTTAATGGTAGCTCTCATTACTTTTGGAATATGATTATATATTTTAATGGACATAAGGTAGCTGTTTCTTTAGTGCAGAGTGCTATTACAAAATTGGTTTTTTAACTTGGTGGGGTCCCTTTTTGCAAATCTATTGTTTTCGGCTACTGTGGAAAAGAAGTGAGAGTTTTTCTTGACAAAACTTAATTGTTGTTTATCGATGATTTTGTAATCATAGTAATGTATAATAACCCTCCTTTTTGCTTCGCCGTAGTCGGGTAAAAATTGGCAAGTACTTCCATGGTTGTCACAGCTCTATATTAGATCTCATTATCGCGCGTTCGTATTTCCGAAGATAGACGATGACTCCCGAAGCACATACTTTTCTTGTGATATCTGTAAGTACTAATTTATTCATAGACTTCTAAACCGAAGTCAATAGGTAATTATTTTTCTATAAGTACCATCTACTTATTTATATTTTCTGCATTTTTTACTGAGTATAGCGCTGGACGTTAGTGATATAAATACAGTCTTTAGCTTTAGATGAGAAAATAGATAAAATAACTATCGATCGAATAATGAAATCGAATCCTGACATACAAAGATGTAAATTGTTTGACACGTCTTTAATATTATACGTACTAATAACGCCTTTAAAGCAGCACATTCACGATCAAATTTGAATGACGTAAAACCATTAGTAAGTCATTGCAATGTAACTTACTTCATTGTAATAAAGTATAAAAATGATGGCCGTGAGTTTCTTAAAACTTCGGCAATCATTCTTATATTTTACACCTTACCTTACCGAGGAGTTCGATTGACTTACTAATGGTTTTACGTCGATTGTGAATGTAACATAAACGTATTAAATTGTACGTATATCTAAAACTGCCGTTAATGAAAAACATTAATCTCTATTCTTGTTTTCGTCTTTCAAATTTGGCAGCATAAACAATTGGCAATTACTTTATTATTCCCCAATATATGTCTCGACTTACATAATTATACTTATAATATTTTAATAATTAAATTATGTTAACTAACAACCTCTCCTTTATTATTATTATTTAGTAAGAAAGAACATTTAAAAAACAACGCACAAACAAAAACAAAACCAAATAACTAATTTTTAATAAATAAGTATTATCTTCGAATCTAGATTATTTAAGTTCATTTTTGTAATTAAAATAATTATAAATAAAAAATATTTTCGTTACGTATCATTTTAAGTGATATTAATTATTTTAAGTTGCTATCAAGGTTGATTATTATTTAAATGTGAATTAAAAATGAATTTTGTTTTGACTAAAAACGTTTAAATTCGCTAGAATCCTAAAGATTATTGTGATAGGTAAAAAATGAAATTTGTAAAACAATTTATTTTGTAATTCAAACAAGAATTGTGAACGTTCAATTAGCATAATTTTTGTATGAACATTTGTATGTTAATTTAAGGCGATGCCATAATGTACTGACAAAAATAAAATTATGTATGACTATAACAACACCTTTAATTTCACACCCTTAAAAATTAATGGAATATACTGGTAATTTGCGAACATAGCAAACTAAAGAGAGAGGAAACCGGCATGTCCTAGAACCAAAAGTTCGACGACATGTGACATTTACCAACCCGCACTGGGCCCGCGTGGTGGATTACGGCCTACTCCCTCTCACCGAGAGGAAGCCTGTGTGACCTGTGTCCCAGCTATGGGAAAATTATTTTATGATTTTGCACCGCGACTCAACGCATTGCATAAATCCGCCGCGTTGTAGTGTGCGATGGTTCATACAAAATGTTCGAAAATTATGAAGGACGATTTTTGCAATACGTGGCGTTGTGGTGCTGCACGCCCTAATGTGCGCGAGAGCCTACTATTATAAACTAGCAAAGCACTTAGGATGCTAATGGATATTGCATGCTTGTACATGACTTTTATTGAATGGGGCAAAGTTCTATAGAGTTTCTGGCATTGTCCTTTGAATCAGTCTAAACCAATTTTGCTGCGGCCAGCCGAGGCTGTAATGTGCGCTTAGCTCGAATATTCCCGATCAGTAACACCTCTTCCTTCCTGACGATCTGGAAAAAGTTCCCTTCGTCAACACTGTGGACGAATGAAACTTTTTTTATGGGAATATTCGTCTAAGCTTAAGGGGCTCGTGGCTAAGTAATAATTATCAGCCGCAGCTTGCCGCGGTTGGTCTGTAGATGGGTGACCATCTTTACATACCAAGACCCCTCCGTGTCTCAGAAAGCACGTTAAGCCGTTGGTCCCGTCTGTCAACTCATTCGTGGATCTTTGACAGTCATTACGGGTCGTTAGAAGCCCGAAAATCTGACAACCAGTCCTACCAAGGGGTATCGTATTACCCAGTAACTGAGTTGTGGAGGTTAAGTAGGCAGTCACTCCATGTAAAATACTGGTAGGTATTCAGCTGCCTGCGGTTAGACTGGAAGCTGACCCCAACATACATAGTTGGAGAAAGGCTAGGCAGATGATGATTCGGCTTAGCTTAAGGTGAATGCGCAGTGGTAGCCCGCGAAATTCAATTTTTCTTACGTTTTTTGCAATTTTCAGGTCAGTGTAAAGGTTGTATTTTGATCAAAATTTGATTCGCGACTATAACAGGTACGTATTTACAGAATTATAATCATTAGAATCATTAATACATCTTTCTAAGTTAGATTTGTACCACGACAACAAATCTCTTATGGAAAACTGCTTAGTGGTAGAAATCTAACTTAGAAAGATGTATTAATGATTATAATTCTATAAATACGTACCTGTTATAGTCGCGAATCAAATTTTGATCAAGATACAACCTGACACTGACCTGCAAATTGCAAAAAACGTAAGAAAATTTGAATTTCGCGATCTACCACTGCGCATTCACCTTAAGTAGACATTCAGTCAATGTGGTTCTGAAACCAACGGAACACTTCTCCTATCTCAGGGTGACTGTAAATTCGGACAAGTGTAATCGTCGTCCTAAGTAAATAGAATGAATAACTGTTAAACATGGATCTGAAATTCAAACATCACGGGGCCAATAACCGATGAAAATTTCATTATTTCTGACCTAGGACGTCTTGTTTTTGAGGTAATTGCGAAAAACTCAAAAATGGGATTCGTTGCAATTTATGACGCAACTTACGATTTCACTCGTTAGAATTCAGGGTCTACTCGGGAAAACAGTGGTGAACAAGCGCTTCAGAGCTTCTCATAACATTTTGCAAAATTCAGTTACTTACCGACATAGTTTGCTGAGTAAACAAGCCGACTTCAGCTTGCTTACTCCGCACACAACCAAAGACCAATGGCCGGTGGAGCAGACGAGTCCTGCAGTGGAGACCGCGTGTTGGCAAGCGTAGCGTAGTGGACTGCGATAGGCTGAGTTAATTAATTGCCAAATAAATTTACAACAGCGATAATGTTAACACAGCTTTTTGCAATATAAATTATCCGTGGTGTAGTACAAGGGGGGATGAAATTTTCCACATTTTTGATCTAGGACGTCTAGTTTTTGAGATATTTGCGAAAGACTAAAAAGAAACAGGCATTTTTCATAGTAGGACATATAAGTACCTTACGATTTCACTCGTCTTAATTGGGTTTGAGTTTTTCGGGTCGACTTTTTCTAGGGTTGAATTGTCACGGGGACGAGTTGTCAAAAAACCGTTCCTGAAACGCTTTTTTTTGGAAATTGTAGCCCCCTTCCTAGTTAATACCCATTGTATAAAAAGATGAAATAAACTTTCGTAGTACATAATACTAACATAGCTATTAGGAATCAACGCGGCGCGCACGTGTGTGATGAAAAATTCTTACATGCGCCAGCAACTGGAAGCTTAGTGCTGCCCTCTATTAGCAGTACTAGCTAATACGAAGAGAACTGGTATGCCTGCATAACTTAGAAGTACAAGTATATTTTAATAGATGGCGCTGTTCTATGAAATAAGAATTACATTTATAGGGACTAGTTAGAAGAGGAATGTCGAAGGAAAATAATTATATTTGGCTAATCTTCAGGCCTTAATTAGTAGGTAGCATAATCAGTGTTCCCACTGTTGGAAAACAGGCCTCTCGGCGAGAGTAATCCGTAATCCACTACGCGGGCCCAGTGCGGGTTGGTAGATGTCACATGTCTTCGAATTTTTGGTTCTAGGACACGCCAGTTTCCTCACAAAGTTTTCCTTTACCGTTTTTGAGAGCAGTGGTGATGAAATACTTTACATAAAGTAAAGCGCCTGTCTGGGTTCGAACTTACGAACAGGAACACATCGCGGTCGTTACCACTGGGCCACTGGGTACTGCTCTAGTATTAGTACCTAGGTAGAGATATAAGTAATTATATTGGGCATTTCAGAAAAAATACAGAAAATACATTCGGACTATAACTCTTTATTTCATTATAATTCTTACAACTCCATTTTGACCCACACATAAACCAACAAATATACATACAAGGAGCGCCAAATATTACGACAACATTCGATTATTTGATTCGAGGCACATCAACATTCAATACCTAATTGATTAAGTATAAATAAATGGATTCAATTAAATTATAAATACCAATAACGGTGATGTCATCCATAAAATTATTATTATATTTATGATAATTATTATAAATTTCCCATTTTAATTACTTAACAAAAAAAAACCATTACGATTTCCACTAATAAAAAAAGAGATTTGTGACAACTATCAACTCATTCTTTCAAACTTAATTACTTGTCTCATTACATAAAAATGAGTAGAAAATTCCTACCTACTATTTACAAAATAATCTCATAATAATTTCGCGCTAATGGTTACACATTTTTAATTATAACGATAGCATAATTAAGTACGATAAAGATTTGGTGGTGAAATGCATCCTCTGCACAGACAAAAAATTGTCTGCGGTCCTTTAAAAACTAAAAATTGGAACGGGAAAATCCCAAAGACAAAAACTGCGGACTTACTAGGAAATATTCCTAAGCTACTCGTATTTGTTAAATACTACTAAGTGTAATCCGTCAAAAATACTCTAAAATAACTCAATGTAACAGCCATAATATTTTGTGATAAATCTAAAATACTTTAAAAAAAACCTTAAAAGAAATATTAATTTTTAAAAAATCGCCTCGGTTCTTCTGAAACAGACTAGATGTTATAGATTCTTATTTTTATTCAAAAATACGTCATGTAACATCTCTCATCTTCATAAAAAAATGCTCTAAAACTTCACAATAATATTTTATACTTAATCCAAAAAAAAAAACAAATAAACTTTGGTACTAGGATATTTACATTTGACCCCAAAGGGAAATATTTCTAATATTTACACGAAATATTATGCAATACTTTGTTTCGCATTTTGTGTAAAAACCTATATCCTAAATAAATATCTAGACTAAAATATAAGTAGTTTATAAATCTTAAATAGAAAATGAAACGAACTACCTACTATTCTGACTTTACAGTAACATCAAATTCGTCGATTTCGTTCAAACTGCACTAAAGTATCCTTGTGTTTTAAGTTCTAGCTGATTTTATACTCAAAATTCTGATTAAAACACTAGTTCGTCAATCTCCACTTCTTTCGTAAAAGACCCTCATGATCTGTTTAGGACGTGGCATGCAATGTGCAAACTGCGTGTTGCACGTCATGTCCAAAATGGACCAAAAGTACCAGAAAAGTTATTCTGGTCCTCTGGTACTACTTTCTTTAACAATACTGTCCAAGAATCTAAAATTCATTGTAAAAATCTACCCTATATTTTATCAAATACAACACGATTCTCATTGGTGGGTTCAATATTAAGTTCAACTACTCAATCGGGGTTCAAACATTTGTGTTCTTGCCCTAGACATACTACTTTCCTCCTTTCTCTTAGGTTTTTAGTAAGAGCCACACAGTCTAACCGAACTGTTAGTATCCGGCAATTTCAATAACTTGGCACATTAGGACCACTATTTTTTGTGTAGCTCAGGTCCTACCATTTGCCCAATCAATCGACAGAATAGGTGCATAACCAGCACATTTAAGTCCTCGAGGACTGAATGGCCAGTTATTTCCAATTTATAACCCTATAAGGGCAATTCAAATTACATTCTAAATTAGAATTGCCGCTTATAATGACATGTCACAAATTGGAACACTCCAACATTCAATACTTTACAAAATACGAGTATCCTCTACATTGGTACACCTACGAGCAAATAATACTGTTCACCTTGCTACATTCAAAATGGACACAAATCAAGTCTACTTGATGAAAGGAAAATCACTGTCACTCTCGTCTCCTGAGCCATCGTAACTCGAAGGTGGTGTGTCCAGCTGTGGTAAACCGAGATCCAGGTACTCCTGGTTGGCGGTGACTGTGAGGATCTTGTCCAGGTCTTCTACCAGTTCTGTGAAGGAGGGTCTGTCTCCCGGAGAGAAGGACCAACACTCGCGCATCAGCATGTATCTGTGGAGAAAAAAATCGTTAGTTAGATTATTCGGTGGGTTTTTGGGCTACAAATCAACTGAACAATCCATCAGGCCTTGTGGCATTAAACAAGTTGGGTGTTTTCTTGTTGTAG
This sequence comes from Hydraecia micacea, assembly GCA_914767645.1. Lineage (NCBI taxonomy): Eukaryota > Metazoa > Arthropoda > Insecta > Lepidoptera > Noctuidae > Hydraecia > Hydraecia micacea. The sequence goes on from OU611795.1 coordinate 12,405,639, forward strand.
TGGCAATGCTGCTAGTCTTCTGGGCACCGTATCCAATTGATACCAATGTGAAGGAGTACTTAGGAAAATTCCTTTTGTATTTGTATATATATGCATGTCTTTTCTAGGTCTTACAATATGCATGATGGCGAAAAATAAAGTTAGCAGAGAATTGTGAAAAATTCAAGAGTCAATGTTGCAAGTTATGTGAGCAAATGTAACATGTCTTCGATGGTAGGGCAGTTTATTATTGGGCTTTTCTATCTGGAATTTCTCAGTAGCAGCCTTCAGTCCGGATTTATGACAGGTTGATGGCAAGAGGCTCGCTGCCTATTCCATGGGACTTAAACAAATAAGTTAAGCTATTATTAACTTACATTTCAAGACTACAGCATGGCGGTTTTTCCATCCGATGTCCCGCGCTTAGGTGCTGGTACATGTACTGTCCCGGGACCGTGGGGTACGGCGTGCCTCCCAGCGTCATGATCTCCCATAGGAGCACGCCGAAGGACCAGCTGAAATATTTGGAAAAATATCTCTATTAGGAAAATCCACTGCTGTAACTAAGATAATCTAGACTCTATAGAAACTTATAAAGGCATTTCTAGGGAAGCCTCACGCTCAACAAACTGTAAAAGGTAGGAAAAAATGTTTTAGCATTCAATAGGAGGGTATATGCCATGGCATAGTTGAATCAAATAGGCAGTGAAAAGCTAATCGTGCATCAGATTCAGGAAAGAACATTTTTATTTTCTTCCATTCAGTCAGTTTGGGAATAGTGCAATATGAGGCTACACGGCACAATTATTATTCACCTGATATTACTCATCTCTCTCTTTATTATTTTTTTTTATTCCTTAAATAACGTTTTACCAGTTTCCATCAAATTTTGTTAACATCCAACTAAAGTAATGATTTCAACTTACACATCAGTCTGCGTTGTAAAAACTTTGTGATACAGTGACTCGGGCGCCATCCACCGGACAGGCAGCCGTCCTTCCGTCTTCTTCCTGTAGTAGTCGTTGCTGTGGACATCCTTGGCGAGGCCGAAGTCTGCTATCTTGAGGATACAGTCGTCAGAGACCAGCACGTTACGGGCGGCCAAGTCGCGGTGGATGCACTGTGGAAAGATGAGAAGAAGATTAGAGGCGAAACGATTTTGAGGAAGATTGTAAGGTATAATAAATTACAATCGGCAAACATAAGGTAGGGCACAGAGTACCTAAGGCTCACAGAATAAACAAGCTGAAGTGGCAATGGGCCGGCCATATTAGCCGTAGAACCGACGCCCGTTGGGGTAGACGTGTTCTTAAGTGAGACCGCGAATCGGTATACGTAAGGCGGGCCGACCTCAGGCTAGGTGGAGCGACGATGTTCGCAGGATGGCTGGTAGCAGCTGGCTGAGAGTTTACGAGAATCGAGTTGAATGGCGTGCAATAGGAGAGGCGTATGTCCAGCAGTGGACTGCTATAGGCTGATGATGAGGTATAAATAGGTAAGTTGAATGACTGCCTTGTTGGTCGCAAGCCCGACTGCTAGGCTTTGATGTCTGTCAAATTGATTAATGCCCGTTTTCAGTAACACAATGGGACACTTAAATGTAATGCCTGCAAATTGTTGCACGTTGAAATTTCAATTCTCAGCGTTAAGCTAAGCGTCGAAAAATCAAACAGTGCGCTTCTGTTTAGGCATTAAACTTGGGAGTGCCTAGTGTTAGTGAAACGGGCAATACACTTTTTTTTATTAGGAAATCTGCAGTAGCAGCCTATATTATTCAAAGGAATGGGGTTTTTTCGTCTCAAACTTCTTTGCTCTCCAAAATTAACCACTGACCTGCGGGATAATTGCGTAACACATTATCAGTAGTAATGGGTCTCATTTTGACAGTTCAACAACATTCATTGCGTTATTTACATTTTTGAGCAGACAAATTTTTCGAACATATATGAAGCAATGGATTAGCAATATCCTTGAAAATGATTCAGATTGAGTTTGATAGTGTGTTACGCAATTAGGGTGCAGGTATTCTTGAAGGTTTTTCTTCATCTGTGGTAATAGGTAGTTATTACTTACCCGTCTGGACGCCAAATACTCCATTCCCCTCGCAACTTGATATGAGAATGATACTAGATCCTTTTGTGTGAGCGTTTTCTTTTCTTTTAATTCTTCTGTAGGTGATTCGTATCTGGAAAGAGAAGTTTATTTTATGAATACATTTGCTATTATGAGAGTGACTGCAATGTCTATTTTAATATAAATTTAGTTTTTATTATAACTTAAGTGATTTATTGTTGATGTTGATTGACTATTCAGTTTTGCCTACTTTAGTGTTTAAACACTATTATGTTTTTACAGGATGAAATTTTAATCACCGTTTTCCTCTTAAGGGGTTATTGTACTCATCATTACGATCAACTTTTACCACTAAACCTGAAATCGTGAAAAAAAAATCAGCTGTTCCCTAAACTTATGTTCGCATAACAAAAATATCGCTCGTCAAAATCTAGGGAACAGCTGATTTTTTTTTCACGATTTCAGGTTTGGTCCCATAGTAAAAGTTGTTCATAATGATGAGTACAATGACCCCTTTAGAGGAAAACGGTGATTAAAATTTAGCTCTATTGAGCGATCGATCGAACTATAGATATGTACTATTTGTAGGTCCTTCTCTAGACGACAGTACAGCTAACAACAAAACTACCAATATGCTCGATTCAAAGTAGTAAACACTCCAATAAACCCTTACCTGTTTCCAGGTCTGTGATTCCTCAAGAACTCTCTCAAGTTTCCATTAGGAGCGTACTCGACGATGACGTAAAGCGGTCCATCCTGTGTGCAGCATCCGAGCAAGTTGATGATGTTGACGTGTTTGCCGATCATCTTCATCATCTCCATCTCCGAGACTAGTGCCATCATCTCTGCGTCCGTGTGGCCCTCTGGAAAATGTAGGCGAATTTTAAAATAACTTGAATCAAAATAGGTAATTTCAGGAATAACCTTGAGCGGTCTTGCCTTCTGAAAATCACATTTTATGAAATTACTTCTACTAAGGTTTCAGAGTGCAATATCAACTTAAATACCTTCTCAAAGGCGGTGAGCAATTTAAATACGAGTTATTGGCCGGTTGTATTTTGGTCACTAACAAAAAAAACAGTACCTAAATATGAGATTTGCAAGCAGTTTTCAATTAAATTTTTCTGCTTTCCTGAACCTTGATAAACTATTCTTAGTCTTTTGACTCAACAGTATTCCCGTTTCTACATACATCAAAAATCGCGCATACTCAATCTTACCTTTCAACATCTTAACAGCCACAACCGACTGCATACCCGGCTTCAGTATCCCCACGCACTCAGCCTTCACGACCTTGCCAAACTCTCCCTCTCCGAGTATCTTGCCTAAGCACAGTGACTCTCTCGGCACCTCCCAGTCGATGTCCATTGGCAGTTCGTATTCCGACATCATCATCGAATCGTTGGTCGTGTTCTGGACTTGCGATAGCTTTTGTTTCTCGATTTTTACTACTGGCATCAGCTGTGGAAGTGTTGAATGAGTTTAGAAAAGATTGTGTTGTGTGACTTTACTGCTTTACTTTTGTATGAGTTTTATTTAGATGTTGAACATCTTCAGTACAGTCGAACAAGCAATTAGGATACAGGCAGCTAACTTGCAACTGCTTTTAAATAAATTGTGTAGTCAACTCTTTTTCATCACATATAGTTTTAGCTTTGGGTACGCTGCCATTTGTCAGCGATGTGGAAAAATATTTCAATGCCCTGTTTTAGTTTATAGCACATAAAGAAACAGAAAAAGATTTTGATATGTTTGATTAATTAAATAAGTTGTCATATAAAAAAGTTGGCCATTTTCTACATAAATGCTGTGAAAGGTTTTTTTATAACTTACCAAAGCTTCACCCGTCGTCATCGGCGATCCATTCATGTTCGGCTTCTCCACCGTAACCTTCTTCGTCCAATGCGTCACTATCACTGCCCTCGCCGTCTCTATCGCTAACTGCTTCTGTTCCTTCTCTCTCCTCAGCTTCTTGCAGATCATCACCACTATGATGGCGGCTACAAAGAACATGGCTCCGAGAACCACTGTTAGGATGTTAATGAGGAGAGTGTGCTTCCCATGGTCTGGTGCTTCTTGGATTGGTGGAGCTGCTGAAATTGAATAAGAAGTTGGTTAAAATGGGATTGCTGTTTTTACAATGGATAGGTATACTCGTGCATATATGCTTATGGTGGGCTGCAACAAAAAATCGACGTCAGGTGCTGTTGCCATCTGACAGTATGCTGAGCTCTATTTATTTTCGTTATTTAATTTTTAAAGTGATTTTTTGTTACTCAGCCAATGAGCCAATTTTGTTTCTTTCTTTACATAGCAATATTTTATAGTGTACCCTATATGCGTAACACGCTTTCAATCACAATCTGAATAATTTTGAAGGATATTGCTAATCCATTGCTTCATATGTTCGAAATATTTGTCTGCTCAACTATATAAATAACGCAATGAATGTTGTTGAACTGTCAAAATTAAAGTCATTGCTACTGAAGTGTGTTACGCAATTACCCCGCTAATTTATCAATCCTGATTACGACATTACAGGCTCGCTTTGAAACTATCAAACCTTGAATTAGTTATCTATTGTTTAAAATGCAAAACAGGATTTGTAGTTTAGTACAAAAACAGCAAGCACGGTTTCTGAATTTAACCTTTTAAAACCAGTGGACTCACAACAGAGTACGTACAGTAGGTAACTAAATGTGTGGAACACTTTTATTGTTTTTCATCCATAAATGAGTATTATAAAAGTGTTTTAGTTAAATAAACACAAAACAGAATTTGTAAGCTTGCTACAAATGCCGTTTTGCGTTAAAATAACTTAAACACTTTTAATATAAACCATCTATATGTCTTTACTGGCATTTTCAACTGCTAATGTTACTTACATTCCAATACAGTCAAGAATCCCTTAGCCGTTGTGTTTCCCAAGCTGTTGAGGGCCACACAAACGTACCAGCCTTCGTCTTCCTTAGTTATATTGTATATCGTAAGTTGTTCCGGTTTGTCTGCTGGGTTCTCGCTCTGAAATTATCAGTTAGGTCAATAATGTCGGATATATTGTTTTGTCTGGTTTGTTAGTTGTTCACAAGATAGTTAAGAGATTTGAGAAATATGATAAAAAACACCATGCTGTGATTTTGTTAAAACTTTAATAGTAATTAAAAAAAATACTTTCTTACAAATTTGATAATGTTGAAATGATAAGATTGCAAATATCTAGGTTATAACAAAATGTAGAGGTAACTTATTTGCTGTGCAATAGAAAGAATTCTAATATTTTACATGCACTACAATTTGTAGAATTTATTTCAGAATGGAAAAGCAATTAGATTAAGAAATGATAAATTATTTAATTTCTTTACAAATACTTTTTTTTACATGTCAATCATATTTTGAGGTTGGTCGGTCAACTCCAAATTACTTAATTCTAAACAAACATGCACCACACCATGCGTTAGTGACAAAGCCCTCACCAAAACCATTTTGTTCTCATTGAAGATGACAATCGTCTCCTTGACGGACGCATCATTAGGATCGACGGTGTAGTTGTAAACGTACTCGTCTCTTGTAAAGTACATCCAAAAGACTGACGGATGCATGTCAGTCAGGAACTGACAGCTGAAACGAGCTGTATCTCCAACCACGACCGTCTGATTCTCAGCACCACGAGTCAGTACTGGCTTTGCGTAAAGACGCTCTATAAAGAAATTGGGTGGTTAGAATTCTGCTTCTGTATCTTATTTTTCGCCTGCTTTTTTATGTGTTATTTTCTTTATATCAGCTGGTTTGAAATCAAGGTATCAAAGTATATAAGATGCCTAGATGTAGTTTTAATGTTCACATATCATTGATTATTATCTAGCCATCCTGTTTAAATATTTTATCTCAACTCGCTCTTAGAAATCTTGAGTGCCTTTTTTGAAGAACTGTTCTTATCGTCTAAATTAAGAACACATTCCACAGAAATTCTTTCTCTCTAAAAAATAATGAACAAAAATAACAATGTTTGAATTGCAACACTTCGATCCAATCTAACTGTGGAATGTCAGTCGTTCTTTTGTATGTTTTGCAGTTTATATTTGTATTGAAACAAATAGCTGGCGAGCTTGAAACGCCTATCGTTTTAACCAGACTAAATCTTAGCAATGTGAACTTTGCTTACATTAAAAAGAAGATCAATGTTCGTCCAACACATTATTTAAATTCTTACTTATTTGCTAACGCGTTACTACAGTATCTCGTCCTGCGAATACCAATGGATGAAATAGCATGAGTTAAAGTTAATACAACATTTACCACCACCAAAATTAATAATAAACCTTCACCAGTTTCTAAACCAACTCCTTTAGACTTACACTAAACAGTTAAGATTACATGTGTGACATTTATACCGTAAACCTGCAGTGAAAATTGCTTCTAATCCAACAATAATTACCAGACAAATTACAATAGGCACCTAGGTTTTAAAGATATAATTCAGTTTATTAAGCAGAACATAGAAGAAGATAATCGACGAACCGAAGACTTTAATGATACTGAGAATAACAAAACCTCGAATTCCAGAAAAAGCAGTGATCCAACACCAAACAGTGACTTTGGACCAACACCGTGTATAAGAAATTTAAAGACCTCTATAACATCTCCAACAGGTATTGGCATATCACTGGGTCCAACTTCGGCATTTTGAACAGAATAATTGTATGGCCTGACCCAGTACAAGTAAGGTTCCAAGTCTGAGACAGGTGGACAAGACAGAGTCACAGTATCGTTGACCAGAAGTGTGATGTTACCAGGATACCCCTCCTTAATGTACGGCTTCGATGGGTAGCGTTCTATAAGAGATAGCCTATTGAAATGTCGTAGAATTTCTACATAGTGAAGTTGTAAGATGGGAGTCACGTTCGTAATAGGCCATAAAAGTTAAACAACATTACAATACGGTATGACTTGATCCATATGAACATGATAATTCTTATTATTATGATATTTATTTTCGCGTAAAACATTTTTAACAAACAAGTCTCGTCGTCAAATCTTAACATAACTAAATCCATAAATCAAAAACATACCTTGAATATGAAGAACCACAGTATGCTCGATGCATCCAAGCTGGTTGCAGACAACACAAGTGTAATTTCCATTGTCAGCTTTTGTCAGCTCATCCAAAGCCATTGACCACTTTCCGTAGGACGGTTGGAAGAACACGCGAGATATTGGCGTACTCCTGTTTTTATACCAAGTAATGTTCGGAGTTGGATTCCCTGCAAATGTTTTACGATGTAGTAAATATGCTTCTGGCTATTTCTGTGTGGGCTGCATTTAAGTTTGTAGAGTAAAATAGGGAAGCAGACTGTTTGGGGACGATGACTAGAGTTTGCGTATTTAGTTTAATATAACGTTGACTATATCGGTTTGTATATACGAAACTACAAAATGTTATAGAATTAGAAGAGCTGAAAACATTTAATTTGCGATAGGTACATGAAACAACATGTCCTAAAATATGAACTTAAATACGGCTCCAAAAATGAAAGAAACAGAAATACAGGAACACAACACGATGCTTAAAATATACACTAATAAAAATATTTATTACCTTCAGCCGCGCATCTCAGTCTTATGGAATTCCCTGCAGGTTTCATGTCCATCTTATACAGTTTTGTGGGATGCTTGAACCTTGGAGGGAAGTAGTCCTGCTTCTCATCAACATGACCGTAGTTTGGATGGTCTTTTTCGTCTTTCTCTCCTTTTTCATCTGGGTCCTCGTCTTTTATGTATCGTTTGGTGTCAGTCACGTTTTCTTCTAACGTATTATTTTCTACTAGAGCTGCACTTTTGATTTGTGATAGTGTTTCTGGAAGTGCTCTGTCACCCATGTCTGCTTGGTAACCTGAGAACACTATTTGATTAGCATAATCTTGAGAGTTGAAAAATACCTACTAACATCTGTTCTTCTTTATGATATAAAACAATAAATATAAAAAAATTAATATAAATAAGGAAAGCCATCAAATAAAAACTGAAGACGACACAGGAAATCGCTGGTTATTTCGATCAAAATTTACGTGCATCCCGTGTCGTCGAAAAAGCTAACGAAATGTTTTAAAACCGAATGTTTTAAGCATTTCTACACACGAGTGCAATATTGCTGCAACCCCGGAATCCGGTGCACACTGTTTACACATCTGGATGACCAATAAAGACGCTAATAAAATATAATATTAAAATAACCGCGCTCAGGCCAAAGACACTGAAACAGCGATGAAAACTGTTCAAAGTAATGCTACTGTGATACGTTTGACATTGAAGATTTGTAATAAGAATCGTTTTATTGTTTACAGATTGTAGGATGAGTTCGCGAATTTCGTGGAAACCTTTTATACTGAAACAGTTTGTGGTTTTAGAAATGGTTTCACGAGAAAACTTCTTTGCCCACCCATCCTGGTTTCTATCTCTTCGTTTCTTTGTATCTAGTTGTTCATTATATTAAATTGAAAGTAAATATATCCTCTACACTGTAAGCATATTTATTTTCCGTCTTTCTACTATATTAATAAAATATTAAACTTACTAGTATTTGTCCAACTTACCTTCAATATCTTGTGGACTATTACGTTTTAGCCTGATCCTAATATTCATCTCTTTGGCATTTTGATTACAAGTATATAGTCCTGCATCTTTGGGTCTGAAAGCATTTATTCTTAACCTGAAATCAACAACATTTTCATTTATTCAATCAACCATGAAAATATTTATAATTGTGGTGATAAAAACAAGTCACTGGCTTCAATTAGATAATCTCAAACAGAAGATAACAAACGTCATATCTTTTACGAGGATTTCGTACCACGCCAGATACGCAGCAAGACAAAAATACATTCATCCACAGTGAAAGCTTTGGCTTGAAAAGATTTTATATGAAGCAATAAACTTTGGTTCGAGTTACAGCAGAAATGTTGGCTTGAATTTCAGTTAATCGTTTGCCAATTTATTGCAACTAAAGACAGCACATTAACTTCAAAGATCATACTGATCTCTTTCATATTGGATTCTATTTCTACATTTATAATTATCTGTAATTCATATATTATAGTATACAAAATAACGGGTATTCTATCCATTATCATAGATTTAAGAAACACTTTTAAAATATTCAAAACCTATGGCATCAAGTAACTATATCTACTATGGTCAATCCCTTGGTCTTAAATTTTATGCGCTAGATGACTGATAAATAAGAAAACTTTTAGCTATAACTGAGTTCACCTATAAAACCATCAACACAAACAATACCTATGTGGCTGTCCATACTTTCAGGGTATTTCAGAAATGTGTGGTTGAAATTCAGACCATCAAACTGAACAAAAAATCAACTGACCCACTTTTTCTATGGGACCAATATTTGTAACCGTGAAATCGACAGATTTTTTTTTCACGATTACGATATTGTTCACATGGAGAAAGTGGTTCAGTTTGATGGGCTGTACCTAATCAAAATAAAGGGTGTGGTCCTTAACTTTGGTCAGACCTATCTGATAGGTCCATCCATAGTAATAAATGCGAAAGAGTGTCTGTCTGTCTGTTAGCTCTTCACGCTTAAACCGCTGAACCGATTTAGATGACATTTGGTATATAGTTTGAGTCCCAGGAAAGGACATAGGATAGTTTTTATTCCGATATTCCCACGGGATCGACACTTATGCGGGTGAAACCGCGAGGCGCTGCTAGTTCTGTATATGCGTGGCACATCAAGTTAATATATAAGTTAATAATTTGTAGATAAGTTTTTCTTTGGATAGCGTCTTCTCTGTCACCCATACCTGTACCTGTATCTCTTTTTTTAAAACTCCATGTATCATATTAACGCAAAGGTATGCACGAAGCTACGCATTTCAGGTGAAAGCTGACCTCATTTAACCGAAAGCCTCGAAGTCATTCATTTATTTACCCATCATCATCATCATTCTCCTGCCCTTATCCCAATCTATGTAGGGTCAGCGCAGCATGTAATTTCTTCCATATTTCTCTATTATTCGGCATCTCAGTAGTCACGCCCTTTCTAGCTATATTATGATCACACAGTCCATTCATAGTTTCACCCGTATCCAAGCAAATAAATGATAAGAATTTGAATTCGAGGTCAGCTTAGACTGAAAATTTAAAGCTTGATATATCATCGTCTGTCTATATCCTTTACATGCTTACAGTCCGGCCGTCGAGAGCATGCGATCCTGACAGGTGTCAGTGAGTGCGACAATTCTAGTAGCTAATAAAGATCAAATTCACAAAACACGTATTCGTTTGTATGAAACTGACAGGTGTCAAAAACAAATTCTCTCGTCGGCCGCACTGTAACTTCTTCAATAACAACAAACACCAAAAAATTTACGTATATGTTCTAACAGCGCCCAAGTTTCTATCCCGTGGGAATATCGGGAGAAAAAGTATCCTATGTGTTAATCCTGGTTATAAATTATCTGTGTGTCATATTTCATCCAAATCCATTCAGTAGTTTTTGCTTGAAAGTGTAACAAACATCCATCCATCCATCCTTACAAAGTTTCGCATTGATAATACTAGCTGGGCCCCGCGGTTTCACCCACATAAGTTTCGAACCCGTGGGAATATCGGGATAAAATTATCCTATGTGTTAATCCTGGTTATCTGTGTGCCAAATTTCGTCCAAATCCGTTCAGTAGTTTATGCTTGAAAGAGTAACAAACATCCATCCATCCTCACAAACTTTCGCATTTATAATATTAAGTAGGATAGTTCTGACGTTTTCATTCACAATTTATGTGATTAATATTCAACATAATTTTGATCGACAGTGTTTTGAGCCGCCTCAAATAGAATCACATAACTCAGCCATACATTACGGGTTGTATTCAAAGTTCTGTGTAAATATTGTTACTGGTGGATACATTGCTTGCTGTTTCTATGTCTCTATTTCTGTGCTTCGCGAAATTTTCCTTGTTATTTCTAGATTTGCTTAGAATAGGTGGTGAGGTAGCTTAGTTGGGTGTGTTGATCGAAATGGTTGCAGAAGCCAGCTTAATGAGGCATTTTGAATTGATTTTAAGTGAATAATTACACTGTGATTGTTTTTTCTTTTCTGAGAGAACTTAAATTTAGGATCTTCTAGATTTGCACCAAAACCTTAGTATTTATTTTAGTTTTTTTTTCTGACTAGGGTAAGTTAAAAGCCCGTTGTTTTCATTTTGTTTGTTCACCTTTTTATCAGCATGATAACCTACAAACCTACCCTAACCTATTGTATAAATTATACAATACTGTACTTATTGTACTTAAATTATCATCATCTGCCTAGCCTTTTCCCAACTATTTTGGGGTCGGCTTCCAGTCTAACCGGATGCAGCTGAGTACCAGTATTTTACATGGAGCGACTGCCTATCTGACCTAGTTTCCAGTCTTGCGCTAATCGCATCGACTGGTCTGCCATAAAACCTACCTAGGTTATCCGTATAGGATAATTTTAATGCAGATAGGGGCAGGAGGATTTCTGTCCTTATCAAATTTATTAAATTTATTTCGAGTCAGCTCTCTCTTTATCTTCCATACATCTCAATTAGCCTTCGTCTCTCAATTCACTTCCATCCTAGCTATATCATCTTTTACATTTCATTTGACTTTATTGTCTGCATAAAACAGTATATTTTCTATGTTGAAACCTACCATTGCTTTGGTCCTTTGCTTCTGTGGCCCTCCGTCAGCAGATATCCATCCTTATACCACAGCAGTAAGGATTGCTTTTCACCATTAGTCTTCACAACACACGTCAGTCGTAACCGCTCGTTCAGTGAAACTTCTAATTGTGTGTAGTTCTTCTCTGTAACAAGAGATACATATTAAATTAGTATGTGTGTTCATTATTAGCAAGTAATCCAATAGTAAGGCAATTTCGCATTACAATAGCATCCACTGGTGGCGATACTATCTTCTTAGTATCGCTCCAGAATCGGAAAACTTAAGGTAAGACAGGCTAGGTGGAGCGACTATTTTAGTAGGGTGCCTGGTACTAGTAGCAGCTGGATGCGAGTTGCCGAGAATTAAGCTGAATGGCGTGCAATTGGAGAGGCCTGTGTCCAGCAGTGTACTGTTATAGGCTGGTGATAGAATGATGACATAAATGTACTTCCAATGCAGCCTGGGCAGTCAATTCTGCTACTAAGTGGTTAATATTTAAAACACGAAATGAGCTATTTTAAAACAGGTCTTGCCGATACTAATTCTTAGTAATTGGTTGCAAACAAATGTCTATGATTTCTTGTGTTATTTAGATTCGGTAATAACTAGATAGTTTCAGAATTTAACCCTCGAATACTCTAAAGCGAATTATTCACAGGTAAACATAATGTATATTTCATAGAATCAAAACAAATGAACCGTAAATCAGTAAAAGCTAAAAGTTATGAAAATTGTATGTTTACGTTTTTCATGTGAAACTCCTTCATTGCCAGATAGCAGGAAAAATACATATGTTTACACTATAATTCGCATTATAGGAGAAGTCTTGTTATTGCATCGTAATACGACTAGTTAAAAACGGCAGCGAATTCAAAGAACCATGTATTTATTCTTTTGCATGGTAATGTAAACACTGAAACATTTAATTAACTTTATCTTATAAAGACGGCTTCTCAAACTAACTATGGTCTGTTCCAAAATCGTTTACCTCTCTGATAAAAATGTAAACAAATGGATCAGGAACATATTATCTGTGGATATACTACTTTGTAGTCCAACTTACAAATTGAGTGCTTTGGTTTGATTAAGTATTTAAATAATTAAACGCGAAATTAAAATTTTAAATCACCATCGATGTTTTTCAGAGGTTTATTTTCCAATTTAATCATGTTATTCCAACAATAATTGTTGGAAGAGGTGGTGAAATATAAAGATACAGAAAAATGTGTTACTAAATTCCTTTAGTAAGTAACTGCGTAAAAATTAACCTGAACCAGAACAGGGTTTGTTTATACTTGTATCAAACACTTTTGGAACAGACTATACATGACTATACATGCTGTATAAAATCCAGGAATAGCACCTATTTTTATATTCCGAATGTTCAGCATATAAAACAAAAACTATCCTCGGTAAAAACATAGCCCTATGCTACTTGTATATTTAACATACATCATAAAATAACGAGAATAAAGTAACCCTTTAGCGTTGCGTTCTCAGCTCATAAACCAAACCCTACCACTGCAACTTGTGAATGCGAATGAGCTCTCGCGACTTTAAAAAACAAGTCATGTATAAATTGAGGATTAAAAAAATGTTTACTGCTCTTAAAATGTCGATTAAATGAATATCATTGACTTTTGTTAACAATAAACGAAGATTTATTGTGTTTGTTTTTGTTTAAGGCTTATTTGAAATTTATTAACTTGACGTGATGTATTTATTAGTTGAGCGGCACGGTCTGTTCGTTATCGTAAATCTATAAGCAGAATGGGTGATTTCGCAACGATAGCCATTGAGGAAAAGAACTTACCTAATATTTACATGTCACAAATAATCAGACTGATACTCTAATTCAGAATTGGATAAGTACAATACCGTACTACAAATACTATTGTATAGAATTAAGTTCTTCGTGCTTAAGGCGACTACATGACCTAAAGCGCGGTCTTTGTCGGACTGCATAGAAAAGAAAGAGACGCGCGATGACGCAACGCTGATAATTTATTCCAAAATATGAAGCAATTATCTATTTACAAAAAATCTATTGTTTAGACTAAAAAATTAAAACACTACTGCTTTAGACAAAAAATCATAATTATTGTGTGTTTTTTATTGTAAAAAGAAAGTTTTTAGAGTTATCTTCATGATTTTTTTCTATCGTATCAAATTATTTGTATTATGTTTTCCACACACATCTACCAAGCATATATCCTGAAGAATATCATATAATTTTCTGATTATGTTTACTGTAGTCGATCATATACTTTTATTGTTTCTAAAACTTGCGTTTTTTTTGCGTTTAGGTCCTGTAAGTCCCTTAACAGACAGCTGTGCTGCTGACTTTTTTGCGCCAGTTCTTCTTTCCAGCTAAAGCACTAGGAAGTGGTGAAGGGTTTGGGGGACTGCCTTACAGTGGCGAAGGGTGAATTTATGACAGAGGCAGGCCGGAGCAAAAAAAAAAATTCCAAAAGAAAATTTCAATGATGAATTGGCTATAGAGTGGTTATGTTCTGAATTTTCGAAGGAAAGCCGGTGGGAATCGAGTTGTATGGTACCTTCGCCACTACTGCCTTATGTAATTTTAACGTTCAAAAAGTGCTGATTCTCAGCCTAATTTGAATAAATGACTTTTGATTTAATTGGAATCACATTTCATCCCAAGAGTTTCTGTCTCCTAATCACTTAAAACACTTCGAGTGGAATCCAAGACCCCATGTTCTATCTTCTATGTTGTTTGGTTATTGTTTCTTTGTTTGGTTTGGTTTGGTTTCCTCATATACGGCCAGTTTCTTCATCAATAATAACAGCCAAAGTAACATCACAAAGTTAAAGTAACGGTTAAATTTGTTTCTTCACTATTTTAGCTGTTACTTTTGCCCCTAACTTTTCAAGTGGACCATTGTGCGTGGGCCATGGCGGCCGTCGCACCAAGACCTCAAGTCAAGCAGTAAATTTACCCTTGCAACTCAACAACAAATGTGTCGCCAAAACGCAAGAAAAAAAAATCCCCCCGAAACCAATTCTCAGTGAAATATAGAAAATCCATTGCAACACTTGGGCATGTTAAAATAATATACAAGTAGATTTATAGTGTTCAGGTGTCCGCAACAACTTCTATTTATAAACGCAAACGTGATTTTAATGAGCATTGGCTGGTTCAGTTTTTATTTTAAGGACTATTATTGTAACGACTTCGACTTTCGCTCTGCACTTTAGGGTTATTACTTAGGGTTGCTACTTTCAGATTTATTTGTTTATTTGCTCTGGTTTATTTTAAAATAGCTGCTGCCTGCGACTTCGTCCGCGTGAAATCCTATCCTATCCTAACTTAATATTATAAATGCGAAAGTAAGTTACAATACACGTGGCGCCATCTATTATCATAATAACGTTATTGATGTTTTCCTCAGGAACAGCACCTTTTTTCGGGATGAAAGGTACCCTATGTCCGTTTCTGTACTTCTGACAACGTATAAGCAAATTTTCAGGATGACCGGTTCAGTGGTTTAGGCGTGAAAAGGTAACAAACAAACTTACTTTCGCATTTATAATATCAGAGGAAGTTAGGATTAGGATGTCTACTCTGTAAATAGGTTTATTGATCTATAGATTGATTTATTTGATTAATTCCTTGAATTTTACGTGATTTCTTATTATTTGAGATAACTTTCTAAATCGACCGAGATGGTTGTATTTTTTCCGTTAACCTATATTGTCCCACTACTTGACAAAGGTCCCCCCCATATTTTTCCACAATTTTTTTTGTTTTGCCTTCTCCTTCCAATTGGTTAGCAACGATTCCAATTCGTCACGCCAGCGTTTCATAGGCCTGCCTCGGTGACGACGCCCGAGATGGTTCTTATCATAGAAATTCATTTCTTATATCTATGGTTCTTATGGATGGATTTTCCATAGATAGCCCTACATATCCTTCTGAAGAGTTAAGGCCTCTTTTGAGCTATGGCATTTAACTTGATCCTGTGCCACTCATATTGAGGTTTAACCTACAATATTGACGTGCCTCGAAAAGTACGTAAAGCTGTTGATCCCGGCTGCCATTCGTAGATCTTTGACAGTTGTTACGGGTAGTCAGAAGCCCAAAAGTCTCACAACCAGTCTTACCAAGGGGTATCGACTATCGTGTTATGTAGTAACTAGGTTTTAGAGGTCAGAAAAGCAGTCCCTCCATGTAAAGTATTGAACGGTATTCAGCTGCATCTGGTTAGACTGGAAGCCGATCCCATCATAGTTGGGAGACGACTAGACACATTTATTGAAATCCCCCTTTGGAATCTAATATTATATTATTTACAATACCAATACCGATTACCAACCAACCAAAATACCAATCAATTTTTTAATATACTTTTTGTTTTTTTTTTTATATAGTTACACGTAACACACATCCAAGAAACAAAATAATTTATAAATTTTCAATCGATATGGTGTCCTTAAACCTGACGTCAGTACACGAAGTCTGACTCAAGTCTGACGTATGAACTAAAAGAGGGACACAAAAGAACGACTGTTTAATTTTTATTTACGCATTGTCAAGTTCATTTGATTTAGTGGTTTACGCCTCTTCAATAACTACGTTTCTTGAAAAGGCGAACAAAACTGGAATGGGAACCATGTGTAACAATTATTATATTATTATTCATTTGTTTTGGACTTGAGAAATTAATTTCGTCTCATTTTCAAGATGGAATGCTATTTTGACAGCTACTAGCTGGGCTAGACCAGAATTTACTCGTATATTCAGTCATACGTCATATAGGTCAACGTGAGCAGTGTTGGAACTGTGGTAACGGTCGCGACTTAGGGGTTGTAGGTCGGAGGTTTGAACCCAGACAGGCGCTTTGCTGTGTGTAAATTATTTCATCATCCCAGAAGGCCAAATTCTCGTAATTTAAAACGTTCAAAATCTAGTCCAAGTCAGCGACATACAAAACAAAAACTTGTCAAAATGTAGGGAAATTAGAGGTATTTTTGACAGATTGAGACTGAGATCAGACCGTGAAAGTTCTTAAAATTATGACAATTGCCCCTCTGGTTTCAAAAGGGTGGAGGAAAATATCGTGCGGAAACCGGCATGTCCTAGAACCAAAAAATCGAATATATATGACATCTATCTACCAACCCGCGCTGGGCGCGTGTGGTGGTTTATGGACCACTCCCTCTCACCGGGAGGAGGCCCGTGTCTCAGCAGTGGGAACATTATTGGCTGATTATGCCTATAGGTCAACGACAGAAGTCGCGATGAAATAAAAATGGGTATATTTGGAGGTAAGGGCTATTTTTGGAGGTAAATAAAAAAGAAAGAAAGAAAGAAAAAAAGTTTATTTGGTCACAGTTCGTGAAACACAAAATACAAAAAAAAAAAAAAAGGTTTCAAACAACAATAGTGTGTGCCTCACGGCTGCGCCAAAAAAGGCTCATTTCAGCAATAATGCCAGACAGATGCTGTCTGACGCTGGTTTTCAAATGAACCTTTAGGGAAAAGTGACGGATATAAAATCAAAATCATCTACTATTTATATAGTTTTGACACTTGGTAGAGTTCCTAATATACTTTGACGGTTTGCAGTAAGAACCAAAATCTTTGCACAGATGAAAGTATCGATAAAAAGTGACGTCTTCACTAATAATCACGGATACTAAAATTTGTATGTCCATTTTGATGTCTAAAACTCTTAAGTTCTTACTTCAAGTCTCAAAGATATTTATAAATATCATGTACAGGCCCGATTGTGTATTTCTTACAAATATATTGCAGTTATACAAAGTAACGTCTCGCTTTGTTTCGCAAGTGGTCCCGGCTGAAATTTTAACTGCCATCGAGATTTGTGGCCTGTGAATTATGGCTTGCAATAGTGATGTGTCGATAAATTTTGAAATCGATATCGATGAAATGTTTCAAAATAATATTGCGATTTTACTAAGTAATGTCTTCATAAATCGTAGCTTTTTATATAATAAAATATGAATAGTGTAAGAGTGCAAACAATTTGAAATGTTTTTTTTTTTTAAGGTATACACAGCATATAAGTTAAACGTAACAGATGTCACTAGAACGAAATGAATTTCTATGAAAATAATTATTATTTTTAAATTAGGACATTCTTCAATTCGGCACTTAAAAATATCGATATTCCTTAACCTTAACAGCACTATCTTTTTTGCAAAGATCTTTAACTATCGATTTAGTGGTTGCATATGTTGAGCAGATGCAAGCCCTGCACCCATGGGCCACAAAAACATGGAAACTCAAAACTTAAATCATAAAATATTTGGTGTTTTTAAAAACAATAGCCCCTTGAGCGTGAGAAAGATTTTTACAAATGACCATTTTGGGTGAAGGTTGAATGTTACATAAAATAACTTTGACAAAAGAATAACATTAGACAATTATCTCAACAGGATTATGTGTCTATCCTACTCGGAAAAATAGAAACGGAAAGACTCCTAATGAAAACACATGTTAGTAGGTACGAGAAGTTGAAAAAGAAGTTTTAAATAAGTATGGTTTGGTGCTAATATTGATCGAAGGGTTTAACAATAATTTATATCAACCAGACAGACAAAATACGTAAGTTAATGTACGAGCACTAAAAGTCGTTAATGTTTGAAGTTTGATTTTAGAACGAATAGAAGAAGAAAAAAAAGAATGAAAATTTGTTTATTCTGCACAAACAAAACGCACATTTGGTACAAAAAAAAAACCGGCCAAGTGCGAGTCGGACTCGCACACGAAGGGTTCAGTAGATGCAGTCTTAATCAGCCGGTCACTCAAAATCTTAGTTTCCATTTTGAAAAACCTACAAGATCTTTTCTTTTTTACTTGTGACTCAACGATAATGACAAGGAGCAAAGGAATATACATACTTTTCTCTAATACCCGAATCTTCATATAATTTTGGTACACTCCTGAATTATCCCAGAGACAATGGTCCAATTGTTTAAACCCCTTAATCTGTCACTATTCGGGTACAAATTATGTAAAACAATGGAAGGCGACTAATCATGAACGTTGGTGGTCTGACCCTGGATGTTTGGAGTTCGTACTGAATTTAAGTTGTGAAGGATAATAATTTGAGAATTTAACTTTATGATTCGAACGATGTGAAAGAGACAAAGCAATCATTGACATTCCAACTTAGAGAGATATATAAATTATTATGTATATAGGGGTTAAATCCATACTAATATTATAAATGCGAAAGTGTGTCTGTCTGTCTGTCTGTTACCTCTTCACGCTTAAACCGCTGACCCGATTTAGATGATATTTGTTATAGGGATAGTTTGAGTCCCGGGAAAGAACATAGGATAGTTTTTATCCCGATATTCCCACGGGATCGACACTTATGCCGGTGAAAGCGGTGTAATTAAACTTTCGATTTCAAATTCAAATGTAAATGAACTTTTGAACTCATCATAAATAATTTTGATCGACTCAAGATAATGTAGTACATACAATGCTGAATAAACAGTAATGTACACCTACGTATGAAATTCTTTTTGGCGTTGTTCCAAGCAATTAATAAGTCATATATAACGGCAATACAAAAGGTTTGCGTTACTTGCATGATTTTGTATGAGCATCATTTTATTAATAAACTAGATTTCATTTAAGCTATGGCGCCGCCGAGGTCGGCCCAGAAAGCGGTGGCGAGATGACCTGGACGCGTACCGCGAGGGCTGGTTTGAGGTGGTGCGGGATAGGAGTTCCTGGAAGGACTTGGGGGAGGCCTTTGCCCAGCAGTGGGACAGAACAGGCTAAAAAAAAAAAAACAAAAAAAAAATTCAAGTGTATTTAAATAAACTTTTACTTGAGTATTGCAAAAAGTAGCTCTCACGAAAAGTTCCAGAAGATACGATTACATATAACAGATTTCAGAATTTACTTAACATCACGCCTGTAATCCGCGAAGGGTTAGGCAGACGTGTACCTATACTACACCCACATTTTGCCAGTTATGTTAAAGTCCTATGTAATAGGGGGCGAGCCTATTGCCATGAACCGGGCACAAATCCAGACCCCGCGCTGCAATTTTGATATTCCATTTCATTTTCATTTTTGCGTTGAATATTAGTATAATATTATTCTGAAAATATGAGCAGTTGTATCAAGACTTCCATCCAACAAGTTTTTAAGTATCGTATGAAATAATATACCAAAGAATCGTGAATCAAAGAAAAACAGGATTCTATCAAAATATGCGAACTTTGCAAAATAGAAAGATTTTGTTATTAGGTATTGGAGAACTTGGCAGTCAAAGGTTTGGACAACGGTTCTTTGTTAGTGTTTGCAAAAGTTAGGTACTGTAAAGGTGGTCTGCAAAAGGCAGCCTTATGTTGTGTAGGTTGGCAGAAAAGTAACTCGTTGCATTCGACCATTCAAGTTAATTTAGAATTAGCTTTCAAATTCTCTTTATTAGGTTTTTTTATGAGTTTATTAGGGACTATTATATTATATATATTAAAATAAATAGCATCAATTTGCAACGTTGTAGCTCATGTTTCAAAATATCACCACACAAAATAATTGTTAATAATTATGAACTTACTAAGAATATTAAAGTAATCTAAATAAGTAGATAATTGATAGAAAATTGTTTAAACAGGCAATAAATTTTTGCAAAGCACTGAATTCCAACTCCAACGCTTTTTTTTGTCCATTTGTGAAAACCAACCTTTTCAAACTATCCGAAAAAAAAACCTTTAATTCAAACTAGGCTGAGAATCAACACTTTTCTAACGTCAAAATTACATAAAGCAGTCGCACAAAACGCCCGCCCTTCGCCACTTTCTACTGCTTTAGCAGGGAACAAGTGACGTGACGTAACAAACTCCCCAGCATAACTAAAGTTATGTGTGTCTTGTTATTATCAGCCATATTTTAATTACTGTGGTCGTACTGTGGGTAGTGTTGTTTATAGCGCAATAGAAAAACCGTTTGCAGTTCAAATCAGATTAAAATTTTACGAACAGTTTAATCACACTAGCGAATCACCACACCCTGTAGGTACACGACACAAATACTATTAAACAATAACAGGCTGGTATGATGATGATAGTTTCAAAAATACGTAGGACTGTATATGAACTCCTCAAACTCATTACAGAATACTACATCACTATTATAACAGTAGTTCTCATTACAAACGACGAACACAAACTCATTGTTAATCAATTAATCACTAATTAATGGATGGCTAAGCCATCCTCTACACCATTGTGAATGAAGGTTACATTCCGATGGCGATCACATCCACTTCCTTGTTCCATACAGGAACGAATGATTGGCGTGAGGAGTTATGATCGATAATCGTTCATTCATGTCTTAAGGCGGTTGCACACGGGAAATCCTATTTCAGAAAAAAATGGTCCTAATGAGAAGTAGGGTAGAAAAAGACGTTGCGCTGACCCCAAAGAAATTGCGATAAGGGTAGGAATGATGAAGATTTGGTCCGAATGACTTTTACAGTTCATAATGCATTCGACACATATATCTGAAACAAGATTATTTCATTACTGAAACATTTCTCCAATTCAAATGTGCCGAAACCTTGTACCAATATCATCAGGTACTGATACAAATGAGGACAAGGCTTTACAGAATCTTCTTCAGTAAAACGTAATGCCACCCAGATCTTTTCACCCAGTTTTAAATTAATTTAATGATTAGATACTGGATCTTTGAAGTATGGAGCATTTTTTAAAGATTGCAAGACAGTTTCGTGTTTTGCCGGTTTTCGATCCCCACTGGCGGGGATTTGTCGGTGGGGATTTCTGGAATATACCTCCTAGACGACACCTAAGGACGCTGTTGGATCTTCAACATTCGGCGATGAGCCGAGCGTTGAAAATTCAACAAGCATTCGTTGAGGTGTTGCCTATTGCTAGTAAGTGCGGCCATTTCTGTGACAATTCCCCAAAGTCTAGGCCATCTTACTGCCAATACACATTGCTAGGAATCTCTTTTTAAAAGCTTTTCAATTGAACTCCAGCTTGCCTACCGGGTTCATAGTGCTGCTATTTCGACTCCCTAAGGGCAAATACCAGTACATGACGAGGATATTTATCGATGACACTAACAATAGCAGATGCCATTCATCATATTGCTTCGATCCTTATATAGCGCTTCGGTTTAAGGGACTCGACACGCGATACATAATAAGGAGGAACGAGAAAGGTATCGGGGTCATCACGTGTTTGATTATCGTTTATCTTTGTTTTGATATCAAGGTTTTCGAGTTTCAAGGACTTTTTCTAAATATTACTTCGAGTTATATTGAGAAGTGAATGATAATTTGCTTTAGGAAAAATTGTGTGCATTCACTTCAGTGAGATTTGAAGTGAACTGTACAGAATAAATAGCACTAGTAGTAGGAGGAGTGTTATAGAAGGTAGCCACGTCATTAGATTTTATAACCACATCATCAAGATAAACGATAAGATTTTCTTCATCAACATTATGTCTGCTGCGGTCTGCTAAGTTTTGTTGCCCATCCTCTTATATAGGCACATAACGGTTTTGTAGTACATGAGGGACATACAAAGTATGTATTATTAATTGCGTGGTGTAGGTACAACGAATTGTCCGGTGAATAGCTGCTCTCCTAGCTAGATCACTGAGTAATCTGTAATTAGGAGAGACAGTTCTGACTGCCAATTTGAGTATCACGCTACTATGGAGAAAATCGGCAGCGTCATCCTCCCGTAATAACAATTGACAACAGCTTGAGCTATATTCATTAATCTAAAGGCTAATTCCCGTAATTTAAAACGTTCAAAATCTAGTCGCAATCTCATCTTAGCGACAATCAATGTCAAAAATGTAGTAAAATTAGAGGCATTTTTGACGGATTGAGACTGAGATCAGACTGTAAACGTTCTTAAAATTACAAGAATATTGCCCCTCTGGTATCCTTGGTTGACGTTCGGTTGACTTGACCGTTAATTGCGGAGTGTTTATTGGGAGCGCGAACCAATAAAATAGACTCTTCAAGGCTGATATGAAACAAAAGAAGCGAGATTTAGGTTGTTCAATGTCTAAGCTAAGTTCCTCTATCTTTGTAAGGATGTTTGCAAAAGTTTCGTCCATATCGTTTTTCTAACGATTTAACTCAGGAACTCGAGATTAGATTAGAAACAGCTACACCGATGAGGCAACATTAAAATCTACCGCCAAACCGCATCTTCTCTTTCATTTCCTGAAGCTTAATCAACATCAATGGTAGCCAGATTTAGTTTCTTTTACATTTCCTTTGTCTCAAATATCAAAGGAACATCAATATCTATTGGAGATAGATTCAGGGCATAAATCTCTGTCTTTTTTTTAGGTCCCTTCCCAAGTAGCTGGCATAATTTAGAAATGAATAAATAAAAAGTACCGACCCCAGTGTGGTTTGACCAGACTCGATTAATCGAATGAACCCCAAGATTCGCACTAGCCCCTGAATCCTCAAGTTTCATGGTGCTACGGAGACCATTGCGTATCAAGGAGTAGACCGGGGGGCACCGTAATGGTAGGGAAGACGTGCTCTTAGGATATAGGGAAGGAATTGTGAGCTGTACCGGATATGCATCCTAGAGTAAGAAATGGACTAGTGGAGATTTGGGTGATAGATGCTGGTATAATTAAAAACTAAAAATATTTTAAAATAATATAAAACAACCAACAACCACAAGTTTTCTATCAGTAAGTATGCTCATATTCGAATCTTTACCAATAGCCCTCTTTACACAATCGAGGGCTTTCATTGATGTTAAAGCCAGCCCCTGCTGCTCATCATAACGTAAAAAACCGTTTACCGAAGTCTGTCCTTCAGAAACAGTAACTACGCCATTAAAATACAAAAAAAAAACCACTTAAAACATCCCCCTAAAAATAAAACCGCGTACGAAATAAGGCATCAAGTATCAATGTCAAGCCAAAACCGATACTCAGACCAACATACTTAAATCTGCAGCTATGACACAAATAGTCAATGAATTCTCGACCTTATTGTTGTTAAAATAGGAGTGGGTGAGGTATGTTTTGATGGTAACATCCTTGGTGGTGTTTTGAGGTATATCGTGTGACATACGTCATATCGAGTGCGTCCGTGCGAGATGTAGAAATAGCTCGGTTTCCTGTGATTTTACGGTTTGTTCATAATAATGTGACACGGGGTGGCCGGCTTGAGATTATGGAAATAATTTGAGAAGACAATCCCCAAGGGTGTTGTAGAATGTGGTGTATCCAATTAGATCTCTTTCAAAAGCATCAATTTGAGACTGAAAAAGATGGCGAAAGTAGCACCCAATCTATATGTATTTTTTACTATATCAGATTAGCAAAACCATTTGAAAAGTAGTGAATAACGATCTGAAAAGGGATTTAATTGCCAGTTGGAATCACTTTTTTACATTGCGTTTAGATTCGAAATCGAAAATCTATTAGGTATCAAGCTCATTTTTTGCAGAGTCGTGTACAGACCTAAATACAATAGTGATCTTTAAAAATCATTAGCCAGCTAAAACGATCCTCATAAAACAAAAATCCGTCTCGCCAACTCTTTGACAGTCTTACTTTTTAACACATTATAAAATTAATCACTTAACATCTAATTAGCCGTAGTACCCAATAGTTTGTTATGACAACTTCAAAGCCCTATCCGAGATATAGGAAACTATTAAGAAAAGTACATTCAAAAGATGAAAAGGAATATTTTTAATTCCAACGACTTGTCGCGTCGGGAATATAAAAATATTAAAAAGACACACCGCTACATCCGTTTCCTGTTCGGATTTCGTAGTTTGCGCGTGCGCAAGCTTTTTCCCAATTAAGATGGCGGCTAAAGGCGGAAGCAGAACGTCGTTCATAGTAACCCTATACGTCATTTCCGCTTGTAATATGACAGTTGCAAAATTTGAATTCAACGGTTGACGTTTAATTTGACAGAAATGTCAATTTGTAAGCAAATGTCAAGTATTTTGGCACGAGGCAGATGCTTTAATTTTAAGTTAGAGAGACCTTAATTTGTTGCGTAAAATGTGTCATTTTGTGGGCACAGTAACTAACGCGGTCGATTTGAAATAAAACGTGACGTATTGCTAGACCACAAACTTCCTAAACTAATACATGTAAACACTGTAATAGAAAGTATGTGTTGCAAATAAGCAATAAGACAAACTAAACACTTTGGTATTGATACTCGCACATTTCCGCGTCATAACTTAAGCAAACAGTTTATGGCGTTAAAATTACATAACTCAACTTAACAATGAACAATATTGCACATTTGCATGAAACAAATGAACATCCTACTAAGTAAGAAGTAACATAGTCATTAAAAACATTGTTAAAATTCTGAAGAAGAAGTTACATAAAACTATCGGAATTTCCAATAATTCACCAACTATTAAGGGCAACATCGGATGTTACCTTTTCAGCTTCAATACGTTATTAATTAGCAAGAATATTCAGACAAAAACTGCATCATCATAAATTCTCGTTACAAAAGGATAATTACTTGCATTTCTGCTAATAGGCACAGAATAGTGAAACCTTTTTTGCTACTGTTCGAACTTTTTCTATCGCTTCCAATTTTGGCGCGAAGGGTGGGCCGCCATCTTGGATTTATTTATAGGAGCACGCGCACGTTTCTTTTAGTTGCGTTCAATTAGTTTGATTTGTGGAAAATCGATTTCATGGAAGTTTAACTGGGGACGTTTTTAAAATGCTATAAATATTTTTTAATAAGAAAAGTAAAGATCATCTGTGACCTGAAATACGTAAGTTAGTTAAAGATTATCATAGTAGTACAGATGAACCAAGTTATAAAGAGTCAGAGGTTAAGAAAGAAGAAGTAGATTTGAGCTGGAATCAAGAACTTGATAAGAAAAACCTTTTTTACAAAAAAAAAAACAACCAACTTCAAAAAAAAACTACAAAGTGATAAATAACTTTAATTTCGGAAGTCGTGTCTTTGGTTCCGCATTACTTCCGAAATTAAAGTTATTTATCACTTTGTAGTTTTTTTTTTGAAGTCGGTTGTTTTTTTAGTAATTTTTTTTTTATTTTTCACTTTTTAGTTGACTCCACACAAATTCAAATAACACTAGTGCATTGAAGAATTGAATTCAGCTGCATCCGGTTAGACTGGAAGCCGACCCCAACATAGTTGGGAAAAGGCTAGGCAGATGATGATGATGATTGAAGAATTGAAGACACTGACTAGAAGAATCATCAAAATTCGCATAGAAATGCCGGAGATGCAGTACATTTATGCATATAACATCGTACATAAGAATAATTACATAATTACTAAAACCTTTCTGAAAGTATGTAGATCACATTAGTGAAAGAATTATCAAAATTGGTTCATTCTTTTTTGAGAAAATCGCGGACATACATACATACGGGTCGAATACAGAACCTCGTTTTTTGAAGTCTGTTAATAACATCACTCGATGTTGGGTGTAGGTACACCATTCTCTTGTAACTGTCAGACATAATGCGAATGGTACTGCCTACCCACTTGATGTTACTAATAATGTAGACAATATGATTAAAGGTGATAATAAAAGCACAAACGAAACAGCGGAAACAATCCATATTTCTTTTATCCACAACCCACGAGAAGCATAATTCAAATACAATTTCAAAATCGCTGCACTTCTCCAAAAGCTCATCTAAAATCTATAGATATGGTTTCCTCTCTCACTTAAATTATCAAAGCTTGGAGTATTTTATGTGGCTACGTCTGTAATTAGTCTTGCGCGTGGGCAAGTGGTAACAAAGTTATTTATTGACCTTTTGCCAACGGAAGCTTCTACTCATAATAGTTAATTTGGTTTATTAACTGTGATGTCTGTGATATCTTTTGTCTGGTTTGTCATGGAGTTCTATTCTATACGTGTTTTGGCATAGTTTGTATATGTTTATGAAGATACGTACTGATCGTTTTTGTCTTTAACTTTTATTTTCTACTTTCACTATCTTTTTCTCTATGTGGTTTTCGTTTCTTTCTTAATCTCTTTGTCATTGTAATGATAAAGATTTAGTCAAATTATTGGTAACTTCATTTCTAGCTCTACATCCTAATTGCGTAACATACTTTCTTTCACAAAATTCCGAAATTCCTCAATAAGAATTCCATTACTTCATAATGTATGAAAAATTCATCCGCTCGTTGTTGAATTTTCAAAATTAAAGGCATTGCAATTGCAGTGCATTACGCAATTACCCCACCACAGCTATCTTCAAAGTGATGTTTAAGATAGTCGAATTACTAATTTGTTTTCTATCTCTTGTATGTCACAACTTATTCCCTTCAATGGCCATTCAGAACAAGTTTAAGACCTCCTCTGTACCACCTCATATTTCTCCCATAGCAAGCTACATGCCTATTTTAATTAAACACATGTTTCCTATCATCTAGCTAACTAATCTACCGAAGCATAATTTCTAATGTTATTTCGCATCAACGTTGCAGCTTACATTAACATCGCTTTCACGATCCACGTCTACAAAATCAAGAAAGCGAAATGTTCCCGCCTACATGCGTTAGCGCAGGAAGACTCGCTGCAACACAGAATAGTTTGGCACAGAAGGCTCATCCTTAAAACATGTTGACGCATCTTTAGATGTTGACTGAGAAGAATCAAATCTACGAATGATTTTTTGTTAAGATATGGCGAAATATGAAGTGTTTTCGCTCGAAGGCCGTTAGACGCTTTTACCAGTAAATAGGTACCAGTCGTGACTCGTGACTACAGTATAAAACAATGACTAATTTTGAACTGGAATCCATTTCAATTGTTAGTAGCTCTGTTTAAGCTTTTCGTATTTGATCTAAAATATCCTTGCTCACTAAGATAATTATTCGCAGAATTATATAAATATTCTACTGAGAGCGAATTTGACCAAACTTTTGTACCAGTAGGTATAAATCTTATGCTGCGAATTTTGTGACGTAAGTTTTTTTTTTGCTGCCAACCCGCACAGGGCCCGCGTGGTGGATTACGGCCCACTCCCTCTCACTGAGAGGAGGCCTGTGCCCCAGCAGTGGGAACATTATAGGCTGATTATGTATGTTATGTAAGTTTTTTTTTTTGGAACTGTCAAATAGTAAAAAATGTTCTAACTCTGACTAACTAGCTAGTTGCTACTACGTATTTAGTGTGATTTTAGAGTAGATCTTCTTTACCTTCTCGTCTAGTGGCTCCTGCGCACGAGTTGATCTAAGACGTCGCGCTCAATTTAGAAGACGAATTTACTCTACAAACAGTCGTGTACTTTATTAGTTTATTAGAGAAAATGTTGGCTGTGCTGCCAAAATGTGACTAGTGCGTACAGTTAGTAGTACTACAAGTTTGTTTACATGCAGTATAATCCGGACTTAGTGCAAAATAGACTAATCTATTTCACTCACGACTAAACTTATCTATTCATTATTTATCCATCTTATTGTACAATCAACAAAAGAGATAAGTATGCATGATATAGTTGAAGTTTTAGTAAGAAACCGATGGATGTTCTCGAATAAAATTTAATTTTATTAATAGGAAACAAACAGCTCTTTTATCAAATTAAATTTCAGTCGACAACATCCATCGGTTTCTTACTAAACCGAAATGGGTGGGATTTAATACCTACCCATAGGTATTAAATCCCACCCATTTCGGTTTTACGTCTCTTAACAAAATATTTTTCAACTTTTTACCATTTTAACAAAATATTTTTAAAAGGACATCTTCGTCCGTCCGTGGACGACTTCCGGGGTCTATTTAGATATCGTCGGCTTCCAATATAATTCGGTAGGAAGTCATTAGTCACGCATTACTTACCCCTGGCTACCGTTGTTGATAAACCCCAGATTAAAAAGGTATAAGAAGATTTTCTTTTGAAATTTGAACGGACATTTGGGTGGTGAGAACAAAAATTATGTCCATTTTGTATCGTATCTTTAATATGCTTTGGTAAAACATGGCATATGTTTTATGAATAAAAAATGGTACTTAGAAGAAAAAATTATTTTGAAAATCGATTTGTTCTATTGGATGGTGGGAACAAAAATTATGTCCGTTTTGTATGAATTCACGTATCTTTTTTTTGGGAAAACATAGCATGTGTTTTATGAATAGTTGAATAGATATAGTGTGTTTCATCTATACTAATATAATACGAACTAATATTATTAAGGGAAAAAAATAAGTTTGTATGTAAGGGGTAATTTTCGGAACTACGTACTGATCCGATTCGGACCAACTGCGAATTGGACATCTTTTTGAACATTGGACAAATAGCGCCTAAAGGCCGAAAATTCTTTCACTAATGGGAAGCTACAGTATTGCCGAATTTCATAGGATATATTTTATGTTCAAAAAAGCAATTTTACGCGATCGAAGTTTCGGGTAGAAGCTAGTATCTCAATATTTCGAAACGTTGTAGTTAACAATATACGAGTATATAGTGTACCTACAGTGTCCTCTAAAAGTTAGTTGACATTTGTCCACCTCAAACCATTTATTTCAAATAAACCAATTACAGGCACTTTTGAATTGTCGAGGTACTGTGATTCTACATTCTGATTTGAAAAAAAAATAAAAAAAAAAACTCCTAAAGGATCACTTGATTATTTTTTATGATAAGTCAAAGGTAGTTGAATTAGTCAATAAAAACGTTATAGCTATTCAAACATTTGGATCTTTTTAAATCATAATGGATTTGGATCACTTTTAATTTTGGATTTGGATCACTTTTAAATCATAATGTGGTAAGTCAAAGCTAAAGTGGAAAAATGACAACTAAATTTTGGAGTCCACTGTATATTCGCCATATTATATGCAATTACATAATCATCGTCGGGACTATTCAATATCTACATATTTCTGGGACCATGTGAAATAGGAGACAGATCTAGTAAAAGACAGAAATAGGATTCAGCATTTAATGGTAAGAGTATATCATGTTCACAATCCATTATGTTTTATTTTATGATTCAGTATTAAATAATAAAACATGCGCTTTACCGTTTATTCTATAATAACAATCAGTTTCCAATAACTTTCTAGTTTCAAGTTACTCGATCTGATTTTGTGCACTTACTTACATAGCCATAAAATTAATACAGAAGTACAACGACAAGATGCGCTAATAAACAACAAAAATAGAATAATGACGTAGGTACACAACACATCAAGGCTATTATACCTTTCCAATTTTAGCTGACCTCGCATTGTACTACATTGTATAGGTTTTTCGTACAATCATAAGTCAACTTATACTGGTTATGTATAGCTTGATGTGTAGCCGTGCGTACACATGATGATCTGCAAGTCTTCTGTGACTGTTTCGTTTTTATAATCGATCCATAGGATATATCATTTACTAAATTAAGATTTTTCGCATTATCTTTTTTTATCCTTGTCTATCTTCAACGATGACCTCTACAAAATTGTGACTTCCGAGTCCAACCGGAGAACCTAGACTCAGTGTTTTTGTACTGAAGACATAATGAAGTTAGTTTTTGTCGGCAGGAGCCTGTCGTTAGCGAAACCCACCCTCTTTCCATCATCATCATCAGTTCGAATTTTGACATGATAAAACAAGTGTCAATCAGGAGCTCCATGCTTTCTTTTTAAGCAATTTTAAAACCAAATGTTAATGAAATGGGCCTTCTGCGCCCTTTATCTTGTGCAGACCCACCTGGACATAATAGAAATGTACTGTCCTGTCTTGACCGCGTTTATTTATGCAAATCCAAGTGCAATAACAAGGTGTTCTGTTGGTTTAAACACTCAGGGGTGCTACTCACTTGTTCGGGTTTGATTGATGATTGAGATGATTCGGCACAACCGGGCGGCAATATCGATTATAGTAAGGTCGAGCCAGGATGTTGAGATAATTTTCAAATTATGGAACAACAAACCGAATGACATGCTTAACAAAGTTCAAATTCCATTGCAACCAAAAACTTTTTAGGACCTTTTTGTTACAAATGGTCACTCAAAAATCAACTTAAAATACATTACACTAAAGTAGATAACTGATTAATTAGCGATAGAATGTAATTATCTGAACTGGTTGGCTTCGGTTTAGATATACATACGTTCGCGAAAAAGCCACTCGGCTTAGCTCGAATTATGCCGAGGAAACCCGAACATGCTTCAGCGAAGGTAGACGGCTGCGTATCGACGAGTATAGTGTGGGATGCCCCTCAGCTAGATGGACCGACGACCTTAAAATGATGGCTGGGCAGACTGAATCCGGATGGAGGAGGATAGGGTGTTGTGGCGCAGCCTGGGAGAGACCTATGTCCAGCAGTGGACTGCGGTAGGATGAGTCGATTGATTGATTGGATGCCAAACGGAGTCTGCTGATCGGCACGAGCCGAATGAAAGCCGAATATGTGTTGTAATTACTTCAGGACGACTTTGTTCAACAAAATATACTGCCGAGTCAAACGAGTGTGTAGCACCCCTCAAATTTAAACACTCTCCGGACTGCACAGGGTGTTCATTTAAATAATAACAAGAGTAAGGTGATTGTAAATGAGATAGTCGGTGTTCCTGATTCATGGTGTTTGAATAATTGGTGAGGCTTAATGAAGTATAGAGCGGACTTGGTGTAGAATAGGGGAGCTTATTTCTTCTCGGAAAGATTCTGTTGGTGACAAAAAGGGTGTCTAGACGTACAGCTAAAGATCCGTTACAAGACCAACGATTTTTTTTTAAGTATATATTTTCAGTTCTCAGTTATGCTTATGTTGTTATAAAGTAATTTTATGTTAAAAACAAAAGAGTCTTGGAAAATAAAAAGCTTTTTTTGTTCGATTCACTTTTAGCTTTGTGCCAAATTGCAATGGAAAAGAGTACTTAATTTATTATTAACAATAGTTATTAGAAGCATGAATATTTCTTATCGTCCCTTTAGCACACTAAAAGTCCTTCTTAATCCGAAATATCTCAGAGTTTATCCGAAAATCTTCAGGCTCTTAAGTAGTGAATCTATCGACCATTTATCAAATACTAAACGGCTCTAAATTGAGCATAAAACGGGAATTTCTATGAAATACAGAGCTTTCTTATCCAATATCGAGGCATTATAATCTAGACTTAGGGTACTCGATAGGGATCAAGTTTAGGCACAATAGAGCCTTCGGTAGGTAGTGTAAAGATAAGCTGACAATGAGGAGGGTTACTAAGGCAACCGTCCCACCGCTTACGATTAGCGAAAAGCGATTAGAGCAGCTAGCAACTAAACAGCACGTGCTCACATTAGGACTAGTGCAGACTGCAGGCTCACGGGCTACGTGGTACCTTAGCGCTTGTAGAACTGTGTACATGTATAATACACAAGAGCTCTTCACGCATTACGAGTAAGATACATGAACAAAAGACTTAACTTCTGTTGATTTGTATCGATATGTTTTAAAAAAGTATATCCCATCACAAAAAAAATAACGATAAATTGTTCCACTGAACCACACGTTACAAAATTTTGTTTCAGTGCGGTTAGTGGAAGTGCTCAAGTGCTGTTCGTCCAAGTGCGGTTCAAATCAGTGCTCTGAGTGGAATACCTCCTAAAAAGAGTTGGTGATCAACAAGCAGTGAGTGCGCGACGGCTACGAGCTATTACTCTCTGGTTTGCGTATGTCAAAGTCAAAGTCAAAGCATTTATTTCAAATAGGCACATGAAAGGCAACTTCACCATAAAATAGAATTGATTCTAGTCGCCCCTTCCAAAAGGTAGTTTTCGTTTGGAGAAGAATGGGCAAGAAACTCCAACGTTACTCTTTTAAAATATTTTACAATATTTTGTATACATTTATTCCAATCGTGAGTCTCTCAGAGAGTGTTCTGGCCAAGCGAGCGTCCTCTTGTGACCTCTTGTGGCTCCGACAAACGGGTACTCGCCGGTGGTGTGAACAGACAGCGATCAACCATTAATATTTTACCGTTATACTAGGACCCTGCAGGGCCAACATGGCCAGATATCGCTCCAGACGGGAGGTTTGGAAAGAAAAAGGGGAGACCTTTCCCCAGTAGTGGGACACAATATAAGCTAACAAAAAACTTATACGGGGCCTACAATTTTTTGTACGTTTCTTGAGTAAGAAAGTCGTTGATAGCTAGTAGCTTCCTCGTTGACGGTGGGACAGGTGCCTAAAGGGGAACATGGGCTAGCGATTAAAGACTATTGTTGATAAGCCTACATGGTTACCGGATCAGCTTAAATGGGATGGCAGTTGTAACAGTATTTAAGATTTCTCTAGCTCTGCCTGCGGCTTTTATCAGCAAGTCTTTTATTATAGGTAAAAAGTCGTTATTTTCATGTGTTGGTGAATAGTTAGGAATTGGTGCCATTTGTGGTGAAAAGTTCATCCAGGTTACACAGAGCTATATAGTATTTTGCAGGTTACGAACAATTATAGTAATCTGAACAAATAGTATAAATACATACCGGTCAAAATCATAACCCTCCTTTTTGCTTCGCCGTAGTCGGGTAAAAAAAAAGATTTGATTGTTAGTTTGTTACGTTTTCACGCTAAAACGGCTGAACGGATTTGGATGAAATTTGGCACATGGTTAGACCATGACCTGAATTAGGATACTTGATTTTCCCGATATTCCGACGAGATCGAGACTTATGCGGGTGAAACCGCGGAGCGCAGCAAGTTTATCATAATAATATTGTTTGGATTTGAAAAATAATCTCAGAGTTTGAATCGACGATTCTTCACAAAGTCAGTCAGGTATAATTTTTTTAACTAACTTGTAAAAGATATCTTCATATCAAACTTGAGTACTATTTCATCTCATTTCAGATTTCAGTGGTATTTAGTTTAATGGCTTTTCTAATTTATGTGAACTAAAGAGACACTTGCAGTAAATGTTGCCAAGAAGAGTGTACCTAAGTACTGTTGACCACTTTTCAACCTTATTACTAAGGATATAAGGGCGAAAGTGGTCACCAGCCTACTATGTCGAGAGTTCATACAAATTGGGATACTAGTAGAAGCTAGATTTAGACAGTAAACACATCATTTTCATCACAACACTTATACCCAACGTTTCAGTCTATTTCAAGATTTTCAGCATTTCCTCGTACGAGGTCATTGACACATTTACGGTTTTCATGAAAATCTTGTATCTACCTGCGTCATGAAAACGTGTTTATGAGTGATGTTTTTATTAGTTTTCAGTTGTAAAACAGCGAAAGTGTACAGCAAAGATATAGCACATCAAGCTACTACAATCTGTCAAATTTCTTTAATAGATTTTCAACTTTATCGCTAAAGCGTAAGGTTCAAAGTTGATTGGAAAAATTTAACAGTTTCGGGTAGCTTGATGTGCTGGCGTCTGCACATAGGTTTGGAAGATAATCACTTTTTCTACTTCCATAATTACAGAGTTTAATGAAGAAGGATGGACTTTACCATAAAGCAAGTTCTTTAACGCAACCAAATGAAAAACATTCTTAGTTTGCTAAAGCACTAGGAAGTCGTGAAGGGTCGTCGGTTTTTTCGCACTGTCTCATATAATTTTGACGATCAAAAAGTGCTGATTCTAAGGCTAGTTTGAATAAATGCTTTTTTGATATTGATTTTAATGATTAACTTATGAAACTAGAAACAACCAATAAAATGCCTTGTTTTGAAGTTTAACTGCAGATTAAAGCCTCATATCCACTAGGCAACAATTGACGCGCAACACGTGACGGTCAACAGATTCGGCAGCGTTGTTTGTTTCCGTGCAACATGCAGTTGAACATTTGATATGTTGTCGAGTGGCAACGTGACGCGCAGAAATGTCCGTGTGATGTAACGAACGAGTGCTCATTCGGGTAAAATTCGTAAAAGATCTATCAACCACACGGAGATCACCTGAATACATTTTCTTTATTTTATACGTAATTTCTAATCCATGAACGTGTTTTTTTTTCTTTTTGATGCATTTTTCGATAAAATTATAACTACCACTAGTTCCTCTGGCGACATGTTGTTGACGACTGGTCATGCGTAGACAGACCTCGTTACTAAACAAAAGTTCCGCGCTAACTTTCAACATGTTGTGCAACATGTCGCGCGGCAAATGTTGCCTAGTGGATACGAGGCTTTAAAGAAACAATCGGGGTTATAGACAAGGCGCTTCACAACAGTACCTTGAGCCTATTTCAAACCGAACCAAAAATACCCACATCTATGGTTCCAAAGACAATTTCCAATAAATCATCGTCATGCAATTATGACACGCGACTTGGCACCGGCAGAGGGCGCGGTATGCATAACAATGTATTACGTCACAGTACAGTTATAACGTAACGTTTATTGTTACGTTTTTGGTACGTTAGGTGTGATTGTGTGGATTGATGATGTTAATAGTTTTGATTCAATTACTGTTTGTGTGGTGTTGAACTGAATATACCTATTACTTATTTGTCCCCGGTTTTTGGCAATAGACACGGCAATAGATCTGTCAGAGAACAAATTGTGAGTTAATTTATATTCCTACCTACCCCCTCAGGGACTCAGGCGCGGTGCTATGCTGTGAATAGTATATTATGGTGTTACTTTTTAAAGCCAGAAGATTAAGAATTATACCTACAGGTAACTGGTGAACATTTCTTTCCATAAATATTAGACATTAGAGGCCCGCTCCAGCTTCGCACGGGTGCAATTTTTTTTTCGAATTTCCGAAAGTACAAGCCTTATTCTGGCAATACCGAACACAACAAAAAAATAATTATCCAATTTGGTGCAGTCGTTCGGAAGTTATGCGCGTAACGTACATTTCGGCGATTCATTTTTATATAGATAATAAAAGTAAGTCTTATATTTTTTTTTTATTCAGATTGCATTTCCTTGTTATTTTTATGCAAAAGAAGCCTTGTTAAAGTTCAACTTAACATAACCTCACATTGTTATGCTTAAAGAAAAAAACAATCTTCGACAAACAAAAACACATTAGCATCTAATTAATAGTTTACTAACAAACAGACAATGTACTCTACGCAATGTACTAACATTTTAATGATCAACACTTGCGCACGCGTCGATTCCCGCTAACGATGACTGATACACTGTTTATGATCTATGGATCTGTTTTTCTCTTTTCGCGACTATTTTTAACGGTTTTTGTTTGAGCCTTTTTTCTTCGGATATAGGGCATGCCCTATTATTTTATATTTGTAATGTTGCATATTAAATGTGTAAATTAGGTCAGACAGGTGTTTCAAATACAGTTTCTGAAGTCAATCAAATCAAATCTTATGTCTATGATTTTTATAAAGGAAATTTGGTTTTTTTTTTATCAGAGGGATGATCATGTTTAAAACTTTTTAGAAAGTAGAAACTAGGTTGCCTTGGAAAGTCTTGCACAAATTCTTTCTTCCCAGTTTTAATATAAAGAGCAAAATTCTGTCATCATCATTTTGAATAATACAGTCATTTGTTTTGCATTCTAATTAACAATTGAAAGGTCAGTCACCTTTCGCCTACAAGCAACCTGATGACCCACAAGACAATAGCACCTAGCACATTCCAGTTTCTATTAGCTCATCATAGTCTCGTGTCTACTCTTACTCCCACCCGACAAGAGTGCTCAGGCAAGTGGCAAACGACTTCAAATATACTAAATACTAGCTATGCCGCGCGGTTTCACCCATAGAAGTCTCGATTCTGTGGGAATATTGGGATAAAAAGTATTCTATGTCCTTTCCCGGGACTCAAACTATCTGTATACCCATCTAAATCGGTTCAACGGTTTAGGCGTGAAGAGGTAACATACAGACAGACAGACACATTTTCGTGTTTATAATATTAGTATGGATATTATATAAATATAATTAATTTCCTCAAAAATAAATATAAACGTAAAGGAATAATTATACTACATCTATTAACTTATTAATAAAATTTAAATTAATTATGTTAATATAATATAATTTATACGAATATTAATTTCAACATATAAGCTATTCGGTAAGTTATGTCAGTACCTACCATACATTTTTTACTAGGCCCTCAGGTAGAAAATTAGTCTTAAAAGTAATACTTAAAGTTAATTAACCCAATTGAACTAACCTACCTTTAAGATTGGACCTATTAGGTAAATTAGCATTTTCCGCAGAGAGAAAGAAGAACAAGACGATTTTATGAATCAAATGAAGACTAGGGAAGAGGCCAGATGGAATGACAATAATGCCTTGGAAGTTGGGTAGGCCTTTGGTGTGGGATGCAACTTGTGTCGAGACCCTCGCGCCATCCCATCTTCCTAGCACGGCGGGCTGTGCTGGGGCGGCTGCTGCAGGAGCAGAAAACCTCAAACGGCGCAAATATAACAACCTTTTTCGGAGTTATATGTTTGAGCCGTTTGGGGTTGAAACTCTAGGGCCTTGGGGCCCGAGTGCTCATCGAATGTTTCGAGACATCGCCAAGCGGTTGGTTGACTCTACACGTGACCAGAAGGCTGGCCTATTTTTAGCCCAAAGAATAACCATTGCCATCCAACGTGGTAATGCTGCCAGCCTTTTGGGCAATTATCCCATTGACAGCGATGCGGACGAATTTTTTGATGCCCTATGAGCTCTTCTTTTTTTTTTCCTTTTTTTTTAATACACTTGTATATAATATATATATATATATTTTAGATTGTAAAATACTTCTTGTAATTAATATTTCAAAAATAAATGTAAGCAATGAAAAAAAAAAAATGAAGACTTATTAAGATGTGACAAAAACTTGCTTCGACTGAAGAAGACGAATGACCAAAACGTTTATTTAAAGCAGACAAGCTTTTGCTTTTTGCTTGTGACTTCATCTGCAATCCCAGGATGGAAAATGAAAAGTAACCTGTGTCCTTTTGAAATTTTCTATCGATCGCGATTAAATGGTTGAGGCGTGATATGGTACCTAACAGACAAACAGAGTATGAATTTGGAAGTGGGTATTCAATTATGACGTTCCTTAAGAGCTTTAAGACATTCCATAACTATCTAGTTTCACAGACATTCGTCAGCTCTAAAGGGCAGGCGATTAGGACGAAAGCAACCCACTCCACACTCCAGACAGGGATGTATTTTCGAAGACACATCTATCCCAGTAACATCTCTATAACACATTACAGGCCGGAACGCGATTATTTTCAAAAAACATTCCAAGACTGCCAATACCCACACGTGTTAAGTGCGAAACCGCGATAGACTAATGCAAAGATTAGGTATTTCCGTTGCTCCTGCGCATCTGTGATGTTTAATCTGTGACTCATTTGAGACTTCTTGAGATGTTTTTTTTTTTTTAAGAATGATGAAGTTATGTGGGGGGTATGTAAAACAATGCGTTGACGTTATAAGCTTTATCCTAAAATCTGTGCCAAAGTTCATTAATCTCTTGAAGTTATTGCCAGATTTTCGATTCCGAAAATAAAAATGTATTGTTCATAAACAATCTGAAACTTTTACGTGTAACTTAAAGATTTTCTGATTTTTAGGGGGCGCCTTTGCCCAGCAGTGGGATAGTATAGGCTAAAAAAAAAGATTTATCATTTAAGTAGGTGCAAGAGTTCATATTGCAGACATAAAAATATAAGGAGCTCTGTCTTGAGATTCCTTACACACTAAGTTAGAAAATTCTATATGACAAAAATCGGTCTTAATAGCCAGAAACTGATTTACATCAAGAGTAGGTATTATGTATTTTATTCCGCAACTTTAAATAATCAACCAAGTAAGCCAATGATGTAGTGACAAATCTAACAGCACACACTCCTGGATGGAACCCTACGTAAAAGCCTACAGTTTACTATAAACTTTGGTCTTCACACTTCCCTATGACAGCCAGCCACTGTAGCACTTCTTTGTCATTTAACGTAAAATCAACATTACTGTTGCTACTCTTAAATAAGCCACAAAATAGAACACTCAGAAGGATACACAAAGTATCTAGTCAGCATTCAAATAGGTCGGCATTTGTTTTAATCTTTTTTACAGCATTACTGGCCAAAATTAAGTGGTAAATACAAGTTAGAGGTCAAGTTACTTTATGCCTTTTTTCATAAAAGGCCAAACCTCGCTGACTACCTCTTCCGAAATTACACGCATTTTTTGAGGGGACCGCATGATTTGGTTTGGTCCAATTCTCGAGCAAGTTCAACTATTTCGTTTTAACCATCAACCAGGGAAATGATTCAGACTGTTTTAAACCGCTACAACATCATCCGATCTATTCTGTAAGAAACCCACCGGAAAACTGCGGTGAAGTGAGCTGTCATTCCACCTGATACTAGGATTGACACTATTGACAGCTCAGTTCCAGCTCACTTCACCTAACTTTTCAAGGTGACATTTTAACAGAATATACCGGTTGGTCTCTATGTCAACTTAAACTTCTCACCCAATCTATTTAATGTCGTAAAAGAAGACTGAGTCACTTGACCTTGATGCAGACGCCAGCGAGACGATGGCCAGACGACGGAACAACAAAACGTCTCGTTACTCATGTGTCGCCGAGATGAGGGGCTAGCAGGGGTGCCGCTTAGCAGTTGTGGCTTTCTTTGTGTAGAGAGTAGCTAGGGCTGTCACAGTTGCTATTGGTTCTGTCAGTTTAAACATGGCAACTGTGATTGAATGTCATAGTATTTTGAAAGGTAGGCTGTCTTTTGTTCTCGTGGGAGTCATGAAGTCACCGTCAGGGCTGGACTTGTGTGATTAGCATTGCTGAAGATTTGTCAAGATTGATCAAGGATCACGCTAGATGTCTTTTGGCGAGACTATAGCCAGACGACGGAACAACAAAACGTCTAGGGGCTAGTGTAGGGCTGCCACTTAGCAGTTGTGGCTTTATTTATGTATTGGCTATGGCTGCCTTTTGCCAGTCTGATTTTGGAAGCAATGACTCAAACTTGTAGTGTGACGAAATTAGGGCGTTTTGTTTTTCTTGCGAGTGTAGCAGTAAATGTGACTGAATTATTGATTTATTCAGAATCGCGACATTGTTTGTTATAATTGAGAACAGTAGCTGTGGATGATTAAGAACCGCTCAAGTGAAGAATACGTTCTAAGCCCAAATATGCACAATTGAATTTACAGTCAAGCAAGGACACGGAGTATGGAGGAAGATAGACCTAGACTAGAGTCCACAGCAAGTCCATTTCAAATAAAAAAAAGACCCAAGGGAGATAATAAATCGTATGTAGAGGATTTTCATTTTGAAGTATCTAAGAATACCATTGATGGACTGTCAATGATTTTAAAAAGCAAGAAGACTGCCTTATTACAAAAGAACATACCTATCCCAAAACTTCAGACCGAAGAAGAAGTCAATCCACATAAATATTGAACCCTCAGCTATTAAATATGATATATTTGTCTTCTTTCCAATTGCTTCTAAAGTGTCGAGCAAATATCATGGCATGCAA
Organism: Hydraecia micacea; assembly: GCA_914767645.1. Lineage (NCBI taxonomy): Eukaryota > Metazoa > Arthropoda > Insecta > Lepidoptera > Noctuidae > Hydraecia > Hydraecia micacea. Next base: position 12,445,812 of record OU611795.1, read on the forward strand.
ATCTTAAACCAATACCAGCCAATCGCAGAGTTCATGTGCAGACGCCAGCACATCAAGCTACCCGAAACTGTCAAATTTTTCCAATCAATTTTGAACCTTATACTTTAGCGATAAAGTTGAAAATGTATTAAAGAAATTTGATAGATTGTAGTAGCTTGATGTGCTGGCGTCTGTACAACACAATATGTACTGATGATGCGTCAATGAGTGCTCTTCGGAAGCGTCTCCTTAACACTGCATACATTACATCCGACTGCCACTTAACTGCACTCGGCGGAGAAATGGCTGCACATCATATATGCTGGTAAAAAATAATGCACCACTTATGAAAGGATTTTTCCTAAAGGCTAGAATTGAATTCTGTAGTGTCTCACTGCCAAGAAAAGCGTGCCCAGCGGGGCAATTGCGTAACACATTATCAATCGGAATCGGTTTTATTTTGACAGTTCATTGCGTTATTTACGTGTTGAGCAGACAATTTTTTCGAACTTATTAAGCAATGGATTAGCAATTTGCTTCAAAATGATTCAGATTCCGATCGATATTGTGTTACGCAATTAAGGTGCTGGAAGTTATTCATGGGTAATTTTATTAACCGGTTGAATGTCGTAATTACAGACACAATTAAAAAGCCATTGTGTCTCGCGTGGATCTACTTTCCGACATACGAAGGGTTAAGGCGGATCTTAAACTATAACGCACCACGCGACGGGGTGCGGAAAACGGAGCCAAATACCCTGTGTGGAAACGCGTTTTTATTGAGTTTTTTTGTAGAAATCACGCACCGGAGCGTGGCTCGTGGTGTTTTGAGATCCGCCTAATTGCACCAAGTTGATTGATTGGCTGTTTTATTATTGCCAACCAATCACATTAACTTATGTTAAAAAATGTATCAAGCTTCCAGAAACCCCAATAAAGACTTATTTAAAACTTTTACTGTTATTCTCAGTTTCAGTGCTAATTAGTGTAAGAAGCTTCTTTTGTGTAAATTATCTTTACAGATAATAATATTACAGCTGTATAATTCAAAGCTCTTAAAACAAACAGTATTTTCCCAGCAAAGCATACCCTATTAACATTATTGGAAATATGTAAAACCATGGGCTATACAATTATCATGCCACTCAGACCGTATTTACATTACAATTAGCCGTTCGGGTCCGCTCGGGTCTGTTCGGGTCTTGGGTCCTCTGTCGTAAAACAATTCTCGTTGTGAAGAGCTTTGCAAACATGCTGCCTTGGTGTTGGTGTCACCTTGCGGTAAAGGTCAGTTGAGGAGGCGTTGTGGAGTTAAGGGACAGTAGACTAATAATTCTTCAAGTATAGAAAATGAAATAAACTGTACCATATGAATGCAGGCCTAGTCGTAGAGTATGTGTTAGTTAATAGGTTGGACAATTTTTATAATTATTTTAATTTTAACCCAATCGAGTCGCATTTTCTCAGTATGATTTTTCGAGGAGAGATTAAAAAATTGCGAAAATATGCCAGTAGAAAAGTATCCTATGTGAAAGAAGGTTATGTCCAGCAGTGATAGTAATTTGGAAATTGAGATATTCTACTTACAGCACCGATTTAAACAGCACTTGAGCGAATGGCACCTAAGTTATTTCACTTACGGCACCCAAAAAAAATTGCTACCTAAGTGTCGTTTCTCATGAATGTTCATGAGTTACACATTAAACCCACAAGTTTATCAGTTTTGCACAAACTTAAACTACGGCAAAAGTCCTACACAACCACACCCCGTACTCGCATAAAATTACAATAAATATAAATGCAGCGTTGTTTTCATATTAATTATGAAGCCATAAGCTTTGTAATGCACGCTAAGAAGCATTTCGTAGTTATCTCACAGAATTATCTAGCGTATAAATGTTTTCATTATCTTCATAAATTGATTCCATGAAAGTTCTTTGTGTACCTATTAATATTTTATTGATAACATAAATTGCTATTTAGGCACGAAGTTTAAGCTTAGCGCCTGTAATTAAAAACTTTCAAAATCTAGTCGCAATCTCATCTCAGCAACAGTGTGACAAAATATAGGTAAAATAGCAGGTATATTTGACAGATAGAAACTAAGATGTGAACGTTCATAAAATACTGAAATTGCCCCTTGACAAGTTGTTACTAAAATGACTATTTCAAATTGATTAGTATTTTACTTTCTACATAAGTATAATGTTTATCATAAAAATCTCCGAAAAAGGAAACCTGCACCCTAATTTCGTAACAAACTAAAGGCAATGGCCAAAATTGTCAACATTTTTATTATTATTAAGCTTGAGTACGAGGCTTTTGACTACGTTGTGTGTGTATATTTTATGTCTTTATTTTATTTTATTTGTAATGTGCGTTTTGTTTGTGCAGAATAAACCATTTTTCTTTTCTTTTTTTTCTTTTTTAGATCTAAGTAAGTACTACCTACTGGTTGAAATTGAAGACATGCGACAAACCGAATTTGGAGATTGTTTTCATCATTATGAACAACTTTTACAAAGGGACCAAAGATGCAATCGCGAAAAAAAAAACAGCTGTTCCCTACATTTTGACGAGTTATGTAGGGAACAGCTGATTATTTTTTCGCGATTTCAGGTTTGGTCCCATAGTAAAAGTTGTTCATAATGGAGAATAAATACAATCTCCCATTTCGATTTGTCGCATGTTTTCAATTTCAACCCGTATATTATTTCAAATCCTAATCAACTACCAACACTTAATAGGTCACAAATAAATCTCAGTATGCACTGCAGATGTCCATCGACCTTAGGTCTCTGCCAGACTAGTAAAAAACTCCAGACGCATAAAAAGAAACACTTTACAGCAATTATTACGCTTGCATTTGTCTAGATACAGGCTAGTCTGGCATTTTTTGTTGAATGCAGTCACCGTTGCGATCGAGTCGAAAAATTCATTAGTTATACTAAGTCTGTGCAGTTGAATCTTTTTTTTTTTGGCGGTGGGGTTGTTGAAGTTATTGGAATTATGTAGATACTTGGAAGGTATAGGCAATTTTTGGGACATTATAGGGTCAAATTAATTTAGCCAGCGAAACTCTGCAGACGTGAGATAAAATAAAAACAACAAATGATTGGAATATCATCAATATTCAGATTCGATACCCAACACGTCTGCGGAGTTTCGCTAGCTAATTTATTGTGACCCTGTATTCTGCAGGTATGCGAGTGATAGTGCGTAAGCATGTCATATGATAGTAGTAGTTGTAACTTGGGTAAATTAAAACATTAAAATTAAACTCGGCTAAATTTAAAAAAAATAACAACTAACTATTACGGCAAATTGCAAGCTCAATAAAAATCCTGTCTGTACAACACACGGATGGTACAACAAATGCTTGTCCATGCATACATTTTCAGTTAAACACATAAGTCAAACAGAAGCAAAACAATAACTACAAAAACCAAAACAATCCAGACTTAGTTTTACAGCTAACATGATTTACTTAGCACAAACCCACATTTACCTTCTGTTGTTCACAAATAGCTTTGACTACTGCTCCCGTTATAGCTAGCCCTCTGCCTACCCCAGTCCCCTTCACGACGTTCCAAGGACAGGCCGCGATTCAGCACAAATATTTATTTAGTGGCACGTCATGGGAACTAATTTGAGCTTTTATTTGAAAACGTTTTCAAAATACGTTAACAATATTGAAAAAATGATTTTAAAAGTGATGGTGGTGATGGATATCAATTATAGATTTGAGGAATCAAATGTTTGAAATAAAGTTGGAAAAAAGATCTTGAAGTTTTAATTTAGATGTAAGGGCTATCAATCAATCGATGGACGAACCAATCAATCAGTAGACAAATCAATTAATTAAATTTATCGATTTGTAAAAGTTCTTTGCAAAGATTTTGACTATTTATAGATTTTACGATGGTTTATCATATTGGCATGAGATCATCAGCTGTTTTAAGTAAACACCAAGTTTGCACATTTTAACAGTTGTGTCAATTAGGTAATAAATTTATATTAGGTACCATAATATTATCACATATATACCTACAGTGGCCTCCAAAAGTTACTTGACATTTTTGCACTTCAGGTTTGACCCACCATTTTATGACTTCAAATTCTAGTGATCCAAATGTTTGAACTGCTGTAACGTTTTTGTTGACTAACTACCAGCGCCCCGCTATTTCACCCTCATAAGTTTCGATCCCGTGGGAATATCGGGATAAAAGCTGTCCTATGTCCTTTCCCGGGACTCAAACTATCTCCATACAAAATTTCATCTAAATCGGTTCAGTGGTTTAGGCGTGAAAAGGTAACATACAGACAGACAGACAGACAGAGTTACTTTCGAATTTATAATATTAGGATATTAGTATTAGTATGAAAGTATGGATAGTATGGATTAGTTAGGATTAATATATTAGTTAGGATACTCGTAAACTGTTCAATAATTGCCAAAAAAGAGTCACTCAATTGATTCAACCAGCATAATCCAAAACCGAACACAATAATTAGGAAGTCCAATGATTCCAACCCACACCCAATTCCGAAGGAACTCTGTAACAATTCCGATGTTGTGGTTGTAAGCCGACTCCTAGTAACACGATACTAACATGTTGATTAGGAAAACACGCTCCGCATTCCTAGGAAACTATTCGATGTTCGAACCAAAAGAGTTTCGGTTGATTTAAACTGTTTGGTAAGTTCGACGAATTAAGGTTTTTGGGAATTTTGCAAGTATTTTTGTAGGTTTTATTATTATTGTTTAATATAGAAACATAATATAATTATCGTATTAATATAGAATATAATTATATATTTGACTGTCATTTTGGGTGGTCAAAAGCCCGAAAATCTGACAGTCAGTCTTACCAAGGGGTATCCTGACAGCCAGTCTTACCATTATTACCCAGTAACTGCATTGGGAGCTCGGATAGGCAGGCGCTCCATGTAAAATATTGATATTCAGTTGCATCCGTTTAGACTAGAAGCCGACCCCAACATAATTGGAAAAAGGCTACGCAGATGATAATGATGTGAATGATGATATGGTTATACCGAGATGCCGACTAATAGTAAAGTATGAAGAAAAATACTTTTTGCGCCGACCACAAACAAATTGGGATAAGGGCAGGAGAATAATGATATTGTAATAGACATATTCCCTATGTTTTTTTTTTATTTTTTTATAGCTGAATAGGCCCGCTCTTGGCCTCGATAACGCATGATGGAAAGCAATGGATGAGGTCTATGATGGAACGAGCATGCCCAGAAGATGCCTAAGGTACTGGAACTCCCACGCATCGACGAAACACAGCAGGTTGCTTGACGCCGGACTCCGGTGGGAGGGTGGTCGCAAACCAGACGGGCGTTAGCCCTACCACCGCAAGGGAAGAATTGGCTTTTAAAATGAGGTGTTGGATTTGACTGGGTTTCAGTTGAGTAACTGGCGGAACAAACTGCGCTACACGAGGAGGCTTCTTCGTGCATCCCTATGTGATTAATAACATTAGGACACTTTTATTCTTAGTCTATACGTAAACAGTGGTATCTATTTTATTTCCTAAGCGGAATGAGGAAAATAAACAGGATAATTTACTATGCATTATTCGATATCATTATTTGTTTAATGGACGTCATTCACATAATATGGTAACGGATATACCAAACCTACTTAGTAACCATAAATTATCACGTGATTTGAACTGTAGGTACCTAGTACATGCATGGTGACGTTTGGTACAGTCAGCAACACAAGTCAAGTGTTACTGTTACTTTAATACATCATCTGAATTGACACAAAATGATGAGATATCATGTATTTCGGTATTTCATACAAGATGGCAGGGACTCCGACGCACAACCTATTAACTATGGATTCAGTAGGTACATGATTCTGGACCCAAAGACCCACCCAATTATACGAAGGTTATTAAAAAAAAAAACTGCTGTTTCCTACAGTAAAGTTCTATGCGGTCAAAATATATGGAACATTTTTTTTTAAATATCGGTTTAAAAAAGGGGTCCAGAACCATATGCTGAATCCATGATCAGTAACAAGCTATGCGTCGATGTCTCTGCCACCCTGAGTTAATTCTTTTAAATTTACTTCTGCTCCGATTTCAATAAAATAATTAAGTACGATAAAAACCCGACGTATTAATCGTCTTTTATCGCTAACGAAAAAAAATACACCAAAGGTAGTCGGAAAAGACTTTAAACTATCCCATGTTTAGGTACGAAAAAACGCAGACAAAGATAAGTAGATAATCATAATCACACAAAGCAGAAGCCAGAATCACATGAAGCTACCGAAGATCACAAAAAATATTCGCACAGTTACATAGTATACATTAATGTACTCTGCCTGCTCCATGGCTTTTTGTGCAACTTGACACGATGTCTTTTTTAAAATAAATAAACAAGCAAAAAATGGTAAGCAATAAATCTGCAGGTCGAAGTGAGAACACAGCAAACTGTGGAGCCAAATGAACGAACGTGTTTTTAATTATATTTTTCAATATTATAGAAATTGTCGTTAAATATTTATGGGAATGGGATTCCTCGGGAGTCTGGAGTAAAACAAAAAAATGGAAGAAGAACCAATGAAGCCATAAAGCAAAGTACTGTCTCCTTTAAAAGGCTCGAAAAAGAGACTTTAAAGGCGCATTAAAAACTTTTTTCAATACACTATAAGAGATCGTCAATGAAAGTTAACATTGCCATATACGATAACGTGAAGCAGGAACTTTTAAGTACACATAACATAACGTAAAAACACGCGTGTATTTCACGAAAGTTGAGGCAGAGGTGTAACTATACTACACCAACATTTCGCCAGTTATGTTGAGTCCCATGTAATAGGGGGCGAGCCTATTACCATCAACTGGGCAATGTATAAGACTTTCGGATTATTTTCTACACAATTTGTAGTGGTCAGTTGAGGTGTCAACTTGGGTCAAATTGACCCGTGTAAGCAATGTATCACTAACACCGACGCGAACTTTGAACTTACTTCAACATGTAGGAAAAGCCCATTACAGGTTGTGAGCATCAACTCTGATGGTTTTGATTTACATATATTGTAAAGGAAGAAGTTTTGTCTTATTTAAAGATACGTCCTTCTATTCGATGTAATGATCATTAGTCTAGTGCCATATTACACCCTTCCATTTTCATTATATTTGTCTAAAAATGTTATAAAGTTTAATAATGTTTACACTAAATCGAACTTACAGTGATTCAGAAAATGTAATATATTATTTATCATCTAAATTAAATGGTATCTATATTCTATGAAATATTTGCAAATTAATAATATTCACGAATCAAAGAATATAAAATAAAACAAGTAAATAATACTTGTTTCAGTTATGGAAGAGCGGAGTCTCCTAACTCTGGCTTATTTGCTTAAAATAACGCTCCAATTGTTAAGGCATTTACTTGTTAAAATAATATACCATTTTAAAATTTCGTTCATTTCATTATAAACTCTAATTCATGATAGGCCAGATACTGAATTTAACCTTAATCCAGCAGTCCAAATAGAAATATATGAACACGAACAAAACAACAAACCTAAACAAATTGATGGCAACAATCCAAACATAGGTACACACATACAAACATCACATCCTTAACCTAATGAAGTTTCCCTTGCGAAACACGTTAAATTAAACATTAAACTTTCGCCTGTAGATGCAACTGCATGCCCTCAGAAACCATGTGTTCGTGAGAAAAATTTTAATAATGTACACAACGATGCTTTGAAGACCCGCTGTGCTAGCAGAAACTCGCTAGGTTTTTTACAAAATAAATCTATGGTGCAAATGTTTTGAGCTGCTAGCACGCTGATTGGATATATCCTTTTTGTTTGTTCCTATGAATTCTGAATGTTATTTTGCTGAAGCAATTTCTATAACCATCCATGTTCAAATATCCGTTATTAAGCGACGTTTGCAATCGTACTCGGTATTCCCCGCCTACATGCCAAGCAATTTGCCTGAAAATACCAGAGACATAATCCAAACGCTGATATCTAAACAGATATCAAAGACTATCATAAAGTATTCGCTCAATCTGAGATCAAACATACAACTTCAAATGCTCAACGAACAAGACCAACAGGACATTCAAAGGCTCGAAACATTAATATAACAGATACCACCGAAGAAGATACGAGATAAACTAATTCCAATAGATAACGAACCGATGGACAATTACTTATCGAAGATAATGTAGATTTTGAAATTATAGAAATGGCATAAGATATCTTGGACCATTCTCTGATAGTGTTGGCCTCTGATTCTGCAGTCCAATTGAATAAACGGACCTATATTTCTTATCAGATTTATAGCCTTAGATTGGATCGGCTATTAATTTTGTTATCCAGTGCTCGCTTGCAGGAATATCGGAAACAACTGGGCTTTCTCGAAAACAGGCCGTGTACGCACAGAATCATTTATTAACTGTTTGTGTTATGTAGGTTGCAAGTGTTACAATATCAGATTTAGATAAGCCCTAAGATACTGATAAGAAAATTGGAAATGAAATTAATGTATTCTGCTAGGTGTCTTGTTAATGCGAAGCAATTGAACCAAATAGATATGAAAGAAATAAAGTTATAGCCATTTAGAAAGTCCTGCACACCCTAATACAGTGAGAGGCAGCCTAAACATAGAAACCATAACAAATATGAATGTGTCACGCTAACACAGTGACACAAAGAATCAAAACCAAGTTAATCAGCAATTAGTCAGTCCACAGTAATTGGGATCAAGTTCATTAACTTGAATATACCAAAACTAAAAAAGCAGGGCATAATAAATCCAGACAGATGCAACCGAATAAGAAGACAAATTGCCTGGTACATAACTCCCCTACCGAAACTTTGGCAAAAGGAAAACTGAACACCACATCTGGGCACCTGTACCAAAATACGCGAATATATGGAGGAATATTATTCCTAGAATAGCAACAGACTGTAAAATGAATATGGAGACACCATGTGCATTCAAAAACTTGCACCGGCTAACTGGTTTCGCTGTTGCAGAAATGTTTGCCAAGGGAATTTGGGCTTTCGTTTTAGAGGCTTAGAGGTTTTTGGGGATCAAAATTGCAGGTTCTAAAAGCAGATGTTGGTAATGGGATGATTTGTCATTCAGTGGACAGCGTTGACGTGACGTTTCGCTCTTTTGCTAATGCTCATTTTGGGAGGTGCAGCTTCTTTGCAGGTCTTTAAGGGGAAAAAGTCTGCAGACCAGTTTTGGATACTTTGATGTTTTAAATTAAGATGGTTTTGGATATTTCTAAAGTTATTTCATAATTTAACTTTGAGTTGAATGCTTTCATTACCTTCCCTTATCTATTTTTTTAAACAAATATAGCTGCACAACCAAACCCATAAAAATACACTAGAAAAGTATAATTTCCTCAATTCAAACTATCATTAAGCTTGTAGTAGTTAACTTCTTCTAAATATTACACGCTTAATGAGAATCAGAGAAAATTGTACGTGATTTTGACTTTATGGTTAACCATAAAGTCAAAATCACGTACAATTTTCTCTCTCTGCTTCAACATTAATTAACCTTTTCCATAACAAAATAGCTACCCAACATAACATCTACATTACAGTTGTCCAGTAATGCCCACTGGTCACAAATAGAAGCGTGAGCGCAATGAACTGAAACACATATCATACCGTGGCACAGCAAATATTTACAGTGCTGCAAGTCGCCGCGAATACATCAATGACAAACATTAAGCTTTGGACATGGACGAGCAAAATTAATTTAGAAGGAACTTTCGTATAATATTACAGATTGGTACATAAATAGTACTGCTAATGTAAGGTATGTAGATATATTTCAGCTGGTTGAAGTAAAACATCACGTAAATAACATAGTTAATGATGATATACGTAGTATGAAGCCTAATAATAATATTGTTGATAGTGCTAAGTTTTTCAATTAGAACTGAAACTTTAAGCATTAATTAAAAACATAACAGCAAAAGCAAAACGGAATACAACATAAATATCACTAATATTAATACGTGGGGAGATAAAACTGATATAGACGAGAAGATACGGATCAAATAAGACACTACGTCAAATACACAAGATTTATAATGTGCTGCTGGAGTAGCGTTTAATGAAGAAACATCGAATTTATCAGCTGGCGACGTGGTGACAAGACAAACTGGGTAAATAAATGCAGATGCAAAAGTGGGGACGGAAGTAAAGATGTTGTAGATATATGTATCTATCTACGAAGATAAACAAGGGAGGTGAAAGTAAGATACGTTTGGATGCAAAAAAAGATAAGTCGTTCACAAAAAACAGTTTTTTTTAAGAAAACGTTGAAATGATGCGTGTGTTGTTTTTAGAAATCCATTTCAATTTTTGATATACAAAGCAGTATACCCAAAGCAAGCTCAGTTTTTGAGCTTATTGTAATGTACATTTACAAGACAAAAAAAAAAATAGGAAAGGAACTTTAATTTATCACCCACATTAATTTCATATACATCGTGACAATAAATTTACTGAACTTAATAAAGGTAAAAAAGTACTGACTACACATTTATGACATGTTGATAAATTCATGATTTGTCTTTATTGCATGAGCACATGGTCAGTATTGACAGCTGAAAGAGCAGGTGCTCTTAAAGGTCTGTAATAGATGACCTTTTTATCTTTATGGGCACTTGGCAGTTAGGTCTTAGTTTTGCAAATGGAAGAAGCCATTTCAATAGTACTTACAGATGTTGTATGACATGGGTGACTGAATAAATATTATAAGTGAGATCTATAATTTATTAGCTAATATGAATTATTGCGATTGACCTAAGCCTACAAGAATGTAAGTAAGTAATTATTTATTGTACTAAATGACTTATTTCAGGTAACATCAGTGTTAATTCAATGAGGGATGGGTATGGCTATTACATTTTAATTACCCTGCCCTTCAAACTAGGAAAATCCTGTATCTTCTTCTTCTTCTTGTTTGTATCCATTGTAAAGTTTCTATATTTATGTCTGTAATTTATATAGTGTACATAATAAAGAGTATTCTATACAGTGTACTTTTAAGGGATTGACACGTTTTACAAAATATTGATAACTGCGTAATAACTCTGATGCTAACATACATATTTATTAAAGTGGCTTAAAAGTTAATTTATAACAGATAAAATCGGCCACGATATGCAACATTCAGAATCACATGAGAGAGACTTACATCAAGTGTTCATTAAAATTAAATGCAAATTAAATTACTCGGACGTCAATTATATGAAAATTGCAATAATTGATAACCAGCAATTGACAGATAGCGTAATAAATTCAAACAGGACAAACCGTCTTAGCTATAATTCTTGATACCTTGTCTGATTATAATCTTTACAACATACATCAAAGGGGAATTTTCCTGCAAAACACCAATTAATTCAGTCTCATTTGGAGAGAAAATAACCGTTATTTATGAGTTTAGAGTTTCCAGCGAGATTATGCGCACTCCTGACAAATTTCCCGGAGACGACCGCTGGCGCATGTTTCACTTATTTGGTGCGAATATATCAAGTTGAATAATTGGCATTATTTACTGACCCACGATGCGGAAGTCTTTTAAGTTAAATTATTAGAGCTGGAGGGTAGGATGTCGGACCAGTTCTTTTTTTTCGTGTCGTTGGCACGACAGATATTCATATTTTGTTGACCCAAAACTTCGCCACTGTCATGGCGTTATTGATGGCGGCAGAGGTCACTTTTTGCATGGGCATAGGTGAAGTCACAAGTACAAAAGGTTATGGATCTTCCAAATGTTATACAGGGTGAAATTGAAAACATGCGACAAATCGAAATGGGAGATTGTTTTCATCATTATGAACAACTTTTACTATGGGACCAATCCTGAAATCGTGAAAAAAAAAAATCTGCTGTTCCCTACATTTATTTATTTATTAAAACTTTATGCACAAGTAAAAACTGTACAAAGGCGGACTTAATGCCTTGGGCATTTTCTACCAGTCTACCTTAGGGTGATGCAGAGACAATTCACAGCAGGTGCAATAACAGTGAAAAAAAAAATTTGAAAATGTTCGCATAACTCGTCAAAATGTAGGGAACAGCAGATTTTTTTTTCGCGATTTCAGGTTTGGTCCCATAGTAAAAGTTGTTCATAATGATGAGTACAATCTTCCATTTCGATTTGTCGCATGTTTTCAATTTCATCCTGTATAACAAGAATTAAAGCAAAACTAAAGAAGAAATAAAGTATTGTTTAGTCTCCACAAAGCGGTGGATGGAACGCATTAGAACACAAATCTCGTCAAACGAACACCACTCCGCAAAATAGTTATTTTTAGTTCGCATAGGTAACAAACAAATTTAACATTTAAGACCTGTTTAGTAATTCAGCACGTGGCTAAACAAGTAGCAAGGTTGAACTAATCAAACCCAACTAGACTAGAATGTAAGAAGCAGAGATTGAGTCAGCTACTAAAGACACAAAATATAATAGAAGTTCTTACTATAGATAGTGCTATCCACAAAGACGCGCCCCACTCTTCTTACTAATCGCTAGTGGTTATCGCTTGTTAATTCCGCTAGTATTTTAGTTTTTTGATACCCACTAATTACCCACTAATAAGTAATTACTGTGTATCGACAAAACTAAAACACTAGCGGAATGTTGCACACTTGTACTGTAAGCGATTAGGAAAAAGAGTGGGGCGCGTCTTCGTGGATGGCGCTATCTGTAACAGATTTTTTCCATACATTTAAGATAGATTATTTATTACGCAATATGTTCCAGAAGTCTATTTTCTTTCAGTTGTAAAAACTTTTATGGTGGACCATCTAAATGGAACACGGTGAAAAACTATTTATTTTCATTCGTACTATAAAATTTTTACGACATTTTAAGCATCATCTCCACTTCGGAACTACATTTCCGAGTCTCTTAGTTAAAGGTTTATTTGTCTTTTGACTTAGCAAGGATTTTAGTACATGTCAAATCTATTATGTCTCATTTAATTGCTCGTGTTTCTTGGAAAGTATCAACTGTGGTGGAGAAATTGGCTGTGAGAGATATGAGCTGTAAAAATTGGACATTTATGTCTGACATCTGTTTATTGACATGAAAATTGCCTTGCCAGATTAGTGCTCTGTAGTGTTTGTCCACTGAATTAATTAAATGAATGTTTTGGAAGTTGAAGAAATAAATATGGTTAAAACAGTGTCTAAAGACATACAGCGGCCTCCAGCTGTCACGCCACATTGATTTAAAATAAAAAAAATATGTGGGAATACCTGATAATTTTTTTATTTTCTACTACTTTACTGAGGGATTAGTTGATTATTTTTTATGATAAGTCAAAGGTAGTTTAATTAGTCAATAACAACGTTATAACAGTTCAAACTTCTGGAACACTAGAATTTTAAATTATAATGTCGTGTGTCAAAGTTGAAGTGGAAAAATATCAACTAACTCTTGGAGAACACTGTATGTATTAAGAATTTAGTAAACAACAGTGAATATTAATTGGTCAGCATTTTTTTATTACAAACTTAATGTCATAAAGGAAATGCTACCTACTAAATTAAATACTGTCAATGTCAAAAGAGATAACATATTTATTGCTCACATCAGACTATCTACTAGACCCACTGAAACCCACCATTTTGTTATTACAAATTATTGTCATGAATCCAAAAATAAAGCCCTCATCCATGCCAAGATTAATAAATAAAATTAATATGAAACGCAAAATGAGTGGAAACACATATGAAGAGAGCTTTCTTGGTTGTCATAATAACATTAGTTGAATACAAAATGGCGGCTCAAGCGCAAGTCGCCAAGGTTGGGTAAGGACGTCACGAAGTCACTGATCACGATTTTCCCAACGTAATAGAAATTCAGAGGGCGTTCGATGACCATACGAGGGCTGGTAGGGCGGAAAAGTTTTGCACCAGACTTGAATGAAGAGTTGGAGCTTGTATTGCATAAAAAGGTATGGTGTGTTGTTGTGTTTAAGGAAAACACAGCAGGTAACAATTTTATAACAATGGTGTTTGTTTTTAAAACGACTTGACGTGATATTACTTACCTAAATGAATTGGCAAAATACCCATACCTACACACAGCTACATATCAAGCTATACATTTCCAGTTTCAGGAGACCTCGCATTGTATAGGATTTTTTTGTGTAGCCGTGTGTACAAGTGAAACATGAAACAAACTGTATGATTTTTGTCCTATGAAATATGGATTTTTACCTCCCATATTGTCTTAAAAGTCAAATAGAGCAAGCTAGATTTTGATATAGATAGTGCAATCCACGAAGACGCGCCCCACTCTTCTTCCTAATCTCTTATACTACAAGTGTGCAACATTCCGCTAGTGTTTTAGTTTTTTCGATACACACTAATTACTTATTACTTAGTGGGTAATAAGCGTGTATCGAAAAAACAAAACAATAGCGGAATTAACTGGCGATATTACGATTAGGAAAAAGAGTGGGGCGCGTCTTCGTGGATTGCACTATTTGTATCTGTCTTAAGGTTAAGACATACATAATTAACCTTGACAGAAAAATTATTTGTTTTATGACTATACTTTTACTTATTGTCTTTATTGTTCACGCCAGCCATATAAAAATTTCCCACCCAGTGACCAGCCCTACAAGGGCCAGAGGATGCTCAGGCGCAGTTGTCATCCGCCGTGTTGGCAGTACTGTTGCAAAAGGCGCCGACATCCGTCGCCCCGCACGCCATTTGTATGCAATACGAAATCATATTGATTTGCCATGGAATCGTTTACGTGGGATCAAAGGTTTTTTCGTCTTTGAAGGAAACTTCGAGGCCTTTTGTTTAGATCTGTGTTAACATGGGATGGTTGTTAAGTTGGTGATTTACATGTTTTTGTGCCTGGTATGCATGAATAAATTCATCACTAGATAAATCATTCAATGGGTAAACCCATGATTTAAAAAAGTATCCTGTGAATCCCGAACGTTACAAGTGCATATGCCAAATAATAAAACTAAAGCAGGTAAATTTCGAATAAGCAAAATACTTATATCTAATACCAATATATTATAAGATTTCGATAACATTCCTATGAAACATTGTTTGTTTAGGTCCACACGTGAAAAAATATTCGCAGAATGTCATCACTGTACACAATTCTATTTGGCTTTCGATAGTGACGGAGAAATATTTGAGTTACAATAAAACAGATAGAGATACTGCATATTTGTCTTGAGATAAAAGATGATATGACAAAATATGAGGGTCGAAGTCTTTGGGTTTGCAAAAGCCTATGGAATTCGGAGCAATCTGTTCAAAAATCCCAAGATAATAAAAGTTTGATAAAATAAAAAGTAAACTTTCCAAATCCTCATTATTCAAATTGTGATAAAGAAATAACTTAGTGACAGATTTAATACACATCTTATTTACGCTCATAAAAATAATCCATTACATCCTCTCAGCCCTAAAAATCACGACAAATTAAACAAATTATCATCCCTCAATCAAATTGATGTACCAGGACATCATAACTACACAGGACGTTACATTAAATAGATCAGATCGACCAACATAAGACGACCTCCCACAGACGTACGCTGGACCGGCCAGACACAATAACGAAGATTCGAAAAGAGAGCAAAGGGCTCTAAATTAACTGGTTATTAAAGTAATTAGGCATCCGGTGCTTCTAATGAGAACCAAATGAGAGGGTTGGGGAGGGAACAATCGATTTGTGACCGTGAAGTAATAACCTTTTCCGTTGCTATATTAACTCTTTGGTGTTAACTTGTGATACAAAGTTGACGAAGTAGTAGATGCACCACGTGGAAGTCATAATTTGGTTACAAATTATACCTTCGAAGCATTAAATAGCTAATGGCGTGACTGATTTAAAATTTAGCTCAACCCAAGAAACAGTTATAAAAGCTGTACCTGCCAAAAAATAAACGATAATGAAACCATATTCAAATATAATTGGCGTAGCACTAACTATTGTACTCGATATCGATCAAGCCCTACGCATTGAGTTTGACAATATAATTCTCGACATGGCGCCTTAAACCCACTTTGAATAATAAACGGACAAAAGAAATCATTTCCGACTGCCAAAAATAACGTACTATAGGCCCTACAATTGATTTTGGTATACCAATTCGTATTCACACTACGAAGCGATTAGAATTTTAAATTCTTGGTATCCCATCCCAGATTTTTGTTAATACGAATGGATTTTGAATACCAAATTCATGGTTTTTAACTTTAAGAAGCCCATATAGATTCAGCACATGTATTTTGGGTTCTATTGTTGGGCTTTTGATATAGTTGACATTTGTTACAACAGTATTCTTGCTTCCTACGATTATTTGGCAATTGATGTTTAATGCTGTAGGCGCATGAATAATGATTGCTAAAGTAAAATATAAAAAGGAAGTAGACGGACATCCTTTACTGGCATTTCTTACTAACCCTGCATTAATATTCAGCTTTAGACCCTGGACACAATGCCTCATGTTAGACATTTTTAAATTCAACCGTCTGTAATACATGTCATTATAATTTATGAAATACTCATGAAAACGTCTATAATTATATGGTTATTAGAAATTATAATTACATTTTATTATGACAAAATTGTTAACAGCTCCGATTTTTTGTTATTTATTCAGGTTTCTTTGTATACTTTCAAAATTTTCAGCAATAATTTAATAAAAAAACTCACCTAAAACAATATCTCTGGCTGTAACAAGACACGCCGTTGCCAGGAGGAACGTGATGGTGATCGGCATTTCGCGCCAAAACGCAATGGCGGCGAACGTCATGTTTCACCGAGAAACTCAACTCCTCTTATTGGGATCCATTAGTTTCTGAAACAAAGGAAGGAAAAGCATTATTAAAAACATATTTTTGACAATAGATCTTAGGTAAAACTAAAAGTAATATGTTCCTAACAATATTATAATACTAGCAAAAATAAATGTATAAAAAATGATATGAAAAGAGATAATGATCCAACAACTTGAGCGTAGAAAATAAACTGTTCATTAACCGTTTATTTAAGCAACCTTGATGAGGATCGACGCAATATCTAACACGTTTTAATTTATGAGGCTCCTTTTGGATGATATAATAATAATCCTTCAGATTATTGCTTTGTATGGTGAAGCTTCACTCAACACTTTTGGTTTTTAAAAGCCATAATCTATCTTAGCTTTAGTATAGTTAATGACGACGAAAAAACTTCGTAACGATCTTTAGAATAACAATGGAGAGTATAGAACAATGCCAGATGTCTCAAACATGCTAGACACAAATCTACAACAAACATTCCTTTGCCAGTGCTAAAAACAATAGCCAATTTTAAACCTAGCCATATTTGTTGGCTATACGCATATTGAAGGAACATCTGTAGCCCTAAAAATAGCCTTTCTAACATTCATCGACACTAACATGCAATACGTACCGCACATTGGTTGCGAAGCTCTAACCTCTAAAATACAGGGTGCGTAAAACTAATAAATGTCAAAAGCTTCAGAAATGGAGCGGTAAGTATAGTGCTTACCGAAGTACTTGAAGTTTATGTAACTTAAAATATACGGAGTATTGAGGAGAGGAGGAGGTGCGTAGCTATAATGTTTAGTAGACAACTGGTGCCAGAGTGTCTTGGGAGAGACGACAGATGCTATAATATCTCGTTGCCAAAGACATAATTTTACTTGAGGATCATAGAGCTAGGCATTCCAGAAAGTTAATGCTCCTTGCTGCTTACTCGAGTGCATGTAAATAAGACCACTCTGAATACCAAGAAATATATCGAGTGAGATACAAAAAAAAGCCATTGAATGCAAGTCAACAACATATTGCATAACGTTTCCACATTTCCTTTGAATCCCGGAAAGTAAAACACTTCAGATGATTTCAGACGAAAATAGAATTGAGCAGCAATATTGAGTCATTTCACATCCCGCGATTCGATTTTATGAAAAAGAAGGCGCATTAATTAATCAACATAGATCAACAGTCTACTGCTGATGATAATCCCTGCCAACTTACACCATACACCGTTTAACCAGCAATAAATTACCCAAATTGCCTTGAATAAAACAAGCCAAGATTCAGAAACATTTCTTACATCAATACATATGAGGATGAGTCAAAAACAAGCTGTTTAACACAAAATTTACGAGGTCACACTGAATTAATTAAGAAGCTGAAATATTAGGTTGTTGTCAATGACACTCTGATCGAGGGCAATGCAAATGTCTGGGCAATGTGTATTTGGACAGATTTCTGGGATCCGATGAGGAAACAAACAGATAGATGTTAATAAACAAAGAATACATGTTGATGTGTAAATAAAAGTCAGTCTTCAAATAGATCAGGATAAAGATAATGCTGTAGCAATGAAGACTTGAAAGTGGTCAATATGATCTAGCCAACCATGATCAAGAAATATGATGGACTTACGAAACCATTCGTGAAGTGTTGAAATTACTTACAGTGTCCGAAATGGAAGATAGAACTCTTTTAGGTTTAAGTTTTTTAAAAGACTCAATATTATCAGCATAAGAAAGCAAATATTTTTCTCCATTCTCTCACACGCATTATTATCTTCCCGATCTTCTTGGACGGAACCCATACCGTCGTTTAACAACATTTTTATACATATAATTATAACTTTCGTTGCAGTACACGGCACCGGTCGTTGGCACGGTATAAATTTAAACATTAAATAAACAAGCATATAAAATAACTCAGGTTTGATTCACTGCCGCACCGCTTTTAGGAAAGGGGTAAAGTTTTTATTTTGTGTTAATATAACTTTATATTCAATCTTGATATCACCTTTCGTTTTATCTAGTGGGGTGGAAATTGTATCTGATTAAGATATGGTTCCAGGTTAATGTAAAAGTTCTATAACATCCTCGAGTTAAAAATTAGTTATAAGTTCATTATCCTTATTTTCTTATTGCATTGTCATAATTTTCATTATGTCTCGTTCCTTATCACGTTTCAGAGTTGTTTACTTCTAGTGGTGAGTCTGTGGCGTGTAATATCTGCTTTATATTAAACGCAGCGCATCTAAAGTACCGAGTCTGAACACATCTATAGGCCAATTATCGTATTTAAAAACGTTCAAAATCTAGTCGCAATCTCATCTCAGCGATCATTATGTCTGCTGCTTTGTTTTTTTAAAATAATAGAAGAATGGGACTCAGTTAGATGTTAGTATTTCAGTGCAAAAGACATTGTTTTTGAATAGTTTTCAGTTTTATTATAAGAACAGGATTCGTATGGGCAAACATGACGAATTTCCATACAGTTTTTTATCCCCCATGTAACCTCCTTAGGGGATGAAATAAAAAAAACATTTCTTAGTGCACATGCTTCCAGACACAGTGGTTTAGGCCGAGCGTAGTCTGGTCGTGAATTAATTTAAGATTTTTATGCGGATTGCGATATTTGTGCATACAAATTTATTCTGTTTCATGAAAAAATATAACTAATTAGGTATCTGTCGTCACCAGTTATCACCCAAATATTATTGCTAAAACTTAAGCTTTTAATTTACCTAAAATTAATTCCACGCGTACGCGTAAACATAAACTTTTAACGAGCAAATTATAAACAAAAATAGTTCCGTATATTTTCCCTTAAATTTTCAACATACACTACTTTTTTAAAGCTCTGTTTTATGTCAGATTTCATAGCATCATATAACACGTGCCGTAGCCCCGTATATCATAGTACGGAGGGGTTAACCCAACGATTATATATTTTAAATATGGATACACCATCAGTTTTTTTAGTGTTAAATCCTTTTTATAAGCCCCTCGTTCTAAATCGGTTTTCAACAATCCTTTTTTGAATGATTTATTTATTTCGAAGGGACTGGAGCGGGTAATTGTTTTGCTATTAATAACTTTGTAGACTAAATTGTTGAGATGCTTTTTTGTTTTTTTTGGTTACGGGTGAATGAACGGCTGTTTGGGTTTGTCATAGAGCCCTGATTTATGGGTGATTCAATATTTTGGCGATCGACGCTACTTTTAGCGTCGAACATTCTTAAAGATACGGGAATTGGCTCCTTAGACTTTTCTAATTTGTCTAAGTAGCAATTTATCAAAAATACAAACAATTTACATACATTTTTGACAAGTTTTTGATATTGGTTGTCGCTGAGATGAGATTGCGACTTGAATTTGAACGTTTTTTAAGTAGAGAATTGGATTTCTGGTGTTGTCTACCTAGATTGATAGAATACTCTTTATTATGTACACTATAAAAATAACAGATATAAATGTTGACATTTTACATCCTACCTTCCTTTTTTCATAACCGATATAGATTCAGCATAAAGATTTCTTTGCCTAACTACGATGCCCGAGAAACATTTTATGCTTACCTAAATGGGGTACAGAAAAAAAAAGTAGTATCTAATAATTATTTGACAGGTTAGCCATTTTCTAGGTAATGTAAAAAAATCCATTTACAGTACCTTATGAAACCACATTATAATTTTAAAAAAGCAGATGCACTAAAGTTTAGTGCATCTGCTTTTTTTAATTCATTTGTTTATTGACTAAACAAATGAATTAAAAACATAGACCAAGATAACAGAACAAAACAACAGATAATTGTACAGCAGTTTATTTACAATGTTAGAGAGAAAGACAAAAAAAATCGTAAACGTAGATGTGTGTTCATAAAATAAATAATTACATAACGCTAGCGCCAGATGTCGCGGGCGGCGGTTTTTTTTTAAATTCATGTTTGTAAACATAGCTTTATGAGTTTGTATAGGGTGATGCGTTATTGTTTGGGCTATTAGAGACAATAATAATTATTATATTGATTTATTAATAAGTTTTGTTTAAATAAATATGCCTAGCCTTTTCCCAACTGTATTGGGGTCGGCTTCCAGTCTAACCAGATGCAGCTGAACACCATTATTTTACATGGAGCGACTGCCTATCTGACCTCCACAACCCAGTTACAGGGTAATACGATACCCATTACTAAGACTCTTTGTCAGACTTTCAGGCTTCTGACTACCCGTAACGACTGTCAAAGAGATACGAATGACAGCCGGGACCAACAGCTTAACGAGCTTTCCGAGGCACGGAGGGGTCTAGATCTAGATATTATGTAAAGTATGGTTACCCAGCCACGAACTGACCGCGGCAAGCGTAGCTTAACCTTCGCTCGACCCGTACGGCTGTTATAATTTAGCTACAAGCCCCTTATTACATTTTATTTAGATAAACAAAACTATTTAAAAAAAACGTACAGAAAAGGTTAAGTTTTCTTGAAAATTCTTACATAGTTCATGCTTAGACGAGAGAAGACTGCACTCACGTTAAAACTAAACAAAAGATGCACAAAATTCCTTGCAAATCAAGTCCCAACTAATTACAAACCTCATTACTATGTACAATACACAGTTAATCTGCTTATACACAACCCCGCTAATTAACCCAGTCAATACATAGTTCTATTAATTATGCATGTACAAACAATCACATTAAATCTCACCACACAACACATTAACTGGTAATAAACAAATAGTGCTAATTGTGTACGTGTAATACGCACGAAACCGCACGGAATCGTACGTTGTTTGACAGGTTCGTGCTGACCGCTAATATAAAATAAATATGTGCAGAAGGACCACCCACATTTCAGAAATGAATAAGATACCTGAAGGGACCGGTCAAGCCCCGCGCGTACCGCATGTGGCACGATACAATAGAAAATCAATTGTGTCTCATTAGCGGGGATCAAGAGATTTAAAAAAGAAATCTCAGGATAAGTCTTATTATAGGTTTGGTGGGATTCGTCCTAAAAGGGGTAAAACTTCCAAAGATCAATTAAATTCTTGCAATCTGTCAATCCGTTCCAATTGTTTGCAGTTTTTTAAGAAATATTACTTTTTTGTTTTAAATTCTGTAGTGGGTAGAAACCATAAATGGGTGTGTAGTTGAAACCGTCCCATTCTTTTGCTATTTTTGAAGAAAATATAATATTTTTAGATACATACTGTGAATCATGTAACCAAATAATTAGTATTCCAGAGTGGGCCTTTTAGACTAATATTTTGTGTTGCATTAGACCACAAACCGCAGATAAACAATTGAACACCACAGACGAGCATGCGAAACGGTAAGTTACTAGGGAGAATATAAATAAAATGTCGTGTGAACTAAAGCAGGTATACAGAGATCAAAATAGAATATGAATCAAACACTAGGTACGTATTAATGTACAATTGCGTGACGGGATCTATACTACCCGCGCTATGGAACTATCACTCGGATTTGAAAAATTATTTTTTCATTTGATAGCCCAATTCTTGAGGAAAGTTCTAGGCTATTTAACATCACGCTATGACCCTTAGGAGCCGAGCAACAAGAAAAAAGTCTGAAAGCGAAAATTAAGTAAGAGCGGGGACGGGCGATGCTAGGAGGCGCGGTGGGTCAGGGCACTCGGAAGAAGTCGCAGGCAAAAGCTAGTCGTTAAATATTTTAACTAAATCAATTATTTGAAATTATACTTCTTTTAATATAACAATTATGTTGTGCCAAAATAACTTTATAACTTTATTATACTTTACGTTGGTGGAAAAGTCATTAGACAAACACTTACGTTACGTACAATATTATTTTTGTGGGAAAATGCTTACTAGTGACTAATTGTCCTTAATCAAGTTCACCACTACCACCCACAGCAGTCGAAATCAAATTCGCATGTTGTACCAAACGCCATTGTTAATTCTAAATCGCGTTCGTATTTTAAAACATCCTGTGTGAGGAAGCTCGCACGTGCTGCGTAAACTTCCTGCGTTCACCTTTGTGCGCGGCGACATGGCAGAGATGCACAATAATCGATCGCACTTGACGATTTGGGCCTATTTGGCAGTTGTGTAAATAGTTGGTAGTTGATGAAGATGATTATGTTGTAGCTACAGGTGGTCAATTAGGAGTAATTGTATTTGGATAAATAAAGAGTTAAACTGAAGCTTTTTAAGAGAACGTTTAAACATTTTTGAGAAAACAAACTATATTATTGTTAACACAGAGCTGTTATGGCCTTATGACCCGTTCCACCAGCTCCTGAAAAAATTCGGTTAACTTATCAGATAGTTAATTTTATGGTAATAAGCATAAGCAGTTTATAATGTTCCCACTGCTGGGACACAGGCCTCCTCTCTTTGAGAGGGAGTGGGCCACGCGGGCCCAGTGCGGGTTGGCAGATGTCACATGTCTTCGAGTTTTTGGTTCTAGGACATGCCGGTTTCCTCACGATGTTTTCCTTCAGCTTTATGAGAACTGTGGTGATGAAATTGTGAAATTATTTACACAAAGTAAGTAAATTAGTTACATTTCTTTTTTTAATTATCTCTTAGATAGAGACGCTATCCCTAGACCCTGAGACAGGTCATGAGTATTTTGAAATCCTTCAGGTAGAGAAAATTACATCTCAAAAACATCTTTCATCAACTTTAAATAGGCAACCTACTTACCTATTTCTTTTGACAAAAAGGTTCAAATGAAGATTTAAACCAAGTTCTTTACCTTGTGTTCAAAGGTTCTTGAAACAAAAACTTTAAAAATCAGTTTTTCGAGACAACGTAACATGCACACTCAAAAGCTCGAACATTCTAAGTTAAAAACTTAAAAGAGCCATAAAAGCTGGTGGTCGCACAGTTAATATACTCTGTACATTAACCATGGGCTATGGGCTACATGGGGTGCGAGTGCGGGGCTATTTATAGCCCATGGCACCAGGTAACCCCTGCATCAACACGGTTCTAAGGATCAACAACTGAAATTACAATTTTCGGTATTGGGAGGTGTAAGATTTTAGAATTTCATTTCATTTTCTGTATACAAGACTTATAGAATAGAAAACTTTTATTTCAGACACGAGTCCATAGAGTTAATAAAAATTAACTTCTAGTGTAAATTGGTTACATACACAGATTAACATTTATAAAATTCAGCGTGAACAGAGGATCGTGGAGTGGGTTATAGAGGAGCTTTTGAATAAACAAACAAAAATTTCGACTATTCTATGGTTACTTTAATTTAGAATATATCGTAACATAAAAAGTCTGTTTTTCTGAAGAGACAGCCAGAGATATAAATGTAAAACTATAGTAGAATATAAGAGAATACTCTTTAATATGTACAAAATGCGAAGATATAAATGTAGATTTTTTTTGGTGTCATTGTTGTTTTTCATTAGTGTTAGTCTCGAGTGTGTATTTTTTTGCTGTTATATCAACGCTTAGCCTTAACCGCTATTCCTAGAGACATGAAATTTGGAGGGTGTGTTCTTTGTGAGGAGTAGGTATCCACTAAGACAGGGTTTTTCAAAATTCCACCCCTGAGAGAGTGAATGAGGGGAGGGTGAAATTTCGAGGCTATTGCCATCAACCGGGCACAAATCCAGACTGCGGGCTGCTTTTGAGAAATTGCTGATGGAAAACCCAATAACATTTTGCCTGACCTGGGAATCGAATCCAAGACGTCATGCTCAGCAGTAGTGCTTCCAACCACTATACCAACAAGGCAATCCCTAAGTACCTACCTTACCTTACCTAGTAATTAATTTCTATGATATTTTTTTAATACAATTAACTTCGACATACATAATCAGCCTATAATGTTCCCACTAAATCGGCCGCAATCCACCACGCGGGCCCAGTGCGGGTTGGCAGATGTCACATGTCTTCGAATTTTTGGTTCTAGGACATGCCGGTTTCCTCACGATGTTTTCCTTCACCGTTTTGAGAGCAGTGGTGATGAAATAAT